>JAPJBO010000030.1:0-587430 GCA_030068145.1 Diplonema papillatum | reverse complement strand
GCCGATTCATAGGCGTTGTTGGCCTGTTTTTTGCTGTATTCGGTGCCTGTGTTGGCGGCATCGCGAGCAGCGTCGTACTTCTGCTGTCCGTACTGTGCACCCTTGTCTGCAGCATCACGGGCAGCTTCGTAGGCCTGGTTAGCCTGTTCCTTTCCGTACTGAGTGCCCTTGGCAGTGGCGTCGCGAGCGCTGTCGTATGCTTTGCTTGCCTGGTCCTTTGCGTACTGAGTGTTTTTTGATGCAGTGTCACGGACGGATTCGTATGCATCTTGCGCTTTTTGCTTGGAGTGTCCAGCGGCCTCAGATGCTGTGTCGCGGGCCTGTTGAGCTGCTTCCTTTGCCTCGTTGCTGGTGCCCGCGACGGTGTTCTTGATCCTGTTCCACAGTCCACCGGCTTGTTCGTTTGCTTCGTTCAGTTTCTCCGCGGCTTTGTCTTCTGCGGTGTTGTAAGCATCGTTGACAGTCTTCTTGCCAGCCTGAGCAGTATCCGCAGCCTTCTCACTAGCAGTGTGTGCCGCGTCCTGCGCTGCTTTGCCAGCATCACGAGCGGCGTCGTACGCGTTGGCTGCCTGCTCCTTGCCGTGCTTGACACCTTGGTTCGTAGTTTGCCGGGCCGATTCATAGGCGTTGTTGGCCTGCTTCTTGCCATATTCGGTGCCTCTCTTGGCGGCATCACGAGCAGCGTCGTACTTCTCCTGTCCATATTGAGCACTGTTGCCTGCAGCATCACGGGCAGTTTCGTAGGCTCGGTCAGCTTGCTCCTTGCCGTACTGAGTTCCCTTCGAGGCAGCATCGCGAGCGCTGTCGTAGGCGTGGTTTGCCTGGTCCTTTGCGTACTGCGTGTTTTGCGACGCAGTGTCACGGGCAGCTTCGTAGGCGCCATTAGCCTGCTTCTTTCCGTGCTCGTAAGCGTCTTGTGCTTTCTGCTGGGTGTTGTCACGTGCCTGCTGAGCTGCTTCCTGCGCCTCGTTGCTGGTGCCAACGACGGTGTTCTTGATTCGGTTCCACAGTCCGCCGGCTTGCTCGTTTGCTTCGTTCAGCTTCTCCGAGGCTTTGTCTTCTGCGGTTCTGTAGGCATCGTTGATGGTTTGCTTGCCGTTCTGCGCAGCGTTCGCGGCCTTGTCACCAGCAGTGTGCGCCGTATCGCGAGCCGCCTGACCAGCGTCGTCAGCGGCGTTGTTGAGCTCGCTCCAAACCTTCTCGATTTTTTCACGAGCGGTTTCGGCGCCGGCGGCCGCCTTCTTCTTGCCGTAGTCGCCGGCCTGCGACGCCTTCGCGCCCGCGTCGCCCGCCGCGTTTTCGGCGGATTGCTTCGCGGACCCGGCCGTCTCGGCTGCCTCGTCGCGCGCTCCGACGACCATGCCCTTCAGCCCGTTCCACAACCCGCCGGCCTTCGCGTCCACGTCATCCTTCGCAGCGTTCGCTGCGCGCGAAGCTTCGTCCAACTTCTGCTTCGCGTCGTTAGCGGCCTGGTCGCGGGCGTTGGCAGCGGCACCCTTCGCGTTGTTCCACGCGCCTTCCGCCTTCGCGCCTGTCTCCGCCGCTTGCTGCTTGGCCGCCTGGTACGTCGCGTCGGCTTGCTTGCCGCCGCGGTAGGCGGCGTCCTCGGCGTGGGCGCGAGCCGAGTCGGCGACGTCAGCCGCGTCTTCGCGGGCACCGACGACCTTCGATTTGATGGCGTCCCACACGCCTCCCGCGCGCTTGTTCGCCTCTCCCGCGGCCCCAGCAGCGGCGTCCTTCGCGTCGTCAGCCGCTCGGTTGGCGGAAGAAGCGGCGCGGTCGCCGGCATCCTTCGCCTGGTCCCACGCTTTGTTGGCTTTCTCCCCGGCTTTGTGCGCGCCGTCGGCGGCTTGCAGTTCGGCGGCGTCGTACACGTTGCGGGCGGTGTTGGCCCCGTTCTCTGCCGCGTTCCGGGCGTGCTCGGCACTTTGCTGGGCGGCCGAGGCGGCGCTGTCAGAAGCGCCGGCCACCGTCGACTTGATCTTGCTCCAGAGTCCGGTGGCTTGCTGGTTGGCTTCGTTCGCGGCGTCGCTGGCGGTCGCTGACGCGCCTTTGTACGCGTCGTGGGCCTTGTCTTGGGCGTTCTTCGCCGCGTCCTGAGCAGCCTTCTGCGCGTTGGTTACACGTTGAGAGGCTTCGTCAGCTACACCGGCCGTCGAATCCTTCGCGTTCTTCAAAGCATCACGGGCTTGCCCCTCGGCTTGGTGGTAGGCGTCCTTCGCGGAATTCACAGCGGCGTCGGCCTGGTCGGCCGCTTCGTCGCGCTTGCCCATCACACTGCCCGTGATGCGGCTCCACAGGCCCCCCGCTTCTTCGCTGGCGCGGCTTGCAGCATCGTTGGCGGCATTGCCGGCAGCTTGCCCAGCGTCGGCGGCGCTTGCTTTCGCATGGTCATACGCAGCACCCGCGTGTTGCCCCGCCTTTCGGGCTTCTGTGCCGGCGTCTGTCGCCCGCTGCGTGAGGTCCTTCTTCAAAATCCGAGCTTCTTGCGTCAGGTCCGCAAAGGCGGCTGCGAGACAGACAGCGAACGTCAGTGTATGCCGCATCGCGACGGACTGCGTGCTCTGGATTTCTCTTCTTCTTTAGTTTGAGGTGGTTCTTCTCTTTTGTTTCGAAACCTGGGAGCATGGGCGTGAAGTTCGTCCAAGCTAGCATAGCTCTGCAAGATGCACGTTCGAATGACACTGTTACTCGAGTATCGGTGCTCACACGTTCGAATGACTCTGTTACCCGAGTATCGGCCATTGCTCGTTCGAGTTCAGCAAAGGCGCTCGAAAGTGGAAAACGATTTCTGATCGACAGTGTGTACCCAGGAGGCAAGCGGCTGGGTTTTACTTGCGCCGGTGCAGCGGCGTATTTTGAAGATAGGATGGGGTGATACATGTAATGGACAGCAGAAAATCTTTGAAAGTCCGGTAGTGAGCCATCGGCACGCCATGAGAAGCACAATTTTGTTTACAGCCGGGGTGGGATTCGGATGACGCTGTCAAGCGCAAAGTTGCAGTCATGAATTGTAATGACCGCAACTTTGACCGCCAGGTTTTGACCACGAGCATCAAAAAAGGTCGTGACGGAAGTCCCAACCCCGGACTTGCATTGCCAGAGACGCGCTAGAGCCCCGACAAGGTCGCAATGCGACAGGGAACCCATCGATCACTGTCGACAATAAGGAGCGCGAGCCGACCGCAGTGGCGCTAGTCGCATAACTCCGACTGCTATTATGTAGCGATGCCCGACAAGAAGGCGTTTCAACTTTGCTTGAGGATCATCGCGGCTGCGCGTTCGCCAATCATGTATTCAGTCGCTCTCATCGGTACCTGTTCATTAGAGGAAGTTCAGCGCCTTGCGGCAATCTCAGAAGAAAAAGGCGGGGAAAATGCGAAAAGTCTCAGACGCAATTTGCAAAGAGTGCATTTTTGTTGTGTCAAACGTCAAATTCGCACTGAAATGGATACATACAGTGAGGGGCACCGGAATGACAGACGCGTCGGCGATGTGTACGTTCGCAGCGCCTCGCAGCTTCAGATTGCTTGGATCGACGGCCGACGGAATGATTTCACCTGAATCGTTAGGATCGCATGCTGTACAGATAACTATCACATACCGTAAACGGAAATAAGTTGGACCGGACAAAATGGTCCAACTCACCTATTTTGGGCTCTGGCGGTCCAAGTTTTGTGTCCAACTTTTTTCGGGGGATCCTGTGTACTTCGTGAAATTTCGCGGCTGGCCACTGTACAGCACTCGCTCAACTCACTCCGTAGTTTGAAAGTCGCGCATGGGCCCGCCGCCAGAAGTTCCCGAACACTGCGTGACACTGCGTAACCCGCTGTGTCCCCTCCAGCAACTCGCAACGAAGCACCCTGGCCATGGTCCAGCCATTGGTAGCCATGGCCCTGTGGTAGGTATTCACACGCTCTTCCTTGCGGGAAGGATGTTTGATCGCGATGGGTTGCGGTTGGTCAGTGCCGAGGGTGGACCAAAATGCGTCCACCGTCTGTCCCATTGCTTTGGTAGAGTGCAAACGCAAAAATGCAGAGTGCAAACGAGGTGGATCGAGGTTGGCTGACAGTGAAAGAAAAAGTATGAGCATCTCGGTACGCTCAAAAAGAAACCCAACGCATCTCTCGCGCCTGACTACCCATTTGTCAAGGGACATTTTTTGACCTCATGCCCATCGGCCCAACTCCGCCTGCGTGTACGTGCCTGGGCGGAAATATGTTGGACCGGACAAAATGGTCCAACTGTTTTGGTCGTCGCGCGGTCCAACTTTTGTCCGGTCCAACATATTTCCGGACCGGCTTTTTTCTGTTTACGGCAATTGGATTGCGATACTGTCTCAACGAAACGAGGAAGTTGAGAGCTGAGCCCATCGCATACCGTCAAGACCTTTCAAAGGGGCCAGCGAGCACGAGCCGCAAGGGCTTCCGAGGGGCTGCCCGTGCTTCTTTACGTACTTCAACAAGTACATGTCGGAGTCAATGTCACTCTGGATCGCCTTGAGCTCCACTAGGTCATCCGGAGGCATGTTGTTCGTCTTGCGCCGCCGAATGGCCTTCGGACCGTACATTACGTTGACTGCTTCAAGGGGGTCGATGGCTGAAAGCAGCGTTACATCGACGGCTTCGCGTGACGTCAGGACGAGTCGGAGCGGGTCTGTGTTGGCAAGGCGCCGGCAGAAGCGAATGGCCGGCGCGAGCTGCGTCAGGTCTTCGTCGCTGCGCACACAGCACACGCTCGCCACGACGTTGCCGTTGTCATCGAGCTTTACGCTCCCATTTCCTTCGGGGGGCAACACCCTCGGCACGTATCGCTGCGCTACTGTTACATTGAACGTCATCGCCTCGTTGAACCGGCCCACGTGGTCCGATATTCCGCGAGCGGCCCACTCCAGCCGCCGGAAGCCACCCTTTGATAGAACGCTGACAAACACATCGGCCGATTTGCCCTTCGCCGCGGCTAGCATATCTGCTGGTTTCGTTTCGTCGCCCCAGCTGTTTTTGAAGCCGTGTGTGGCCTTGTTCAAAAGCAAGAGCGTGTCGCACGGGTATGACAGGATCGTCCCGCTTCCGCTGAACTTGTACGCAACCCACTGCATCACGCTGTGGATGTTGCAGTTGTCGAAGGAGGTGCCTTGCTTCGTCTGGTAAATCAGCGGGACTTTGAGGTTGTCGCGCAAGTTTTTGCCGACCGCCGCATTCTTCAGGGTCGAACTCTTGTCGCTTCCGACGCCTGACTTCAGCAGGATGGCGGGTGTCTCGATCGCACCGCCGCAGAGGACGACTCGTTTGCGGCACTTGACCTGCCGCTTCGTGCCGAGGGACGAGGCGTTGGCCCATTCGACGCCTGATGCTTTGCGCTCGCCCTCTCCTTTTGCGGCGTCGTGCCACGTGATCGCCGTCACTACGGCCGACGTGCGGACGGTGAGCCGCGAGCTTGTGCTGCGATCCTTGAGGAGGGGTCTCAAAAAAGCGGTGGCCGCAGACTGCCGGTACCCCTTCTTGTTGCACGCAACTTGCGTGGGCGATACCCCGGTCCCGCTCTTCGCTGCTGCGTTGTTGCTGTCGTAGTTCTTGCACACGCCCATTTCGGCCGCCGCGTCGGCTGCGAGTTTCCCTGTTTGAGTGTTTGCACGTTTCGGACAAGTTCTTCGGGTCTTCGCGCTCGTTTCCCAGGCAATGAAAGTAGCTGCCTCACTGAGCTACAACAACTGAGGCGACGTTCCTTTGTGTTTTGTGTTTGGGCCGGCTGATGTCAACTTCCGGTCCGTCGGATGACAGCAAAATGCGTTGTGGAGATAAGAAATATTTTTCCCGGGGTTCGTGTTCTTCGCGCCCACAGTGGCACCGCATGTTTTTAGAATTAAAGTTCGCTTGACTTTTTATCGTTTTTTTTAGAGTTAAAGTTTTTTGTGAACACGGTGAGTGCATACCGATCGGACCTCTCACTGGTGCGAAGCCTGTCATCAATGGGCCTGTGGTGCCGTGGTGCGCGGTTTTTTCCTCAATGCCCGACGTTTCGCTCTTTGTGAAGTACGGCAGACAGTCTTCGTAGGACCAGCCAATGACACCAAGCTTTGCGAGCCCGTCTAGTTCGCACGCGGGAGGTCTTTGGTAGATGCCCTCGTCGATGGCAGAGCTGCCGCCCAACACCTTCCCCGAGGAGTGCTTCAGTTCCCTGTTTTCAAGCAACGGTTCCGCGGGGCTCTTGTGCGCCCAGTCGATAACTGACCCGATCAAGTCGTAGCAGTAGCTCCCGTACAGAATCTTGTCGTGATCCATGTCGTCGGCACCTGCTTCCAGCAACAAAACGGTTGCGTTTTCGTCCTGCGTGATCAACCGGTGCGCCACTACGCATCCCGATGCACCACTGCCAACGACGATGTAGTCATACTCCGCTTTCACCTTCGACCGGTCAAGTCTGGACGCCCTGCGGTGCAGGTAGCGCACGACGTACAGAACCAACAATGCCGCGAGAATGCCATACAGAACGTAGTCTTGCAGTTCGCGGTCTGCTGCCTTTTCCTCGGGCGTCTGGTTTCGCGAACGAGGTGCCATTTTGTGGTTTCTTTTCCACCCGCTTCCTTCCACCTGTGAGCCTTCTTCACTGCAGGAACCAGTAGTAGGCTACCCACGGTACTGTATTGTGCAGCCATGTACACAGGTAAGTGGGTGCACCCCTACACAGTCCATCTGTAAGGAACGGAGACCGCGCTGTACCGGAGTACCACACCGCAAGGCTCTGTACCCCTTCTTATCAAAACCAAAACACTGGTACCGTGTGTCGCCACTTTTGTGACCCGCCTGAATACAAAGCAAGGAATTATTCAATAGAGTAATATTTCAATATTTCTATTTTCGACAGGACGCACGTCGGCTTGCTGCGATGAGTCCATGGTAAGGCTGCAGTAAACTGTTAAAACTTGAAACGAGAACTGGTTGGGCGTTCCATGGACAAGCACTCAGCAGTAGGCACTATCGATTTCAGACACAAAATGGCAGAAAGAAGGGTGCAATGTGGGCGTCTCTCCTATTTTGATTCGTACACGCGAGATTCATTCTTGTCCCTCGAATTCTGAGAGAGAATTGGAAACCAGAACCAAGGGACAAGCACGCGATGTCCCCGACGACGGGGGGGGGTAGTTAGACGATGGTGGCGTTGGGATTCTGTTTTCGCAACGTGCTGGATTTCCCGACGGATTAAACGGAATTGTGGGAATACCAAGCCCAGCACGTTGAGGTCGTGTGGCGTCAACACTGTTGGCCGGGACCCTCGACGAATGTGCGAGCGGCTGGCTCCAACGGTTGGCTTCCGCTTCGCTTCGAGCTACCTTATACGGCACACGGAACCCAGGATGACGCGGGGCTTCACTTTGCTGCTTTGGCAAATTCCTTCTTGAGGGCGGCCCGCACAACGTGGCGCAGGGTAGCTTTGCTGACGGTCCGCTTCCTCTTCTTGCCGGTACCGTCACCGGCGGCGGACGGGGCAGAAGGAGTCGTTGTGGCGGTGTCTTCGCCTTCCGGAGAGGCGTTGTCCGGTGTTTTGGGGTGGGCCGGAGACTGCTGCGGGGGCGGCATCTGAGGAACCTGGCTGGGCGGAGGACTCTGTTGAGGCGGCGGCGGCGACTTTGGAAGAGGAGGCGGTCCGGGCGGCATAGGCGGCGGGGAAGAAGGCAGATCCGAGTTCTGTGCCGGCGGTGGCAGCATTGCCGGGGGGAGAGTCGGGACGATCGGCACCACACGCGGTATCTGGGTGTCGGCTTGCGGCATTCCGTGGCTGCCATGGGACGTGACAAATCGCACGGGGTGGCCGGCAACAGCAACACCAGATGATTGGCCACCTACGATGGAAGGCTGAACGATTGATGATTGATGATGGGCGTGTTGAGAAACATGCGGTCCACGGAACTGCGCGGGACCATGAGACTGTATGGCGTGCGGATGCATTTGTCGATGATGATGGAAACCGTGTGATTGGTGCTGTTGGTGATGTGGCATGCTTTGGTGATGCATCGTGTTGTCCTTCGGAGCGGCGTTGTGGCCGCCTGAGCCTTGCGGAGTGGGCGTACGCGCCAGTCCGGATAACGGCTTTCGCTTCGGAGTGCGAGGCATGTCGTCTGACGAAACGATATGCAACCGTTTGCAACGGTTGCCCTGCGAGCATGTGCCGTTTGCAAAGTACTTGCAAAGCACATCATCGAGAGTCCCGCGCGTCGTCAGCTTCCAGTTGCAGTTACACACGACGCAGGCAAGCGACAGCCTGCAGCGCCCACCAGACGTGTCGTCTGACACCAGGCGCCACTTCTGATGCTTGCATGGGGCCGCTGAGTTCATGCTCGTCAGCTCCGCATCAGAAATACTCTGGGTTGGCTGGTTCTTGCCGGATCGTGACTGGAGAACCTCGACGGTCTTCCCCGCGCTGCCCGTCGTCGCGCTCTCGGGGATCAAAGTGAGCGGCGGGTGGCTCCAGTGCGTCGAGTAGTAAAACACGTGCGGCTTCGACCCCTTCAGCACGTCGCCAAATCCGAGGTTGTTTCGGTTTTTCGGGGGAAGATAGCGCTTCATGTACCTCGATATCAGCGCGGTGTCAATTGAAGGCGCTGCTATCCGGGCGTTGATCTCTTTTTGGGTCAGCTTTTTGAGCACGTGGTCGCCTTCATACGCATCGCCTCTGCTGTTAACGTAACACGGCATCGGGCCTTTTCGCACGCGGATCATGATGATGTTGTATGGTTCGAATTCGGCGACTTTCGTGTAGACCGGCAGCAGCGACAAGCTGATGAGGCCGTGCGACACCGGCGGCCAAAATTGGTCGAGGCTGCAAAAGAAGGGGGAGAGGAACGCGTGAAGTTGCGAGTGGTGCGTGTTGAGCGGCAGACCTTCAATAATGCCGGCGGAGTCGACACCGATGAAGAGCATTCCACCAGAATGGTTCAAGTAGGCTAGGCACCACTCTTCGGCGAGAGCTGCTAGGCTGTGTCCCCAGAGTTCTGGTGAGTTCGGGTTGAAGCGGCCCAAAAGACGATACGGAGGAAGCGTCACGTCTTTTGGCATCGTCAGCTTCGTGTGCAGGAGAAGCTTCATCGAGAGGAACGAATCCGTCACCGCATCCTTGAGAATGTAGTTCTCGTCTTCACTCTCATCATCGCTCGCAGGCGCTGCCGTGGTTGTCGGCTGCGGCGACACCGCAGGAGCCGCCGCAGTGTCTAGAATTACAGGCGACTGAGTTGATCCTGAAGAGGAGGACGTGTCTTCATCGGAGCTGTCCATCGCGAGCCTCCCTCCCGCCCACACCGCAGCCCCTCCCCGGGACCTCGTACTTGTACCTTCTGAGAAACAGTCCGGCTAAGAATCGTGGACTCTTTGTTGTTCGGGTGTCAGAGAGCTCTGAAACCTCGGATTGCTGTCGGCAAGTGTCGCTACCCTAAGAATACTTGACTGAAAAGTTGCAAGCCAAAGGGAACAGAGAGCAATGAGCGAACTCGGGACCCACGTGTGTGGATAGCATCAGAAGGACGCTTATACTGAAGTGCGTCCTGCCGAGAGGCGTAAGCGTTTTTTCTGGCAAGTGGATGGTGCTCGTACATTGACAAAGGGCAATGGAGCCGGAGTTGGTGGGCTAGCTGGTCGTGTTTTGATGCTCTGGAAAACCACTTTGAGCTGCTGATGAACCGCACGAAACGAACAATATGACAGAGTGACACATTCCCCGTCGCTTCACATCATTGACAGCTGTTGTTTGCTGCTTCGACAAGTCTCGAATCAAGATTGTAGACGGAGGACTAGGTCACAAAACTCCAACACCCGTGTTACCCGGTATCTGGTAGGTCCTCTTTGTCAGTGGTTAGCATGTTTCGGACAGTTTATTTATGATTGACCCGAGGTTCGCCGTGCTCAAAGCTTGTCGACGAAAGTAGTTTTCGCAGCCTAAGCAAAGGCACTCGAGAAACGAGGTGCAAAAAGAAAGAAATGGAAAAGGGGAGGATGGGTTGTTGCCTGGCCATATTGCACACTGCACACACTGGTATACGCCTCGTGTGGCAGGAATCTTTCGCACTACAGGTGCTTGAACCTCAAGGGACTGTCGCAACGTTGTCGAACCCGAAGGAAGCTCGGTTGCAGGAGTTCCCGGAAAATGAGCCTGGGCCTATTCTAAAGGAGCGCTGCTCCGGACGATCCATTAGTCTAAGGACAATCGCCGAGCCCATTGCTGTGGCTCGACCACACAGTACCAGGTTCAGGACCTGCACGTTTTCGAGCCTTCCGAGACCTCGATAACCTGCCATGCAAGCCGAGCGGATATCACCGTTCCGGCAACAGGTCCGTGCCGATCCCAGCGGACGACAAGAAAAAGAACTGCTCAGACGCGTTGCTGAGGACGGCGCGTATCGCATTCGCAAACCGCGAGAAATCTTTCTGCATCGCTTGCAGCCTGGGAACCTGTGCGCGTTGTTGGTGCATGGGTGCGGGTTTCCCGGGCGGAGGTGAATTGAAAAGAATGCCTGAGGAACGCGTGTGCATTTGCTTGACGTCAAGGCGTAAACTGGTTACACCAAACACGAAGTATGTGAAAAAGTACGGTGAGGCGCGACATGAAAAGTTCGCGGAGGAAGTGTGCGTGTCTAGTGCATACCTTTGAGGACATAAGGCCGAAGCGTCCTTCGTAAACTGCTAGTCGCTCCGGGCACTCGGTGCGGAGTTGCGACACAAATTTCCAGCCGACCTCTTCACCGCAACAGGAGCACCGCAGCGGTGCGATAAGCATGCAGCCTTGGGGCACCATTCGCGGCTCGGGTTTTCCCAGCGAAAACGAGTCCGGGTGCAGATAATTGAAGTAGCCCGCTCGTTCTACACTCCGCGTCGACCACATGCTCTTCACACTGAGAAGGTGCTTCGCCTCCGATAGCAAATTTCCGCACGCGCACAAGATCTCGTCAGTGCGAAAATCAGAGGTGGACACAGGCGATTGAGGCGTGTCCGATTGTAGCGTGTTTTCGGTGTTTTCGGCAGGCAGATCCCTTTCGCATACGTCTGACGAAGAAGGAGAGGCGTCTGCGTTATCAGTCTCGTCGCCCGCCCACTCGGCTCCTTGTTCAGGATGCACCAAATTGATGAAAGAGCTGCAGAGCAAGTACTTCCCTGCCCATGACTCGAAGGGATGCTTCTCCTCCGGCTCGCCAGCCCACTGGAAACCAAGCACCACGTTGCAATTCCGGCACAGCACCCGTCGGAGCGTACTGCTGAGGAGATACGGAGAGTAGAATGATGCTTCCTGCACGGTGATGTTGTCTGTGTTAATCGCCTTGCTAGGGAACAGAAGCCCACGCCCATCTTTGAAGTCAAAGTGGCTGCCGAGCCTTGTGACGGAACCCTCGACGGCGGCGTGCCGTCCGAGGTGCGCGCCGCAGCAACGCGTGACGCACATTTTCTTAGCAATCGGGCTGCACGGCTTGGTTTTGCTCAAACGAGAAGCGAGTAAGAACGGGCGTGCTGCAGTAGCCAGTGTGGCGTCGGCGGTTTCCGTGTCGATAGTGATCGGGGATGGGGTATCGGTGGGGGTGCTCGATGCTTTCGGGAGGTTTCGACGAAGCTTTTGCAGCGCACGTGCAGCCGCGCGTCTGCAGTCGCCTTTGCTGCCTTCGGTGACCTGACACTGTCTGGCTTCCTCCTCCGGAGTGATGAGCATGCTGTAGTCACCGGTCATGCACGTCGCAATCTCGTAGGCCGTCGTCGAAGTGCGCTTGACGATGCACACCGTCTTGCGCTTGGGGACCGCGAGGATCCCGCCGATCTTCAATAAATGGACCAGCTTCTGCAGATCCGCCTCGCTGCTGCACGCTGCGTCACAGTGGATACGGTCGTAGCCACCCGTAAACGAACTGTACTCGTCCAATATTTCGGGGAGCATTGAACCGACGGTCGTTTCCGAGATCGATGGAAGAGGCGACGGGGCAGCTGAGCTGCCTTCATTCGAGGGTGCTGCCACGCAAGACTTTTGGCGGCACGCTCCTTCCTCTGAGGAGCCTCGGTCTGCAGGGGGAACCACTGGGATGCTTTCTGCCGCTGGGACGCGGTTCACGAGTGAGAGCATGTCATCCTTGCTGAATACGTTCGCCTTTGCGACAACGACGTTGTCCAACAAGGTTGCTGCGCTGACGCAGTCAACCAATAGCGGGCCGTCGTTGACTTGTGTCGCTGTCACGTGAAACTCGTCGCTGTGCAACGTCCGCCGGGCTTCGTCCCACTCCAGCACCCATTCGTGTTTCTGCCAGACGTTCTCCAGCTGCCGAATCGAGGTCGGATGTGTGCTCAGCACCTGCGTTTCTCGTACGTTTACTGTCACATTGGAATTCGCTGTCTCCACCACCGTAGCTTCGAAGACGGTCGTCGTGCGCTCGCGGTTCATCCAGTGCATGCGACCCGTGAACCCATCCTTCGACCGCTTCATTACCAGCAGCACAACTCGATACCGGTAATCCACAGATCCGTGGAAGATATCGCCTGCGCAGAATGAGGAGAACTCGGCTCGTTGCTGAACGAGGCGCGCGAACCGATGCTTCTGCACGCGGATATTTCGCGTAGCGAAGGAAACAATGTCCGGTGCAACGTCGATGGCGTGGACGATGCCGGTCTGCCCGACGAGGTGCGATGCCATAGCAGCCACGACGCCGCACCCTGTACCGACATCGAGGAATGCATGCGATTCTTTCACGTCGAGCGCCTGGAGCAGGATCGCGTGCAGGCGGGCGGGGGGTACCACGAAATTCAACCGGCCTCCGACTATCGTTGGGCCGTGCGATGAGTACGCAGTCATCCTGCAGGTCGGCGGAAGAAACTCCCCTCGCGGGAACAGCATGAATGCGCGCTCCACGCGCTCATCTACCAGACACGCCGGCATCACTGCCGACTTCAGCTTCAACGCGGCAACAAGACGCACGTTTGAAGGCTGCCACGTAACCAGCGGTCGGACGTCTTCGAGTACTCGTGCACGCTGCTCCTTCCGAACCACCTGTTCTCGGCTGCTATACTCAGCAGGTTGTTCAGTCACAATCCTACCTTTTAATACAGCATCGACCACGAGAGGCGCTCGTTTCGTTGGCTTTCGATCCAAAGGACATGTCATGAGGGATGCTTCCGCCTGCGGCCCTCCAGCTTCTTGCGCGTAAAGCCACGCATCAATGCAGTGCGAGCAGAAGACATGCCCACAATCGAGGCGCGTCGGCTCAAAGAGCAACTCGAAGCAGATGGGGCATGTCGGCTCGTCTTCCATGTAGGTAAATAAAGAACAAGCCCGGGGTTCGTCCACCCCTCCCTCCTCTACTTGACGTTTTAAAACTCATGTCCGGGCTACTTTTCGTGACTCGTGTGAAGCCCTCTATTCATATAACTCGCCTCGGTCAGCTTGCCGGTGAGTGTAGAAGCTTGCTCCAGGACAAGGGTGTACCGGTCCCAGAACGGGGGCGGAAGTTGCCTGCACACTGAGCTGACGGTGCTTCAGCAAGTCCAAAGATACATGGGAAATCAGTAGTGACGGGTCATGGCTCCCCAGTACCGCCGAACGAAACGCGAAAAAGGAATGCCTCGTGTTTTGCTTTTTTAAAAACGGCGGGAAAACAGGTGTACGACAAACGAATCTTATGCTTCTTAAAGGATTTAATTAACCGTGGGCTGTTGGCGGTAACAGTCGGACATGTTTCGGTGCTTCGGAGTGGCTGCGCGTGGTAAATGTCTTGTTTCGTTGTTGCACCATCACTTGAAACTCGCCCCACAGCAACCTCTCCGGACAATTTTTTTGTGTCTTCAAGACTTGTGTGGTGGGTTGCCATGTTTCTTTGTTACCATTTTGTGTTGTTTCGTGGCTTTCTCCTTTGCTTTTTGTCGTGTTCTCGCGGGACAACACACGTCGACAGAGAGAGAGAGGGCGGGATAAGATGAAAGACCGAAAAGGGAGGGATACCAAAGGGTTTTACCCTTCACGAGCTGCACTCCGTGCAGCTTGTGTATGAGCCACCGCTGGCGCCATTTCACACACAGAAGTAGACGAAAAGGACGGTTAGCCACACCCTGCAGGGCGGGAGGGACATCGAAAGCGAAAGCGAGGAAAAGAGAGGAGACGACGGGGGCTGTGAGGGGTGACAAGTAGAATTAATGGGCGTCATGGGTATTTCATCGCCTTCCATTTTGTGTCTTCTTATCGAGACGCACGAGCTGTCCGACAGATTTTGTTGCCACTAATTCGTTTTGTATTTACCGACAATCAACGCAGTTGACGTGCTGGTTGTGGTCTTTACGTTTTCGTTTTCGGGTTAACAGACTGAGTTCCGCTATGTTGACCTGTAGGCGACCAAGAAAGTGCCAGAGCAGGCCACGGGATCGCGTCTTCGGTTCCAACGCTCAGGTGCGCGACCTTGTCCGCCGTCCAGCGAAGACTGAGAGGTGGTCTCAGAAAGCCAACGTGGATGACGGCTTCATCGACGCGGGTAAGTGTGACTAACTCAAGCGCAGTGCATGTGTTGAAACCACCAGACACTGCAGCTTGGGTACTTCAACGAAAATCGTCACAATACGAGCTCTTCAAAAGCCTCGTACCAGGATAAAAGAAAGAGAAAGAGAGAGAGAGAGAATGAGTAAGAGTGCGGGGACCAGTTCTCCGGAGAGCTTGCGGTCGCCACACTTCAAAGAGCCAAAAAAAAAGAGCGCAAAATAGGCGGGCAAAAAGCGCTTGCCATGAATTTCCTTCTCGTCACTCCAACGGTCTGCGCTTTCCAAAATCGCACCACGAGGAGAAGTCTCGCACTGACCTGCTTACGGGTGCAGCCGCGGTAAGGGACACATGGGGGCAACACGTCTGGTGATTTGCCATGGCTAAACGTGTTTCTGGCCGAAAACGATATATCGAACCACCCGAACTTCTAAGGCGGGTAGGTCGTTCCATATAGATTTGTCTCGTAGACGAGGTAAGCGTACGGTGCCAACTGATACTGTCACGGCTTTGCCGGGGGTGCCCGGTCCTTGTGAGCGTGGTTAGAAAGGAAAAGACAGACTGCACGGCAACAAGAAAGTCGGGGCTTCTACCTCCGCGTGTAGTGTTCACTGTTACTGGGGCGCTGTCAGAGACCTTGGTTTAGTGAACGTCTGCGGTTCGGTGACGACTTTGCTTTTTCTTTTTGCTTTTTTATTGGTTTGAGCGGCTTATGTCACAAAATGGTCGGAAACGTTCAGTGGAGGGTGCAGTGGGTTTGTTCATTGTTGAAGGGCCATATTGTGAGAGTGCAGCGGATTGCGGCCCTCGGGTTTTCGCTTCCGACTTCTTTCTTCCCCTGACGCATCGCTTGCGGACGGCTATTGCTTACAATCAGCGGTTACCGTGCCAAGCGCAGTGATCTGGAGATAATGTATGGAACAGTGGTGTCAACGCTGTGCAGGCGGCAAACCTGTGTTCGAGTGTCGGGACCAGAAACCACAGGTGTGCTGGACGCTTCTGTAGGTAGTCTACGAGAGCAGCTTGTTTGAGCGTCCGGTGCCCCAAACCTCTCGTTACTTCCACCAGCGGCTGCAAAACGCATCGCACGATGTCAGACGATGGTGCCTGACAACAGCGAACGTGACTCGACCGTGAAAGGCGACACAAAGAGGCACCGTGTCAATCTGTGTTGTCATAGGACAACACTTCTGCATGCATGTAGTCTACGAGAGAGCGTGTTCTACAAATCGCGGCGGGCGAGAAAAGGTTCCTGAACTCGGATACGATACGTTGAAAAAAAAAAGAATCAGTGGCACGAACACCTCTTCTGCGCCCGAGCGTTGCTGCGCTGACCTTGCAGTCAGTGGGCGAGGCATCAAGCGTTCCATGCGGAAACGTTTGATTCGTTTTTCTTTATTGTTTGACGTGGCTTAGTTCTGGAGAGCAAGCGGACCCTGCACTATTAATAAGAGAGAGAGAGAGAGACGAGTTAGAGTGCAGGGACCATCTCTCCGGGGAGTTTCCGGTCTCCTCACTTCTCTTCGCACTGCTACGGCGGGCGTAAGTCGCTCCGGAGGCGCGCTGCAGGTCGCGGCTCTGCTACAGTGAGTGGTAGCACCGGAGTTGGTGCTGCAGCGGGCGCTCTGGCCGGCGGGTGAGCTCGTCTCGCGGGGGATCGCCGCCTTTAATAATTTGTCCGCTTTTCGCAAAATGCCCGCAGTGCTTCCGCCCGGAGGATTCTCGGAGCTCGTGTAGCGCTAGTAATATTGGCTATCAGATGCTCAAGTGTCTACCAGAAAGGAGTTCAACACACACACACACACACACACACACACACACACACACCGACAAATGTGAAAAGCGGAGCAAGACAGATCGTAAGACGCGTATTCGACCCGGCTGGGAGGGAAGTGTGTCGCAAACGTTGCTGCAGGCTGGGTTTGAACAAGTGCGCAATGGCAGCCTGCGAGCGTGGAATGCGGGTTGTTGCTATTTGCAAGAACATGTGGCGGCTGTGTTCCAGAAATGAGCACAAGCTTGGATCGTACAAGTTTTGAAGGCTCGTTGTTCGATGCGCAAAATCCCGTTCATTTCGCTTTTTATGAAGGTTGAAGGCTCGATGTTCGATGCGATATTCCTTCCGCTTTTTCGCTTTTTATTTAACACGGCGACAGCAGCTCTCGTTCGTAGCTCGCCAGTACTTCGTTGGGAGGCCCCAACGGGTGCTTGCTGTCGTTGACCGATGGACGATCCGCGGTCACAACTGCAGCGTGAGCCCGCAGTATCGGTCCGCCTTGTTTTCGGTCACGTCGTCACATGTCGTTCGGTACAAAGGAAATGTCTGAATGCGGAGAATCATATCCGAGGCGGATCACCTGCGTTTTCGTGTGGACGCTGACAAGCCGCCAGAGCAAAGTGCCCCTTCAGGCCGAGCACAAAATAATTTCCGAAGGGGGTGTATTTTGACGCGTAGTGGGCACTCAGTTGTTCACGCCTGCTCCATGTGGCTCTTTCATCTAGTGGTGTATCTGCAGTTTTGCATCCCCCAAAAACAAGAAAGCATACGGAATGTCCCAGTTTGAGAGGGCCGTCGCCACCAAGAACAACTCCGTCCCATGCCGCCGGCGCAGCGAAGACTGATTTGGTGCCGGCCGACGCCAGTCTGCCGATGATGACCCGCTGCCGCGATGCCCCGACGGGCGCGAAAAGCGGGCGGCGGTCCGCATGCGAGACCTTGCCCGCCAAATCGCTGGCGAACCTGTCAAGCCGAGTCCTCGTAGCTGCCGTCGTGCACTTATGCGGGTGACTCTGGATGCACAGCTGGCCATGGGGCCACGAGAGGAAGAGTGGCTGTTCGTCGTGGACTAAGCCCTGCTGGAGCTTCGCTTTCGTCTCCCTCGGCACGGTCGCCGTCCGGGCGACCGGAATAAAGCCGGTGGGACTCGGGATTAGAATGTTCATACCCAGGTGGTTGGGACTGTGGCAGTCCTCCGTGGCGATGATGACAGGGTCCATATCAGGGGACAAACTCGGCCGTTTGACGAGGCACCGCACAGAGACGGTCTGCCCGTCAGAGATCACGATGAGGTCTGCGTTTGACGCGGCGCGGTACGCCAGGAACACTCCGTCGCCACTGGCGAGAAGAATGCGGTTGTAAACCTCGGTCGAACCGTTGCGCTCGATTGCAAAGTAACTGCTGCAATCTGGTCCTTCTGCCTCTTTGCGCCACCCAAGGCAAGGCCGTGGCGCGTATTGGAGGTACTTTTTCGAATCGTCGCACGCGCGCACCAACGTTGGCCACCTGGCTACTCTGCACACCACCGATACGGTGCCGGAGCTCGATGCGATCATGACCGGTGCCCCGTAGTGTGTGCACCCGTTGGGCTCCGCCACGAAGATGATCTCGGAAAATGGGGTCAGTGTCGGGGAAGGGGTGGGCATGTGGTCAAAAACGCCGCCGTGGTCGTCGTCGTCGCGCAAGACGACCGACACCGACTCGCGCCCGTCCACAAAAACTGCGTGCGCCAGACGAGCGGTGCCGTTCTTCTCGACGACGAAGCACTGGTCAGCAGTTCGGTCGCGAACGTATTGCCTCTCGTACACCCGCGCCGGCACCGTGCGCACGCGCGCGGTGCCCTCTCGGTCGACCACGAAGATCCTCACGCTGCGCCTGTCCTCGTCTTCGTTGAATATTTGCTTCCTCCACGCGATCTGCGGGTGCCGCAGCCACGCAGATGTGTGCATGTGTTGTTGAAAGTCAAGTCTGGGTGCCGCTTTTCTCGGCCTCACCACAGGCGGCGACTCGGCATAGATAGAGTCGTCCAAGTGTTCAGGCGCGCGGTCCACAATGTGCAAGTAACCCGCATCGTCCACATGCAGCTCCCTAATCCCGGGAAGTGCCTTGCCGTCTGGCGTCACGACAAAGCTCTCGGGCGTCTGCGGACACGTACCGGGCGAGCTGTGTACGTCACTTAATCCGTAATCACTTCCATTGCTCGTGTACCGTCCAAACAGGACGTTCTCCACGCTCTTCGACGGGCTCACAAGACCAAGACTGAGCGGTGCGACTGCTGCCATTGCTGTAACACGAGGTGACTTCTTTTACTTTTCGCGGACTTCGACCTTTCTCTCGGAACAGATGTTATCCCTGCATCATGTGTGTCTTGTGTTTCCGGCGATCTTGGCTCAGTCAGTCGCCAATGGAACTCAAAGCATTGGCCGGCAGCCCGAGAGTTTCAAAAACAGCTCGGGTGGGTTTCTTGTGTGGGTGACGGAACTAGTGATAAACTGCTGTCCAACTATGCACGAGTCCGAGCTTGCACATCGCAAACAGGAGCAGCTGCGGAGTTAATAACAGACGGGAAAGGAAGAGCATCTGAATATGGTTTCGCGAATCGGATCCGGTCGACAGAAAAGACACCCACACACTCAATGTAGAACGGCGGCCGTGGAAACGGTGCACGTCGTAGAGTATTCGTAGGTTCTCGTTGGTGCTTAACGAAGACTACCCAAGAAACAACAGTTGCAGTTGGATGGCGCTGTACTTCGGGGATACGTTTTAAGTGTAAGTGGGAAGCTTTGATGGACCAGCCATCGCTCCTGGCCGGGGTTTCGACTGGCACGCAAGGCGCGCAGGAGACGTCGGCAATCTCAGCCCACAGGCGAAGCGGTTTTCATCCAAACGTCGATTGGCACCAACTTCCCCGGATACTGCGCCTGTCGAGACGAGACGGCGAGGCCGCTGTAGGTCGCGGACAGGTCGACGGGCAGCGCGGGGTGCTCGCCGCGCAGGCCTGAAAGGAAGCAGCTGCTCGCGAATTCTTTCGCAACAGCGGCTGGCAGCGGATGCAGGGGCGCCTTGCCTTCGGCGGTGACGCGGTACAGGCTCGATAGCGTGTGCAGCAGCTCCGCCCTCGCGAACGCGGAGGCGCCGGTGTTGTGGAGGTCGACGACCCGCAGCGTCGTGTTGAAGCGCGTGACGGTGTGCGTCAGCTCCTTCGCAGACACATCTGTCACTTTCGCGTTGTCGCACAGCGACAGCGTCCGCAGCGACCCGTTGGCACGGAGTGCGATGGCCAGCGCCACGACCTCCGTATCGCGAAGGCCGCAGCCGTCGAGCCTGAGGTCAGCCACGCACGCAGCGCCGGAAAACGCTTCGAAAAAGGGGCGGATTTCGTAGTCTCGGTGCCGGTCGCTGCCTTCTTCCCCGTCACCGCCGCACACCCAGACGCCCGACATGTCGAGTGTCAGCGCATCTTCGGCGCCCAGCAGCCTCCCGCCACAGTGCGCAACCCTCCGCCTCGTCAGTAAATCGGCTGTCACAGCACGTTGCAGCCCATCGAGGTCGACGACAGTCAACCTTGTCTTCTTCCCAACCCCGCCGGTCTGCTCGCTGATGCTGAGGGGGGGTAGATCTGCACGTTTCGTAGATTGCGGGGGAAGCGAGGGTGACTTCCCGGCTTCTTCGCGTTCGAGCGGGATGGCGTAGGCCGCCAACGCAGGGACGCTGGCCGGGCTCGCCCCGAAGGGGGGGTACCGCAGGTCCCACACTTTCGCGCCGAGATCCGAATCAGCAAGGAGCTGCGACTTCCGGTCGGCGGAGAACCTGCGGGGCAGCCCGCGCCGCTGGCAGCGGAGGGCCACGGCAAGGGCTGGATTCGGGTTCGGAAGGGGGCTCGGCTGGGGGTCGACCGCAGGAGGCCGCGGAGCCGGGGAATCGACCGGGATGCTGTGCGCGAAGAGCGACAGCCCACCGGCGAGCGCGGTGTCGGCGATGCTTCTCCGCAGAGCCGCTTCGGTGGACCGCAGGTGACGGAGCCGGGACAAGAAGTAATGCCGGAGCCACCGCTTTTGGCGCAGCTTGACGTTTCTTGCCTCCGCCGCGTGCAGCCGAACCGCGCGCGCCCGGACCACCGTTTCGGTCCGCGCGAGCTCGGAGCGGGTTCGCTCGTGTTCGCGGTGCCTGGCGGCGCGGGCGTCGTCGCACTGCGCCGCCCGCAGGACGCGGAAGCCGCAGCACACGCCCTCCTCGACCGCGCGCCGGGACTGCTTCTCGTCTTTTTGGAGGGTGCCTGTGACCGCGCGGGGCAGCGGGATCGTGTGCCGCAGCCGGCGGTACACCGCGATGCCTTCGAACGCTTCGAACTCGGTCTCCAGCGCCCTGCGAGCCGCCGCCTCGCCGGCGTCGACGCCGAGCCTTCCCGTCGAACACCGCAGCCGCAACTCGTGCCGGGCCACGTTCGCGACGCAGGCTTTGTACCCGCGAATCTCAGCCAGCAGCCGCAGCTTGCGTCTCCGCGCCAGCCACGCGGCCTGGACCCTGTACGCGGCGGAGGCCCGCGTGCCGGCGTGCGCGCGGAAGGCGCGCTGGATCGCGGCCGCGGAAGCTTCCCGCTTGTGGAGAACAATCGCGACGATTCTGCCGCAGGCAACTCGTTTCGATACGCGGGCACACCCATACCGCTGGACCAGCGTCGCCGCTTTGCAGAGGACGGCGAGCCGCCTTGCCAGGCCGACGCGCGCGGAGCATGCGCGTGCCGCGCGGAGGAGAGAGCTGCCGGCCGAGTGCCGTCGGGCCCTCGTGTCCTTGTCGAGCTGGTATGCGCGGCGGGTGCCGCCGCGGGAGGCGGCCGCCCTGCCTGCTTTCTGGAGGGCCAGCGTCGCGGTGAGGGCGATGTCGCAGCGCTCTTCCATCGCGCGGGCCCAGAGGCGGGTGAACGCCGCCGCGCGGCTCGCCGCCATCCTGCAGAAGCACTGCAGCGCCAGCACGGCGGCCCCTCGGGCCGCCAGCCCGCCCCGCGCCGCAGCCCTCAAGGCGGCGCCTCTCCCTATCCTCTGCACCGCGAGCGCAGCCTGCCGCCTGCGCCGGTCTTCCTTTGCGAGTAGTTCCACTCGTCTGTCGTCGCGAGCGGCGCGTGCCGCGCACCTGCCGACCCCCCCACGGTACACCCGTTGGATGACCACCGCTTGTGAGTGGAGAACTTGCGTGGCGATGTCAGCGGAGCGAGAGCGGCGATGCGCCGCCAAACGTGCCCTGGCCGCTGCGCAGCGGTGCAGTCTTTGGATCGCTTCGGCGGCGAGGGTCCGCTTCCGGCGGAGGGCGACTCGGGCGCTCGCGAGGGCGCGCGCGTGCACCTGCAGGACGACCGTGCACCGCAGGGCGCGGCGCAGCGAGAGCGAGAGATGCGACCGGCAGAACGCCTGCAGCAAGAGCACCGACCGCTGGCGCTTGTCGACACGGCGGCGCGAGGCGACGGCGCGCGAAAGGCACCCCCGGGCTTGCTTCTGAACGACGGTGGCCGCGGCGCGCCGCGCCTTGTCGGCGGCCTGCTGCGCGCGATGGTTCCGCGCCATGACGGCCGCCCGATGCCCGCGGTAGGCCCACTGGATCGCCTGCGCGGCGGCGCTCTCGGCGAAGGGGGTGCGCCGCCACGCGAAGGCGCGGCGGCGCCGGCGCGCTTCGGCCTCGCCGCGCGCCCGGCGTGCTCTGAACCACGACTGGATCGCGATCGCGCATGCACGCACGACGCCGGCGTGCCTTGCGCTGCGGACCAGCAACGACGTGCGGCTCCGCATGAAGGCCTGCACGGTTGAGGCGGCGGTGTTCTTGTGCAGGATGCGCTCGAGGATTTCGTCGTGGACCTGGGCCAGGGCACGGGCCCGCGCCGCTTTGCGCGTCTTCGTGACGGCGGCGGCCCTCCGCGCAAACCGGGCAATGGCAGGAAGGGCCGCTTGGGCCCGGTCGGCTTGCTCGATGTGCGCCACGGCGGTGCGATCAGCACGTTCGAGCAGGCTGATCATGTTCCGGGATGCGGCGTGGAACGCGCGCAAAATCACGCCCCGTTTCTCGAACAGCACGCCGAGCTCACCGGCCTCTTCGCAGGAAATGGCACGTCGAGCGACGGTCTCACCTTCAGCGCATGCAGAGAGGGCACACGCGTAGATGTCGTGCATGTAAGTGAAGATTACGGTCTCGCGGTGACTGGCTTCGAATCCAAGCAGCAACGCGAGTTGAACGGCACCCCGGGCGCGCAACTCGGCTCGGGCGAGGTCGGCGTGCGTGGTGGCTTGGTCCAGTACAACAGCTTCCCTCGGCCCCTTTTCGGTGAGGGTGAGCTCGACCCGCTGCTGAACGATCCGCACCCGAACTCGTTGGGCATCGAGGGTCCGCTTGAGCTCCTCAGCCACCACCCAAGCCACCAGCGCTATCATCGCCCGCCCATGCGCTTCAGCGTCCCGAAGCACCTTCCGAAGAACGTCGAATCGCTGTTCTATCTCCGCAACCTTCACCTCACCAATCAGCGACGCCTCAAACGCGGCGTCCACATCGCAGGCCGACACAGCGCACCTCGCCTGTAACTCTTCCCGCTGTCTGCTGAAATACTCGGAAGCCTCTTCTTGTTTCAATTCGAGGTGCCCGGCACCGACGGCTTCGCGACAAAACACGACTCGCTCGACGCAATGAAGCGACCGGACCGCTTGCACGGAGAGGATTGTCCGCGCGATTTGCTCTTCGGTGTAGACCGTCGAGATTCGCTGCGCTGCTTCTCGTTTCATGAACGAAAACACGACAGCCAGCTGCAGGAGGTCGAAGATGATGTACGAGGCTTCGTCGTGTACGGGCCGCCACGCTTCGGCTTCGCGTGAGGCGATGATTTCGCGGGAAAGCTGCTCCACGGAGGCAAGCGACGCCATGTGCACGGAAGCGCGCCCGTTTTCGAACTCCGCGTGCAGTGACGCGCGCTCGTCGACTTCTTCGTGGGCGGCCTGGCGGCGGAGGGAGGATTCGGCCAGGCTGCTGGCCCGAAGGCGGATGTAGGAGGTCAGCTCTTTGTGGAAAAAATGCTGTTCGAGTTCAATGGTCGCGCGCAACGCCGTCTCGGAGGCCGCTGTGCGGGCGCGGGCGAGCTCGAAGACTTTGTCGAGGTGCGCGGAGAACACCGCGTGCCGCACCGCTTGCTCCGCCGCCGACAAATCGTGCCTGAAGCCCGCTTCCGTCTCGCCGCAGGCGCGCACGAGCCGCCGGGCCTCCGCGTCCAAATAAGACCGTTCCTCGCTGAACGCCACCATCTGCAACGCCCCGAGCTCCACCTTCGCGACCCTCCTCCTCTCCATCTCTTCCGCGCCGATCAAACTAGCTACCATGTCTTCACTCCCCCCGGCAACCCACTCTCCCCACTGCACATGCACCTCCTCCCTCCAGTCTGCAACGACCACGAACCTCGAGTCCTCCTCCTCAGACAGCAACTTGCGCTTCAAGTTGGCCCACACGGTGATGTTCGCCTTCTCGACGAGTTCCTGCACAGCGCGCAGCATTTCCGGCTGCATTTCGGAACGAGTAGCCGATTCGCGTGCTATGATGTAATCCCGGTGGAACGCGCGCGAGGGTATCGCAATGTCGGTCACGAACAGTTTTTGCTCTTCCGCCGTGATAAAGTGAAGAGGCTCGCTGGCTGTAAGAGCAAAGCGAGCAGTGTGTTCGCGGGCTTCAAGTGAGGCAGTCAAAAATGTAAGCATGGCGAGTGACGCTGACAGCGAGGTGGATGAGACCATTGCAGCATGTTCGACAACATAGGAACGGAGGGTTTGCTCAGCTTCGTGTTCAAGCCACTCGAGGGTCATGCGTACGACAAGGCGCTGCCATTCTTGTTTCTGACTTTCTTCGAGACCTCGATTGCCCCACCAAGCGCCTCGTCCCCACAGGCCAAGGCCTCTTGCGCGTTCTTCTTCGAGTTCCACGTGCCGCGTCAGTGCCCGTTCGCCGAATCCGCCAGCCACAGGCTCGAACGCGGCTTCAAGCGCTTGCTCGATCTTCGCCTTCTCGCGCGCATGCTCAGCGCGGATCTGAACGCGCGCCTTCGCAAATTTCGACGTCGCCTTCGGGACGACGTCATCCTCCAAATGCCGAAGACGCTCTCTAAAACTCTCCTCCTCCTCGTTGACGGGAGATTGCGCTTCGTTTGCCCCTGCTTTGCGATGGGTACATGCGGTCCGCAAGTCGTCGATCTCGTCTCGGTAGCCTGCGAGTTCCTCGGCCTCGGTTGAGTTGACGCGTGCAAGTGCTGCTTCGTGCTTTATTTGTAAGGATTCGGCCTCTGCTTGCATGCCGCTGGATGCGAAGAAGTCACGCCGAAGCGAATCGAGTCGATATGTTAGTTCCTCGTCGAACTCTTCCCTGCTCGCGACGACTCTTCGATGTCTTTCCAAAACTACCGCCCACTCAACTTCGAACACTGCTTGCTCGGTTCGCCTCTCGCGCAGCTCTTCGGCTTCGATTTCGTCACAACCAACGAGCCTCTCGCTGTCGAGCGCCCTCCTCTTTGCTATGTGCCCTTCGTACACGACCCGCGCCGCGGCAAATGCTCGTCTTCCCAAGCACCCTCGCCACGCCTTCTGGATGCTTCGCGCTGCAATGTCTTCGATCGCTGCCTCTTCAAGGCGGTCGGCTCGGTATTCGACCACGAATCGTTCTGCGGGCGATAGCGACGATAGTTTGGCGGCTTCGTCACGGTAGGTTTCGCACGAGGCGAAGGCGGGCGACGTCCGTGCGAGCTGGCGTACGATGGATCGGAGGTGAAGTGCGGCGAGATTGCCATTGGCCGCTGTTTTGTTCAGCGGGAAGTGTGAGAGGAGCAAACAGACTGCGGGAAGGAACCCGACAGGTTGCTCAGAAAGTGATGATGGAGCTTCCGACGACGGCAGGTAAAGCGATGCAGCGGTGGTCAAGCCACGGGCGACAAGACGATGCGACCGTTTTGAATAGCAGCGGAGCAGCTCGATGGTGCTTGAAGCATGGCTCGAAAATGCACTGTCTTTTGCTCCCTTCAGGAGTCGGGTCACCCCGCAGGCCAGTGTTTCGATGACGGTGCCGTATCGCGGGCCGAACACTCCCGCGTTCTCGTCGCTGTGCTCGGTGTCGCTGTCGGGGTTCGCCTCTTCGCAGGCGTCTCCAAATCGCATCACCGCCGAAAACAGTTTCAAAAACGCCTGCTCCAACCGCCAAAGGGTTGCCTTCCTCTGTGGTCCCGCCCCTTCTTTGCCCTCCTCCATGTGCACCGCAACGAAGCAATCCACAACGCCACTCCAAGCGGTTGCGTGTGCCTCCGCCAGCAACTTCCAACCCTCTACGCCGCTTGCAATGAGTGCCAAACATTTGACCGCGTCGCTACACGCCTGCGCAGACGTGGCTTCTTCTGTGCGATGCGCCTCGAAGTCGCCTTTGCCAAGGCATTCGCCGAAGCTCCCTACAATCAAGCTAAGCACGTGGAAAGATGCAGGGGACCGAGCGAAACGAGGCAGAGTCACCCGCGGCGCCGTCTCGTGCGCGACAGCCGAGATGGCGTTGTAATACAACCGCGCGATCGCTAAGGCCGGCGCCGGGGTCCTCGGCTGGACAAGCCGCAGGAGGGTGGCTGTCGTGGAGGCTCCCGTGAACAGAGTGGGAAGGACAGAGGACACGGGACGAGCAGCGAAGGAAAGCGCGTTTTCCGCGTACTCCAACGACAGCGCGGCGACCCTGAAAGTCTGCGACGCGAAGGAGTCCGGAGCCGACCGCTGATCCAGGATGGCCAGCATTTGACACGCCGCCTCGAACAGGCCGAAGTCGTGGGTCGCGGCCACGATGCGCTC
Organism: Diplonema papillatum; assembly: GCA_030068145.1. Lineage (NCBI taxonomy): Eukaryota > Euglenozoa > Diplonemea > Diplonemida > Diplonemidae > Diplonema > Diplonema papillatum. Next base: position 561,339 of record JAPJBO010000030.1, on the reverse strand, counting down.
CAACCTACCGTCACACAGCACGCAGGCGACTCCCGCCAGTTTCGCCATCGTATCATACGCCGCTCCTTCTATGGCGTTCGCCTGTCGCTTCACCCGCAACGCCCGCGACACCTCGACGGACAGCAGCCGGGCCACCCCGGCTTGCCACAAGACGTCTTTCTCTTTTTCGCCCAACCCGCCGTGGCGAGCCAGCCGGTCGACCACCCACGCCACGGTGCTGCGCAGCGGCAGCCCGCAGCCCGCCGCGCAAAAGTCGGCGCACGCGGCGTTCAAAAAAGGACCGCCGACCGCGCTTTCGAAGACGCCTCGCACGAAGCCTTCCGTCGCGTGCTGTTCTCCGGCCGAAGCAAGCGCGTTCTCTGCCACGGCGCGCAGGGCCTCCAGCTTCTCCTCAGCGGCCCCGTACTGGGGGAGCTCTGTGTAGATCTCGGTCGCCTCGTGCAGGTCGTCGCCAGCCTCCTCGTCGGTGTCGTCGGGTTCGACGTCGTCGTCGCCGGACGCGGCCGACCAGCCGCCGGCGCTGCCGCCGCCGGCTTCGCGGAGCTCGGCCGCGATGCCCTCTTCGACCATTCGCAGCGAGTCTTCCAACCCACCGAGCTCGTCCCCATCGTTTACATCCATCGCCCTCCACGTGGACCCCGGGGACCCTGTGCTGAGGGCCACCCTTCTTTCCCCTGATTAGGCTGGTTGTTGGTTTACAAAACGTCCCCCCTGTCATCAGCATGCAGGCCGGCTGAGTCCGACTGAGCTCACGGCTAAATGACGCACATGTAGGGCTACGTTGGCTGCGCGTATGCATCTGGCTGTGCGTACACAGTTTGCGCATCAGCTGGCATGCGGACACGTCTACATGCGGCAAGCAAGAACGTTGAACGAAGAACAACCCAGATGCCCCTTGGAGCTCCGCAACGAAGTAACGAAGACCCTGCCACGGAGATACAAACACCAACCTGGGCGTTTACACGGGCCGCTGCATGTCTCTTTGCCGGCGTGGCTTCGGGTTTCTCCGCGGGTTTTAGAGTTAAAGTTCGCTTGGAATTCCTTTTTGCAGCAGGTGATTGTCTTCTCGCCTGGGTTCGTTCGGTAACCTTCGGCTTTATGAACGCTGCACGCAACACACAATCCCCGCAGAACACCCCAGATAGAGCGCGTTTATAGGGTGTCCGACTTGATAGCTCTTCTTGCGTGTTGTGTGGGACTGATCGAGTCGCAGCTCTTGCCAGTTTGAACGAGAACTTCGCTTTTTCTTCACATAAAGAGCTTTCCGAATCCCGCATCGTGAGCAGCGCGCAGGTCTAGTCAAGTACCCCCTGCTAAATTTGGATGCGTGTGTTCAAAAAAAGCAAATGAGGAGGAAAATGGCACAACTTGCGATGCAGTTAACGAAACAACAAGAAGCAATGCTTGGAAACCTGGGGAATCGGGGCGTTTGGAGAGGGAGAAGAGTAGCGGAGGAGGAGAAAGACGCATCAGCACATACACGTTCTCTGCAAGGTGTTGGGTGGAATGTGCCTTGGAGCATAAACCAAAGTTGTCGTTTGCTGGAAAAAGAATATAATCATTTTGCCTGAAGCTGCCCTTGCGATTCACTGTCAGGCATCAGAAAGGAAGCTCGCTCCGGGCAATGGCGTGACAGTCAACCGCAGCATGCAAAGCTTGAGTCGAAGTTGGCTTGATGCCGAGCCAAAACCCCGTCCGCTCTACCCTGTGGTCGATCGTCGTTTGAGGTTCCGTAATCCTCTTTCGAGACTATGGCGCGCTGAAAAAGCGTTTTTGGCTCAGAGGACGTTTTTTGCGGCTGGCACGTTGCCTTTGGTCCCATGGGTCATATGGAACACTTTTGAGAACGGAGGTCTAGAGCACTGGTCCCATGGGTCATACGGAACACTTTTGGGAACGGAGGTCTAGAGCACTTTCGTGCTCCGCGACTTCCACGTTTTGTTGCAGGCTACTTCCCGTCCCATGTGACACATTATAATTGACTTGGTGCTTTTGAGGATGAATCATGCTCGCGATATTTTTACTCTTCGCTTTTTCTCACGAAAGAGGGTCGAATTCGTTCAGTGGTTGCCTTCTGGCCGAAAGAGGAAAGAAAAGCATCAAAAATAGCTCCGACCGTCGGAGCGACTGAATGTGAATCCAGCATTCAGGTTGGCTTGTGTTCAGTGCAAGCCAAGCCCGAAGATACGCTATGGTGTGGGAAACCGGCAGCCACTTGACCCGTAGCTCTGCAGTACCGCGTGCAGGCTTTCCCTGGCGCGCATGTGCTCGTGAAAGCTCACTTGTCAGATCCGCGGTCTGACAGGGTCTAGCTGCAACAAAAGGCATAAATACTCCCCTCGTGTTGGATGCTGTACTGCTATCTCCTCTAGTTTCCACGTTGCAGAAAGGGAAAGTAGATGGAACCAGCTTGTAAATGGTTTTCGTGTGATTTCGTGCAGAAAAAATCTTTGTGGACAGAATCTTGTGGAAAATACTCAGAGGTGCCGCCTGCTATTTCGCGGAACATAAGGTTGTCTTCAGTCGAACACACCCGCACAAACTGGGGACTGTTTTTTGGCGGAGCACACACTTAGTACGTAAAATGGCGGCTTTCTCTGGTACTTCCCCTGAGCATTCGATATCGGCGATGAAGATTTGTAAGAAAAAACGTTTTTCGAATTGATTCAACAACACTCGGAAGGCAAGTCGAGGTTAATACTTGCCAGAACGCATCTGTCCAGCGCACCGAACAACAGCTTGCTTAGCTGGTGCTTAAATGGTACAAAACCGATCGGGATCCTGTGCCAGTCACACTCTGCACAGAAGATACGCCATCGGCGAAGGAGCTGACGATGGTCCGTGGCATCATTGAATCCTTGCCTAGCACTATCCCGCGATAACGAACACCTCAACAAGCGGGCTTTTCTTTCCGCTTGAAGGGAGCCAAGAAAAGCAGTGCCGCGAATGGCGTGCCTAGTCACTATCAGAGGAGGAAAAAGGGAGAGGTATTCCAACAGGAGGGAGGGGAGGAGCGAAGAGAAAGCGAAGAGAAAGTGCAAAGCCCGCAGGTCGCGCAAAGCCGGAAACCGATAATCAAGCGAGAAGCTATCGACTTTGGATCCGCCTCTGGAACTGTCGACGCGTTTGGTGCTCTCACGTCTTTGTTGTCAGGCATGCGTGCGGGGGGTCCCCTCCTAAAAGGGTGGACCACTTTTGCCCAGGAAAACTAGTGATCTGTGTCAATTCAGCGGGAACGAGGCAGAACCACTGGCGCGGCAAAGCTCGTGAGATATCAAAACATTTGACATGATTTTCCGGCAACGAGAAGCGGTACGGGCATTCAGTCGCAGATGCGCAAGAGGGAGAAGTACAGGTAGAAGCGGTTACAGGCAGTAATGCCGGTGTGCCAAGAGAACCCGTGTGTGTGTGTGTGTGTGTGTGTGTGTGTGTGTGTGTGTGTGTGTGTGTGTGTGTGTGTGTGTGTGTGTGTGTGTGTGTGTGTGTGTGTGTGTGTGTGTGTGTGTGTGTGTGTGTGTGTGTGTGTGTGTGTGTGTGTGTGTGTGTGTGTGTGTGTGTGTGTGTGCAGTAGCGACGCGCAGACACTACGCTTTGTGAACGTTTATATGTGTGTGCATCCGGCGAGCATCGCTTATTGCGTTGCCGACGAACATCAGACTTTCTCGCACTTATTACGGTTTCGAGTGCAATGCGAATTTCGTTCTTCTTCCGTTAATAGAGACGTTCTTCTTCCGTAATTTGTTTGGCGGGGGCCCTTCAGCAGCACACCGCCGTGGGATAGACATCGGATAGACGACACACTCACGTTTGCGGCTTCTAACATACCGTCAAGGGACCTTGTCGAACTTGCAGTGCTTGCAAAAATCCAGACGAGTACGCCGAACTTGCAATGCTTGCAAATCCTACTCGTTTGTCAACGAGCACCAGGATCTGGAAGGTGAGAGCAGGTTGCTCAAGCCTCGTTGTGCGAGAACAGAGCGTCTGCAAACTTCGGGAGTCGGCGACCAGAGCAAGTGTACTGCTCGTAAAAACATGTTGCCGGTATTCGTCACTGGTCTTCATCGACCGCAAACGTTACGCTACTTTCGTTCGAGGTTGCCCCCAGGTTGATGACCTGTTGGTATTGTTTCACATGTTGAACATTGCAGGTACTCCGCGATTCAAGCAGCGGCTGTTAGCTTTGCTCATAACTTCCCGTGAGTCGGATTTAAAAAGAAATGCGCATACCGAATGGCCCAACTTCAATGGACCGTCCCCGCAAAGTAGAGCACCGGCCCACGTGTCGCGTGAAGGCAGTAACGACCTGATTCCTGGTCGATCAGGGGTGGCGATGATGACTTCCATAGGCGAGGACTTGCTCGATTCGGGCAACGGCTCGTCCAGGTGGGGGCACTTGTCGGCGAGCTTCGTGGCCATCTTGTCTTGCAGGGTTTTCGTTGCGCAGCCGCGCACCGTGTGCGGCTCGTTGAGGATGCACAGCCGCTGAGGCCAGGCAACCAGCATGGGAGTGGATGCGACGTCAGCAGCAGCTGCGCCGTTTTGCAAACGGCTCCGAACGTCTTTCGAGACCGATGCGACGCGGCCGACGGGGATGAATCCGTTGGGCGACGAGATGAATATGTTGACGCCGTATTGGCTTACCCCTGTCGGGCCGGTGACGATGATGGGGGTCATGTCCGCCTCCAGGCGAGGCTTCTTGATGAGGCACGCGGCCTTCAGCGATTTTCCGTCGGATACGATGATCGCGTCCGTGTCGCAAGCGCTTCGGTACGCGAGGAAGACAGACTCGTTGCTGGCGAGGAGGATGCGGTTGTACGTTTCGCATACGCCGTTGGCGTGTTCTATGACGAAACAGTCATTCGTGGAGCGGTCCTGTACACCTTGAGTCTTCCAGCTGAGGTGTTTCGGCACCGTGTAGGCAAGGTACATGGGTTTGTCAGTGGTGTTGGTCACAAACAGGGCAGGCCACGTTGCGATGCGGTTGAGAATGGTGGTCTTCCCTTCCTCGTCCGCGATCATCACGGTGGTGCCGTGGTGCGCTCTGCCGTTCTCCTCGACGATGAAGACGATGTCGGAAAACGGCGTCATTTTCGGCTGCGGCGTCCGGACCTTGTCGAACACCGCGCCGTCGTCTTCCTCAGCTCGCAAGATCACCTCTGCTTCCGGGCCGCCGATGAAGACGCAGTTTGCCCTGTGCACGACGCCGTTTTCTTCGACGACGTACTTGAGCTCCAGGTCCTTCTCCGCGTGCCGCTTGTGGTACTCCCGCTGCGCGACCTCCTGGATGACCGTCGTGCCGTCCTCGGCGACCACGAAGATCTGCACGGTCTCCCTCTTTTTCCGCGGGCACTCGCGGTCGAAGGGGCGGTTCCACTGGATGCTCGGCCGGTCCTTCCACCCTATCATGGGCGCGGGCGAGGCGGGCGAGCGGAAGTAGGGCGCGTTGGGCAGCTGCGGGAGGGTCGAAGCCGGTGACGCGTGCGTCGGCAGCGCGAAGTCCGGGGCCCCGGGCTTCCTCGGCTTGCCGACGATGCGCAGCGAGCCGTCCGCGTCGACGTGCAGCTCGCGGATGCCGGGGTGGGCTTCTCCATCAGGAGTCACCACGAACGTGTCCGGCCCCTGCTCTGCCCTCGCCAGGTGGTTCCCGGCCCGTGCGCTGTTTCGGAACGTCTGCGCCTCGCCGCCGAAGCGGCTCGCCGGGTTGTTCGCGAGGAACACGTTCATCGGCACGACGGTCACCATTTTGTCTGACTTGTATCGCGGGTGGGGTGGAGTGGGAGAGTCGCTTTTTTTGTCTTTTTTTTCTTTGTTGTGTTGGTTCTTCTTTTTTCTTTGCCCGTGCGCTTCGATCCCTTGGGATGGTCGGCTCAGGTGACCTTGCGTGCTTGTTGATGGTGGAGGGGTTTTGTGTTACCGTTCGTCCCGAGGGACGATCAGGTTTTGGTGGCAATGATGGTGGCAATGATGGTGGCGGTAATGCTGTTCCGATATTTGGTTTGTCGCGTTATGTTCCCGGCTCAGTTCGCGTGTCCGCTTCGCCTCTGCTACCGAATCTGAGATTCGTTTCTGACAGAGTCTCGCCCAGCCTGCGGCACGCTACCGTGGTCGCTAAGCATGCGTTTTTGAATGACAGTTCGCCTTCTGCCAGGCTGGTTTGTACTGACAGACTTCGATTCACAGGACTGCAGCCAGAAGTTCGCTTGGTTGCTACAACAAACAGAATGTTGAATGAAGGAAGGCAATCAAAATCTACGTACAGCTCTATGCGTTGCCGTCGGATGGAAGGCAGTTGAAGTAAGGCTGGCTTTCATCCAGACGTTTTTGGTGCGCCTGAGAAGAGGAGAGCTCTCGCATGAAGATATTTTGAGTACATGAGCCGCATGAATTTGCATGCACCTTCTTCAGGCCGGGTCGTCACCTGTCAATGCGTCGTCAACTGCGGAGTTAGGGGAACCTAGGCACGGATGTGCCTGGAGGATCGGACGCTTCTGTGAGCTGTTTGCTTCGGGGGTCTTCTCCTTGCTTCACTGCTCCTGTGTTTTGGTGCTGCCGTCTTCGGCTTTTTCCGTCTGCACGACGAGACGGATGGGAACTGAAATAGACTGACCCTGCGTCATTGCTTTCAAATACTTGTCTGCGGACTCGTGTGCTCGCGCGGGGCCCGCCGGTCGCCTTCCAGCGGCGCCGGGGCCGGGTACTGTCCGAGGTGCTGAAAGACAGGAACGGATGCACGACGGGAACGCATGTGAACACTGAAGAGGACCCTGCACTACAATGTTCGACTTCCTGCCGACGCAGGGCAAGGAGTGGCGCATGCCTGTCGTGGCAAGGGCGCGTCAGCCGATGCCGAGCTGGCTTTCCAACCGAGCAAGACGGTCTTGCAAACCGTCGCTGCCGGAGCCCGCGCTGTCCGGGGAGACGCGGGCGGCGAACGGCGCTGCGCCCCCTCGCGCCGCTAAGAGCAGCGCGCGCAGCTCGTCGTTTTCCCTGCGGAGCGCCTCGTTTTCGGCCTTCGCCCGCCGCGCCTCTGCGCGGACAGCCCTGTTCTCCTCTGCCAGCGCCCCGCCGCCCTCAGCGAGCTCCGCGACCGCGGCGTGCAGCTGGCCGAGCGTGACCTCCGCGAGCAGGCAGCGCTCGCGCAGGGCCCGCCGGTCGCCTTCCAGCGGAAGAGCGGCCGCCTGGCACTGTCCGAGGCGCCCGCTCGGCGCCGAAGGGGGAGGGAACGGCGAAATCAGCACCGGCCGGGGCTTCCTCCTCTCGCCGCGCGGGGGGTGGTGCGCATCCGTGCCGTGGGCTCGCCCTTCCACCGGGCTCGCGACCATCACATAGGAGCGCCGTCGGGTTGCTTTGTGGTGGCCCGTCTATGCTCGATGCCCCCTCGTGGGGGAGGGTGGACCTGGCATGTCTTAATTTGCATTTGAAGACCTATACGTAGTAGGTGCCATGCACCACGCAGCGTGCGTAGCTCTGCAGAGCAGATGCACGAGCTCGTGATGAGGTTGCTGGTGCCGTCATCGAGGGAGAGAATGTGGAGAAGCAAACAATGCGCACGATACGTGCCAGTCTTAGGAAGGATCAGTACCCGCACTGGCTTGCAGGGGTATATCACGCTGCCGCTCGATATCTCCTAGGAGTTGCACGTAATTGCCCTGTCGTCCACGTTGCCAGAGGCGACACGCGCAATCCCGAGAAATGCCAGCGAAAAGATTAAATGAAGACTACAAACCGCGTCGGCGGGTGGGAGGTTAAAAAAGCGAAAGAAGCGCGGCGTTCCTGATGAGACAGGATGCTTTCTTTTATTTTTCTCGGTCTCGCTTGAATGTCGCAAGACATACTTCAACCCGAGTTCGGCGGATGGACAGGGCCCAGAGTCTTTGGGCCAAGAACAATGCTCTTCTGTTTACGTGTATAGCGGTGAACACTGTGGGCATACGAGCGTGAGCACGACAACATTTCGCCATCGTTGTGGCCCACCCATGTAGATTACTAAAAATGCAGTGTGGGTGCCGTTGCAAGAAAAGCATAAAAGTGGCCCCGGCGAGCCGCGCAGCAGCTTGGCCGAACCACGTCCGGAGTCTCTGTGCACGACGCAGGAAAGCGTTTGTGGGTATGTTACTTCTCAGACCTCGAAAGCAAACGTGCTGGTCCCTGGTTAGGATTTGCCATTACAAAAATAGTGGAGTGGGCCTCGGGCTTTCATCTCCAGCACCCATGGTCCGCTCGCGCGCTGTAGAAGCTGCAGATGTTTGAAAGCGATACGCCTGTCAACACGCTCGCATGTGTAAGTTGATCAGAAGGACTCGTGTCTCCCGATAGACGCAGCAGGGCTACGACGAAGTTTTCACCCGGCATCCGCGAAGACGCACGTGGTGCAGCTCCTCTTAGAATGAGTTCCCTTCCCCTTTTGTTGGGATGACTGCGATGGGTTTGGCATCAGTGAGCATCGCGTGTGAAATGTGACACGTGATGAAGACACCGGTGATGTCCATGATGACCTGGATTACGGGCGCAGCGTGCTCCCGGTTGACGCCGATGGCTTCGAACATGAAAGGCAGTGCTGACCCGACAACGACGGAGGTGAGCACGATGAGGAAGAGCGAGGAGCAGATTGCAATAACGCATAAGACGGCGTAGGAGTCGCCGAATTTGTCGTCAGCGTCGTAAAACAGGTAAACGCGCGCCATGCACGTGCACGAGAGGATTGATGCGCAGAGAAGCCCGACGACGGCCTCCTTCAACATCACTGCTCGGAAGTTGCGGATGCTGATTTCGCCGGTGACAAGCCCTGTTATCGAATGCACTGCTGCCTGGTTGCCTGCGTTTCCGCCAGCGCCGACGAGCATCGTCAGAAAAAGAGGGATGATCACGTGCTCGCTGACGAGCTTCTCGTAGCTCTCGAGGATGAACTGGCTCATGCTCTGCAGCAGCATGAGGAGAATCAGCACTGTGGTCCGGCGCCATACCAGGTTGAGAACTGTCGGATGGCACACCTTAACCCCGTGGTCGTTTGTCGGACTTCCGTCGCGCATTGCTGGGGATTGCGAACCTGCCCGCAAGCCCCGCATGCCCTTCGTTGTTTGCTTAATCTTGAATACTTTTCTTTACCAACACTGCGTACGAGAGAGGTCGTTCGGAGGTGCACGCACTCAAAGCTCGGTTATTGCGCATGGCTGTTGCAGCGATGCTGCAACCTATTCGCAAAAGCTAATGACTACTAGGTTCGCCATGTTCACGCTCTGGTATTGTTGCGCAGGCAGTGCGCTTCAGACCCGCACGGAGCACTTTGCAGGTGCGCGGTGTTCACGGTGTGACTCCACACAGGGTAACGATGTACTTACCCTACTCAAGAAGCAGCTTTCTAGCTGATGTACACTAGCTATGCTGCAAGTACAAGAACTGCGCTTGCTAACAATGTTCCAACGTGCCGTTGACACAATCGTGCTCCCTGACACTTCAGACTCGTCATCGTCACCTCGCTCGGCGACTCCGCGGCGTGTACCATAGGCTGACGGTGCCTCGCGCTCGGCGCGTAAAGAGCTTTCTTGACATAATGTGTGCCACCTTGTCGTTGCGCTTTGCCCAGCGATGGGCTCTAGTTGCGTGTAAAAAGAAGGTAGAAACAAGCGAGCTGTTGACCCATCTGTGTGGTTCGCCACATTTCCACCCGAAGTCTTGCATCATAGTATGTTAGTAGTCGGTTGTTTATCCATCATCCAAAAATAACGTTTCCAACAAACTATGCAAACAGCGAAAAAGAGCCACCGACCGAGAAGTGCGTTAGGTTCACTTCAAAGCAGAAAAAGGTGTACTTTCGTATTACGCCTTGTTGCCGACATTCAACCGAGGTGACGTGCAGTCTGTGGTGGTGCTGCTAGCAATCCAGTCATTTTTTTTTCTGTTGCTGACAGACCCTTGGGCTGAGTCTTGCGGCGTGCATGCCACCAAAACTAACGTTCGCGCGAGGCGAACTTCAGTTTCGTGTTGAGGCAGACTTTCTTTCAGGTGTTGATGCTAGCACCAAGTCTTTTCAAAAAGGAAGGAACCGGAGGTGGAAGTCTTTCGTTCATCTTTCACCAGGTCGTCTCTTTGTATCGTCCTTCTGTAAGAGGGGGGCGAGGAAGTTTTACACGGAACCGCGAGACGTTCAGTGCCGAAGGGAGAATACTCTCACTTCATCTCGCTGAACTGAGTTGGGGGGGGACAAAAAAAAACGCCGTCAAAAAATAAGGTGGGAAAAACGACTTTCAGTTCGTACCGACCAAGCTGAGCCTTTGTAGACCTCTATTTGAATCGTATAAATCTCGCATTTTCGGTTCTTGCTGCGCTGGGTGTGGAGTCATCGGCATTCTAATGAGCACACTGAGCGAGATTTTCATTCATGATGCCGGAAAGTCAATGGTTGCCGGCATTCCATCGTGCAACTATCGTGACGGTTTCGAGCGTTGCTGGGAGCTAGTGACAAGTGCATCATCAGAATCAGAATCACAATACTCGCTTCTGCGTTTCCGCCGAGCGGCACGCCAAGAAGCGGAAGGCTGGTTGGGTCGGCGAGATCGTATTGTCGCAAAGCCGAGCCACGGTCAAGTCACCCCTTTCGTCATCCCTTTGCCTACTTCTTGGACGCCCGAGGCACAGCGAAGAGCATGCGTTCCCTCGCTAGCGCTTCCTCCGCACGCGTGCCGCTGAGGTAGCGCGTGACCAGCTGATTCCGCTGTGGGCGAACCCACCGTTTATTTGTACTTGTTTGCGTTCTCAGACGGTATCCATCTTCGAATAAATCACTGGACCTCCGAGGGTGTCGGTTTCCAAATTCCGCGTTCCGGGGCTCTTCCCTTCGAACAGCGATTCGTTTCCGGATCCCTCCAGTGGTCGCAGCGCTAGCATGGAAACTGGCGTTTGCTTTTCGCGGTCTGGTTGCGATGTACACTCACTGGACCAGCTTCTTTGCTGTGAGCTTCCCGGCAGCGAAGTCGGCGTGGAATTTCTTCACGTTCTCCAGCGTGATGTCAGTTTCCGAAGACTCGTAGAAGGTGCCGTTTGCCACGTCGAGCATGATCATGAGGGCGTCTTCGCCGACGGTTTTCATTTTGGCAGATCCGTTGTCCTTGCAAAGCCCGCGGATCCTGGATGGGATGCCTTCTTCGGTTTTCGCGATGTAGCAGATCACGTCCGGTTTCTCGTCGGATTCGCGTTCCTTCGAGAAAGTCTGCAGCGCGTCCATGATCGAGTCTTGCTCGTCATCGTCCGCGCCTTGGCAGAACACAACGATGGATGGGGTCGCCTGCAGGTCGGTTCCCTGGCAATCGATGCCACCCTTGAAGTCGCCGACCAGCGGCGGCTTCCAGCCACTCTTCAGCGTCGCCTCGACGCCCTCGCTAACCTTCGAGCGGCCCCCTTTGTTGAGCAGTTTCCCCTCCGGCGAGAACACCGCGAACGTCGGAATCCCCTCCGCGCTGATCACCTTCTGCATAACCGTTCGGCACGGATCGTCGAACTTGTAGCACAAGTAGTCGCCGTGGTCTGCCTTGAAGTAGCTCATCATCGACGCCTCGTCACGGTCGGAGCTGCAGAACACGATTTCGAAGTTCGGGTCCTTCGCTTTGTAGGCCGCGTAGAACTTCGCGAGCATCGGCGTGAACTGCCTGCACGGCGGGCACCAGTGCGCCGAACAGTAGATTCCGACGGTTTTGCCCTTCAGGACGTCGTCGGTGTTGACGGTGGACCCGTCCTTTTTGATAAAGGTCTTCGGCATCGCGTCGGCGAACGTGGGCGGCCTCCACGGGAACGAAGCGAACTCGCGGTCCTCCATAACGTTCTGCACCCCTTCCCTCGTCACGACTTCGCCTTCCTTCGTGAACACCACCAGTTCCGGGATCCCAGCACCGCCGTACTTACTCGCCGTCGACGTTCTCTCCGAGCTGTCGTATGGGATGGCCGTCCAAGGCATTTCGCCATAGTACTCATCAAACGCGCTCGATTCGCGGTCGAGCGACACGTAGACGACTTCGTAGTTCTTGGCCGCGTGCGTCTTCGTGTACACCTTCGCGAACTCGGGAGTGAACCGCCTGCACGGGGGGCACCAGTGGGCGCTGAAGTAGCACAAGACGTGGCCCTTCCCCGAGAGAACGTCGGTCGTGGCCTTCTTTCCAGCCTTTGTCAGAAGCTGCGAGCCGAAGACTTTTTCGAAAAACGTCATTTTTCTTGTTTTCTTTCTGTTGGTGCCTTCTCCTGTTGATGGAAAATCTTTGTTTCGTGTATGTAAAGCGCCTACCTTCCATCCGGAATACCCCCAGGCGTCTAGGACTCACGCAGCACGAATGCCTGAACGCGGGACTTTCCGACATTTCGGCTCCAGATTTCTTCCGGGCCTCCGTGCAATGTGCGCCTGTATTGGAGTATCGGCTTGGAAGCTGAAGTCCACTTCAATACCGCTCGCCTGCCGGTGGCGCGGTTCGAGGGCACTGTTCCATGCAAATGTCTCTCCCTCTCTCTCGGAATTTCTCCGGCACGTCCGGCTTATCGGGCCACGACAGCTTCGGCGAATGGCATGGCAGCAAATAGGAAAGCGATTCGGCAACAGTGTAACTGTAGGGGGGAAACTCGCCCGGGAGGGAGCGGCAGGCCAGAGAATCAAAAAGGTTGCTTCTCTCTTTAAAAATGAGTTATCTAAGGCTAGAAGGGCTAGAAGTGGCGACCGGCGGTTACGACGGAGCCCTGGGGAGTCAGCCCTGGGAGGTGAGCTGATGCGAGGCTCGAGGACTTGTTGTTTTCATCGATCAGCCAGTGCTAGCTAGCTGTCAGATGAGCTGCGCCCTTTCATGGTTGTGCGCCTGTGTGTCGTGCCCAGGCCACCACAAAGCATCCGCGTCGATTCGTTTGGAAGCGCAAATCGAAAGTGCGGCCAGAAACGACAGCGACGCAGGTCAGGTGGAGAAGGTACAGAAAAGTTGCCGGTACAAAAAGCTGAGGTCGATGCCGGTGCTGAGTGCCTGACAGAAGGAGCACCACACGGAGGGTTCCTACGAGCATTTGTACGGGCAAGCGGGGCCCGCTCGCTTCAAGCACGTCCCGCACAGCGACTTTTTGCAGCAGGGAGTCTCGGCGTAGTCGCGGGTCCTGTTGTCGCAGAGCACGCAGTCGAACCACGCGTGCTTCGGCTTCACCCGCGGCTTTTCTGCGTCGCCGTCGCGCGGCGAGGGTTGGCCGCCTTGCGAGGGTTGGTCCTTCTGCACCGCCTGCTTCGCAACTTCGAGGGCGCCGAGAAGCTCCGCCGACGGGGGCGAGCTCAGCTTGACGGCGGTGTTGAACGCCCAGACGGCGTCCAGCGGCTTGCCGAGCTGCAGGCAGGCGCAGCCTTTCCGGTAGTGCCCTTTCGCCCAGTCGGGCTCCCGCTCGATGGCCTTCCGCGCGTCGTCGAGGGCCAGCTCGAACCTTTCGATCGACATGTACGCTGCGGACCGATTCGCATAAAATGCGGCACACCGCGGGTTCATGTTGATGGCCAGCGTGTACCACTTGATCGCCGCGCGGGAGTCGCCGTCTCGGTACGCCGCGTTGCCCTTTTCTTTCGCCTCGTTCGCGGCCAGCTCCTCGGTTTCGTCGTCGTCATCGTCATCGTCGGGCGAATCTTCTCCCTCGCTGTCGTCAGCGCTGCGCGTGCCTCTGTTGACTTGAGAAGGGTCTACGGGGGCTTCGGGTAGGGACGCGAGCACGTCTTGTACGGCGGCGATGAGTTCTGCTTTTTCGGTCAGTCCCGCGAGCGGGCGGTTCGCCAGGCGGAGCGCCTCCTTCATCTGCGAGACCGTCCACTGCTGCTGCGGGGTCCGGTGCAGGGTGGCTTCGATTTCCGACCCGCGGATGATGGCGCGCAGCTGCTGTTCGCAGCCGGGTTTGATGACGTCTGCAGCGACGTCGCCGCAGCAATCGATGTACGTCGTGCTGGCGCCGGCTTGGATGAGGATCCGAACCGTGTTGGGCTGTCCATTGGAACACGCAGAGTGCAGCGGCGTCGATCCGCCGTTGTTGAGGGCGTTGATGTCAGCGCCGTGCCGGATGAGCCACACGAGGATCTTCTCACTCCCCCTTGCAGCCGCCCAGTGCAGTGCGGTCGACCCGATGAACCCGTAACTTGTACCGCCCCCGCGGTACTCGACAAGGTTCGGGCTCAACTCGAGCAGGTCCGACATTGTCACAAAGTCGCTGCACCGCGCTGCGTCGAACCACCGCTTGCCCACTTCCCTGTCAATCCCGCTCTTGTCTTTCTTTGAGAACCGCGCCAACGCAGCACTGGCAGTGTCTTCATCGAACCGGAGATGCGACATGACCCTAACCTTTCCCTTCGCCACCTACCTCGCCTCCTGTTTTTTTGCCAAAAATGCGTACGTTTCCAGCTTTTGCCAGGCTTTGATGCAGTGGACATATCCGCGGCTTTGAAGCCGCGGGCTTTGGTGCTGTGGACGTAGCCGCCGGTTTGATCTGCGGACATAGCCGCAGCCGCGCCCGGCAAGTCGTCTGCGGCGACGTACGCCGCCGACACGTCGGCGGCTGAGACGCCCCCCGAAGCAGGACCCAAGTCGAGAAGAGTGCAGACGCCGCGCCGTCGGCCCCTCCAGCGAAAGCACAAACATCCACACGACCGCTTCAATAACCCAAAAAAAGGCAAGAACAAAAAGAGGGAAAAAGCAGCTGGACGCGTAGGCGGTTGCAAGGCAAGGGGGTTGGGGCGGAAATATTTGCGATTAGTTGTAAAAAGCGCGGGGAAGAGGAGGGGGCCGAGCAGGGGCACGGTTGTGTAGTTGTGCGAAAGCCAATGGGGTCACATTCAGAATCCAAAAGCGAAGAGCTTTCTCAATCCAGGACAAGCGCAGTTGGCGTTGCTTCACCGGACTGCGCCGATGAAAGGGAACAACAACAACCAACGGATGTCCAATCCATGTCCGCACCTCTGGGGTCAAAACATTGCGTAACCGTCGCAACGGCGCAGTATTGCACGGTTCAAGAAATGATTGCTGCACTTCCGCCGCACGCGAAATTTACCTTTAGTTTTCGGAAACCTGTTAAACCAGCGACTCCTTGCAAGCGCCGAAGCTGAACGCTGACAGCGGTTTACACACAAAGTCACACAAAACTAAAAGTGAGCAGATACGGGGAAGTAGAACCAGTAGGGTCAGGCCGTTGGGCTAGGCCTTGGGCAAGATCGAGAAAAATGACGCGAGGCATTCCACAAGTCGTTCGACGGTGAGTGTTTGAAGGAAGCGCACAAAGCATGCACATAGACGGGTGAGACACGCTCAACTAAAGCCCGACTCACTCAAGTGTGAATTCCTCGCGATATTCACAGCATGTTTATCTGCAAGCAGCGCGAATTGGCAACTTTGAAACAAAGCCCAACAAGAGCTATGCGATGGGCACAAGAAGAAGGGGAAACGTTTGGTTTGCGAAACCAAGGGACGACCTGCCACACTGCAGACCAAACGTTATTCCGGCCGCACCTTCACTTCGTGCTTTTTTCCGCATCCGCTCCTTCCTGAAGCGGGCGCTTCACAACGTTGGTTTTCAGTTTTCCTGTTAGGTTTGACCCTGGACTTCGCTGGATCGATTGCAGGTGAGAAAGCGAGTGGGCGCATTGAGACTCGCAATGGCAGTACGAAACCCCCCGAAAGTGGCGCAGTATTGATGCACGCTTAGTATGCAAGGTGTTCGCACTTTGCCCGCCTCCCCGCATACATCCAATCCCGCTGCAGTATGGATCAGTGCTCAATTTCCTGTTTTTAACCTCTTCCCGCTCTGTACCAACTTGCTTAGAAACTTAAGTATCGTGAGGCGTATTCTTTCTTAGAAACTAAAGTATTCTGAGGTTGAAGGCACCAGTATTTTTCTTTAGAAACCAAAGCATGCTGCGGTTGAAAGTGCAGGATTCTTAGAGGCTGAACGTACTGGCCACTTTCGTTCAGATTGTTTCACGAATAAATTTCACGTTTTTGGCTTGGGCTTCTCGTATTGTGGTTCTCGTCGATGGTGTTGTAGCCGAAAGACTTCATGCGTTACTCGACTCTTGACTCTATTCCCATAAGATGCGATCGACTCGCGTGTGTCCAGCATTCCTACGGTGTGTGGCACTTCCGCTCACGATTGCTTTCACGCTGCCGGTGCGGCTCAACCTTGGACTCTGACTTGCGGTCAACGTGTTGCACTGTACGAAGCCCGGGATGAAGAGGCTTTTCGTCCTACGGGACAAACTCTTGTGTAGTGTAACGTGTCGAACGGCTAGCCCCGATCTCTGCCATTTTGAACTTCTCGGATTCAAATGCAACAGGTCGGTCGCCAAAATGCCGGAAGCAATCAGCCAAGCCAAGACAAACAACGGAAAGAGACGAGGGAAGTTGCAGATACCATCCATCCGGAGAGTGTCCGGTCACTGAGATGGCGGGCGTAGATCGTTTCAAAGGAGACCCGCAGGCGTCTGCACGGCCGACGGCGGCCAGCGCTTTTGACGTGGACCTGGGACGCCGCTTGTCTACACCGTTTCAACGTTGGTAGAG
Organism: Diplonema papillatum; assembly: GCA_030068145.1. NCBI lineage: Eukaryota > Euglenozoa > Diplonemea > Diplonemida > Diplonemidae > Diplonema > Diplonema papillatum. Next base: position 544,798 of record JAPJBO010000030.1, on the reverse strand, counting down.
GAAGTTTCAACAGCATTATTTTTCTTATTCTCCAGGTTTTCTTTTTCTGTAAGTAGGTCACGATCACTGCTATATGTTGTGCTGTTGACACTGGGGTGCTGGCAGCGTTGTTGTGGACGGAGGCTACCCAAAGTGCTTTTTAACAAGGTCAGTTATCACATCAGATATCATGCAGTTTTCACTCCGACACCCGCGACGTTTGTTTGCGTACTCGTCTGCCTTACCTTGCCGTAGATGTTACCATTCAGGGTGGCTTGTCTTTTTTTGGTGGTTTTTGGTTCCTTTTTAAGATTCTCGCAGCATTGTTTCTGTGCGTGTGTGTGTGGTGCACTGTCTTCCGAGTTCCAACCAGGCAGAGACGGCGGCGAGAGGGCTGCTGGGCACTGGTCGGTTCGCAAACGGGTGTCATGCGCTCGAGGCGCGTGAGGAGTAGGCTTCGGTGACACGCTCGCGCATGACTTCGGTGACATCAATGTTGCGCTCCTGCAGGTCAACGATGACATCCTCGGCCCCGCCCGGGTTGCCGGTCAGCGCGTATATCCTCAAAATGGAGTGAAAAGCCGACTGGGGCGGCACGACCAGCGCCTTGCCGCTGCTCGGTTTCCGCACGGCGGCTTCCCAGAACAGCGTCGCCAGCTCCGCAGTCGCGCGGGCGGAATCCGCGTCGTCCGTGGATTTTATGTACCGCAAGAACGCGGCGAGCACTTGCGGGACGTCTTCGTCGGTGCGGAACGGCAGCGACGCGGAGAGCATCGTGCGGACGGTGCTGAAGAGGCGCTCGAAGTCGTTTTGCTGGCTGAAGTACGTTGCGAGCGCTTGCATGGTCCACTGGTAGTGCTCGGCAGTCGCCTTGTTCTCTTCCTTCAGCTTCCGGAAGATGCGGAGGACCAGGACGCCGTCGCCCGCGTCGCGGGCTGCCAGCAGGAGCCGGTTGTAGGTTTCTTCCGTCGGCTCGACGCCGCGCTTGCGCATGAAGTCGAGGAAGTTGAGCCCCCGCGACGAGTATTTGGGCAGGTCGAGCAACGCGTTGCAGGCGTCGGCCCCCAGGGCGACGGCGTTCTCCTCGGCCAGCTGGAGGTACTGGTCGGCCAGCGCCGTCTCGCCCGCGAGGGCGCAGGCGGTGATGGCCGCGGTGTAGCACCGCGGGCCCGGGGCGTGGCTCTTCGTGAGCACCTTCATCGCCTGCCGCGCCTTCTGCAGCTCCTTGCGCGCGTCCTCGTCCGTCTCCGCCGCCCGCACGCGCCGCAGCTGCTCCTCCAGCAGGACGGCCCCCTGTTCATCCGTCAGCTTCACGGGCTCCACCGCCGAGTCCAGCGCCTTCACGACCGCGACGACGGACTCCTGGGCCGAGATCTCCATGTTCCTCAAATACTCGAGGACTTCCTCCCGTTCGTCGTCGCCGGTCTTCACGGGCTCGGCGGCCCCCATTTCGCACCGGCGCTGCGCGGGCACTGTCCTCACCCCGGCGCGAACACCCACCACCTGCGCAAGGCGCTTCATGTTCGAGCTTCGGCTTTGTTTTCTCGTTCGTGTTTTTCCGTTGACTTCCTCTCAGGAAAGAGCGTCCTTCGATGGTTGCGTTGGAATTGAAGCACCGCTTTTGTTGGGTGGCAACTAAAAAAAACTGAATTCGAAGTAGGAGATGCGTTCTGGCTCGAATGCCACCCTCGAGGCTAGTCTAGCGTGAAGAGCTCGGCAGAGTGGAGAAGACAATCGGCAGCCGAGGGGGGACTGTAATGTCCGCGCTGAAGGCTCCTCACACGGCGTCGGGGGTGGTGACGGGGTTGAAGTCTTTCGTTTGTCGGAAGACGTGCGCAGACAGAGAAGAAGGCTAGTCCACCCGCACAACGCGTTAGCCGCTCAACGTGCACCGAGGGCTTCTTTTTGACGACAGAGGTTGTCATGCAGGCGCTGCGCCACCACCGGTGTCAGTGGGTCCGAGAAGGCGAAGTACTTGTGCAGAACCTGCGCCGCCGTGAGCCGCTTGCTAGGGCTCGACTGCAGCAGCGAAGCGACGACATCGGCGAATCGGGTTCGCTCGAGCGGAGGGTACACGCACGAGTTGATGGCGTGCGCTACGGCGAGAATGTTGGGTCCGACGAAAGGCCTCTGGAGCGTCAGCAACTCGTACAGGATGCACCCTACGGACCACATGTCCGCCGGATGTGTGTACGGCTCGTTATTGCAGACCTCCGGGGACAGGTAGAACGGCGTGCCGACCATGGTGGTCGCCATGCTTTGGCTTGAGAGCATCTTGCTGATGCCAAAGTCGCCTATTTTGACGCAAAGATCCTCGCACAAGAACACGTTGCCGGGCTTCAGGTCGCGGTGCATGACCTGCGAACTGTGCAAATACTGCACACCGAGGAGCAGCTGGAAGAGGATGTAGGCGGTCTCCGGCTCCGTGAACCGACTCACTTCTCCCCTTCGCTTTTCGATCAATTGCTGCAGATCGCCTCCGCTGCAGTATTCCGTTACGAGGTTCAAGTAACTCTCGTCATCGACGAAGTGATCGATGTATCTAATGCGTTGGAAAAAAGGTTTTGGTAGAACTGGTATTACTGGAATACTGGAGTGCTCGCGGTAAAAGAAGGAGTCGGCTTCGTCAGGCGTTGTGTTCCGAAGAAGCGTTCTCTACGACTATCTGAACGACATTAGAGGGTACTATCAATATTTGATATTGATTTTTCGGAGTCTGTACATTGGAAAATGTGAGGTCAGGGAGCTGGACGGTACGCATGCATATTGCGGAGCGGGCAACGACAGCGCGCACACCTGATGACGTTCGGGTGGGACAAGACGGTGAGCACGTAGACTTCGTTGGCGTTCGCTTCGAGAAGCTGCGCCCCGAGGCCCTGGATCGCGGTTCTTTTCACGACGAGTTCTTCGCCGTCGTCGGCGCCAGCGCCTACCCGCCGCACCAAGTACACACGCCCAAAGCTGCCTGTGCCGAGGATCCTAGTTTTGGAATACCTCGACCAGGCTGCCGGAGCACCGCTGTCGGCAACCTGCATCGCGCGCTCTACTCAGATGCGCATGTACCTAAACATTTGCTATATTGTTCTTTGGTCTACCCAACGCCCCTGTTGCATCGGTATCGAGCAGGTCAGTTGAACGAGAGAGACGCACGGACCTGATGATCGGCTTCGACTTGAATCTGATGGGAGGGTAGACCTCGCAGGATGGCACACGCAAGACTTTAACACTGCAGGCTGTCTCCTCTTTAGTGATCATGCGGAGACGAAAATGAGACGGGCTTGGGCAAATCTCGCTCAAATGTTGGATGGTGTCCTGTTACTCTCCTCCGACTAGTTCGGGTCACTTATGGGTGAAGCGAGGGTGGCCTCGGAGTACGGACCCACTCCGAGAAAGTCGTTAGCGACGTGGTTTTCCCTGGCACGGCATGTGCCACAATTTTGAAGGTGGTGCAACGTCGCGACTACATCAAGAAGAGATTTCGAGAGACCCATGATGAAGCCGGGACTCGGGTGGAGTCTCCACGCGGACGTGTACATTTTGAGTCGGAGAGTGCACCGGAGGAAGACGAACCCGTCGAAAGCGAAGTTGATAGTTCAGACAGCAGTCAGAACGAAGCTGCCAATGCTTCTGTTGACAAGTTTTGGAGCAGGCAAGGAATCAATTTAGTTCAAAGGGTCTCTTGTCCGCAGACCCGTTTCAGTTGCGGGGTTCAAAGTCTCCAACTTTTCATGCGCACTGATTTGCGCGCCGGACTTTACGGTGCAGGAAAACGCGGGAAGCAGCCCGATGTAGGTGTCTTTACCCTTATCGTATCTGCGGTAGAAATACGTGTGCTTGTGTGCGGATCGCCCACTGTACCAGAGCCGCGACCCGCGGTCGGAAGCCCCGGTAAATGGGCCCTGCGCTCTAACTAGTTTCTGTCTCTCGAAGTCTTCCAACACACACAGCTCCAAGCACTGGAGCCAGTGCAGCTAGTTTGCGCGAGTGCCCTGGAAAAACAGAATCACAGAGCTGGTGGAATGGCAAAGCGAAGGGGTTGACTAAGGAAGAGCACAATTCTTGAGGCGCGCCCGCTTCTGCGGCAAAGAGAAAACGTGGACAACAAAGACCGGTGCATGAAAAGAAACGGCAAGAGGGGGTGGGTGGGTGGAAAAATAGTGGGAAGAAGGCAGGCGGCACGAACAAAGAATGAAGGAATGAACCGAGGTGCATCTTCTGATAAACAGACCGTTACAGACGGAAGAAAAGATAGAAACGGTTGAGACTCTGCTCAGGATAGGGTTGGAGAACACGGGGGTCAGTCCCCGCTTTTCTTTACGAGGGCTACAGTACATTTCCCTCCTTGTTGCGTTCGCGGAGAGTCACTGTGGGCCAGAATATTTGTGATGCGCAACTGGTGGACTCCTGAAGTAATGATCGCGATCCGTATCACAAATCGAAACACGCAGCTCTGGGCAGGCCCGCCTGGGCTGGGCAGGCCCGCCTGGGGGTAAATTGTGCTCGATTTTGCACTTCCGTGACACTTTGCGGATGCGAAGTTTGTACCCATCGTGCTTTTGTTTCGGTGACCAACCTAGCACAGGCCTTCTTTGCGGCCACAAAGCGGGAAGGTCTTGCTGTGGTCCCTGGTGCCGTGGACGGTCGCAGGGATGATACTTCCAGTGGGGCTTGCAGGTGATGAACGAAGTAACGAACAATCACCATCTGATCGGAGGCAAACCATGCTTCGTTTTCTCGTGTTGCAGAGGCGAAAAAGCTTCCGTCCGGGCATTGTGTATGAACACCTTCGCTCGCTGGCTTCGTTCTACTTTCTCTGTGCAACCATTGTGCTCTGGAAATGGTCTTCACTACGAGAACAGAACAACAGGACAACAAACGGCAAAGAAAAGAAAGGGAGCACGCGCAGAAAGAAAAATACCCTCCGCAGTGTAACGAGAAGGGTGGAAGGCCAAAGCAGCGTTTGTCCTGTCATTCTGAAAAGCTGCTTTTCGGTACTAATTTGTTACGTTCCCTGTCCTGATCTTTTTATGTACGAAGAATGGGGTGAAGTTTCCCCCAAAACGAAACGGCGAACGGGTCAACGAACGACCAACTGGGAATGTATCGATACTTCTTACTGATTGGTGGGACAAGGACCTCAACACTGGTTCCCTGGATGAGGTTTGGCCTCCGAACAGGAATTAGAAGGGCTTCCATTCCACGAACGTCTACAGCCTGGCCACAGGCCGCAGCAAAAAGCAGTGTACGGAAGTTGGGTGGCAGTGAGAAACGTAGCGGAATTCACCGGGCATCACGCTCGGAGACGTTGTTTTTGAAAAAAAAAGGGAGAGCGCGTGGGCATTCGTTGAACTGAGGATCGGGGACAAGAAAAAAAAAAAGGTCGAATCAAGACAAAGATTCAATGAGTCTTACCAGAAATGGGCGGGGCGAGCCTGCGGGAACGTGCTTGGTATGGCGCCAGACATCGTATCACAGCTGCTCCGTGTGGGTGTGTTGGTGGGGGGAAATAAAAATGAAGGGTAAGGTGCCGTAGGGGACTAGTCCCAATGTGAAATGTGCCCTTAGGGGACTAGTCCCACTTGGAAATTGTTACCTTGACTTTTGTCAGGGAAATGCACTTACCAGATTTTGAGCAAATTTTGGAAATTTTCATTTTTTCCAGATTCTTGCAGATTTTGGCCATTTTTGGCCATTTTTGCCGATTTTTCCAGATTTTGGCCATTTTTGCCGATTTTTGCCGATTTTTCCGAAAATCTGGAAAAATCGGCAAAAATGGCCAAAATCTGGAAAAATCGGCAAAAATGGCCAAAAATGGCCAAATCTGGAAAATCTGGAAAAATAGGCAAAAATGGCCAAAATCTGGAAAAATCGGCAAAAATGGCCAAAATCTGCCAAAATCTGGCAAAATCGGCCAAAATGGGCCAAAATCTGAAAAATCCGAAAAATCTGAAAATTTCCGAAAATTTGCTAAAAATTTGCTATGTACACTTCCCTGGCAAAAAGTCCAATGAAATTGTTTGCCCTTAGGGCACTAGTCCCCTGAGGGCACATTTTCATTGGGAAGTACTGGGAAATGCACTCAGCAACTTTTTTGCAAATTCTTACCAGGAATTGTAATGCAAAATAGGGACTAGTCCCCTAAGGGCACATTTCACATTGGGACTAGTCCCCTAAGGCACTTTTCCCAAAAATGAAACTGATGATCTGTCTTTCGATTGGTGCTTGGTGCAGAATTCCTCGTGGCTGGACGGAGCGCTCCTCTCTGCGGGATCGTTCGCATGCATTTCATCGTTTTTTCCTTCTTTTTAAAGTGTGCTTTTTCTTGAAGCAGCTGTTGATTCGTCATTGATTGCGTGCAAGCATTGAACAAAAATAGAAGATGCGGAAAAAAACAAAGCAACAAACAAAAAAAGCCTAGCTCATGCGACTCCCGTCGGTAGAGAACCCCTGGTCTACAGATTCACCTCCAGGGGATAGTCTGGCACTTGCCGTCGTCAGGAATAAAAAACATGAGAAACACCGGTGGTGCCGCTTTTAGTCGTTTCGAAGGAGAAATGAGGGAAGGGAGAAACAATACAACTACAAATGTGCCTTGTTTGTTGACTGCTAACACCCAGACCTGAACTCCTATAGCTTGTGCAGTTCTTCCTCAGCAATTCTCAACTGGCGGCTACCTGAAGTATTTCAACAACATTTCCGGATAGCACTAGGTCTCCCACTAATCGTTCTGTTTGTGAACAGGGAATAAATGGTCACGCTTGATGGGCAGCCGTGGTTCCGGAAACGTTCCCTTGTGAGAACAACAAGTACTACGTTTCCAAAAAGGGGACTTTGCCGCGTGCCAAGTACGACCAAAGGGAGCTTTGAGCGATCGCGCGCCATGAAAGGGTCGCTTCAGAGCTCACTATGTACAATACCTCCCACTTTGTGGTGCGCTTTGCGTTGCGGTCGGCTCCATTCTATGAGGTGATACGTCGGGAAACCCCCACGTATCGGCACGACCATGCAAACGAAAAGAGGTACAAATCAAGATAGTTGCAGCGTGAGCTGCTCGCAGCGATCGCACTTTAGGACTATCGCCGACTGCACCGCCCTTGCATTGCGGACACAAGTGGTTCTGCGCCTGTCTTCGCGAAATCGGGCAACCGGCGAGGTTTTGCGTGGGGGTGAGAAGGAACGTGGGGCTGCTCTGCATGCCAGCTTTGAGCCTTCTTCTTGCACGAGGGAGGCGTGAGGAGATGAACAGGCTTCTATCCCTGCTGGACTCGCGCAAATCGGTCTCCCCTGGTCGTGGAAAAAGCTGCAAGTATTTGCATTCCCGAATGCGTTCAGTCCATTGACTTCTCCTTGTTTGAGTTGATCCTTCTTCTAAGAATGAGAGTTCGCAAACTTTTTTGTGAGAGCGATGGGTGCGGTTTCCGACCTTGAAAGTGCATGACTTGCTCCTCGACACTATCACAGCCTGGCGCAAGGCACCGATGCAGCGCGGATTTGAGTTCTGAGTGCCCACGCCGGGATGAAGACGCAAGACGGGACGCTGTCTGCTTCGCCAGGATCGGCACTGACCTATACTCGTTATTTTCCCCCCACCCGAGCGGCCTTTTTTCAAAGAGTACGCGGTATTTGCGCTGGACGCAACCACAGCCATCTTCCATCGAGCCCGCCTGGACATGCAAAAACGATGGGGTTTCCCCGCTCCAGGGCAGCAAGGTGAAAGTTGACGTCTGGCTTGCCCCCACCCATTGAGCGAGAATCCAAAGAAATTGAGACGAAAACGAAAAATCATGTTTAAAAAAAAAAGGAGAAACACACTCAAGCGGTGACTTTTTGTTTGTGCCCCTAGAACATGTCAATGACTTGTTTTTTTTTGGTACTGTTGCGTGACGTGTGTGTGTGAATATCGGGAATCAGGTGGTCGCTTTGCGCGTGTTTCGAGGCGTCCGGCGCAGTGTAGCTGTCGAAGCAAGGTCGATTCTTCTTCTGCGTAAGCAGAAAAGGGAAGCAGGGGGCGAACCGGTGTTATCGGCTCTGTAAACGGGCAGTCGTTTGGGCTAGCGCAGTTGTAACAGCTAGGCTACTTACTTCACTCTTCGTTTTGTTTTGTCTTTTTCCCCCCCTGGCATTTTCTCTTCTGCTGCTGAAAGCAAGCAGAGAAACCAAGCAGGTGGGGCGTGCAGGGTAGGTGTAAGGAACGCGTTGGGTAGTGCGAATGGAGTGTTTGCGCATGCTTGATTTGAAGAGAAGAGTGCAACGATTTTTACACATTCCTTCTGAGTCTCTCACTACTGGACCGGTCAGGTACTGCCTTCCCTCTCCCTACTTCTTGACGAGGTACCCTGTCCCTGGGACGGAAGTGTTAGGCCTAGGCAGGACACTGCCTCTCATGCATGTTTCTGCTTGCGAGCCTACTCTCTCGAAGGGGGGTGGGGGAGCCGTTTCTGGCCATGCACACCATCGACTCGTCTTCGACTCCTCCGACGAAAACTCTGAGCATGCAAACCATGTAGGTAGTTGACTAGAGTCTATGACCCCATGAATTTGCGCCGCCCACGATTGCGAGACCTCGCCGAGAGTCACTCCCCTTTTTTGTTCAGCCTGTCGAGAGCTGCGACCCAACTTTCTCACATCTTCGGGGGACATTGTGAAGTTGATCCCACAGCGATCACGTGTGACAGACTACGTTGGTGTCTTTCAATCTTCTGCTTGCGAGAGAGTGTTAAGAGTGCAGGTATCATTTCTCCGGGAGTTCCGGTCGCTTCCGTACTCTTAAGGCGGGCGTAAGTCGTTTCGTTTTGATACTTTCTGAACCAACCTTTGCCTGAGCGCAACCAGATGTTGTGTTCAAAAGAGCCCGAAGACGCGACGATGGCGCGGCGGGCTGTCGCGCTGTGTGCCAATGGCTGACGGCTCCGACATGATGCGGAAAATCGTGCACGGGGAAACGGCAAAACAGCAACAACATACAAATATGAGCAAAAATGACGATAAGAGAGTTAGAGTGCGGGGACCTTCTCCGAATGAAAGGTTCAGTCACCCCACTTATGGGAAAAAGTTGATGACAGCCCGGATGGGCGGACGGGGCACGTGTTTGGGGCCTTTTTCAGAACGAGCCACACGTCAGTCGCAGGACTCGACTCTGCTGTGTATCTAAGTATGTGACACCCGGGGGCGGTGCTTCAAGGTGTGCTCCCGTGTCACTCTGCAAAAGGTGAACTGGTGTGGGCGCCCGTCTCCAGATGCCTACTTTTACGTTTTCCTGGGACTGAATATAGTGTTGGTGTGCTTTTTCTAACTACGGCTGTTCTAAACACAGGTAGGGTTCTTTTCTTTTCTTTCTGTTGGACAGAGGTTTTTGGAAACGTGTTCGGCCGCTGAAGGGCGAGACCCGCGCCTCAGACTCTCTCTTCTGAACCGACCCACTGCGTAGGACTGTCGTTCAATCCCACAACACCGCAGGAACCTTCTTGGGGTCTTGGTGCCTGCGCACCTTCGACCACCAGTCCGCTAACAGTTTGATGAGAAAAAATGAGCACAGAAGACCAGATGGTAGGTGGGGAACCATAGTTTGATGCTAGGCAGGCAGCTGCCTTTCAACTTGGAGGGAGGGTATCCGCAGGGGGAAAATCTTAGTTAGGGGGAGGGGGGGGATGTTGGACAGCTAGCCCTTGTCCCGACAGAACCTCATTTCCGTGGGTATTTCGTCGAATCGGAGGTGGGCTCGCTCAACCTTCACGGTTGTGGAGGGTGCAGGTGGGACGGGGCTTCCTCTCGCCGAGCGCATGCGTTCCATTCAATGTGTCCATGCTGCGAATATGATCTGAGTTCTGATCGGAGGGTAATCGTTCTTATGTGTGAGTGTGTGTGTGGGTGCCACCATGTGATGCTTCCGGGTCGGGAGTGAGTGCACGGGCTGGCGCGAGGCAAGACTAGCGCGCCTCTCGGCGCCCTCCTTCCATTTGCGGCTGTTCTCTTCGAAGATCTCGATGCACAGGTTCGAGTCATTGTTTTCTTTCCACTTTGTTTCCCTCTCGGTTCCTGGGTTGGTTTAAGAGCCGCTCTCTCTGTCTCTCTCGCCGACCGGCCAACGTCCTTCCTCCTCTCTTTCTCCCTAACCTGATTCCTTGACTCGCTTCGGCTCGAGACGGGAGACGAGGGTGAGCTCCCCATAACCTACTCTCTGCTCCCGTTTCCTCGAGCAGGAGATGGAGGGGAGAGGGTTGCGCGGCGAAAACGAAAAGGAGAGAGCAATGAGAACACGCCAGGAGGTAGCAAAAAAAGAAAGGGGGGGGTTGCCGCACACGGGCTTGGGTTTTTGCTTGGGGTGGCACGGGACCGTGTGGTTGGTGAGCCAGTGTAGCAGCAGCGTGGGGCAGGCGGGCTCCCTTCCTCTCGCTTGCTTGGAGACCCTTCATGAGGCTCCCTCGTGCTCGTCCTCAACGATTCCATAGCTCTTGCGTGGACATCTCAACGGGTTTAACCCCGACGACGCACTGAAACATCGTGTGTCACCAACGCGGTTCCCCGAGCTCGATGCCGACAGCTGCCGCTCTTCCTGCGCCGTCGCCAATGTCGTCGTTCTGTTTTTAGAGTGCAATTAGGGATCCGGGGCTTTATAGTCTCCGGCGACCATTGTCGCAAAGGTTCATTTAAGGTATCGTGTGTTTTGCGGTGGGTCTCTTTCGATTTTGCAGATTGTCGCCACAGACTTCTGCCCCAAGACAACGTTCTCCACTTCGTTACGACCCCATGATCCACCGATGTACTTTGTCTCCTTTGCGATTCTCGAGTTTTCAAAAGAGACCCTTGGACTGTTTCGTTTTTGCTAGACGTCGGTCTTTCTGCCGACTTCTGGGAGACGGGCTGGTTGAATATTCAAGGTACCTACCCCCCCCGTGTTAGTGCCTATGTGAGTCTGGTTTGTCAGGCGGCTGTTCGTAGCTCGTCACAGCCAGGACCACCCGTGCTACTAGAGCACAGGCGAATCCGTCACGGGGAGAAGGCCCCTACAACCGTGTCTGAGCAAACAGTTAAAAAACTCGGGGCACTCGCCCTGATGGTTCCTGCGACTCGCTAGGCAACACTGACTTGTCTTGTTTTTACGGTGGGGGTTAGTGTCGCCTCGCGTTTTCAGAAAGAAAGGCGACACTGACAAGGGCTAAACGGAGGCGACACTAACACGGAGGGGGGTAGGTACGTACTCATTTTGTAAGGTACAACCAGTCTCGAACACCTCCGTACGGACTCGGAGCCGGCAGCCATGCTGTCTGGTGTCGGTTCACTTCTCCGGGCTCTCGAAGTCTCCGGAGACCTGCGGCGCACGGTTTTCTAGTTCTTGTTGCCAACATTAGGGGCCCACGCAATGCAAGCTACAGTGGGGCAATTTGGGACAAAAAATATGAGGGGTTTTATACCGCGTTTCAGCTGTAAAACTCGTGCAAACCCCCCCAAAAACCGCTACTGTGGAGTGGCTAGCCAGGGTGGTAGGAAGGTGGTTCAGCCCTCGGATCGAACATCTTCTCAAAAGATTCCTGCTCGGCACAGTGCCTCCTGGGCAATTACCATGGAAAAAGGGGAATTTCACAGGAAAGTAACATGACGAAAGTAACATGGCAACACGATTCAGAAGGGCGCATACCACTCCTGTTGTTTCGGTGGGCGTCCGCGGGCGCACCGGCAACGACTCTCGCAGCGGGTCTCTGCAAGCCACTTCGTCTGCAATGTTCTTCAGGATGCTTTGCTCCTCCTGTTCGTTTTTTGTGTTTCCGACGATCCTTTATGGGCGTACAAACTGGTGCTTTTCGACCTTTTTCTAAGCTAGCTTCCGGGTGTGTTGTAGGATTGTTGCAGATTGCACGACAACGGCAAAATATCTGTCCATGTACTACGGCGACCCTCTTGTCAACTAGGGCCGAATACCCCACCAGACCACTGGATACGGCGACTTATTCATTATTCGGGCATGTACTGTCTCTCCGGATGCGCCGACGACGCGTACATGAGCGTTGGCCGGTAGCCGGTAGCCAGTTGTCATCGTAGTAGGGAGTAAAGCACACCATGGTGGTGGGGAGTGTCCAGCGGCCCACGAGGTCGCGACTGACATCAGAGATGCCTTCGGGAAGAAGAGTGTTGCCTTGCGGGCGACGGCCCTTGCCACGGTGCATCTTTGCCGGGTTGTGGGCAGGTGGCTCGTCTTCCTTCGGCGACTCTTCGATGTGTGCGACGGCGCGCGTGGGCTGGAGGGGTTGCATCGGTAGCACGGACGCGATGCTGTACGCGGCTGTGCAAATGCTGACGTCCTCTTCTTCCTCTTGCTCGGGCATCACATTTCCGAAGAAGTTGATGTGCGGACCGCCGCTGCGGAAGTGGTGGTAGGCAGGGAATGTGGCTGGAATGTTCATGTTGTTCATGGCACTCATCGCGGAGTTCATGGCGGAGTTCATGGCGGAGTTCATGGGCATCGCGCTGTTGGCTGCCACCACCGCGGTCACAACGGACGGCTGCAGTTGCGGCTGCTGCTGGTATTCCCGCGGCGCGTACACGCCGCCGGACGGTGGAAGGTCCAAGTGAGCCGGGATGGAGACTTGCTCTTGCTGCTGCGATTGCATCGGCTGCTGCGGCTGGTGCCTTTGCTGGCCTTTCTGCTGACGGAAGCCGCCCTTCCCGTTGTGGCCAGCGTTGTCCAGCTGCTGGGCGTTGCCCTGGCTAGCCCCTCGGTACCCTCCCCTTTCGGCGAACCTGCTGTTGCTGTTGTTGTTCCCGCCGCCGCCGCCTTTTCCGTACCCGTAGCCGCTGTCCGTCACGACGCGGGGGCGCAGCTCCGCGATTTGTTGCAACAGCTTCCTTCGGTGGATGACGTTGTCCATGCCGAACGACATCAGCAAGTCGTCGTCGAGCGTCGCCAGGTCCAAGTAGCTGACCACACCCTTCTTGTGGAGCAAGCTGTAGTAGTTGTCGAGGCGGATGGAGCGCAGGAAGTTCTGCAGAATGTCGTCGTTGGCCATGATGACGTTCGAGTTCGACGGGCACCACCCCAACTCCTGCAGCCGCATCTGGTACCAGCGGGGGAGCTTGTGGATGTCGTCAGGGCCGAGGAACCGGAACAGCTCGTTGAGCGTGTTCGGCACTTGGTTCGTGCCGGGTGTCACGGGGAACTTGACGAACATCGGCCGCGTCGCCACCTTCTGCGCGATGCCTTCGGCGAACTGCCGAACCTTGTCGAATTCCGCTTGCTTCGTCTGCCGGAGCCGCGCGGGCTTGTCGTACAAACGCATCGTGTTCTTCTTCGTGTACTCAGCCGCGATACGGAAGGGGACGCAGTCGAGGATGACGCGCTGGTCGCCGCACTGGTCGAGCACCGCTTGGGCGGCTTCGACGTCTCTGCACTCCACGAAGAAGCCGCAGATGAAGTTCTCCGGGTGCGCCTGCGACGTTTTCTCGGAGGTGTCGTCGGCGACGAGGATCACGTTGTGCGAAATGCCGGGCGACGCCAACTCGAGCGCGCACGCGAGTCCGACCCACGTGAACCCGTTGATGCCGAAGGCCCAGTGCCTCCGTTGGGTCATGAGCCGGATGTGGAGCGTGCACCGTGGCAGCGGAGTCGGCGGGTTTTCAGGCCGCCTCGTCGCCGGCTGGACCCGGATCATTCTCACCTGCGGCTTGACGTCCTCGTCGGGAGTTGTACCGGGGACGGGTCGGACGCCGGGGAGAGGGGGCAGTTCGTATTGCAGCTCGGGTTTGTCCGACGAGAACTCGACGTCACCGTCGACGACTGCGAATGCGCAGCAGTGCACGGTTCGTTGCCCGCGCTTGTCTTCGATGTGGATGACTTGCATGCCGAGGAAGCTCGCCAGCGACGCCGCGATGTCGCGGGTCGGCGTGTCGATCGGGATGCGGTCGATGTGCAGCCCGGACTGGCCGCGGCTCTGGCCCTCCCGCTGCTCGTACCCGTAGTTGGCGCCGCCCTTGTTCGGCATTTGCAAGAACCGCTCCTGCCCCTGCCTGCCCTGCCCCCGCTGCTCCGCTTCTCCCCAAGCGTCGGCATACTCGCCTGTATGCGCGAACCCGCGCTCGTTCGCGTCCGACATCATCCTCGTATCGCCGGCTCTGGGGCGCGCTTCACTTTTTTTTCTTTTACTTCGTTCTTTTTCCCGCGGTTTTTCGGCCGTCAGTTCGTTACTATTTTCTTGTTGGTTGCTTGGTGGTCAGGTGTGTTTCTCCGTGGCGCAGGGCCCGGCAAGAAGCTCGCGTTGAAAGCTGTGACGGATGAATCGGTCGGCGCCACCGAGATTCGGAGGGTAGCGGGAGGGGGGCTGTCTTTTCTGTTCTGATGTCTGTGTATCCAGCGCCTCACAGGCCCCTTAATTATTTCCCTGCGGTGTGTTTGTTTTGCCGTAGTGTTCCAAGGAAGTGTTGCCCCCACAAAACTACAGGTGTAAGCGTGGAACCAGCATCGCATGCAGCAAACCCGCGATCTGACCAGACGCGTTGTAGAGGAAAGCCCATGGTGTGTTCCGGGGTACTACCATGCACGCTAGAGCTGTTGCAGTGTGCAAGTGGTCATAGCCTATCACTGACCAGCACTATCCTGTTTCGTTGTGACCGACCGGTCAAGTAAAACACCAAAGTGGAATGGCTTCTGTCCAGTACCTGAGTGCACCACGCCAGACGCGAGAGATCAGGTCAGGCGCGGGTAGCGCTAACATACTTCGCACACTTGGGTGCAGCAGGGTGTCTTTAGACATCGGATGCGGGTCAACGAAACTGCGGAAAAGGTGTGCAAAACGAAGGAAAGGGTGCGGTTAAGCAGGAGAACGTTACTCAAGCTCCAGCAAAGCGGCCGCCGAGTCGAGGTCTCGAGTCACGGAAGGAGGGATCACACGGCCTTCGCACTGGTAGTGCTGATGCAGCATCCTCCGGCACCATTGAACGGTCTCGATCGCAGTATGCTCGGAAGAGGCACCGCTGTAAAGTACAGCAGCGCCGAGGGCGAAGTCCGACAGAGCCGAAGGTGGAGTGACTGCTAAGCCGGCCTCCCAGAAAGGCCTGCGCGCTTGCAAGAAGAAGGACGGGCAAAGTTTGCTACGGGTGAGTGATAGCCAAACGGCAGGGGTTTCCGACGAATCACGTTCCGAGTACAAGGAGAGAAAGCGAACGACGTTGGAGAGCTCCCGCGTCGTGAGAGTGAGAAGGACGTCTGACCGGAGGCAATGCAACACGAGACGATGGAGACTTTCCGCCGCAACTGGAGCCAGGCCGTCTACACTCGCCGCAATGTGCAAGTAACTCGCACACAGCCTCCCCACCTGCGCGGAATGCATCGTGTTCAAGAACTTGTCGATGACCCTCTGCGAGCTGAGCCTCGCGACAACGACTTCATTCGGGTACTTCCCATTTTTACCCCGCGTTGCGTTGAACGCAACATACTCGACAAACGCTTCCGTTACATCGAGCTTCTCGTAGTACAAGGAGCTGCGCCGGTCGATCATCTCGGAGGAGATGATGGCGTAGAAGAACGAATCGTCCCACCCGGCCCCCGTCAGCTCGCGAAGGCACCGGCTCAGCGGCAACGGTGCCAGCTCGGCCGCGCCTTGGCGGATGACCCGGCAGCAATGCGAGAAGACCGCGTCGTTCTTCGTCCGGGTGCGGCCGTAAACCTGGACCACGGAGCAGGCTTCCTCGGCCGTCATCGCATCGTGCCGCACGACCGCCTTCGCCAAACCATGCAGCTGCTGCTGGATGATCGGTCCCCGGAGGCCCCCGAGGTCCCTCACGTGCTGCAGCACGCGTCCACTCATCGCCGGCTCTCGCCGGACACCATCCCTTCCCCGTCGCCTCCTTCTTCGACGAAAAATATGAAGTCAAACAGATTTGATAGGGCTGGACAAAAAAGCGGTTTGCCGGGGGCGGCACTTAATACCCGCCGAGGCTGATTGACGACTCGGTGTGTTGCCGAAGGCATTCCACGAATTCGATAACTGCCCCCGCCGGCGTGTTTCCAGCCAGGACCAACCCGTTCGCGGGCTGAAAGATATGCCCTCAAAACAACACCACCTATTCCTAGCGCGCGCCTCGTTGCAAAGATGCGCGGTTCGTGGCCGCGGTTGGTTCGCTGGTGTTGCTGATGCCGGTCGTAGGTGTCGCTACATTGATCGACCGCAGCAGGCTCATCAAGCAGAGGGAACGCCGATTGAAACGCAGGAAAACAAAGCAGGTGCCGAGCTCACGCCGAGTGCCGACGCCGGTAATGGTTCTTCTTCCGATACCCTGGCCCGCCGTCAGAAGACGGTGGACTTGGCTACTGTAAGGCGGAAGTCGGCAAGTCCCGTGCCTTCGGGCGGGAATGGGGGGGCTGAACGTTACGTTGAAAGGAAGTCAGAGAGACTGTGTGTTGGTGCGGCCGGCAACTCATCCCCTTCCTGCTTCGGGCCGAGGGCCGGAGAAGGTGTGAGAACGGTCGCTTGGGGCGCCGACGCGATCTGGAAGGGTTTTCATGCGGGACTCGGTGTCGTGCAGGAAACGGGCGTGAGCAAGAAACCCGGCGGCCGACGTTAAAAAGATTTGCGACTCTTTGCGGCAAGAGTCGAGGAACTGGAACGATTGCTATCTGAAGCATGTAGAATCTGAATGAACAGACGCGGCGCGAAGGGCACCGAAGCAGCCAACTGTGACTCCCTTACTGATGACCCGGGTTCTTCTTTCCGACACAACGATGCAGACGACCACTCCACTTTCTTGGTGTTCTATAGGGACGTCCAAGAATGGTCCAGCTGTACAGTGATGGCAGTGGCGAGTGGCATGTGACGTCTGCACAGCGTACACCGGAATGTCGACAACGCCAAAGCACCAGGTCAAGCGCGATCAACGACAGCATGTTTCCACCGGCATCATCAACGCTATTAGATCAGGCCAAGCGCGGGAAAACGACTGGTTGTTTGAAGCCCCGACGTTGATCAGAAATGCTGAAGGCCAGCGTTGGACACCATGTCCTGCAGGGTATGTCGGTGTCGAGTTGGACTCCGCCCTCGTTGACCGAATACACATACGACCAGCCCAGAGCAAGCCAGAGGGCAAGCCTCACAGTTTGGGAGTCGCATGCAATTCGACGCAGGCATTGTTGATGCAAACGCTGCCGGTCTCCTTGACTCGGGTGACGAACACGATGCGGTTGCCGTCCCGCCACGTCAGCACCTCGAGCGTTTGCCCGGGGATGACGGGGCTGGAGAACCGCGCGCGCACCGATTTGAGGAGCTTCGGGTCGTTGCCCGCGTAGTGCTGGAGGATGAGCTGCGTGCTGGTGCCGAAGGTGCAGAGCCCGTGCAGAATGGGCTGCCCGAAGCCGCTCATTTTGGCAAAGGCCGGGTCGATGTGCAGCGGGTTGTAGTCCCCGGACAGGCGGTACAACACGGCCTGCTGCTCCGACGTGCGGTACGAGAACGTCGCCGTCGGCGGCGTGCGGGGGACGGCGATCTTCGCACTGTGCGACTCGCCGTAGTCTTTGAACCCTTTCGCGCCCACCCGAAACGCCGAAGACACGATTCTAACGTACGGGCGGCCGCTCTCGTCGGTGATCATCGTCTCGGTCTCGAACGCGGCGCCCTTGCCCTTCTGGATGCAGCTGATCGCCTGGTCGGTCATCAGCAGCTTCGCGCCGCCCGCGGGGATCGGCCGGTAGAACTCCATCGACCGCTCGCCGTCGAGCCCGACCTTCTCCCCCGGCAGCAGGGGGAAGTTACCCTTCTTCATCGCGGGGCTCGGAAACGACACGACGTCCTCCGCGTCTCCTTTGAAGCTCAGCACGATCGGATACGTCGGAAACGCGGCGAAGTACCGGTTCTTCTCGTGCACGTACCGCAGGTCTCCGATCCCGATGCCGAGCGCGTATAGCAGAAGGTCGCGGCGGTTGTACGCCACGCTCTGCGTCACCGGCTTTTCCATGTACGGCGAGAGGTCCATGGCTCCGATCGTTTTACGTTGTCAATGTTTTCGTGTTCCGGCGTCTTTTTTTTGTTCCTGTTGGCAACTGGTGCCTGGTTGGTCCTCGTCATCAACCCGTTGGTAGCCGACGGGGTCTCGATATTGCTTCGACATCCTACGGTGCAATATGAGGGAAAGAGCGATTCTAGAGAGATCAAAACAAAGGGTGTGGGCCTCCACCGTCAGGTGGGCCCCCACCGTCAGGTGGGCTAGGCTAGTTCTGGGGTGGCTCCCTGGGAGGGACAGGGACGGGGGTAGTCACGCCTTAGCAGTCCGAGGGCCTCTCCCCACCCACCTGTATGTGTTCTCGTGGTCACCGCTACCGCGTTGACCTTTCCCGAGAGAGAGAGAGAGAGAACACAAACTGTAATTGGGATAATGTTGAACCGGGCAAAACCTGGGACACCCATGATGGGGCTGGGTGTCCCAGGTTTTACCCGGTTCGGCACTTTTTTTCGGGGTTTGCGATTGTGCGTACGTTGCAGAATTCCGCGACTCGGTGCTCAATACTCAGCTCGACCCCTAGGTGCCGATGGCATAGGAGGCTGCAGGACTACCACTGCTGCAGTCACGCAGGTGACTACCTGGGACACTCCCCTAGTTCCCAGGTTTTACCCGATCTGTCATTTACCCGTTCCAGCTTTAGTCCAGTTCGACATTATTCCGACGACGGTAAAACAAGCATGGCCCCACCGTCAGGTGGGGCAGGCTAGCTTCGGGGTAGCTGGTCACGCCTTAGCAGGTCATAGGACCCTCCCCACCCACCTATCTGTGTGTTCTCGTCGTCATCGCTACCACGCTGACCTTACGAGAGAAAGAGGAGTTAGAGTGCAGGGACCATCTGTTCGGGGAATTTCCGGTCTCCTCGCTACTTCTTGATGCGGCGGCAGTTTTCCAGGCTCCGTAATATATGGTACGATGCCAAAAGGGGGGGGGGGGGGCAGTGCTGATACTAAGCCTGAGACCCAAAACGAAGTTGCTAACCCTGGGTGGGGGTGGGTACCCCCCCCCCCCCCTCCTGGTGCAACCCACTGTGGAACCCTCCTTAGCTAAATTCTCTAAGGTGAAATGGTGGAAAAAGTGGGTCAAAATTTTTTTTTTCGAGTGCTTTTTTGGGAGGATTTGGGCCAAGGGGGGGGGGGGGGTTTTAGGGGGGGGTACCCACCCACCCTCGTTGCCGTCCGGCTGACAACGATGCCGAGTTTAGGGGCCTTAGCATCAGCACTGGGGGGGGGGGGTTTGGGCAGATGTTTTATGGCATAGTAAGATACTGGGCATGTGGGGTATGGGACCCATATCCCCCCAGAAACCATTTTTTCGGGCCGGTTTTGGGGCCAAATGCCCTCGGAGAGCCTTCTTCTGAGCGCAAAACTCTGTTTCTGTGGGTTTCGAGGCCCCGCACGGTGCACTTCAGCATCGTGTGGGGGTGTTTACTGTGCGGCCAAAGTGTCGGGCGTGGGCACACCTGCTAGATCCAGTGTGCCACACCCGCAAATCCAGCGTGAAATCCACTGACACCCAAAAATCCAGTGCGGAATCCAGTGTGACACCCGCAAATCCAGTGTGAAACCCACTGTACACCAGCTAAAACAGTTCCCCAAGTTGGATCGAGTCACCTGTCGTCCAACGCAAATCAATCATCAAGGAGGCGAGGCCCCTGGTTGTTAAAAAAGCTGACCCCAGGTTCTTCTGGCAGTATTGGCAACTTTTATTGGCAGAAATCGGCTTGTCGGATCGAAAGAAGTGAGTTTGCTGCTGGTAACCTCACGAAGGCGATGGCTAATCGTGTTCCCTTCTGCAGGTGTCGCACACGTCCGGCCAGGTGTTCGAACCGGGCACCACGTAGCTGGCGGTACGTGGTGTACGACACCTTTGCCGTTAGTTGGCCTTCTTCGTCCACCAGCCTGTGCTAGAAGGATTTGTGCGACGAACGTCTTGTGCACGACAGCTTTTCCGTGACCCACGACGTCGGTGGTTGCCTCCACGAGATCGTCGAATGCCTGCTGCCTCATGGGTCACCTTTGTCGGTCGCCCTCTGTACAGAGACCCCGGGCGCAATCGGGTCAACTCCTGCAGCTTTCATCAGAAAGGCTCTCGTCGCTCTAAAGTGTCTCCGCATGGAGCCCTGTGACCTATCGGACTTCGTGTGCGTCTTGCCTTGCAAATTTTTGAGCCAATTCTTCGAACGAAACGCATTTACGAGTCACGCATTCTGAGAACAGAGTTAAGTTCCTGTTCTGGGTGGGTGCAGAAAAAGGTTCTCCGAGGGCAATGGACCCCAAAATCGGCCCGAAAACATGGTTTCTGGGGGGGTATGGGTCCTATACCCCACATGCCCAGTATCTGACTATACCAGAAAACATCTGCCCAAACCCCCCCCCCCTTTTGGCATCGTCTCATATCGAACTCTTCTTGCTCGTGGTCGTGCCAGAGCGAGGTGGGGTGTGTGGAGCTGAGCAAAGCCATGAAAGCAAAGCAAGGACACAGCCGAGAAACGGAAGTATAGTGGAAGAGAAAAAAAAATCGACCCCCCCCCTCCCGCTATCAAAAAGAAAATGGAAAAACGGGCGGGAAAAGAAAGAGAAAAAAAGAAAAACTCAAATAGCGTGAAAGTTTGGAAAGAATAAAAGAAACAAATAAATGTGTTTCCGAATCTGGCTTTTTCCCGAAATACTTCGTGTCGGAGCCTTCTGGTGTACAGATTCGCTCAGACCGGCCGCGGGTAGCCTGACTTTTTCTTCCTTGAAAAGGAGCCAGTCGGAGCGGCGCTAGTAGGACCGGGTAGATACAAATCAGCGGTGCAGCCAAGCCCGGATTGTTGGTCAAATAAGAAGGGGGTGGCGAAGACACCTCGAACATCTTTTGAAAGAAATGCTGCAATGCACGGAGTATTCACTGATAGACGACCCCACCTCGGCCGAGGAAAACGAACACCGAAGCATGGAAGGGACAGAACAGGAATGTGCGGACCCACGAGGATACAAGACCAGAAAGACGGTTTATTTGTACCCAGGAACTGGCCGGTTTGCTAACGGTCAACGTCTACGACCGCCTGAACCTTCGAACAGAAGACATGGCGGACCTTCGTCTGTTTAGAGCTGCCTACGATAACCGAAAAACAAGAGAAAAAACACAGAGCGAAGAAAAGAAAAACCAAAAAAGTGAACCAAAAAAGCGGGGTGGCACCCGCAATTCCTCGGATTGGTTCTTCCAACTCTCTTTCTCTCTCCCTCTGCCGCGCGATGAACGGCGGTAATGTATTCGTTTTCCGGCAACGACATCTGCGCCGTCTGCGGAAGGCAACGATCGAGACCTGCGACCTCGTCAGTTTGACCGCGATCAGGTCGCGATGCTTATGCGTGGCTGTCTCCGCTCCTTGATGGATATAAACTGAGGGGCGACACTAGTAGTGTCACACTACTCGCCTAGTGCCAGCGCATCTTCTCGTACCTCTGACTCTCGGCCACGCACCACTCCCAAACGATCAGGATGGACATGACACCGAATATCACGGGAGGATAGAAGTACTTGCTACGCCTCCACGTTCGGCGGCCCATCTTCTGGAACCAGTCACCCCAGCCGGAGTCGAAGCGCATGTCCATCCACGTAGTTTGTCTTACGATGTACATGTCGTTGGACGGCGTCGGGACGAACTTGTGGCCCGGCTTACCTCCGCCGTACCCGCTCATGTAGTGCTCGTAGTCCTTCAACCTCTGCTTCGTGTAAGCACTCTTCAGGCCGCATGTGCGCGGCCCCACAGGAGCGTAAAACGCCATCCGGTCCCCCTCTCTGTCCCTTTCTTTTCCTTGGAGAGGGTGCTGTCGTTCTGGGTGTCGGGTTTCGCTGGCATTTTGAAACGCAGCAACTTTACACGAGTCAGCGCGGGAGAAGCTCCCTGAGCGCAGCACTGCTGCCCGCATGGGAAACTCATTCGCAAACATGGTCTCGAAAGGTACGTGAGCAAGATCTGCAAGGAGGTCTGCAATACTCAGTGGCCAGTGCAACAATACAAGCCCTAGGGTGAGTGACGCGAGCGAGCTCGTGGAGACGAGTTTAGTCACACAGGGCGAAACAGCCGGGGGGCTGTCCAGACCCCGACTACCGAGTGGTTTGCACAGGGCCGACGTTCTTCGTTCGTGTAGAACTCTTTTGTGCAGAGATCTAATCCTTCCCGATTCCGGTAGCGGGTGGAGGGGTGGCCTCGTTGCTGGATCCCCGACCTCGGGACCAAATACGCTTGTGGTCTGCGGCCTATGCGCGCGCGTAGTATTTTTACACAGATCCCAGGACCCCCGATATCGCCCCCGCGGATGGGCTCAGGAGGTGGGTACCCCGATATGGGGTGCATCCGTTGGTTCGGCTTCAAACCGCCTGCAGAAAAGCATCATTTCAAAACGAGGAACGGTGGACAGCTGCAGCTTCTTCAGTCACGGACATATGGTTTAGAACTGAGCGACAACGCATTCTGCAGCCTGAGATATAGCAGAAAACGGCGGGAAAGAACAAAAGAACAAAGGAGGCGGGGGCGGGGGTGAAAAGAAGCACGGCTGGTTAACACGTCTTAGTATCACGCTGAAAACAGATATGTTCGACATTTCTTAATGGTGGGCGCCCTGAACACCACCGGGGGGGAATCGATGCTGTTGCCGTCTGTGGTCCTGGGAAACTGGCGCGTCAGAAAAAGCGCTTCTGCTTCTTCGTCTCGACGCACCGCACGCAGCTGTTGAGTGTCCGGTGCGGCTCTTTGAAGGTGGACACTCAACAGCTGCGTGCGGTGCGTCGAGACGAAGAAGCAGAAGCGCTTTTTCTGACACGCCAGTTTCCCAGGACCACAGACGGCAACAGCATTGATTCCCCCCCGGTGGTGTTCAGGGCACCCGGCTCCTAGAGCAGGTTTGTGCACACCGTTTTGACGTGCCGAGAAGATTTGCCCACAAACGTACAAGCAATTAGCTCGCAGACCAGAGCTAGGAAACGAGCGGTCCTAGGGCGGAGCGGATGCTTCGACGGCAAGGAGTTGGGACACGATCACTGGTGTTGCTGGTTACCGGGCCCCCGCCACGAGCCAATATGGGGTGCATGTGGACGCGGTTTACTTCTTACCCGCTGCTCGGCGCCATGTGGCCCGCACCTTCTCTCACGAGACAGTTGAAGATCTTACCGACCGTATCCTAGTCTCGAGGGCGCTCAATGTTGTACTACCCAAACATATTCCTCGGGCTCCAGCAGCCATGATGAGCGTCTTGCACGTCAACACCGCGACGGACCTTCACCACGTTTCCTCCTTCGCCCTATCCAGGCATAGTTCCGCATCTT
Organism: Diplonema papillatum; assembly: GCA_030068145.1. Taxonomy (NCBI): domain Eukaryota; phylum Euglenozoa; class Diplonemea; order Diplonemida; family Diplonemidae; genus Diplonema; species Diplonema papillatum. Next base: position 521,530 of record JAPJBO010000030.1, on the reverse strand, counting down.
TCGGTCCAAACAAGTGTACCTGACCTCAAACATTTTTCCGGTAATTCAGGATCGAGCTGTGCGTACGCCCCCCAGGACTGGTAATATCCCTTTCAGTGCGTACGTTGATGTATGGTTGCTCACCGGCGTTCCCCCGTCGCACCCTGAGGCAGCAAGCAGGGTTGTACAAAGAATCAATGGGTGCTATGCAAGTAGGCACTCGGTCTCCAAACAAGTTCGAGAACCTGTCGTGCCAAGTGGGTCCTTTACTGCCGTTCTTGTCGAAACAATAAAGCGTGAGCACAAAGCAAGAACAGAAACCAACTGTGGTTCGAGGGCCCAGAGCCCCGGTTCGGACGCAGAACTGCAGAAAGCGAAAGAGGACACGCAACAGAAGGAGAGAGGACAAGAAGAAGAAAACGGACCGTATTCTTTAACCGAATCGCCTTTCCTCAAAACTCATCATTTGGGTCGCAATAGTATATCAGGCCGCAGTTCCAGCCGGGGGCGGTGGCGGTGGGGGGCAAGCGCAGCATTCGAACGAATTTCAACAGCGGATTCGCTGCTTTCATCACCTCGCTAAACAGGGCTTCCAGTTCTGTAGAACGGGTGCGGCAGAGACAGGGTCGGCGGCGGCTGAAACAGCGGGCTGAGGGTTGTAGGTTGTGCAAAGATATCGGACGTACGAGCAAGTGCCCTGCAAGGGTAGCGGTTTGGGTATCGAGGTAAGAACATCCAATCAACTGCGGCTTTTGCCACCTTCCGAAGAGCAACCAACGATAGTGGGGCGCATCCACAACTCGGTCGCGGTGCCGGAGCAGAGGTGCAGTCCGTGGTGCTGCTCTTTCAAACCAAGTGCTGGTGATACATGGATCCCGCCGCTGGGTCCATCGCCAACAAGCTGGTTCAACGGACTGTTTCAACCCACGACGGTTAACAATGGATTCACCTGGGATCCGGCTGCATTGACACCTGGCTCGGCTTCGGGCATTCAATCGCAGTTTCGCAACGCAGGGACGGGCAGAGCAGGGGTCGAGAAGGTGCTCGAGTTCGCAATGTGTGGAAGGCATCACGGAGAACTGCTGACGCTTCCGAGATGCGGAGTTTGTTCAGTCGCTACACACCTTTTCGACTCGGTTCTGTCAGGCTTTTCGCTCTCACCGGAAGCCGTGGTGAGCGGTGATACGGGCGACAGCATCTCGTCGTGTCTTACATGCCCGCTGCGTGGACTCTCGTCGTCCAATGAGGAGGCAGGCCGACGTATTGTTCGGGTTTGCAAATTCGCGAAGGACGAGAAGGGGGCTAGCGTGCCCGTCGAAGTGAACGCAGTGACAAACGGATGCCTGTGATGTTTTGCTTACCATTGATTATCTGCAACTGAAGAAGTTCTGCAGACTCGCAGTACTTTGAACTGGATTGCAGCAACAATCTCCCTCTTTGCACGCGTCGTATCGTGCTTCGGTCGCGGTAGTATTGTCGAACTGCCGAAGCAGCCGGAGATCCGATGTTGTGATCCGCGGACGTTCCCGCAATCAGCGAGAGGGCACATGTCGATCGAAACAAGTAACCACGAATTCAGGTCGGAAGAGCTTCTGTCCTACCAGAACGAAGAATAAGGAATAAGGAGGGGAGAACGAAAAGTCAATACTTGAGCAGAGCTTCGGCGGAATGCCGTTGAGAGGGCTCGTCGGCTAAGCAGCTCGAGACGAAGTCAAGAAGAGTGGGCGACAGGACCTTCGTGAGGTTGGTGTTGTCGGGCCCGTACCGCTGAGGGTTGTAACGCGGGACGCGGTAGGCCTCAGGCCGGTGGATAGTCCGCCGCGTATTGACCCCTACCATCATCAGGACGCAAACGCCGAAAGCGTAGATGTCGCCTCTATGTGACGTCGTGCAACTCGGCTTCCCAGTCAACAAACCGGTCAAGCTATTGAACCCTTCAGGCCCCAGGTATTCGAGGGTGCCCTCGATGGAGCTGCACGTAAAGATCTCGTTGATCGCGCATTTGCGGGAGAGTCCGAAGTCGGACAGCTTGAAGCACTCGACGCCGTCGGAGAGAATGTTTTCGAGCTTGATATCCCTGTGGATCCAGCCCTTCGAACAAAGATACTGCAGCGCGCTCAGGACGTCGACAGCCACCTTGGCGATCTCGCACCCGGAGAGGGGGCGGTGGACTCCCCGCGGGTACACAATGTCGAACAGTGACTTCCCACTGCAGCACTCCATCACGCACCAGAGCTCGTTTAACCGTTTGTGGAGGAAGGAACCGTGGTACAAGACGATGTTGGCATGCGACAAGCTCGACAACACCATTATTTCGTTGAGAACGACCTCTCGGATATCAGACGCGCTCTGCTCGAGGTGGTCCAGGCGGATTACTTTGACCGCCATGTCGCGTTGCGTCTTCTTCAACCTTGCCAAGAAAACGGACCCGTAGGACCCTTCCCCCAGCTGCACACGCTGTCCGTCCAGGTCCCGCTGCGTCGCGAGGACATCGTCCGGGTCCTCGGGGCTGATGTACCGCATGAGCTGCTGCCAGGTGTCCTGGCAGTACTTCCGGTACTCAGCTTCCGCGACGGCCTGCACCACGTCGTCCGAATCGATCGACATCCGGCGCGCCCCGCCGAGGCCGATCGAGCTGTGCGTGACCGGCGACGACAGGTGGAACACCGCGGCGCTGAAGTTCCGGCCGGGCGCGAAGGTCGACGGCATCCCGTTCCCGACGACGCTCCCGTACTCGGGCGCCTGCGCCAGCGCGCCGAAGCGCGTGCTGTCCCGCTCGGGCACGATCGTCGCGTCTCGGTCCAGCCCGTCCCATGGGAACGCAGAGGACCCGTCGTTCGAAATTTCGTCGTCCCTGCGTGATTTTGATGGATAGTGAGTGCTTGACTTTCAAGCTGGGGTGCAGAGAGAGGGAGAGTATGGAGTTGAGTATCTAAAAGTAGGTGCGAGATCCGGCAAATTAGTAATCAGGGCTTACCCCGACTGCTCGCTTTCACGAGAGAGATTTCGCATCACGACGAGCCGAAAGTATGTGGGCAGTCACGGTCCCCCGTGGCGACCACATGAAGAGAGCGTGTTTCCTCTTTCGCTCTCTTGGAAATGAACAGCGCGGTAGCGATGACTACGAGAAAGATACACTTCCGTCATGACGACACAAGAGCGTGAACGAGGGAAAAGTGCAGTACCGCAGCACGTTTTACGTTTGATTGATAGAAGGAAGGTGAAGTACCTGACGACGACGGTGGCTTGGGTGCTGGAGAGCTCGCCGGTGTCGGCGACCGGACTCGCAGCTGAAGAATAACAGCTGAAGTTCCGAGCCCCCGGGGAGCTCATGTTCGCGCGTCGATGGATGGTGCGGTTCAGGAACTTCGGTGTGTTGGAGCCGGAATCGAGGCGGCGGACAGAGTCTTGGGAGCAGTCGTGGAGGCCTTGCTGCGAGCCCGGCGCTTCGGTGATGGAGTGGATGAGCTGGTGCGAGGCGACCAGCAGGTGCACGCCCTCGTCGTGCTTTCGGAACGTCTCGCGGACAGACCGTCGGTACTCGTCCTCGATGGAGTCCCGCCGGTGGCACTCGAAGTCGAAGAGAATCGAAACCGCGGCACCCAGCAAGCCGTCGAACCCGTGTGTCAGCGGAGACGCCTTCGTCCACCCGTCATCGTCAAAGTCCTCACCGCACGACCGCGAGAGCGACGACACGAGCGAGGTGCCGTTGAGGGTCAGCCGGAGCCGGAGGGCACGCTCCCGCTCGCGCTGCTTCTTCAGCTGCGGGTCGAGGGACCCCGCCTCTGCGAGCAAGTCGGGCATGAGGCCGCGGCCGTCGCCGGCGGGCGGCGTCGCCGCCTTCGACGACCCGTCCTCGCCGCCGCCGACGTGCGGCGGCGACGAGATCGTCAGGAAGCTCTTCGCGTACTGCAGCTGCTTGGCCGGCTGCGCCTTCGTCTCCGCGCGCGGCGTCTGCCGCGGCTGCTGCTTGGCCGCCGGCGCCGCCACGGCCACGCCCCGCGAGCTGGCGGCCGCCTGCTGCGCGAGGATGGCCGACGTCGTCGGCGGCGGGTGAGTGGGGGGTGCGAGGGTTGCGGTAGTGCTGCGCGAGGCGCGCTGGGCCGGCCGCCTGGCTGGTCGGTCTGCCTTCGGCTTCGGCGGCGTCCACGACGGGACGGTGCTCCCCGCTGACGGGCGGATCGTGCACCGGCCTTTGACAGACGAACCGTGGGTGCTGATAGGCGGACTATGCCCGCGCACGTTCACGTTCGCCGACGCCGAGGCGTGGCGGGTCTTCCCGGGGGAGGCGAGGTTGACCATGGCGGCGGCGCCGGACGCGGCGCGGGGCGGCTTCGACGACCCCGACGACTTGGCCGACGGCGGCGGCGCGTGGCAGGCGTCGTGGTGCAGCGGGCGCGCCATGTTCGACGTCACGCTGCGCGAGAACGCGCGCGTGATCGCCGACTTGCGGGGAGGCAGCTGCTGGGCGGTGGCGGCCAGGGCGGCGGAGTCGTTGCGGAACAGCGTGCGCGCCTTGGCGGTGCCGTAGGTCGACTGGTAGGTCGAAGACAGCGTTTTGTGGACAGTGTCTTGTTTGAAGGTCTCTTGCAGCGGCTGCTGCTGGGTGCAATCGATGTTCGAGCTGCCGGCAGCGCTGGTGAAGGAGCCCAGAGACGCCAACGGGCTTTGGTGTTGTGGAAGCGTGATCGAACTGTGCCCTTCGGGCGCGTTCAGTTGCAGACGTTCTTTCTGCTGTGTCTGGTGTTGTGGCTGCGTTTGCTGGTCTTGTTCGTGCTGTTGATGTGTTTGTGGCTGCTGTTGGTCTTGTTGTTGTTGCGGTTCTTGCCGTCGTTGCTGGTGTTCTTGCTGTTGCGATTCTTGTTGTTTTCGTTCGGGTGGCTCGTGTTGCTCGTGTAGTTGCGGTGCTCGTTCTTCTTGCGATTCGTGTTGCTGTGGTTGCTGCTGTTCTTGCTCTTGTTGCTGCGGTCGCTCTGGTTCTTGCTGTTGCTGCTGCTGTTGGTCTTGCGGGTGCTCTTGTTTTGTTGCGGAGGTAGGCGAGTTGCTGTCGGTGTGCAGGCTGGTAGCATCAGCAGCACAACTGCCGCTGTCCTTTCCGCCCGCAGTGGCAGGGGCACCGTTGAGGTCGGTGCCTGCAATGGGAACGGTCAGGGTGCTGGCGGGATCGTTGTTGCTGCCGCGGTCGTTGCTGTCGACGTTGATTTCGACAACGGCGTTGGCGGGGTCGTTGACGTTGCTGTCTGCGACAGTGTTGGGAGCGTCGCTGGGTGCGTCCACGCCGCGGTCCTGGGTGGTGTTGGCGGTGGCGTTTGTATTGGAGTTGCTGTTGTCGTTGGTGTCGTCTTGGTGTTCGTTCTTGCCGTTGTTGGTGCTGTTGCTGGGACATTCGTTGCTTTCCGTCTTACTGGCTGCATCGACCAAAACGGGCGGCTGTTTGTCCAAGAAGCTGAGAAGCGGGTGCGAGCCGATGAGCTCGGTCATTAAGTCTGCGGCGGTGAGCGAGACTTCGGACTTGAGGCTGTGTTCGGTCAGCGGCGCCCCGTGCGGCTGCCCGACGGGGCTGCTCTTCTTTTTTTTCTTGGCATGGTGCGAGGCGGGCGCCCTGCCCCTGCTCGACGAGCTGAGACTTCCTACAATCTTGGGCGCCTGCCGCGACGGAAGCTAATAGTTAGCACCGCGCCCACCCCACCTCCGCCGCCCCCCCCCCCGGACCGAATTGTTTGAATAAACAAACGAAGGTCGTCGTGTGAGCCCGGCCACCCTGCCCTTACCCCGCTGCAGATTTGTTGATCAAGAGATAAAGAGACAGAGAGAGGGAGATAGCCTCGATACCTACGTTATGCCGTCGGAGAATACACGGCGAGGTCCTGCCTCAGAAGCTGGAGTTAAAGAGGGTGTGCCCGAGTCACGCCGAAAGCGGGTGTGACCCGCTTTCTTATGACCCGCTTTCTTAACTGTAGCTTCAACTCCAGCTGACTCCACCGTGTAGATGATCCCATCTTTTTCCGCGAACGTCGCCACAGCTTAGAAGATGCACAAAACAGTGCTGATAGCCCAACGCATAAAGCTTCGGGTAATTGCCCGGTGCTGTATTCTTCGGTCTATCACGGTCTATCAAGAGGGGATGGACCGGCTCACTAACAAGTATACGCTGGGTGTCTATTGCCCTTCGGCTAGCCTGACAGCAGCCTGCAGCACACCGACAGGTTTGGTTGAACGCTGTGCAATATGTAAGAGCAACTGAGATCGTCCGTCGAATTGTCGCGTAGCAAACGTGGGTATTGAAGAAGATGGGGACGCAGCCCGGTACAGGAAGCTAGCTATGAGGGAGGAAAACGTGTGTACAGCAGAAAAGGAATGGGACCTCGTCGTTGTTTTGTTTTTGACGGTTCCGGGATACAGTACAGAGGAGACCGAGTGGACGATGATACCCACTGGCTAGTTGATTGTATTGACGTATTTGGACTGCGATATTGTACACCTTGGCCCGTGATTCCCCCGGGGCGGTTTCGTATGTTGTAGTACTTCGAAGCAATGTTATTTTTTTTTTCGGACAGCATCTTGATTCTACGCAACCTCACGGCCGGTACATTGGGCCACTGCCTGAGACGGCGACGACGATGAAACTCTGATTCCCGATGGCGTGAACCTCCAAGACGCGGTGCCTTGTTCTGGTCAACTTGCTGGGCAGCTGCAGCAGCCGCGGCTGCGACGCGTACGTGGCGGGCGGGCCAAGCTGCCCGTTTTTTCCCTCGCCGAGGGCGAAGACCTGCCCCTCCGCCGTCAGCGCGAGCAGGTGCTCGGTCCCGACGGAGCAAAACGGGACGCTCAGCGAAGTCAAGTGGCTGACGACTGTCGGCAGCGTGCTCGGGAACAACTGCCCGGTCCCCCAGGAGTACAGCTGCCCGCTCATGGTCTTTGCACACGACCCGTGCCGACCTGCTGAGACCGTCTCGATCGGGTCACCAGGGTCCGCCAGGGACGCGAGCAACCGAGGCGTGGCAGTGGCTGTATCGTGTCCCAAACCTAAACGGGAGTCGTCGTTGCGGCCCCAGACGAACACGCTCTTCCTCGCGTCGCCGAGGACGAGTGTGTGAAACCCGCCGACGGCCAAGCACGCGATTCGTTCGCCTAGCGGCAGCGGCAATTCGACCCTCTGCGGCACCGTCGAGTAGGCCAAACTGGCAGCGTTGCCGACCCCCAGCTGGTGATGCCTATTGCACCCCCACGTGTACACCTCGGTCCGCCCCTGCGCCAGGCACACGCTGTGATTCGCGCCTGCGGCGACGCCGTCGACCTTCAAGTCCCCCAGGGCGGCCACTTGCCAAGGTGTGTCTTGGTCGTCGACGTGGCCCAGGCCCAGCTGGCCTTGATCGTTCCGACCCCAGCTGTAAACGGCGTTCCCGTTGGTGAGCAGGAGCGTGTGCTCGTCGCCGCACGCGATGCACCGCACGTCCGAGCCGCCGAGGCTGAACAGCGGCGTCGGCGTGTGGACCGCGGTCTTGTGCCCGAGGCCGAGCTGGCCGTGCGTGTTGCAGCCGAAGGCGTAGATGCGCGCGTCGTTCGCGGCGCAGACGGTGTGCTTCGCGCCGCAGCCCATCGTGACGACGCACGCGTGGGCGGACAGCGCGACCTCCTGCAGCCGGTTCACCATTGGCGATCCGCCGAGGCCGAGCTGCCCCTCGTCGTTGCGCCCGAAGGCCAGCAGGATCTTCCGCGTCCGGCGCCCGGACTCGGCTTCCTGCCGCGACAGCACCGTCCCCGCATCCACCGACACCGGCGGCGGGTTCCACTCTTTCCCACCGGCCGGCGCCCGCCGCGACACTTTCTGCACCGCGTAACCAGGCGACGACGAGCCCCGCGCGGACGGCGGATCTGCTGGCTCGGACGCCGGTTCCGGCAGCATCTCGCTGGGCGGCATCCTCGACAGACGCGACAGGTCCGTCTTCGTGTTCGCGAAGGTGTTCGAGTGCAGCGACAGGGTTTCGTTGGCGGACTCGTTCAGCGGGATCGGGCGGCGTGAGTTGGGCGGGCGGCCGGGCTGGTCGAGTTTGAGGTGCTCGCACGCTTTGAGGACGGCGCTGACGTCGACGGAGGCGTGCTTCAGGAACGCGAGGTTGTCTTGGACGGACGCGTCTTCGGCGAGGACCGCCGCCGGCAGCTGCAGCTCGGCGCGGATCTGCTTGAAGCGCTGCAAGCCTTTGTGGAAGTGCACGTCCGACGACAGCGAGAGCGCCTCGCTGAGCATCTGGTGCACTTCAAACGCCCGGGCCTCCGTCGTCTGCAGCTTCGCCAGGTGCTGGTCGAGGAGCCCGCGGACGTTCTGGTGCTGCGTGCGGGCCGCGTCGAGCAGGCTGCTCCCCATCGCCAGCAGCTTGTCCTGCGCCGCGTGCACGCTCAGCGCCACCCGCTCCACCAGCGACTCGAACGATCGGTTCGCGTCGTCGACCAGCACTTCGACGTCGGCGTACTCCTTCTTCAGCTTCACCATCACCGAGCTCAGGTCATCCTGCTGGGTCAGGAACCGGGTTTTTTCCCGCGACGCCGCGTCTTCGACCGGCTCGTACTCGACGCTCTTCTTCGACGCTTCGCCGACCGCGCAGCGCAGGCACTCGAGTTTGCCGGACGTTTTTTCAACCAGTTTGTAGAGCTCGCCGGTGACCGGGCAGAGCATGGATGGGTCGATGTACTCGATGTTGTACGTCACGATGAACCGGGGGATGGCTTGGTGTGGGTGGTAGAGGGCGGTGTATTCGACGTCGTGGGGCTCGTGTGGATTCAGCGGCTGGATGAGGGCGTCGAAGCCTTCGTTGGTCAGCTCGGCCAGCGTCGTGGAGGGGGCGGCGCCGTGGGTGATCTTCGGGATGCCCAGCGCGGCCTCGCAGAGGAGGAGCTTGTTGGTCACGTTCGGCGACGGCAGCCCGCCCTCGCCGACGCTGCGGATGTTCGACCCGAAGACCAGCGCCGCGCGGCCGAAGGGCGTCGCTTCCGTCGGCAGCTGGAAGCCGTGCGTCGCGATGTTTTTCAGGGTGTCCTTGTCCCCGCCGACGGTCAGCAGCGCGACGTTCTCGGTGTCGTTCAGCTCCCGCCGCCGCGTCTGGTACAAATGCTCGTGCTCCGCGTTGCAAAGCTGCTCCACTTTCGACACCGAGACGCGCGCCCCCGGCGTGGAGGCGGTGAACGGCTTGATATACTCCTCGAGCAAACTCCTGCAGTCGACGAACTCCTTGCTCCCAGACGGCACCAGCTCACGGCTCAGCATCGGGGGTCCGTCTGTGTGGCGGACCCATAGCTTCGCTTTCTCGCGGGGTTCCACGTCGCGCGCGTCGCACCACAAGTTCTTCTCGACGTCGTGCACCCGGATGTCCTCGATGGCACCGACCCGCATGCCGAGCCTCTCCTCGAGCACGCCGCAGAGCTTCCCGTAGTCGTACGGCGTCGGGAGCACGGCGTGGATCCTGGGCACCTCGAGGTTCGGCCCGATGATGAAGAACTCGTACGCCTTCATGAAGCAGTCCGCGGGCTCCTCCGCGGCGGGGATGCTCGAAAGCATTGCGCCCCACCAGAAGGCACACCTTTCCCAGCCCTCCCCCCGGTGTTCAGAGGCTGCGACGCCGGAGGTGGGTTATTTGTGTCTGGCGATAGTGTGTGCGTGGCGGCTTCGGTTCCGCATGCTGCTGTGGGAAAGCTCGTGCAGAGCCGACTGCTATAGTATCCTTGTGATACTTTTGTATTTCGCTCTGGGCCTGCGTACTGCGTACTGTTTAGACGGACGGGGCAAGGCGAAGCCGCAGGGCCCTAACACCGTGTAGTACTGTACTTAACCTTCTCTCGCTTTTTTTGGACGAGCACTATCGGATAGCCTACTGGATCCCCACCCTTTCGGTAGCCAGAGGCGCCACTGTCAGATACGAGAGACACTCTGAACGGAAAATGGAGACACTTTGTCCCTGTGAGACTCAAGGCAACTAAGTGCGAAGATAAAGAAAGCCAACGGTCGAGCACGTGCAGGCATGACAAATTGTGTAAATGAAACGATTCGGTGCGACCCGATACAAGTGGCAATGTGGGACGTGGGTGATTTCTTCGAGACAGATTCGACCCCAATTCTCTGATCTGGTCTCCCGCAGCTGAAAAGCGCGGAAGCACTGGCGAGGAGAACACGAGTGGTCTGGGTCTGGTCGTGCGCACACGCGTTGTGGATCTGCCCGGTTTTGATATCGCCAACACGTCGCGGTGCACGCTGTCGGTGAGGCCATGAGCTGCATTCGATGATCGACGGGGGGACACCGGCGAACGTCCCTGTGGTTTCTTGTTACTCGGAAACGTTGAGTCGGCTTCGTTTTCTTTTTTCACCAGGACCTTCCCCGCTCGGGTCCAAATTTCGCGGTGACTTCGACTTCAAGCTGGAAGGAGAGTCTGGTACCGCGACACCTACCTGCTGGTGGGAGCCGCGAGCGGAGTTGCGAGGGGAGTTTGCCGGGGAGCTGGCGAACGACGAGGCGATAGACCGGGACGCGAAGACGTGCGGCCAAGGCGGCGTGGTCGGCAGCCGCTGCTTGTTGCAGACGGCGAGCCAGCGATGCATGGGGCTCGTGACGTGCTGGCGCGCTTTCTCGCGCTCCGACCGCGCCGCCGTCACCGACTCCCGCGTGGCCTCTTCTCTCCGAAACCTGTCTTCGAGGATCTGCTTCGCGGAGGACATGAACGCCGCGCGGTCGGAACGGTTTCGCTCAGCCAGACGCTCCGCCTCGCTTTCGCGCATCCGGGCCGCGAGCTCCCGCCGCTGCGTCGACAGCGTGCGGACGTCGTCGGTGCGCTCCCGTCTCAGCTCGACTCTCCACCGGCGGACTTCGGACTCCTTTCTCTGCCTAGCTTCTCTCTCCACGGACACAACTTCTCTCCTCTGTGCGAGCAGGCCGGACACGGACGTTGCGGCGCGGGTGTTGACGCCGCCGAGTTGGTTTCTGATGCAAGCGAGGCCCACTCGCCTGCCTTCTTCCTCGACCGTGCGCAGGAGCCCGACGTGTTCTTTACGCTGCTGCCGGAGGTCCCTGCTTACTTTGAGGTCGCGGGCGTGGGCTCTGTGCCGGGCCACTTTGGTCACCAGGGACCGCTGCTTCCGGAACGCTGCGGCCTGCCGGATGCCGTCGATGCGCTCCGTCTCGGACTCGGCGAACGCTTCCTTCATGCGGCGGAGCTCGTCCTGCGCGGATTTGCGCTTCTTCTCGTTCGCGAGCAGGAGCCGCTCCCGCAGCTCCTCCCGCTCGAGCCGCAGCTTTTCGCGGTCCTCCTTATGCAGTCCCGCGGGCTCCCTCCTGCCGTCACCCCCGACAGCCGGCGCCTGGTCCAACATCTTCTGCTTCAACCATCTCCGCACCGCGCAGTCCTGGTAGCTGCTGTACAGCCTCTCCGTGTCCACGCCAGTCCTCCCCAACCCCACGGTCCCCTTGCCAAACTCACCGGGCTGGATGTGCGTGTCGCATAGCATGCGGCCACCCGTTCGACAGCGGGTGTGAGGGTCGGCTTCTTTCTCTCAGGGGCCTATAATGTGTTCGGTTGGCTAAGGATTGAATTGATCGCCCGCTAGCAGGGAAACGCGAGCTGGGTTAAGACCGTCGTGGGGGGCCACTGATGGAGAATCAACCCATCGGGCATGCTTTAGAGTCGGCTCCGTACTCTCGGGGGCCTATTGTGTTCGGTTGGCTAAGGATTGAATTGATCGCCCGCTAGCAGGGAAACGCGAGCTGGGTAAAGACCGTCGTGGGGGCCACTGATGGAGAATCAACCCCTCGAGCCGGCGCATTGTCGTGTCGGACTAGCTTCGGCAACTCTTGTGTCTCCAAGGATGCGGTCGGCTCCCTTGGAGACACAGGAGTTGCCGAAGCTAGTCGTCATGTCACGGTATCTAACGCTGGATTCTGACGTTCACAATTCATCGACGGTAAGTTCGTGCACAGACCTGCATTTATTATTATTACGCGCTAAAGCTACAAAGCGGACGTGAGGGCAAAGAGAAAGGGAGAAGCAATGCATTGTGGAACAGATGCTCAACCAAAGGCTCCGGTGGGTGTACGGCGAAACGCTCTTGCGGTGGCACTCAAACCGAATGAAATTGCTTGAAGAAAAGACCCGAAAAACTGCGGCTCACGAGGGGGAAATCGGAGACGCCGGGGGCATCTGACGGATATCGCGCATTGCTTAGGCTCTTCGACGGACCCTTGCAGGCACGTCGGCGAAGAGGTGTCTTAAGTGAGCGTCAGGCACCGCAACGTGAGTTCTAACATAATGCGACCCCTTTCCCAGATCATGATCAGATGGAGCTGCGTCCTGACGTGCCTGAAACCCCCCGTGCCGTCCTTCTCAGGCCTTGATCCCAATTCGGACGGACAAAGGAACTTGGCAGGCCATCACTCCTTCGACGAGCGACATACGTCCACCTCATCTTCGCCTCCGGGGAATGCGCGCAAGCGCGGCGGCTTCGGATACTCGCAGCTTCCGATATCAAGTGCGTGCTCCAACTGTTCGGCCCCACAGCTAGCCTTACCCTACTCGCAGATCCGTCAGCACGGACGCGAGATCCGGAGCCAGCCAGCCGCGCGGTTGATCTCCGTATGCGCATGGCGAGACAGCTCGCGCGTGAGCGCCGCCTGCCTCAATGCCGCAAGTGAGTCGCAACAAATGCTCCACATCCCTTTTCCTGCTGCTGGGCATCCTGAAGCAGGAAGCCCTCTGTACCGTCCATCAGCGTTGATCTCGAGCCAAGCTATGCGAGCCAGCCACAAGCGTCTGTGCGGCCGGCAAAGCCAGCGGAGCGAAGTCAACCCATGCCAGCCTGCAAGTCAGCTAAACCAAGCCAGTCATCCAGCCAAAGGGTGAAAAAAGTGCCCGAAGTAGGAAGCAAGACTTCAACCTGCTGATACAGCCGCTGGTGCTTTCAACCAATGCGGGTATCTACTTGACCGGTGAATCACCAAAGAGAAGCAGGTGGTGTACCCAGAAACGGGCATACGACATGCAGCTTAAATATTTTGCACATTTGTTCGCTTGACGACTTAGAGGTGGTGGAGGACACACTGAAGAGGGGATGGAAGGCCTGTGGGCCCGGCGCAGACGGCCTAACTTCCTTGCTGGTCTTGTTTTTATGATCGTTCCCGGAATACAGCACTTCCAACCTACCTACGAGCAGTCGAAGCCACCGGTTGGACAAACTCTTAGCGTCACAGACCCGCACAGTCAACCGGGATTGAGTACGAACAATTCCTATCCAAAGAAGAACAAGGAATAGCTGGCTCCGGGGCAAGAGCGTTACGGTCAAACGCAGCATGCAAAGCTTGAGTCGAAGTAAGCACAGTGCCACACCCCGTCCGCTCCGCCCTGTGTCTGACCGTCGTTCAGCGCAAGCGCGAACCCCCCCTAGGTACGCTTGATGCTTTGGTTTGGACACACTTGAGGAAAAGAAAAAGAGCCAAGTTGTGTCATTCTCGTTGCCGCTGTCGGGAGTGGGAGCGCCTTTCTGAGTCGCAAATAGCGCGCTGCTTCCACCAACTTGGACGAGGGGATATGTGTATGTGTACTTTATATTTTGTTGGGGATGGCTGGCCGGACCCTCTGAGAAAACAGTCTGGAGGGTGAACGTGTATGCTGAACCTTCACAAGTGCCCGTTGCCGTGCGGGGAATCACGGGCAGTGAATATCACGCTACGCGTGTTTTTGCGTCACGTGACTCAGTGCTCACTTTGAAATGAATGGAGCCTCGCATTCTGCCGTGAGTGTTCCGCCCCGCGCCAAAACATCGCAGGTGTTGTTGTATTGTTTCGGAACATGGCGAATGGGACGGTTCAGCGGGGTAAGCAACACGCCGATTCCAGATAGGGCACGCTGTCTGCGTGGATACCAGTTCCTGCACCATCGGACGGTTGTACTTGCCAGACTCGACCACGGAATCCTCGTACACCTTTTTGGGAGGCCTCTATTTTGGATGCGGTCACCATCTTTACGTAGTAACAATACGGTGCGGGGGAAAAATGTTTCTTGGGTTTGAAGATTGCACCACTGAGGCCAGGTTATTTAACCGCGGATTTAGTGAAGGATTGTTCAGGAAACGGTCGCGAGCGAAACCCGACCAGGTAACGACCATTTCACTGTGGGGGGAAAATCTTAGTTTCGTGTTCAGGCGCTACTTGCCTCTAAGGGGGGGGGGGTGCCGTGAGCCACGGGCAGGGGACGAGCGCGTGAGCAAAACAGTTGAGTGGAATTCGGGGTGGGGTAGGCACGCAAACGCCTCGTAACCTTTGAGTCGTTTGAGCTGGTTCACAACCGGCTCCGGCGGAGTTGGGGGCGCACCAACGCCACGATAAAGTGACCGTGCACGGCCACGCCGAATGATAGTCGTTAACGAGGCAAACAAGAAAGAGTGAGTGTGGGAAAGAAAAAACAGCAATCCATGTGTATAGTCATCGCCACTGCGCTGACTGATTTTCCGAGAGAAATCAATTCGGAAAGTAGGTGGGCAATGCTCTGCGCAGCTTCGTTTATCGTGGATCGAACATTTAGGGCTCGCTTCCATCTCGTCAGCCCTATGCCGATCACAACCGTTCCTGCCAACGCGACCCTTTCCCAGAGAGAAAAAAGAGGAACTACCTCTCCGGGTAGTTCTAGTTCCCACCTTTTCGAATCGTGATAGTTATCTACTTGTCTTCTCGCGAGAGGTTTGAAGTACAAAGTGCCTCTTGCTGCTGTGTGAGTGCTTCAGGAGTTTTGGAACGAAGCAGCATAGCGCCAACCTCCGCCTTTCGTGGGAAAAAGCGGAGAACGAGGAGAGAAAGAGAGTAAAGTAACATAGATGTTCGCCGCTCTGGCGGTAAGTACGTACAGTTTGATTGAACAAAAAGGTGATAATATTGTGCCCGTTTTTGCCTACAGGCGACTGGTGCTTGTTTGTGTGGCGCTGTGCGATATGCTCAAACACAGGATCTGCGCGTCGCCGCAGATTTTTGACTCGTTCCAAGGTTTGAGGTTCTGCTGTTGCTCGCGAACCTTGTCGGCTGACTGAAGGGTTTGCCACGTCACTGTCCGGTACTGGGTTGTGCACTGCTAGGGTTGGGCTTTGGTTCGGGCTTGTTTGAAAGACAGAAGGACAACGGCCCAGTTCCCGAAGCTAGAACAGCGCCTATCATCCCATGGACCGACGGACGTATAACAGCAGGTCGCCAAAGAGGAGCTCAACGAACTTGTGTACATCAAGAGAAATGGCAGAGACGACGAGACTCGTGCGGGTCGTTTGGTCTTGGGCTCCGTACTGGCAACTTACTGGTAGCGCTGTGCAGGTAGTTTTTACGGAGGACTCAGCAACATAATGGCGCGTAGGGCAGCAACAGCAACAGCACCCAGTGTTTAGAAGACGCTTCGATCGGTTCTAATGCCCGCACATGTGTGGCGTCAGATGTTTGACATTTGAGAGCCAGAAAAGAACTCAAAAATGACCATGAAATAGTTTTGATGCCTCTTGAGTTGCTAAATCCTGTGCCGTGTCAATCTACCTGACGATTACTGGCTGCTGCTGGCATTTACTGGCAGCCAGCAGATCAAACGCACCACTTGCGCAAGTGATATCAGTTCACAAAAGTTGTTAATTCCCCTTTTCTTTTTCTATTTCTCGTCAGACAATACGGAGCATAAACTGCGCACTTGGCGAGAACCACGAACTACGACGCCTTCACTCAGCCAACCTTGAGAGGACAGTTGGGGGGTTTCCGTCGTGTCGTCGCGAGAGACTAGCTCTGCGTGATGGGCACGGCTTTTTTCGTCGTCTGCTGAGTTTCGAACGTCCCCCGGGTCGCTTGTGTGGAGCAAACCTTGCGCTGCACTCGGATTGCTTTATTGGAGAACGCCTGGTTTGGGCGGCGCGAATCGTCAGCTGGTCGCCTGCGTATATGCAGCCAAGGGGCAAGATATCGCTCGGTCTCGGTGTGGGGTGTGTGTGTGTGTTCGGCTTGGTGGTCAGGTGGTAGCCGGATTTGTTGAGTCGGTTTTTTCTTCGCGCGATGACAGCGTCGCGAGGAAGAAGAAGAAGGCGGAGGCCCCGAGGAGGGGCGTGATGAGGGTCAGCGTGAGCTGCCAGTTGTTGAGCTTGTCCTGCAGGGCCCCCGCGTAGAAGGGCGACGGGACGTCGCCCAGCACGTGGATGGCCAGCGTCGAGAACCCCATGGCCTGCGCGCGCAGGTCCGGCGGCGCGGCCCACAGCGTCGCCGCCGCGATCGGCCCGTACAGCGTCGCGATACAGAAGTACCCCAGCGAGAACAGCGTGAAGAACGCGACCACGTTCGGGTTCTCCGGCGGAACCCAGAACGCGGCGGTGCACAGGGTCGCCCCCAGCAGCATCCCGATGCAGCACACCCTCGTCGCATTGCGGTACCCACCCCCCAACTTGTCGAGCAGCCAGCCGCCGCAGAGGGTGCCGGCGACGCCTGACACGACGACCATGATGCCCATGTACAAATCGGCGTTGTCGAGGTTGAACACGGACTTTCCGGCTTTCGGTCCCCAGAAGATGATGACGCCGCTGACCGCGGTCATGCACACGTACGCCGCCAGGACCAGGTTGTACTGAACAATGCTCAACAGGTCGCGCACGTCGGTACAGACGGAGCGCTTCTGCCCACTGACGAGCGGCACCCGCGCTACGAGAGACAGCGAATTCCGCATGGTGCCCCGCTCTTCCTTCTCGCACAGCCGCGTTGCCTCCGTCGGTGCCTTCAGTGGCGACGCCGTGTGGGGAGGGTTTTGACCGATGGTGGTCATGCTACCATCCAAGCCTTCCAGGTCCTGGTCCGGGTCTTCATTCCCCCACGCATAGGCTTCCGGTCGACTGACCAGGAACAGCAAAGCGAACGGTGCGCTCATCGCGGCCTGCAGCCTGAAGGACCACCGCCAGTCCGTGTTGACGAAGAGCCCCCCGTAAATGAAGCCGACAGCGCTGCCCAGCGAGATGCAGACGTAGAAGAACGCCAGCCACACCGTCCTACTCTGCGGCGGCGCCATCCGGTCGATCAGCGGCGGCGCGACGACGATGAACGTCGGCTCCGCCACGCCAAGCAGGGTCCTCCAGCAGAGCAGCATCTCGTAGCTGCTCGAAAACCCGCAGCCGACCAGCGCCGCCACGTAGACCAGCTCCCCGACACCAATGATGGTGAACGGGTGGTAGAACCGCACGGCGTGGGCGCTGATGGGGCACGCGATCGTCAAACCTACCGTGTACAGACTCGCCACGAGGCCGGCCTCCGCGTTGGTCAGTCTGAACTCGCCTTGAATCCCGGTGAACCCGCATAAGTTCCTGCATTCTATCGACTCGTCATCTGGGCAGGCAGCGCTGCAAGTTTCGTTCACGTACTGCCCCGTGACGCCGTTGCTCGCCACCGCGCCCCGTTCCAAGTAGCTCAGCATGTGGACGGCGCAAAACCACACCATCAACACGCGGGGCCGGAACAACCACGACGTCATCGTCGCCGATCCCACCCCTTCACCCCTGTCCAACAAACTTCAAAGAGGGTCGTTACGTAACGTGTCCGTATGCCAGTCCTCCGGAATCCCAGACAACGGGAGAGAGAGAGAGAGAGAGAGAGAGAGAGAGAGAGAGAGAGAGAGAGAGAGAGAGAGAGAGAGAGAGAGAGAGAGAGAGAGAGAGAGAGAGAGAGAGAGAGAGAGAGAGAGAGATCAAGAACACTCGAAATGTAGCGACCTCCAGCGTTCTCAAAGGTAGAATTGGTAATCGTGGTAAGAATTACCAGTATCGTAATTACCAGCCCGCCTGCATCGGGCCCGGACGCTAGCTTCCCGGCGATCTCCCCAGAAAGCCGAAAGCCGAGCGTTTGGGGTTGTAATGGCATCGCACAACAAATTTCGTTCGTTCGGTGCTGCTTCGGTGCTGCGGGAAACATGGAGCCAATGGAACGCGGGAAAAATACGTGTTCTGGGCCGACAACGAAGCGTGACACGCGGAAGAAGAATAGAAGACATGACTTTCTGTACACGCCTCTCTCGACTAGTCTAACAAGGTACAAGGGCCGCCGGAGCGGCGAAAGGGGGAAGGGGGGACTACTGAGACGTGAGTTTTCGGGGGCAACGCGAGCAACTTGTTTTCGATCTAAAAAAACGTCGCAAGCCACCCTGTGACCGAGAGGACATTCGGAAGACTCCCGTGGCGGAGTGCACGCAGCACACGAGCGGGTCGGCAGGGTGTCTGCACCTCGCGGGTGACACGCCCTGTTGCCGGCAGGCCGCTTCGCATCGGTGTATATACAAGTAAAACTACAACGCGTCGACTTTCTTTGTTGGGTTGTATGTTGTCTTTCGACTGTTGTTTCGTTCCCGGCCGCTGGTTCAGTCCACCTTGTTGTGGTGTCGCCTTGATGGCGACCCTTTTACAGACTCTGAAAGCAGGGACCTATTGAGGCCCAATTGAACGTCGTCAGACGGACACGTCCGAACTCCCTTTTAAAGTAGTATTCTTTCGGGACTGCTTTTTCTTGCTGCAGAAAGTAGGACTGGCCGCCCATTCAACACACAATCGTCGGCAGGAAGCGGCAAACGTGCCTGTGTACGAGTATGACTGTACGAGTATGACTTGGCCTCCATCATTTGAAACGGAAGCAATGCATCCACGTCTACGTGCTCAGATGACATGGAGTGGTGTGCATTCGGCCAGCAAATGTGTGGCTGTGTGCAAAGTTTACAGGAACATGACCCTGGCCCAGAGGCGTCTGCCAGATCAGGTGTCAATCTTTCGAGATAGCGGAGGTGAATCGCCCGAGAATAAGCATCACTCACGGATTCGAAACCGTGTAGTCGAGCAGTCGGAGGTTGCCGGCTCGTATCGGTGCGTTCTGTCGGGTGTGAGTTCATTGGTGGGGAGTCAATGCTGATGAACACACTGCTGACTTCGAGATTTTACACCTGGCGGCATCCTCGAGTATTTCCTACAAAGCAGGTGTTTGTTGTTCAATAAATGCTAAGAACGTTGCAAACCATGAAGTCGTCATCGTCAAGGTCGACGAAAGCCACTCCGTCACTCGCACGCGTAGAAGCGACGACGCCGTGCCGGCCGTTGAGGTCGTGGTGCACCTGCAGCCCAAAGACTTCGACATGGTCCCCTGGTTGCGGAGTGTAGTCATGGTTGTTGACACTCAGCGACCGGCGGGGCGGTTCCTGCGTTGAGTCACCGCCAGCAGCCGGCTTCTTCGCGACATCGACCGGAGTCAAGTTGATAGCGGCCACCGGCGTTGCAAGTGCAACACCCCGGACGCGGACCAACCCCACGGCGCCGTGTTCCCGCGTGGCCACCACAGTTCCCGTCACCCCGTTTAATCGGTGAGCGGGCGCGTGGAGGCCCACTATTCGAACGGCGCTGCCGCTGGCCGCGACCGGCGGAGGGGTCATAATCAACTTCACCAGCCTCCTCTTCCCGACAGCCTCGACCAGCTCCTCCACTGTCTGCACCCGCCTGCCACAGGCGCGGTACACCCGCCAGGACACACAACGCCGGTCGCCTTCCTCCCCCTCCACTTGCCGTGCGAGCCGCACCCAGTTCCCGAACCGACTGGGTCGCGTCTCGCAAGCTTCGGCCACCTGCTTGGCGGAAACCCCTTCAAAGGAAATGGACACGGTAGGCGCGCCGCCTTCAGGTGCGCGGAGCCAGTCCCTTTGGCCGTCCCAGGACAAGTTTCGCAGGGCAACCGGCGTGCTCCGGCAACCGGGCAAGTCGACCAGCACGACACCTTCCTTCCGGTACCCCGAAACGACGCCCGTGGCGCCGTTCAGCACCCGGCGGACCCGCAGGCCGTCGACGGTGACGCGCTGGCCCATGCGCGGCACGCTGAGGAGCTCGCGGAAGTTTTCCTCCATCACCGGCGTCATCATCGCGGCGAGCGCCGCCGCGTTCAAGCCCTTGTCCGGGGGCAGTCGCCGGCCCATGCACATCCCGCCGAAGTCTTCGGGGCGGAGGGGGGCGCTGCCGAGGTCGGCGAGCATCGCGTTCCACTCCAGCAAGTTCAGAGCCCCGTCTCCGTTGCAGTCGAACCGGCGCAGCAGCGCCGCCGCCACCGACTCGGTCGAGTATTCTTCCGCGCGGTGGCCGGGATCCTCGCCGGCTTCGCCGGAGAACAGCCCCGCCAACGAGCGCTCCGCAGGGCCTTTTGAGGCCGCCCGCGGGGGCGAGTACTGCGAGCCGCAGCTGTCCGGGCTCCACGCAGCCTCGCCCGCCGGCTCCTTCCCCCGGCGCGGCGTTGCCGCGCTCTGCGGGGTCCGCACGAGGTCCCCCGCGCCGGGCGCCGCCTGGCTCTCGACCTGCGCCGCCAGCAGCGCCAGGCCGCTCAGTGCGTCGGCGGCCGCGGCATCCGCGCCCGTCGAGAATCGGACCGTCGACGGGGAGCGCTGCCCGCCCCGGCCGCCCGCCCACGTGTCGTTCAGCCGCTTCACGACGTCCTTCATGATGCTGTCGGAGTGCACGTGGCCCGAAATCTGCACCCGGAGGTTCGTCGTCAAGGGGGAACACCGCACGACCGACAAAACCAGCACTTTGTCTTCGGTGATGCGCGTGTTTCGCGAAGACACGACGTTGTACCAACCGACCAAATTAGACACGAACGAAGGAGCGTCGAACTTGACGAACGGAACGGCCACCGTGAGCTTGGCCACGGAAGACACGGTGAGCTGCGCACCGACGACCATCTGCTGCAATGCCGATTGCACGTCCGGCGGAAGACGGTCGGAGTGCGGGAGCACGCGGCGCTTCAAGTGGTCGGCGAGTTGGTGGGCGACGGCAGCCAGGAGGTCGACGGTGTCTTCCCGCAGGAGGAGCTCGGCTCCCGACTCGCCGAAGGACTCGCTCGTCAAGTCGGCGCCGGCGCTCATGAGCAGCGTCACGAAGGCGCGGACGTCGCGGCCGACCTCTCCGCACCGGAGCACGACGTGCAGAGGCGCGGCGCCGTCGCCGTCCTTCTGGTTCACGGCCGCCCGCCTCCTGCGGAGGTCCAACCCCCCTAACAGCACCGACAGCTGCTCCGGGGCGCAGAGCGACGCGGCGTAGTGCAGCGGAGACCACTTCCTGGCGTCCGGCTCGACCCCCGAAGGGTCCGCGCCCTGCCGGAGCAGCTCCCTCACGACGTCCAAGTGCCGGCACCGGACCGCGCACGTCAGCGGCGTGGTCCCGTCGGGCAGCGAGTCTGCCAGCCACGCGCCGTCGGCGCAAAACTGCGACGCGAAGAACCGCAGGCCCGGCACGCTGCCCGTTGTGATCACCCCGTGGAGCACGGCGCCTCTGCGCTGCGGGCTGCTGAGGTCGGGGGGCAAGCTGCTCGATATCGCGTCGGTGAGCATCCGAGCGCCGCCGACGGACGCGGCCTCTTTGGCTGCGACCGCTGCCAGCCTCACCCTGCCCGACGACTGCTCGAGCTCGATTCCGCCGCGCTCGGTCGCCTCGTCGGCGGCCAGCACGTACCCGCGGCGCCGCGGGGATCCCACGTGCAAGCTGCCGGCACGCAGCCTGCCCCTCGAACGCCTTGGTCGGCCGGCGTCGCGTGCACATTCCCCACCGCCCGGCGATCCGTGCACGTCCGCCGCCGCCAGCCCCGGTCCAGCCGGCCCCCTGGGCAGCTGCAGGAGCAGGCTGGGCTGCGTCGTTCTCTTCTGCGGCTTGCCCTGTCGCTTCGGGCTCAGTGCGTCGCCCCCGCTCGTGCCCCGGTCTCGTCGCCTGCTGCCCCCGACGGTACTGCCGCTGGACGATTCGGAGCACGCTTCCATGTCGCCGTCGTTGTCGCCTTTTTCGCGGATTTTGTAGTACGTATTGTACCAGTGATCCGGTGCGTGATCGGCTAACTCGGCAAGTCGCTGAGGCCCGCAGGAGTCGCTCTTCTGTGTGGGGTAGGCGGTAGGCGAGACGAGACGAGTCAGGGTGTGGTTTTGCACCACGTAGTTCCCGCTGTAGGTACACAGCGACTGTGAGCCGGTCCATCCCTCTTGATAGACCAATACAGCACCTGGCAATTCGATGCAGCTCTAGGGACTAGGGATGGACCGGCTCGGAGATAGACCGTGGTGGACCGTGATTGACTGTGATAAACAGCGGCAGGCACTTCGATGCAATTTCAAGAGATAGGGACGGACCGGCTCAGACTGATCAAAAGTGCGGCGGACCCCGCTGTTTCTGTTCATACTCCCCCTCGCCCGGTTCGCTGCCCCGTGCTCGCTGCTGCGTGATGCAAAACCGATGATGCGCAACAACGAAAGACCATGCAAGTATTATCGTGTGTATTCCGCGAAGAAACAGGGGCAACCCACCCTTGCCCCGGTGTGAGTATTCCACGCGAAGAAACAGGGGCCACCCCACCCTTGCCCTATGTTTCTTCGCGTGGAAACACACGATAGTCTTTGTGGGTGGGCAAGCGAGGGGGGAAGTTTGAAGAACTTTACTTAAAAAAAGGGAGCTGGACTAAAGTTCTAGTAAGAAAGCATACCCGTCCGCTGTGCCGGCTGCTGTCCGCCCGCGGAGACTGCGACGCCTGCAAATCGGGCCCGGAAGGGGAAGGGGCGGCCGGTGGGTACGTGACGCGGTCTCGGTACACGGAGTACCCGCCTTGGGAACCGATGCTGGGCGAGCTCGACTGGTTGGACGGGGACATCGAGAACCCGCGCTGCCTCGCCTGCAGCGCGTTCTTCAGCATCTCCGCCGCCGCGACGCCGGCGACGCGGTCGGACACCACTTTGATCGTCGTCGTTTTGCGCGAAAACCCGCGGAACTCCCCGCCCGACAACGCCAGCAACCCGCCCTTCCCCGCGGCGTCGATCGCCCGCTCCGACGACGGAGCCCTGGCAGCTGCGGTGTCTTTGGTGGGAGACGTCGAGAAGCAGTCCGCCGGCGGCATGTCTCGAGGCGCGACCGAGCCGGACGTATACCTCGGCATGCTGTTTGATTCAAACTCGTCGGGTTCGGCCGTCTGCGTGTTTTCGGACAGCGGCGAGACTGACGTTGCGGACGAGTCGATGTTGTTGCGGTCGGGCGAGCGGGCCCCGTCCGTTTCGAACGGATTCCGCCCACCAGCCATCTTTGCGTGGCCCACCCACATGACCGATCCCCGTTCGCTGTACCGCTCGTACAGCAGGCTCCGGCTTCCCCCGAGGAGCGTCGCGGTGCTGTCCGCGTTCCACTTCCCGAGGCCTACGTTCCCGTGGTATGTGGTCGTCGCGATGCTCCGATTCGTCCGCGCTGGCGACACGCCGGCGGCGGACGGCGTCGCTGCGACGACGGGCAGGTTCTCGCCCCACCCGAAAGACTCGTCGGGCAGCTCCCACCGCGACGGCCGTGCGCCGACGGCTTCGCTTGACAGCAGCGGCGCCGCCGCCGCCGCTGTCGTGCCGTACGCCGCCGGGGCGGCGCCGGCGGGCGCCGGCGGCGGCGAAGCGCATCTCGCTGAAAACCCCGCGTCGGCCCCTCCCGTCCCCCCGCTGCCGGACCCCCCTCGACGGGGGCCCTGCCCGCTGCCCCACGCTTGCACCGGGACGGTGCTGCTGCTGCTGCTGCTGCTGCTGCCGCGGGAAGCCGGTGCCCCGCCGCTGTTGTGGCCGGCGGGCCCGCGGAGGAAGCAAGCGGCGGCGGTGGCTGCACGGTGCGTCCGCGACGTGCGCGGCGGCGCGGCGCAGGCGGGCGCCTCCGAAAACGACGGTGTCGGCGTGCTGTACTGGTACGACGACGACGCGCCGCCGGCCGTTGACGCCGAGGCGCCCGCCGACCGGCACGGCTGCTCTTCGCCGCCGCCGCTGGCGCTGCCGCCGCCGCTCCGGCGGCGGGTGAACTTGCCCGTCAGGCCGCAGCGCAGGCCGCACCAGTCGAGCACGCTCGCTGGGACTTCCGGCGCGCCGCCGTCTTGCGAATCCACGGCGGGCGTCCAGCTGAGGGCGCGGGGCGCGCCGGGAGTAAAAAGCTCCGGGGCGAAGCCCGGCGGGTCCAGGATCCCGCCGCCGACGGGGGTTTGCAGCCGGGGGTTCCGCTTCCACCCGTGGCGCGCCGCCCGGCCGTGCGGCGCGGCCGCGGCCGCCGCCGCCGGCGGCGTGCCCTGCGCGCTCCGGCGGGCCCGCTTGCCTTTGCCGCCGAGCGACGCGGTCGTGCTGCTGAGGCCGCTCGTGTTCGCGGTGTTCACGGGGGAAGGAGCCAGCGCCTTGCTGCGCGCGGGCTTGCCGCCCTTCGGGCCGGCGGCCTGACCGAGCCCCGCGGCCGTCTTCCCGAGGGCGGGTGGCGCCCTAGGCGTGCCGGTCGCTCCCTTGGCGAGTCGCCCCGCCGCAGCGACTCCTCCTCCGCCGCCGCCGCCGCCGCCGCCTCCCCTGCCCGCAGCGGCGGCGCGCTTTTTGCAGCCCGGCGGGTCGTCGCCGCCGGCGCCGAGCGGCAGGGCTTTCCGCGCGGCGCCGTTCCGCTGGCCGGGCTTCGCGCCGCCTCTCGCGAGCATCGCGAGGAGCCGCGACGGAGTGGGACGGCGCGCAAAGGGGGGGGCCGGGCGGGGGTTGTTGGGCGCGCGCTCTGCGGGCGGTTCCTTCAAATTCGGACCCTCTTCTTCTTCTTCTTCGGGGGGGTGCTTTCTCGGACTCTAAACAACGATTCCCGGCGCGGCGGTGAAATTTGCTGATCGGCCTTCACGGCATGTCTCCAGCGGCTGCCTCTCCACCGTTTCTCGTCGCACTACTTCCACCTCAGCATTCCGAGGTTCCGTTGTGTTTGGGTCCTGCCGTTGGTTTGCGATGACACAAGAACAACCATGTAAACTCTAACACCGGAACGCACCTTGAAGTTTCTACGCCGTGAACAACTTCTTCGTGAGTACTCTGCTCTTTCTGACGACAGTGCTGTGCTACACTTACCGGTTGGACAGGCCAAATCTCGTCGAATACAGCCCCGGTCGACTTGGAAGTGTAGCAGTCAGTATTGTGCAGTTTTCGACTCAAGACGAAGATCGACTACCGCATACCGCCTGCGTTTAGCCGTCGCGTTTAGTTGTATGCCCGTGAAAGCTGAAACAAAAATGGCATTCGAGCCCGTGAGCCCAGTAGGAGCGCGGGGGGAAAATGCATCACCGCATCTGGTGCATGGCAATGCACCAAAGGAACAATGTGCAATATGTCTAAAAAACTGCTGAAAGGGTGAATGAAGGAACTTGAAACGGTTGGCATCGAAGCTATGGCAGCTTCGTCGCGGGAGAGGAGGTTACACTTCAACCAGGGGTAGGGACTGCCTCGTGTAGATTCTGAGCCTTCAGGAGAGTCCGGTGATGTCGGTGACGGTTCGTTTCCATTCCAACGTCGATGGTAGATGGTGCTTAACATGCTGACTGGTCCTGGACGTGCCAACCACCAGTCATCGCTGATGAGGTCCTGTTTGCGTCTGGGTGCCAGACACAACAACAACGAACGAGCACAAAACAATCGGACTCAAAGATGAAAGGGACCTGTTGACTGTGCCGCCCGGTTGCACGAGAGTTGCAATCCTGGAGCGTTACTCTTGAATCTAGCAGAGGGTACTTGACGATGCTTGATGAGTGAGAAGGCCTATCTCTGTCTCAAAAACGGCAAAAAAATCGCGGCAAAGAGGCGTCGCCCGATCACGTGGCCGCAGCATTAGCAAAGATGGCTTTGCTGTAGGGCTCCCGCGCGGGAGCGGCAGGGGGTGCGCGGACGGGCGGGTACGGCTTCAATGGCGGCGCCCTCTCTTGCAGGTAGGCATGCGGCCGCCCGCTGTGGCTGCGCGGCTGCTCGCCGCGGCGGTTCTGGTGGGGCGGTTGGTGGCGGGCGCCGGCGCACGGCGCGGCGTCGGGTTCGGGTCCGTCGTGTCGGCGGTCGGGATGCTTTCGCTCGTGTTTGTCTGGCCGGCTGGTCGCTGGCGGCTGTTCGCTGCACCGGCTCAGGTACTGCTGGGCTGACTGCGGGCAGGCGTCGTCATAGCGAGAGGCCTCAGGCTCCGCTCGCTCGTGTATGTCAGACAGAGCGTCGAACTCGCTGCGGACTGTAGCAGCATCTCGTGCGTCCGCAGCAATCGAATCGCAGGTCTCGCCCCCTCCGTCACCGACTCGCTCTCCCTGCGGCGGCTGGCGGTAGTCCAAAGCCTTGACTTGCGGCTGTTTTGACGGGTGTTCGGTTCCGATGAAATCCTGGTACGCGGCCAGCTTCGCCTTCCTCCTCGAGTCCTCCTGCTGCAACGCAGCGACCGGGTGCGACGCGTCGGTGATTTGGAGGCACAGCGCGGTTTCCGTGGGCTCGAACCACTCCAGGTACAGCTGCTGCCTGCCTTCCATCTCGCTGACGGCAGCCGTGAGCTCATCCGCCGAGTCGCGCAGCTGCTTCACGCGCTGGGCGTGCGTCTTGGCCTTCGGGTCGAGCGACTCTTGGCAGACGGCGAGCTTCATTTCCTCGCGGTCCAGCTCCGCCTGGATCTGCTTCAAGGAGTGCTGCTTCTTCGCGTGCAGGTCGCCCGCGGTGAGGTACATCCCTTTGAACAGCGGCAGAAACTGAGCGCGGTGCGTGTGGTCGCGGACGCTGTCGAGTGCGCAGGACAGGGACCCGAAATAGTGGTCGAACACCTCGCGGTGGGACGCGACGAGCGTGTGCAGGTGGCGCAGGACCGAGTGGACCGAGTGGCAGCCGTCGGACAGGCGGTTCAAGGCCTTCGTCCTGTCCCCGACCCACGCCGTGAAGTCGGCGTGCCGCAGCCGGTGCCTTTCGGCCTCTTCGAGCAGGCCGATCCTCTTCTGCACCTCCGTGTACCGCTCGCGGGCGAGCCGGTTCAAGTCGCGCTGGCAAGCCGTCAGCCGCGCCCAGGTATCGGCTTGCTGCTTCGCGTTGTCGCGCAGGACGTCTTCCGACCGGTGCTGCTCGCGCCGCAGGCCTTCGAGCTGTTCCTCGTACTTGGCCTGCCGCTCTCCAGCCGCGCGGCGGAGGGAGGTGAGGTCGGCTTGGC
This sequence comes from Diplonema papillatum, assembly GCA_030068145.1. Taxonomy (NCBI): domain Eukaryota; phylum Euglenozoa; class Diplonemea; order Diplonemida; family Diplonemidae; genus Diplonema; species Diplonema papillatum. The sequence goes on along the minus strand of JAPJBO010000030.1, from coordinate 494,559 downwards.
ACGCCAAGCACGCGTCGTGCGTGTCGTCCTGCAGCCGTTTGTATTCAGCGTTCGCACGGGCCGTCGCGTCGGTGACCTCAGCCCTGTCTTCGGCGAGGAGGCGCTGCTGGCGGTCGAGGTCCGCGAACTTGTCGCGGACCGCGCGGCAGCCGGCTTCTTCGCGGGCGAGGATGTCGCGGTAGGCCTGCTGCGCCTCCTCGACGCGGCCTTCGAGGCTCAGCGGCAGCTGCCGCTCCTTCGCTTCGGCCGCGTCGAACGCGAGCCGGCCGACCGCCTCGTCCACGCGCCGGTACCGCGGGCCGAGCGCCGCGTGCGAGCACCGCCCGGCCTCCGCCTCGCCGTCGCCCCGGCTCTCCTCGTCCGCGATCCGCTCCAGCAGCCGCGCCACCGGCAGCAGCGGCCCCGAGAGCGACGGCACCAGCAGGCACGGGCCGGCGTCTCCCGGGTGCGAGCCGGGAGACGACGCCTGGAACAGGCGGTGGCACTCGGCCGCGTTCGCGGCCAGCCTTCCGAGGCTCTCAGCGAGGTACGCCCGCGGCGGGAAGCCGTGCGCTGCCGCAGCCGCCGCCTTCGGCGGCGGCTGCTGCTGCTGCATCTGCGCAACGCGCTGCGCACGCTCCAGCCGGTCAACCAGCTCGCCCAGGTCGCAGCCCCGCCCGCCGTCGTCGGCGCGGACCTGCTGCCGGCACTCGGCGAGCCGTGACGCCTCGCCGCCGGCGGCGGCGTCGCTGCCGCCGCCGGCGGCCAGGTAGCCAATGCATTTCTCGACGTCGGCCATCGCCTCCTTCGCCGTGTTCAGCTTCTCGCTCACGGCGCGCCATGCGTCCCTGCTCTTCTGGTACGGCTCGAGCAGCTGGACCAAGTCTTCCTCCACGTCCATGCAGGCATTTTTTGCTCGATCGAATTCGGACAACGGGCGCATGACCTTTGTTTTGAATTTTGGTTTCCGTCCAGTGTTACCAAAACACCAAACTACATTTATTTATGCTCGGCAGGTAAGGACAGCCGTGGCCGAGCGATCGTCGCACAGGTCTCTTGCGCCGATGAACGTCAGACGTGGGCGGGCTTGTGCTCAGGCCGTCCACTTGTTGGAAGCACCGACTGGGCAAATCTAAGAAAACGCCGTGTTGTAATGGGTACAAACCCGACGTGGGCTCGCGCCTTCGGCACTGACGCGCAGGAAAGGGAGCGCGTGAACACTCCACAACCCGAATGCAGAGATCCGAAGTGGGACATGTTCAACAACCCCGTATGATGCAGTTTTCTCTGTTCGAAGAACCGACCCTTGAAACGCTTCAAGCGGGGGCAGGGTTCGCTGTCTTGGATAGAAATGCCGCGCTTTCTTGAAGATCGTTTCTTGCATCCTACCGGCGGAACCGCAAAAAGGACTCCTAGGCGGAAGAGAAGCTGCTGGGCTGCCTCCACGGTGCGCGCCTACGTTAGTAGCGTTTGCGAAGGTTTGAAAGGCAGCACTTTTTTTCGCGACGGCGAACACCTTTCGTCGGTGCGGCGGAGAAACGGCCTCCCTGTACGTCGCACGGAAGTGACGACGTGTGAAGGTTTTTGTTTGTGCGTACGTGTGTAAACCCTGTTTTGAGTGATTTAACACAGCACGCTGCCATCCGACACTTTTTGATATAGACAAGCAAGCTTGTTACCATAAAAAAAAAAGGCGGGGACACAAAGGCTTCAGGTTCAGCCTGCGTCGCTGCAAGAACCACAAACTCGCCAGACCTTGATGCCGATGGCTTCGAAGTACTAAGCTGGGGGAAGAATAAGGAAACACGAAGCTTGCATGCGCGAGGAAAGCTTTCAAAAGTGCTGTGATGCAACAACCAGATGGAATACTTCGATCGAGAACGCAGTCCAGGTGCGATTAACATCGCGTTTGACAGCTGGCCCCTGAAAAGAAGACGCATCACTTTCGCGGTTGTGTTGCCGACAATCAACCGAGGTTGATTATGCAGTTCTTGGTTTTTGGATTCTGGGCCAACGACCATATGGTTAGTCGTTCGCCTAGTCGTACTAAAAATACCGCGGAATTGGTGATATATACTATAGCCAGCGGATTAATGATATTAAGCCCCTCAACGGGGGATACGGCGGAAGAGCACCAGGTCGTTACTGAGAGCTCTGCAGGAACTTCCCATTGCCAAGCCCTGGAGGATGCGCGGAGGCTGGCTTCGTCACAGCCAAGAAGGCGGAGGCTACGTGACGGATTCGGGCTTCATTTCCTCGGACGAAGGCGGCTGCGTCGCCGCAATGCCGAGAAGGGCGGCGGAGCCGCCGAGGGTCCCCGGTTCGCGCTCGCTCAGGAACACGGCGGTGGAGCGCTGCTGGCCTACAGACGCGCGGGGCGAGTCGCAGACCAAGGAAAACGGGGTCCGCTTCGCGGGCGCCAGTTCGTCGGATTCGTTGGCGTCGCTGGTCGGAGCGGCCCGCTTGAGCTCGCGGACGAGGTCGACCAGCAACGGCGGCGCAGCATCGTCCTTGATAGCCACGGCCGTCGGCTTGTCGCGGGGCCGGTCCATCGCGTAGCTGAAGTGGGCCATGCTCAGCCTCGGCCGCTGGCTGGCCGCCCGCTTGCCCTCCCCGAAGCTGTTGGCGGGCGACACGTGGTCGTGCATCAGCTTCGTCAGCTTCCGCGACAAACCCGGGTCGAAGTCGCTCAGGTGCTCGCCGGCTGGGGCGGGGCGGATGAGGCTTATATCGGTCGCGATCGAATACACTTCGTCGGAGCCCGGCGGGAACACGGTGCTGTTCATCGCGTACGGCGGCAACTCCGACGCGCCCCGGGCCGAGAAGCGGAGGCTGGCCGCCCACGACTGGGAGCTGCTTTCCTTTGCGACGGCGTCCTTCGCGCCTTGGGCGATCCGGACCGAGGGCGACTTGCCGGTGGCCCACGCCGGGTTGAGCGCGCTCTTCATGCTCGCCGACCGCTCGCGCGCCTCGCGGGAGGCGCAGGCGAGGCTGCTGGCCCACGACTCCGAGTCGTCGGCGGGCTGCTTCTCCAGCAGCAGCTTGCCGCGCGACCGCTCGCCCCGGAGGTGCCCCACGCGGTCGGCCAGCCGGGCCGGCGGGATCGAGCGTAGCGGCGGCGGCGACGCGCGCACCGCCGCCGGAAGCTCGTCTTCTTCGATGCTGACGACGCTTTGGCAGTCGAAGTCCGAGTCGAGCGACCGCGTCCGCTGGCTGCTCGTGCGCGAACCAGCAGCGGCGGCGGGCGGGCCGGCCGCGGCCGCTTGCTCCTGCTCGTGGACGAGCTTCAGGATCTGCGACACCGTCGGGAACGCGCGGACGAAGTCCTCGAAGAGGAGCTCCCCGGTCCCGTGGGTGTCCAGCCGGTCGAATATCTCGTCGCAAAGCTCGTGGGTCTCCGCGTCGGTGAGCACGTTGCTCGTGATCCGCGAGAGCAGCAGCTCGACGTTCGACGGCGACAGCCGTTCGGCGCCCTCCGCGTCGAAGACGGAGAACAAAAACGCCATCCGCATCCCGGCGGAACCCCACTGCAGGGTCGCAACGACGACCAGCAGCACCGAAAACGACACACGCTCGCCTGGCTGCAGCTTTGCACACACGACGCTGGCGGTCGCGGTGTCAATGCCGCTGCGCACCAGCGCCTCGTAGACCAGCCGAGTCCCGGCGAAGGCGGAGCACAGCCCGCAGAATGCCTCATACGCCTGCGCGACGTCATCCGCGGTCAGCTGCGTCACCCGGCACAAGTCCTGCAGGGACCAGTCGTCGTCGTCGGCGAGCACCAGGCGGTAGTGCCCCCACGGCTCCTCGAAGCACCCGCCAGCCGTTTCCCCGGCGTCGACGCTCTTCCGCACGTACCCCGGCTGCAGCAGAACGAAGACGCCGAGCGACGCGAGCTGGTCCTGAAGGGACCGGAAGCCCACCAGCGAGAGCAGCCACTGGATCAACCGGCGCATCCCCCCTCTCTCGCCCCCGCCCCTCACACAAAGAAAACGGAGGGGCGGCTCTTTTCCGGGGGTCGTCGTCAGGTCATAGCTCACGCGCCCCGCCGTCCGCGCGGAGGGGGGAGGGGCCAGTCGAGGACAGCGCCAGGAGGGCGCTGTCCTAGACTGTTGTGTAAAGTCAGAAGCCGGTGCTGTGCGTGTCTTCTTTTTCACCTCACACCGCACGGGGGTGGGTGTGTGTGATCTGGGTGTGCGTGGTATGGGTGTGTGTGGGTGGGTGCGACTGCTGTTTAGTTGAATTGTTGAGGAAGGCAGACGTGCACTAATTTGCCGCTGCTTTTCTTTGTCTTCGGATTTGGATAGCCACGGCGAACGCCACGCAATCGCAATCGCCACGGCACTGTCTGTGTTGGGTCTCCATAAAATGTGGCCGCATCAGCGAGCAGCGTAGATACTACGTCCTCATACCATCCACAGGATGACCTCGAGGTCCTCGTGACGAGCTCGGGATGCAATCCTCAGCTCCTCCGTGCACCCACGAGGTGTGGTATCTACCACCATACAACCAAGGTGCGGCGTGGTTGGTGTAGTCGCAAGAGAAATTAAAGCGCGACGGAATCGACTCTCTTCTGTGAGCTGCTAGCCTTCGGTGCCTTCTTCTTCCTTCGGGGCATCCCGGTATCGGGCGTCGTCGCTTTCGGCTTCTTCCGCTTGCGGTCGGTGAGCTTCGGGCTGCTGCGACTTCGCCTCTTCAGCAGTGGTCGTACGCCGGTTGCTGGGCGTTACGCCGATTCGGACTCGTATAGACCCGGTTGGAGACACGGGATCTGGATGTGAATTTGGAAGTTGCCGTTCGCCGAAGCTAGTCGTGGCCCGGAGGTGACAGAAAATTACCACAGGGATAACTGGCTTGTGGCAGCCAAGCGTTCATAGCGACGTTGCTTTTTGATCCTTCGATGTCGGCTCTTCCTAACCTAGACAAGCAGAATTGTCTAAGGGTTGGATTGTTCACCCACTAACAGGGAACGTGAGCTGGGTTTAGACCGTCGTGAGACAGGTTGGTTTTACCCTACTGATGGAGAGAGAGCCCATCGGGCCAGCGCATTCCGACAGCAATACGGGGTAGTACGAGAGGAACCCCCGTTTCTAGTCCCTGGTATCTACGGTTGTTCGATCGGACAGTGCCGTGATGCTACCACTGGATGGATTATGGCTGAACGCCTCTAAGCCAGAACCCAGTCTAGAGGAATGCGTGAGTTACTCAGGGCACATCGGATTTATCGGCCCGTACGATGCAACCAGAGCCTCAAACTGTAGAACCCAAGGACGAGGTATCCTAAAAACCCTTCCTGTATCAACAATGATGCACGTTGCAATCGTTGCTCCCCCTGACGCAGGTCAAGGACGGACCCTCAAAGCCTCGTGCGGAGGGTTCCTCGGCACGCCTTGCAAGAGCAGATCGGACGTGTGCATTGACGACCCGTCGGACGATTGCAACCTTCTCAAGGGTGGTGCCGACTGCATGGGATGCTGTGAGTTCGGTCTTCTGCATCGTCGCATCCGAAGTCTCTCGCGTCTGGCAAACCGCAGATGGAGCACTGCGGAGCCGGCTCTCCAAAATAATATCGCTGTTGAGTTTGAGAAGGCCATTTCCTTCGCTAAGAACACACAGTTCCGGCTGCGCCCCCCCTCAGTCTCCCCGATCGCACAGAACTAAGACGCGTGTGTGGCTGCGACGTCGCAATACCCCTGAAACGGAGGAGGAAAGCGGATAACTGAAAAGAGCAGCAAAATTAAAAAATAACTGGAATGTTGTTTTTCACTTTTCTTAAAAAGCAAGAAGGGAACTTTTCGACACAAGGGAAACTGGGTTACTAGCGTGGGGGAGGGAGCGTGAGAGAGGTGGATTCGAGAGGAGTGGATGAGTGTGTTAGGAAGAACTGTTCCTGCGCACCCGGTTGAGCGTGGTGCGGCCGGTAGGTGGATGGCGCCTTATATTTTCCCGACACAAGTCCTGTCGATGCCCAGATGGCTGCGCACACAGCTGAGAAGCGAATGAGATTCGCGAAACACTGTGTGGGCCAGCCCGGCCGCAGCTTGGGTGCACCGCGAACTTGTTATATGCGGATGCCAAGTACACTTCGGTGAGAAGTCGCCACCGTTGCTTACGGATGCAAAGCATATTCGGTGGCAAGAGTCGCCGATATCTACAAGATGAGAGTGACGCAAGCTAGAGTGCAGGGACCATCTCCGAGCAGGTTTTTGCGATCGCCTCAATACTACACATGTATACTTGGAATACCTACGACAAGTCCGTGGTCGGTGCGCACCGGGGACGCCTTTTTCGACTGCCTCGCCATGAGGCTCACCAACCTCCCCTTCATATCCTGGAGGCAAACCTTTGCCGAAGAAAGAAAAAAAAGTCCGGTGGCGACAGTAGCTAGCGGGTCGGGACTTTTTGAAAGCAAAGACGACGAGGACGGGGGGAAAAAAAAGAAAGCAAGAAAGGAAGACGGGCAAGACGAAAGAAAACGAAAAGGAATAAGAAATAGGGGACACGGGGCAGGAATTAAGGGGTGGAAAATCTCGGGCGGGGTGGGCTTGCCAGGGGGGTTAGTGTGCGGGTGGGAATGGAGGCGGGCATCTGGTGCACACAAAATGTGGCCAAGGTGATGAACGGCGGAAACAGGACAAGTCTGAGTCTCTGGCGCCAACCCGAGGTCGCCTGCGGAAGTAACGGCAGGTCACCCTCAGCTTACCACATGTGGTTCTTCGGTCTTTTGGTGTCTGCGGGTGCAGCGCAAAGAAGGCCGGACGGTCTGAGGACCCAAGGCAAGAAGCGGCATCCAGGGCTGGCGCTTCTCCAGGGACCCTCGGCTAGCGGTACCGCAGAGTTCTTGCCTGCTTGGAAATGTGAATCGAATACTGGTACTCGGCGTTGGTTTGTTTGCTACTTGGTTGCCCTTGTAACTCTACCCTTGAAGCCTGGTATAGAACCTCGCTCAAGGTTCGCTGTACAACGGAAGCACCGTCAAACCCCATAGTCAGGCGCATTCACACATAAGCGCTGACGGCCGTTTCCTGTATTAGCACTTGGCTTCGTTTTCTCCTTCATGTGCAACCGTTGTTCCGGAAATGTTCCCGCCAGTACAGATGTAGTAATAAGAAAAGAAATGCGTAGGTTTTGTTTTATTCTTTTTGAACGTTAGTGTAATGCACGGGCAGAACCTCTGCCTCCCAATAATGCGATACTAGCATCAGGTCTTCGGAGCAACGGGGAAGTGGAGGGGTATTGTATTTCAAACACGAGCCATTCCAAAGGTAGACGGGTGCACGACGGGTGTCAAAACCCCAGCCGAAGGCCGCGTCGACAAACACTTGACGAACACACTTCTCGAGCCTGCTGCACGGTCCACGCTATTTGGTTCGGGTGGCTTCTTTCTTTTCTTGAAGGGGGTGTGTGTGAGGATGCTTTCTTTGGCCTCTGGAAGGGTACACGCGTAAACCCGCGCAAACGGAAACCACATCGGACCAAAGACGGGTAGGTTTCGAGCTACCAGGTACAGCGGATTGCCGCGGACACAGTTTTCGAGGCACCGGACACGTCACAGCAACCTCCATGCGCGCGGTCGTCAGACCCGCGAGCTACGGTGGTAGCTCTGCTCAGTTCAGGCGGCTTCATGAAGCGAAAAAGGTGCCAACCTCTCTTGCGGGAGGTCTCCTGGACTATCGCTTTTACCGTTGGCGTCGTTTCACTTTTTGATGCGCCAACGAATTGAAAGGGGGATGGTGAACTGTTGGTCGGCACAACACTCCGTCTTTCGTTAGGGAGGGGCCTATTTGATGATGATGGTCCTCACAGAAGAGAAAGAAACCGTGCGGGGGGGGGGGGGGGGGGGGGGGGGGGCGAAGAGTATTGCACAGGGAAGTGGGCTGGTGGTCTCGGCTAAACAGCGGATATCGGACCATGTGTCTGACCTTTAAAGTACACGTACGCTCACTTTCGTGCCTTCGGTGTTCTGTCACCGCAGGGACTCATACGGTCGCCGGAGATTCCTGGCGGGAACAAGCGTTCTGGACCTTTTTGGGCTGTGTGGAAGTGCATCGGAGCCAGCGGGCTGTTGCAGTATCGTCAAGCCAATCAAGTCGAACGGTAGAGGTCGGCGAGAATGCATTGGAGTCAAACAGATTTCCAACCCCAACTGCTGACGGCATAACCCGGCCCGCAATTGCGCCGGGAAGTATCAACGTTCTGACTGGCAGAATCCCCTGCGTCCCTTTTTAAGAGAAAAAGTTCGATTTTAGGTCGCATCAGGTTTTGAGATCCGCAGGGTGGGTGTCCTGATCCAATGTCTTTTACGGTCGAGTCTCACATCGCGATCGGTGCGTGGTGGACATGTAGTCCCTTACTCGAGTACGCATGTTTTAACAGGCTGTAGCGAAAACCTGCCTTCCATTTTTTTTTTTCCTTTTCTGAGATTTCGCTCTTTGACTGCGTACTCGCGGGGCCAGGAAAAAGAAATACCATAACGAACAAGAAAATATCCAAAGAAAAACAAAAGAAGGGCAGGGGAAAGGCAAGAACACCGAGTCCTATCTGCGCCGCGCGCAGCTCCTTTCCGAGTCCGGCTTTTATTTAAGTTTGGGAGCTTCAACTGCAGCCGCCCGCGATGTGAGTCCGTTGTCCAGTCTAGAGCATGGTTGCGGCGGCCGAGGTCCACGGATCGCTCGGCCTTTTCCCAAGACAAAGGAGTAGGCTTCGCACTTCCATATTGATATGAAAGTGCACCCGTCTCCATACTAGCATGCTTTGGGACCAGCTTTTACGAGCGGTGGCGGAGCTGACTGTGCGTGGATGCGAGTCGGCCCACATTTATGGATCCAATCGGTCGGCCCAAAATCCTGGTCGCTAAAACAACAAAACCCGCCATCTGAACAACATGTTCAAACGGCGGAGAACGTTGGCTCGTTGCCGGGCACTTCAACTACTCCTCTTGGCTAGCAGATGCGAGCCTCGGTGCGAAAGCTCCGAATTCATGTTCGAGAGGTGAAGCCGGAGGCGGAAACCATACAGCGGGAGTAGGAGAAGGAGAGGTGCAGAAAGGGCACATTTAAGTTAAGAGATGCGTTTCCGCCACAGAACATTTCCGGAGTCAGGACTGATAAACACGAGCTAGCGGACGATCAGCATCAACTGATCAAAGACAAAACAATCTTGTCCTTCGCGACTGGTACAGCGGCGAACAATCTTGTCCTTCGCGACTGGTACAGCGGCGAAGAACGCCATGTACATGGTATAAGCCTCTCTGGGGGGACTTTGTTTGTTGTAATAGTGTGCGTTTCAAAGGCACCTTTCTGGAAATGTTCCCTTCGTTGTAGAAACAGAAATCCTATACGGATCGTGCTGTCTGCTGCGCAGCCCGTGGCAGACGTGCAGAGCATGCGAAGTGGGAATGGCAACAACACGCAGGTACCTCAGTTCGGTTTGTCTCCTCCCAGCAATCGAGGGCGCCGAACGGAACCGCTTTCTTAGAAAAAAAAACAAAAACATTTTGGCTTTCTGCTCGAGTTTAGTGTCAAGGGACACTCAGGAGACGGTAAAAGGGTTCGTTGGGGGGGCGGGATGGTCTTGTTCGGATACTGTTAACTGTTGATGTACTACGCTGTTGACGGTCCCGAAACCTTCGAGAATTGAGCGCGTGGTCTATTTTCAGACCGAGGTTCGCTAGAGTTTAGGGGGCTACCGGTGCATTTTGCTTCCAATTTCTGCGCTGTCTCCAGTACCGCAACCTGCGGCACTGGTAACTACGCAGAGCTACGAGCTACAGAACCCCACTACGTATGGGGTGCACATGTTTATAACGTGTGACACCCCATGTCAAGTATAAGGATACATAACATGTTACCACATCATGTGACGTTGTGGCCTGTCACTTTGAACGCCTTGTTCTGGAGAGAAATAGTTAGTACCAGGACTCCAATAGTCCCTGACCGTGATGTGCCTTCGGCACCCCCAGCTCGGAGAAGGACCTTCAGGTTTCGTGACCGTCACGCTCGTTTAAGGGCCTTTGTTGTTACTTGGAGTACGTTGCTTGTAGGAAAACTGGAGGTTCTAATTTGCACTTCCCCTGAGGGCATCTGTCAAGTCTGGAGATTTCAGACGCCGTGCACACAGAGGGCGCACTCGGTTTCAACTGTTTGTGGCTTCGGCTCCCGGTCGTCTTCTTTTTGCGGTTGCCAAAAGGAAAGGATCTAGTGGTTGCTGTCCAATCTAGTGCTTGGTTGTTGCTGGTTTTTGTGTTATATTTTGATGTCGTTTACTTTTCGTTCCTTTTCTTTTTTTAAGCATCGATTTGTGAAATAGGAAACTTTAAAAGTTGCCTGGTGTAGGGTTGTCGCGTGCACTCAATGGCAGCCGTTGCTCAGACCCACCCACCCTGAGCGCATACCGCCCCCTCAACAACACACGCCCAATACACTACCATTGCACTGCCACCGGTGAGCCAGCAGAAAGGCACTGCGCCCCCCTAGACCAGGTGCATTCAGGCTCGTTTTTTGCCGGTCTCGAGAGCGGGAGGCAAGGTAACCTTATTGTCTTTGTTGTGGTGTCGGCGATGAATGCTTGTCAGTTGTCCGGGCGGACCCTTTCTTTTGATTTGTTGTAAGAATTACTGGTTATTTTTCGTCACTTCACCAGACTTTTTGGAGTGCGTGGTCTCACCTTCTTTCTCTGTCAGGTGTCCCCACTGACACTTTGTGGTCATCAGCAGGGGGGCTTGCGGAAGTGAAGCTACTTTCTCCGTTTTTCGGCATATCAAAGGCAGCTCTGCAGGCTTGTTGAGCTGCACTAGGCGCATACAGGTGAAAGAAATCTGGCTTCGTGCGCATACGCTTTCCCCCCCACTAGTTTCGTTTCAAAAAGCCGGCAGCGCCTCGAGTGTCTTCTCTCCTTTTTTTGTGTGGAACTGGGGTTTTCAGTTGGTTGCACTTTTTCGGTATCTACAGGGGTTAAAAAAGGAACTTTAAAAAAAGAGAAAAGAGAGAGATACTGTCGTAGAGAGAGGAGAGGAAATACGGCTCACGTCGCCCTTCGAGTACGAAGGACATCCCCGCTCGAAGTATCGCAGTTCTTGTACTGCTCCTAGAGAAGGGCGTCGCTGTTGCGTGGGTTGGTAAGACGATTTCGGGGGCTCTAAAAAAGTATCCGGCGTGGCGGAACGAGGGGAGAGAAAGGACCTCGGTAAGAATCGTAGTGAACACTTCCGGAGCTAGCTGGGGTTGCCCATCAACGCATGGTGAACTCAACACGGGAAAAAGGAAGGGTGTAGGGGGCATCCCTGTGTGTATGTGTGTGTGTGTGTGTGTGTGTGTGTGTGTGTGTGTGTGTGTGTGTGTGTGTGTGTGTGTGTGTGTGTGTGTGTGTGTGTGTGTGTGTGTGTGTGTGTGTGTGTGTGTGTGTGTGTGTGTGTGTGTGTGTGTGTGTGTGTGTGTGTGTGTGTGTGTGTGTGTGTGTGTGTGTGTGTGTGTGTGTGTGTGTGTGTGTGTGTGTGTGTGTGTGTGTGTGTGTGTGTGTGTGTGTGTGTGTAATTTTACCACGTGCAGTTGTTCCGGAAATGTTCGTGTCAGCGCACCCAGTGTATTAGCTAGACTCACCGCATCATGTGAACGCCTCCGTTTTGCCGAAAGCGCTGCAGCATAACTGTCCGCACATATGGAATCACGGAATCAAGGGGTGCGGGGGTAAGGTGGGTAAGGTAATAATCTGGCGCAACGCTACTCAAAACCCCGAGGACGCAAAAAAAAATAGAACAAGGAGATAGCACTAAGTTATGACCACGAGTCGAGGCAGAGGTAAGGGGGGAGTGGGGGGGTGAATCTTAGTTTCTATAGACCCAGGGGGGGTGGGGGTCATTCTTTGCCATGACATTGTGTGCTGGGTCTGGGCTCCCATTCTGCAGACGCTCAGACCAGAGCGGACGCGAGTTCAATCAGGCAGGCACGGGATGCTTCATACACCTCACACTCGCGGACCGATGGTAGATGAACCTGCAGCAGGATCGAAGATTCCAACCGTTCAACCGAGAGCGCTGAGGAACTCGTCAGACAATCGAATAAGGGCTACTGAAGATGCAATAGCAAGATGAGACGTGAGCAGCCAGTACACGACCGGGCTTTGCATCGGTACGGTCCTACTCAGAGAGGCGAGTTCAGAATGGTTCGAAGGAACCACGCTGATTTGATTACGAATAAGGGCTACTGAAGATGCAATAGCAAGATGAGACGTGAGCAGCCAGTACACGACCGGGCTTTGCATCGGTACGGTCCTACTCAGAGAGGCGAGTTCAGAATGGTTCGAAGGAACCACGCTGATTTGATTATAGAGAGTGAAAGTTTGTTTTGTTGGAGCAACGGGTTCGCTTACGTACACCGGGCAAGAAATACGAGTATTTGGAGTCTTCTTCGTTCACAGACGGTGTGGGGGTGACATGAAGGGGCGCTTACAAAAAACTACGTTTATTTTCTTTTTCCCGCCTTGGGGGTATGCCGCGCAGTTGCCGCTTACAGCTGCTCAGACTACAGAACGCCAGCCGCCAACACTGCGCTGTGTTGGGGGAGACGCCGCGTTGTAAAAAGCACTGCGCGCGTCGTTGTGTGGGCCACCCGTGCATAAGATGGATCGCCTACCCTAAGCTTGGCAATGGACGAACCCATTTTATGCACGGGGCAGTGAGGTATAAGGGGGGTGCATACAAGCAGGGCTCACGCTCCACATGTGGATTTCCACACGTTGAATTTTTGTGGATTTTTTTTTTTCCCCCACGCCACGTGTGCTTCCACAGGTACCGCATGTAGATTTTGATTTATTTTTTCCCCCCTACATGTGCTTGCCACAGGTTGGTCCACATGCAGGGGAGTCCAGGCCCACAAGGCCGCACAGCCAGGTGGCGCCGAGTCCGGTAGGGACGCTATTTTTTTTTGCCCGCCGCGCATATGAGGGAAAGGTTTTGTTTCCCTGGAACCTTAAGCGCCCACATGTGGATCGCACGTGTTTTCTCTGAGACCGGAAATGGAGCGTAAGCCCTGCATACAAGAGAAACGTGAGGTATAGGAAACATAAACAAACTTTCGTTGCGGTGGGCCAGCAAGCTACAAATACCTATGACGATGGGGTTTTACAACAGAAATGTGGCTCTCAACTTTTCCGATCGAGTTCCTTTGTTGGTACTCGCCGCCGCCCTCCCGTGGAACCAAGACGGATGGGAAACGCCGTTTCCGAGTTTTTTGTTAACTCGGGTCAAGCCTGTCAAGACCGTCAAGCCGACTACGCCTATTTTCGCCGTTTCCTTGAAACGAAGAAACGGATACGCAAACACATGCTCATCGGCGCTGTTCACTTTTTTTCTGAAAAGTACATCTGTACTGACGGGAACATTTCCGGTGCAACGGTTGCACATGAAAGAGAAAACGAAGCCAACGAAAAAGTGCTAATACAGGAAAACCCCCCCCCCAGAGAGGTTTATACCCTGTACACGCGTAGAACAAGAAACTTTTGCCTATCATTTTCATCACCTTTGGTCAGTTGATGCTGATCGTCCGTTGCTTCGTTTATCAGTGCAAGCCCCAACTCCGGAAATGTTCTTTCCTAAAACGCGGACGCACGTTTCCATCCTTCTCAGCTGGAGACGACGAGGGGCACAGAATTTCTTCGTTTTTGCGGGGAATGCGTGTATCCCGGCTTTCACGACAAAACTTGACAACTGGGGTAAAAAACTTAAGCACGAAATACTGAAGTGGTTCGATTTCTGGTACCTTTCCTTCGACATGCGTTGGATTATTCTTTCTTGAGAATGATGGCTTCTAGCCCGAATCTGGTTTCTTCGAGGGTGCGGGGTATAGTCTGGCGACCATCCCTCTGGCTTCGTGATTGGGTTCTTTTTGAGCGGACCATGACCAGCGCAGACAGAACAGCGACGTATGCCTGGTAAGTCAGACCGCTGGTATAGCTTCTCGGAATGTCATGTTAGGGCAAAACTTTGCCCCAAGGGGTGGAAATCATAGATTAATGTCCAGACAGAACACTGCCTCGCTTGGATGTTTGATGCTAGGGGGAGGACATACGGCTATCTTTGGACCACAAACTCTGTTGGGTCACTATAATTCGTTTCAGGCGGTCCACCCCCTGCTCTGATAGACTGCTGTGTGGTAGGCAGCAGGCAATGTGATGCAGTTCTAGGTATGGGGGTGGACTGGCTCGTCGTTGTCGTATGCCCCGCGCTTCTGCGGGGACAGAGAATTATCGAGATTTTTTTTTCATTTCTTGTGGGCTCCTCCCTATTCTCCCGTGATCTCGGTTGCAGTCTCACGCCGAAAACATTCAGAGCCGCCTTGCCAACTACAAAAGTTGCTGTTTTGTGTTTCCGGCAATTATCGCGCAGTCAGTTGCCTGTGACGGCGTTTTTTTTTTTTTTGTCGTACATGTCCGCCCGGCGCTGTGCCAATTCTTGCGGTTTTCTTGGCGGCCTCTTCGAGTATTTCCTGCAAAGCAGGATGGAGCTTCTTCAATTGTATCTTTTGGGCGAGGCCGAACCTCCAGAGCCGCGCGAGCGCCGCGCTGAGAAGAGCCGTGGTGAACGCTCACGAGCTTGCGACGTGCTTGTACACACACGCCGGAATCTTGCAGTTCGTGCTGAACGGACAGTCGAGGTCGCCTGCGTGATTGAAGAGCTAATTTCAAGAGCGACAGCATGCTTGAGAGAGTGCTTGAAGGGTGGCATTCGTTCGAAGAGGGAACGGGAGAACTTCGTGGTAGAGAAAACGCGCGCATGTATCTTCAGTATGGGGCTATGGGACAATGCGTGCAGGTGCGGGTCTTTTGCAGTCTGTCACTGCCTTTTTTAGAGTGTCTGTGCGAACGCAGACATCGCTAGGGAGCACGCCAGTTTGAAGAGTAGGGATCCTATGGAGAGGAGAACGCATTGCACAGAGAGGAGGTGCTGCCTCCCAATTACAGACACATCGGTGCACACCTGTTTGAGCTCTGCTGAACACGGCATCCCATTTAGGGAGTCCAGTCGAGCCTTCTTTGTGGAAGGCTTCGGCTGCGGACCAGAACAGGGTTTCGTCGGAGAGGAGGCCGAAAAGCCCGCCGGATCGTACATCGGACGAGCGCATCTCTGCCTCCCGGAGGGCGGCGACGAGGGTGTTGGCTTTGTTGTCGAGAACCTTCTCGAGCACGAAGAGGGTCGCCTTCTTGTTCAGCGGGGTGAACTCGTATCCGTCCTCCGTGGTGTTCTTCCGGTAGCCCTCGGTTTGCACGGCGGCCATGATGATCGGTCTGCGGTCCTCAAGAAGCTCCTTCTGCTTCTTGCGCGTGTGGTCGTCCACGTCAGTTCCGTGCGGAGCCGGGGAGTACTTAGAGAGAAGGTTGGCGCCCTCAGGAACCGTGTGTGTGAACTGGGGGAGGTTGCCTTGCAAGGGTAGCATTTGCTGGGCGTGCGGCTGGTACTGCGGCGGCTGCTGGCTCATGTTGGGCTGCGGCACCGACTGCGGCGCGGGTTGCACGAAGTTCTGGTACAGCTTGAACGCCCCCTGCTGTTGCTGCCCGATGCTTTGCGTGCTCTGCGGCGGTCCCTGCGAGTGCTGCGGCATCGCTTGGGGTCGCATCGCCGATGGCATGATTTGCTGCTGGCCTGGCTGCTGACACAGTGTCATCTGCGGAGTGAGAGACGCATTGTAAGCACACACACAAACAAACAAGAAACAGAGTGCAAAGCGGAAACCAGGACACATTTCGGCCCATGCATTTCGGCCCATAATGTGTGTTTCGGTAGACGCGACACTAAGTACGTATCCACGCTCACACGCCAGGACATAGTTCGGCTCATAATGTGGGTGATTCGATGCACTATCACGCAGGGTCAAAACCTTGTGTCTTTTTAAAACGCTCCCGCGGAGCCGATGGCCTCCTGTGTTGGGTGTGACCTGACGAAGCCATACCTGATTGAGCTGGTCCGCCAGCTGATCAGCCGTGCCCTGCTGCTGCCTCGGCATCATTTGCGGGGAGACGTTGTTGCCCACTCGGATGGTGACGGGCTGCACGAGGTTCTTCTTCATCTGCTGCTGGAGGAAGACCTGCTGCTTGCCGAACGACGGGTCGGCTTGGGCGGCGCCCTCCGCGGGGTGGAAGAAGCGGCACTCGAGGCCCCACGTGCACCGGCCCTTGAGGAAGTGCCGGCACACGTATTTGTTGTCGATCTGCTCGCCCGGCTGCGGGGCGACCTGCGCGACGTTGATGGCGCCCTGCGGCGGGGCCTGGGGCGGGAGCTGCTGGTTGCCGTTGGCGAGGTGGTGGAGAGACGGTGTCGGGGCTGCGAACTGGTGCGGCGAACGGTGGACGCCGTTCGGCGCGTTGTTCAGCGGGATTTGCTGCTGCTGCTGCTGCTGCATGAGTTGCTGCTGCTGCTGCTGTTGTTGCATGATCTGCTGCTGCTGGTGCTGCTGTTGGGGCGGTGGGTGCTGAGGGGGGATGCCTTGCATCTGCTGCATTTGCTGCATGTGGGGCGCGATCTGGCTGTAGCTGGGCGGCGGCGCGGTGTTCCCGCCGAACGCGGCCGGCAGCGGGGGCGGGATCGAGGGCCAGATGTAGTTGTTCATGGCGCCCATGTCGCTCGTGGCCGAGTCGGTCGAGATGTGGGACCAGCCGCTGTCCGAGACGCCACTCTGCCCGCTCATCGCGCTCGCCGCACTCGCGCCTTGGTCCTGGGGACCGGGGTACATCCGCGGCGGCGGCGCCACGGTTATCGGACCGCCTACTCCGCACGCCATCTGGTCGTAGCGCTGCTGCGCGTATTCAGTTGTCTGCCGAATTGTGACAGACTGCGAAGTGTCGGGCGGGGCGAGATTCACCCGGAAGGGCGGGTGAGGGTAGGGGAGGGAAGCTAGCGTCGGAAGAACAGAGACGGTGGAAACTGGGATTGAAGACGGACGAGGGAAAGTACTGCTTCAGTTGTGCTGCGTAAGAAAAAGGAAAGCGAGCTACTGCTTCACTTGTGCTATCTGTTGGACACTTTTTGAGAAGAGAAAAGGAAAGCGGACTGTGTGTGCGTGTGTGAAGTATGAGCGTGTGTGTTTTGGTTTTCTTGTTTATTCCTGTTTATAAGGGAGGGGTGCGTGTGGTGCATTCGATGAGAAGTCGTCAGAGCGGTGTCTTTTCATGGGTGCTGCCAGGCGGCAACTGATCCCCACTTGTGCTTCCGGCAAACTTCACTCAGTTGTTCTCGAGGGCGTTCTTTTTCTGAGTCTATTCGAGTACATGTCGCCAACCCCGTAGAAAGCATTTTGTTTCCGTGTGAGGCTCTGCAGGACCGCCCTCCAGACGTGGTGCTCATCGTAAGAAGACGCAGCCACACACGACAATACAGGAAATGCGTGTGGTCGAGATATACGCTTTGCCACGTACGCCGCACGACGACGACCACAGCGGCGTTTTTGACCACATGCCAGCCCCTTCCCCGACACTACCCCATTTTCCGAGATAATCTTCGTGGCGGAACCCAACGGATGCACACACTACGGGGCATCGGTCATGATCGCATCGAGCTCCGGCACTATCGGTGGTGTGCAGAGTAGCCAGGTGGCCAACGTTCGTTCTGCGTTTCTAATGAGTACGACTCACGAAGTGCCAGCTTTTCGCTACGTCACTTTTGTAGCACCACCGCTTTTTCCGGTACAAGTTGAGCTTGCCACAAAATTCAGAGTCAGAATCGGAGCCGTCGACAATCGCACGTGTTTGCCTAGAATCTCAGTTCAATCAAAAAGCGTGTAGAACAAAGATTTTTGAGGGTCATTATTTTTCTCGTTTCTTGCTGCCGAGCGGAGAGGGAGAACACACTGCGTTCCTTGTCAAACCCCTGGGGTTAAGTCAGGGAAGAGCGGGCTTGAAACAGGCAAAGGAGCAACGGACCCCTACGACACGGATCAGGCTTCTTGTCACTCACTGGTCTCGAGACAAATTAGAGATGGCACTGATTCAGCGTAGATTGATGCACCGATCATTCCATTCATTTTTTTAGCAGCCGGAGAGCCTACCCGATTACCTTCCCATTCGGTCGAGCTAGAATAGTTGGACAACGTTCGTTCCTCGACTCGTGGCGGTGAACTGAACACCCAGCCCGGTAGAGGGGCCACAAAACTCAAGGCAGCGCCCAACAACCCAAAAACACGTTGCCATGTTCGCACAGGGCTTCATCCGCAGCGGTTCGTGCGGACACAGCGCAGACAGCCTACGATGCGTCGCTATATTTTCCTTGTATCCCTCTGGATAGAGTCGTCCCCCCGAGGCGCACGGCTGCCAAGCTCAAAGGGGAGGAGTGCAATTCACACGCGCACCAACAAGCCACAAGACGCAAGAAATGTAACGAGCGATGGAACGCAGACGCCGCAAAAAAAACGCAACACGGGTCGCGAGGTGCCGGTGAAGACACGGATGAGGCGGGGGGGGAAGCGTTTCAATCATCTCAGATCGGCCACAGCCTGTGTCAGGTCCTGTCGAAGCTGCTGTTTGCTGAATGGCAAACAAGGGGGGGAAGGGAGGGGGATGTCGTACGTTGACTCGTAAGGTGGAGGCCACCTAGTTGACGGTGTATCAAGCTTTGGTTGCGGAAAAACTGGTTTTGCAGCAAGCAGGTGGCCACCTGCCCGCGCCGCGAAGTGCACCAGGTGAGGGTACTGCCTTCCCGCAGCGCCCGACCGGCGAGGCCAGTTCGAAAGGCGTCCTGTGAAGCCAGTCTGTCTTCCGAAGGGAAAAATGAGCCCTGCCCTGCGGGCACGGGCGACGGTGTTCGCCTCTCGTTGGGTATCACGTGCATACCCGGAACAACGCGTGCTTCCCCCGGGAATCGCACAGATTCGGCAGCCGCTCTGGTCTCACACACACGCCATACGCGCACACGAAGAACAAGAGGAGTGGCCAGAGCGGCGCGCAGCACGGTTTCTTGTGCGGAACAAGAAACAGACTTAAATATATGTGCGCAGTACGCAAGCAGGGACAGGCCAGACGCATCTGCCACACGGAGAAAGAGGGGGACGTGACCAATCCGTCGGCTGTCGAAAGGGGGATAAACTGCGAAGCATGCAAGCATCCTGCACTGCTTCTGCCGAGCAACCCACACACGCCACGCGCGTACACAAGAGAGGAAGAAGCGGGCCAGATTGGGAAGCATCGCTCACGCACTTGACATCTCGCGAAATGAAGGAGACGGTCTCAGTTCCGACAGGAATCATGAGCACAAACACAAGACCTGCAGTACTGGAATGGAAGTCGGCGGTAGGCAAGCAGAGACGTAAAATAGGCGACCCGCGGCGCCGATCCGAGCGCAATTAATACGGCAACATCGTGCGAAACAGACAACAAGGTCTGCAGCCTTCACGGTTCACGGCGCACCCCACTCCAAACCACCATCCATCGCTTCGCTTTGAAGAAAAAAAACGGAGTGTTTGAGCAGCAGAACAGTTGAAAAAGTGCGCCGGACATGTTTTTGTGTCTAACAAATGCAATTTGTCAAGAACAAAAACCGATCGATGGCAGCTTACTACCCTCACTCCCGTTAGATGAACAAGGCAGGTTTTGAAGGAAGTGCGCACAAACAGATCCCCTTGGAAGAAGGGAGCGGTGTTCACAAGCGCGCGTGCTTCGGGTACCCGCGCATCGCCTGGCGGACGGCGAGGTCGGCCATGATTTCTTCGGACCCGCCGAGGATGGCGCCGAGCTTCACGGTGCGGAGGAAGGCTTCGACGGCCCGGCCCATGCCCTGGCGGGTGATGCCGCGGCCGCCGAGCAGCTGCGCGGCGTCGTCGGCGACCTCGTAGGCGAGGCGGGTGATCTGGTATTTCAGCAGCGCGAGCGGACCGGCGAGCTTCACCGACATCTCCTTGAACGGCATGCTGTTCATCTGGTAGGTCATGTTCTCGAGCCAGTACTGCCCGGATTCGACCTTCGCGATGATCGACGCCAGCTTGAAGCGGACCACCGGCTGCGCGATCAGCGGCTTTCCGAAGGCCTTGCGTTGCTGCACCCATTTGAAGCACTCGTCGACCATCCCGCGCATGCCGGTCTGGACGAAGACGTTGACCCCCCAGCGCTCGTGGTTGAAGTTGTACATGATGATCCTGAACCCCTGGTTCTGCTTGCCGAGCAAGTTTTCCACCGGCACCTTCACGTCTTCGAACGCGACGTACGCGGTTCCTGCGCACGCAGAGTAGCTGACGGGGATCTGCGTCGTTTTGACGCCTTCGCACCGAGGGATCAACAGCATCGATATCCCAAACATGCCTTTGCCGCCGGTCCGGACGGCGGTGACGAAGTAGTCGGCGAAGGCGCCGTTGGTGATCCACTTCTTCGCGCCGTTGACGATGTAGAACTTGCCGCAGGGCGACTTCTTCGCGACGGTCTGCAGGCCGGCGACGTCGGAGCCGGCGAACGGCTCGCTGATGGCGAGGCAGATGCGCTTTTCTCCGAGCAGCACCTCGCGCGTAACCCGCTCCTTCAACTCGCCCTTCCCGAAGTGGAGCACCGGCGGCAGCCCGATGACGAGCCCGTCGCCCAGCCCGCCGGTGAAAGACGGTGCCGCCAGCTTCACGAGCTCCGCGTGCACCATCCACTCGTGGAAGTAGTCGAACTTCTCCGGCCTGCGTGTTGTTTTGTCGTTTTCTTTCTATTTAGAGTGAAAGTTCGCTTCAAACTCCGGGGTGTTTTCAACATTTAAAGTCTCCGGGTGACCTTCGTCAATATGGGAAGATATCCTTTGTGCTCTGAGTGTCGTAAGCGTTTCATTTGAGAGAGCCCGAAAGGCCGAACTTTGTCGAACTTTGCTCAAACTTTGCACTTTCGTTGCTTTGTCCACCCGTTGTTGAACAGGGTTTCGTGGCAGAGAATCTCACAGCAAAACTGGCAATGGCAGTGTCCTTCCGGCGCTTACCGAGATGACGAGCACCGGAACGCCCTCTTGGGGCAGGAAAAATGATTTGAGTTCCGGGTTGCTGACATCAATCAAAACGCTCGGCAGGCACTCCGCCGACGTTTCCGGCGAAGTCGACGGTCGCTCGACACGAGAGACTGAGTACGGGAGTCGTCGGACAGAAACCCGAAAAGTAGTGTTGCGACTTGACAGCGCCTGTGCCTGCTATCACAAACGCAGACTACGTTTTGTTTGTGCGCACGTGTGCAAAGATTTCCAAGATTTAGCACAGCACGCTGCCAACTTTTTGCTACATACAAGCAAGCTTGTTACCATAACAAAACGGTGCAGCAAGGACATACTCGATGCCTCCGGGCATGGCGATGCCCATGCTTGCGAGCTGCTTCATCCAAGGGCCGGGGCCCAGGCGCGCGGCGAGGATGCCTGCCTTTCCCATGGCTTTGTACATCTCGATGGTCGGGTACTTGCCCTGCTTCTCGAACATCTCCGCGTCCGCCAGCAGCTCCTTCTCGACGAATTTGGCGGTGTACTTCCGCACGGCCGTGTGCGACTCGGTCCAGAAGGGCGAGCGGAAGCCCTGGAAGTAGAGCGGCTCGCCGTACGGCACCTGAGACGGCTCCGTGGGGTCGTACCGGTCAATCGGCGACATCTTGGTCTTGCTGTCAAGCTCGCCGATCTTCAGCCGCATGTACTTCTTCAGTACCTCCGCGCGGTGCAGGCCCCAGAACGCTTCGCTCGCGTCCTTCCCTGCGTGCGGTCGCAACACGCTTTGCCCGCCGGGGTGGAACTTCCCGAACTTGCTCAGGTCATAAACGTCGCCATCGATGACCATCCATAGGTCCCCGGCGGTGCTGTGCTTCGCGACCTCTTCGAGTGTGTACTTCTTGTCGCTCATCGTTTTGTGTTTCCGGCGATAGTCGCTCAGTCGGTTGCCTGCGATGGCGTTCTTTTTTTAGATTGAGGCTCAGTATCAGGTTACAAATATAGGGTGTCTCTTTCTGTTGCCGGCGAGGAACGCTTATCGGTTGTCCGGTGCCGACTTGTTTTTGATCAGTTTGGGTGTGCATCTGGCTGACTACATCAGTCATTCTCCAATGGCTGACATACGGCTGGCAATTCGAGGTACCGCACAACGCCCTGGTCTTAGGACCCGAGCTTCACCGAACGAGGTTCTGGCCAAACTCGATCAGCGGTGCTTGAATTTTCCCGCGATGCTGCCAGTCATGCATCCCAGCGCTATTCGAAAACGTGCAAGCTCAAGAGGCCTCGTCACCTGTGAGCTGTCGGGGCGGAACCCACCAGAGAAACTGGCGCGCAAAACGAGAATGAGACGAGCACCTTCGACGATTTTCCTTTCGCTTAGTGAAGAATACGAAGAAGAAAAAAAAAGGCACATAAGAGAAGCAAGGTCAACGAGGAGCCGGACGCGACACGCAGAAGGGCCTTTTGTTGGTGTGCGGGAGCGAAGAGCGCCTGGGGGGTCTCGTGCACCGTTGCGAACGTGAGAGGAGGCCCCAAGCACAAAGAGACAAACGACGACGGACAACCGACGATCACGAAGCCAGCAAAGGAGAAGCACGGCTTTCAACGGTTCCGGGAGAGGGGGAGCCAGTGATGTTCTGTGGAACACTGGCGTCCCGCATGTGCACAAGATGGATAGCCGACTCCCCTTGCTTTAACATGGATGACCGCAGAAACGCGCATCCCTCCTGGACACGTGCTTGAAGCATGTGGCTATACTAGAATATGCCATTCATCTTGTGCAGAGGCGGGACTAATTGAACGCGTGTTAGCGTTTCTTGCGCTGGTAAGTCACAGCGCGATTAGAGTCAGGAACTGAGCAGCACGATCAAGTCGGCACTCATTCGAACCCGGATCGGTTAGATTCAAATGATTCAAAACCTAGAGCTGCGCAAAGAAAATCGTAGATCGTTTTCGGGGGTGAGGGTAAGGGAAGTCACTCTACGTGCCCGCTTGGCATACATTCGATCAGGCTCACGCTTTCTCGTGGACGGCTGCAAACGACACACAAGGCAGGAGCTAGAAATGGAGGAACGGGTGAGTTTTGTCACTTGCGAGTTGTGGAGGTTCTGTGGTCATCTCCTCGCTCACAGTTGGACACAGACACGGACAGAAAATGACAGAAAATCGATACAACTAAACTCCGATTCGCGGATGCAGACACGGACAGAAAATCTATGAAACTATCTTCCGATTCGCGGAGCCATCGGCAAGCCATTGGAGAATTGCCTCACGTGTTTTAGAAAGTCGGCATTGACTGCCGTGCAGGGCTTTGAACAAACCTTCTGAATTTTTACCTACATACGCCCGGGATGCTGTAGGGCAGGGGTCTGGGGCCAAGACCCCGTTTTTCAGTGGGTGGCCTTGCCGACACGGCAGACGGATATGGAGGGTCGCACGTGCTGGCTGCAAACCTGCGCATTTATTTCCAACTTTAGGCCAGTTGTTTGCTCAAGAACTGCTGATGGAAAAAAGGTGGTGGAACGAAGCTGTGCATTCAGCTCGAACCTGAAAGAGAAGCCCGAAGTTGAAAAGGAGAGGGAGGGGCACGTGCCGAGCAGGAGCACTTCGACATGGCAATGTCGCGTGAGCTCTTCTCCACGTTGAAGGATCGGATTGCACGTGTTTCCCTTGCGCTGATGACACGGGACGGGAGGTAAAATGGTGTGTAGAAATAGCCATTGGATAGCCAAAGGTTAGAAGAACAGCAGCTGAGGTTCCCCCGGCGGGTTTGTGACGGTCTTGTCTTTTGGACTCGCAATTCCGACCCATCCGCCAAAAATGCTCCCTTTCAGACGTAAAGATGATGCTGGACGATCATCGCGGAGCTCGACTACACGCAGCGCTGTTTTGTCACGCGCGCATGAGGGATGGATCCCCGGCGAGCTCGTACCTTGTAAGATATGCTTGAGAGAGAGAGAGAGACGAGTTCGAATTGGGGAGCATTCGGTCTTCTCACCTCGCTGTCCCTGTACTACTGCCGCGAAGCAAAGTCGTCGGCGGCGGCGCTTTGATTGGAGCGTTTAGACCTTGTCGGTCCAAAACGTGAACAGAGAGCTAGTAAGGACCCTCCCCTCTTGTTTGTTTGGTGTTGTTGTTGTTGTTGTTTCCCCACACAGCTAGATGGATGAGATACGAACGGAGGACCCAGCTCTTCGTTGTTTGAAGCGGAGGAGGAGGGGCACCTGCTAGAATATTATCACCAGGTATCTTTCCTAGCTGGCTCCCTATCGTCGTGAGATGCGAACGATCTCGTGCATGACGCGGCAACACTGCAGATGTTGTTATTGAGCTTGCACATTGCGTTCGTGCTTTCGGCTAGTCGACCAGCGCGCGAAAGCGATCAGCGGACGCATAACCCCCGGAATGACTACGAGGGCATCCCAGCAGCAATGGTCGACACGTGCGTGAAAAGGTGCGGCGCAAAACGCCCCAGAGCACAACCCCGCGCACTTGACTACCTTCTTCTGGTGGAAGCCGTCAGCGCTGGTGTGTGCGCGTGTGCTCGTTGCGGGCTCTCGACGCACAGCTTCACAAAAGCCAGGCAGGGGTCCTACCTGCCGCGGGAAGCCGACGGGGAGCGGCGTCCGGAGAAGGAGAGATGGGTGCGCTTGGCGCAAGGCGGCGGCCTCGTTTGCGGCTTCGGCGCGGCTTGCGGCGCCGCCCGCGCCCGGCGGAGGCCCCAGATGGAGTGCCCCGTCTTGAACGTCCTCTCGCGGACCGCCTGGGGCGGCGGCGCCGGGCGCTGCCGCCGCGACGGCATGCTGAAGATCCGGCGCTCGTGGATGGACAGCCCGCGCGTCTTCTGCGGGTCTGCGATGCCGAGGATCCCCGCGTGCAGGGGGCGGAGCTGCGACTTCGCCCGGGGCTGCTGCTGCTGCTGCTGTTGCTGTTGCTGGAGCAGCTGCTGCTGGAGCAGCTGGTGGTGGTGGTGCTGTTGCTGCTGTTGGAAGATCATCGCCCGCGCGTCGTCGTCGGCGGCGCTCGTCGGCAGCCGCTGCAGCTTCGCGAACTTCGTCGACCGGCCGGCGCAGTGGTCCGGCTCGGGTTCGACGGCGCTGCCGGCGCACGCCGCGGCGCGGTGCCAGTGCGCGTGCGCCAGCCCGCCTCCGTCCAGCAGCCTCGAATGCCGCCTTTCCCTCCGCGAAGCCACCCCGTGGGCGTAGCTGTCGTTGCCCACCTCATACGGCATGCTTGCTTCCTTTTTTTGTATCCCCGTGGCTTCCTCACAACGAACCCGCAGCCCACTGAACCTGTTTTTCAGGAGGGTCGTGTTTTCGGGGTTTTCGCACGCAACCTGGTGCGATTTGACAGTTGGTTCGGACGGTTGCTTCGGTAAGTTGCTGTTTCCTCATGTCACTGGGTCCATCAGCTGCATTGTTCGGTGGTGGTTTCCGATGGGTCTGTTCAGTGTGGCGATCAACGAGCAGTGAAGCCGCTCAGCTGCACCGCACCTTCGCTGTCGGCTGGTCGTTGCCGTTCCTCTCTCTCTCAGGCCTGTCCGCGACAGCAGTGCAGGGTGCACGTTCTGATGAGAACGTGTCCCACGACTTGAAAATATAATAGTAGAGAGAAAGACGAGTTAGAGTGCAGGGACCATCTCTCCGGGGAGTTTCCGGTTTCCTCACTTCTTTCCGTGATGCTACACCGGGGCGTAAATCGCTCCGGAGGCGCGCTGCAGGTTGCGGCTCTGCTACAGTGGGTGGCAGCGCCGGAGTGGGCGCTACAGGGGGTGCTCTGGCCGGCGGGTGAGAAAGAATTTGCAGGCGCGAACTAAGGGGCGAAGAAAACGAACAGCTGCGCAAGACTCGTGTGCGCTCGCCCGGGACCTTGGCCCGGGAAGACTGGGAGCAGAAACGGCTGGGCAGAGCGGAAAGCGAGACCCCCGAGCGATACCTGAAACAAAAAGCCGGCTGGAAAAAGGCGCTCTTGTGCAGAACAAAGCGGAGGCTACGGACGGACAGAGACAGAGACGTGCGCAACGACACAACGTGCGATGGATACTGACGGCCCTGGACGGACACTGAAGGTGCGCGTGCAGCTTGCAAGTAAATTGGCCACAACCTGGGAACGGAGCACTCCGTTCCAGGTTTTCACTTTTTCTTTCGTTCTTTTCCAACACAGCAGGAGAGGGCGGGATCGAAAAAATGCGGTTCTCGTTTCGATGTGGTGGATTGAACAACACTTTTTCGGGCGCCCACGCGATGCGTATGATGTGTGCGACGCGTCCTCCGACGGAGCGTGGCGTTGGGGGCGTGTGGACAAGCCAAAGTCTTTTTTTATTTCTGAAACCCCCCCTCTCGCATATGTGAGCTACTTAGTCTGGGTCCGACGAATGGAATTTGTTTACGGTTCGATGCCGTTCGATGCCGTATAGATTACACGGTTTACATAGGATGCAGACGCCTGCACTCGCTTGCCTCGTTTGGGAGGCGAAGCTCCTCTTTGTAGGGACTGAAAAGAAAGCGGCACAATGAGCATCGACGATCCCGGGGCAGTGGGGACCAGCCCTTGGCGAAAGTTGTGGAATGAGTTGCCACATCGCTATGCTCCTTTCGGGAGAGCTGGGAGCCACGTGGGTCGCGTTCAGTAGAATGTAAATCGTATACGGTGTGTTAACAAGTGCAAAACATATGCTAGAGGGGGAGTGGTTGCCTTGATGGAGCGGTCCCCGGACAGTGATTGATTTTGCTTGCTTGCGTGATTGGTTCGTCGTGGTGTTTGTTCTGTCAATTTCGACAAGAAAGGTTTCGTTCACTTTACAACACAGAGCTTATCCTTGTCGCCTGCTTGCAGGGCACTGGACAACGCTCTCGTGACCCGGACTAGAGTCAAACTCAACAGGACTGCCCTGACTCTGTCTTTAACACGTTTAGCTTGCCGGCGAAATGCAGCGAGAGCTAGGTACAATAGCCCCTATCAGCGCCGTGATTTGTTCCTTGAAGCCACGGTCACAATAGGCGGACTAGGCGGCCATTCGTAGCTCGTCAGGGGGAGGGAGTGCTTAATTGTATGGAGGCTTCGTAATTCGCAACTGTGGTTCGGCTGTCGAGATGGTTGTTGACGGACGCTGCCGGAAGGAAAAACCACGTCTCGTGTGTGAATATATATTATAGTTTGCGAGGGAACCAGAACTTTGTTTCGTGAAAGTCTGCGAATACGTGAGCTAGCGAGAGAACCTGCATGAAGAATAATCACCGTATCTGTTTGTAACCATAATAGCGGGACACCGAATGTTCAGTATCTGACTGCGCTGTCACAAGATAACTCCAGTACAGTCTGCTGTGGAAACAAGACATGCGTCACGAAACCACAAGAACCAGTGGGTTGCGGGAGGGTGACCACCTATCTCCTGGTTTGTTGTCCACTGTTGCAGCCTGAGTTTCGAGGATCGTCGGAACTGCTGTGTCCGAGGGAGGATCCACAAACAACAAGCAGCAGGACAACACCGGGGAGAGACCCGCAAAACACAGCCCCCAGACATCGAGCACAGACTGTACAACGGATTCTAGTCAAATCAGTCCTCGAGCGATGTGTCAGTTGATCCGTCCGCTGCGACGTGGGCTCGCCCTCTCCTGCGCGGGAGTTTCTTCGCTGCCGCGGGGGGCGGGGGAAGGCCGAAGTTTAGCGGTTCTACGGTGAGCACGAGCCTCATTTCGCTGGGCAGCTCCCGGACGACCATCGTGTTGTTGACTTGCCCGAGGCCGGCAGGGAAGTGGTTGGCGAGGGTGTCGCTACCGTTGGACAGCTTCCGGCGCACAGCGACCGGCGCGTCGAGCTCGCCGACGTAGCTGACGATGGCTTGCGGCTCGTTGTTGGGCTTCATCTTCAGCTCAACGCGGGTGCGGACGCCTCGTTGCAGGGGTTTCGGGAACGTGTCTTTTCCGAGGGTCATCGTCGTGGTGCCGATCGGCCCCGAGCGGAGCTCGGACAGGTCGTACAGGACGAAGTCGATCACCGCCGTGTGCTCGTCGTGCACCGTCAGCACGAAGTCCTCATTCCACACGGGACGGTTCGACTTCTTCACTGACGTTTTGACCTGCGCTCCAGCTTCCCCGTCGGCATCCGTGTTGGGCCGGATGGCGATGACAGCGAGGCACGTTGCGTGGTCCCGGGGCAGGGCTCCTTTCACCGCGTGGATCCGCACGCTCATCTTCGGTGCCACGGCGGCCGTGGTGTCCTGCGTGATCTTCGCTCGGAGTTTCTCGCTCGTCGCATTCTGCCTCTCGAGGAGGCCTTCCATGTTCCTTCGCTCGAACGACCGGAGCCGCTCGGACAGCAGCTCGTGCCATGCCGCTTGTGACATGCCGAAGACCGGCCGCAGGAAGTCGACGAATTCGCAGAAATCGTCTTGCAGCAAATGGCTGGCCTCAAACGTCGCCACCAGCGCCATGAAGTGCTTCGGGGTCAGCAGCCGGTCGTCGGAGGCGAAGAGGGAGTGCAGCCGGTCTAGAAACAGGAGGCAGTCCGGGACGTGGGGGTAGAACGCCTGCGCGATCTGCCGCGCGGACTGCAGGAACATTTCCCGCCTGGACCAGCGGTCGGCCGCGTCGCGGGACACCGCGCTTTGGTGCAGCAGCTTCTGCACGTGCTGCGAGATGCGCTGCCACGTCACCGTTTTCGTGGCCCGCGTCTCGTCCGCGTCGTAGGACCGCGACCTCGACGCATTGCTTTCTTGCCTTCTCCCCGGCGGGGACCCCGCCGCGCTGTAGTCCAGCCGCCGGTCGCAGGATGCGTCTTCGTTGAATTCAGACGCGGCTTCCAGATCCCCGGACTTGTTGTTGTTGCTGTTGTTGTTGTTGGCGGTGGTTGATTCGAAGGACCGCGCTTCGCGCGGCGACTGGGACCCGGACGCCTGGGACTCGTTGAGGACGCGGCGGGCGAATGGGGAGCGGGGGTCCGAGAGCTGGGTGAGGAGCGCGGATTTTTCTTCGAAGAGCAGGCGGCGCCGGTGCTCGCAGCGCTCGATTTCCTGCAGCGAGCGGACGTGCTGCCGCGCGGTGCGCGCGTCGAGCGACTGCTTGAAGGCGGGATACGGCGTCCAGCACGTCTTCGGCGAGGCGGTAGCACTCGGCGACCGCGGTGAGCTCGGCGCGAGGCTCTCGCCGGGAGCGAAGATGAGCCGGCGGTAGGCCAGGGCGTAGTCGCCGCCGCCGTACTCCATCGGGCACGTCGTCATCCTCGACCGGCGGAGGACCCGCTCGCGCTCGGTTTCCTCGCCGGGCAGCGACGAGGACCCGACCACGACGACGCCCTGCGTCTCGCACCGCGTAAGCTCCTGCGACAGCTCCCGCAGGACCGAGGTCACGTTCACCGGCGGGACGGGCGCTCGCTTCGCCACCTCCGCCTCCGCCTTCGGAGGCGGCTCGTGCACCGACCACGTGCTCGCAGTGCTGTCTCGCCGGTTGCCTCCTCTTGGCGATGGCACCGGAAGGGAAGCCTTTACCACCGGCATGTCGTGTTCGTGTTCGTGGTCTGCTCCGTCGACCGCCAGCTGCAGTGTCGCCTTTGCTGAAGGCGTGTCGTGTTCGTGTAGGTGCTCGCGTACTTGTTCTGCACCATCGACCGCCAGCGGCGGCGTGCTCGGGATGACCAAAGTCAAGCCGGTGTGCGGAAGCGACCCGCGCCGGGCTCCGTCTTGGCGATCGTCTTCGTGGCGTTGTTCTTCGCGGTGCGCCGGCTCGTCCGTCGGGAACGGGTGCACCTTGCCTGTTTTAGGAGAGCCTTGGTGCTGCGCAAATGGGTAGTCGTAGTTGATGGACGACGTGCTCGTGCTGTGCCCGAGCTTCGACCGCATCGAGGAAGCCGGGGACAGGATCCAGTTCTGCTGGTCGCGGACGTTGAGGGACAGCGGCGACGCGACGTCGGCGACCGCCGCCGGCTTGTTGTGGACCTGCGTCTCGCTGCTGAGCGTCAGCGAGTTCTCGTTGTCCGGCGCGCACCGCCCCGCGTCGAGTGCGTCGACCGGCAGCGTGAACGTGAACAATGGCAGCGGCGCGTGGGCGGCGGCCTGCCCGCATTCCAGCAGCCCGGCTGCGCGGGGGCTCCGGGCCGCGCCCGGGGGCTCGGGCGGGGGGTGCTCGGTGTGGCCGCCCGGCGGCGGCGTCGGCGTGAGCGCCGAGGAGCCGGCCGACGGCGGCTGCCGGAGCAGCAGGGGCAGGGGCGGCGGCGGCGGCGAGCGGTGGCTGTTCGGAACCCGGCAGCGCTGGACCTTCTGGCACGACGTCGAGATGCTCTCGTGCAGCTTCTGCGCGACGGTGCGTGCGGCCGCCCGCTCCTCCCTCGCGGTGTCGACGGGCAGCTTGCCCAGGCGCGGGAAGTCAACCGGGTCGGGAACAGGGGGCGGCGGCTTCCGCTGTTTTGGTTTCAGTTGTCGGCGACGCACGCTTGTCGCTTGTCCCTTTTTGTGTGTTTGTGGCACCCGTTGGCAGCGTACTACGAAGTACGGGGCTCCGCCAACGCTTACGCCGCCACTAAACCCAGATTTACCTGAGATCGAAACTGGCAGTCTCCTCATTTGGCTAGCACAAACGCAAGAGGTCTAGTCAACTAGTAGCATGCTTCCTAAAAGAAAAAGGGTCACACACCAATTTTTTGGAGTGCTGAGCGAGTACCCCGAGGTCGCAGCCACGCGCGATGCGCCGGACGGCGTCCGGGGTCGTGGGCCGGTGGACGGGGGGCAGGGGCCCCCCCCGCGTGCTGTTGTAGTACTTGAGGAGGTCGCCACCGGAAGCCCGGCTCACGGTCGAGTTGCGGGCCTCCTTGACGCCGGCCTGCAGCTCCTCGCTGCGGAGGAAGCGCTCGGCGTCCGCTTTGCGGAGCGACGCGCGCTTTTGCGGCACCGCGGACAGGCGGCAGCTCAACTTGACGGACGCCTCGCCCCTCTCTCTAGACGGCCTCCGGGGTGCGAACCCCGCGGTGGATTCCGGTCCTGCGAGATCCGGCGGGGCAAGCGACGCGATCGTCGTCCTCAGTTGCGGGGTGTTGCTCGACGAGTTGCCCAGGCGGTGCTGCTGCTGCTGCTGCTGCTGGGGGGTGAGGGTGTTGAAGATGGGGGCGAAGTCGAAAATCGACTTCCCCGCCTGCCGGAGGGCGGCCCGGCGCACGTGCGTGACGTCGTCCTGCTTTGCGCCGCCTTTGTCGCCGAGCAGGTACCCTTCGTCCTTGAACAGCTCTTCTTGCTTCTTCATGATGTACTCATCGCGGGCAGCGTCCGCGGCACGGAGCAGCTCTTCCGTCCGCGGGAGCGACGCCGGGCCGCCGCGCCTGCGCGGCATCCTGATGCGTTAACGATGTCGTCTCGTAAAGTTTTTCTCGTTATTTTTCGGTTGTTCGACGGCCGTGTGTGCGTCGTGCTGGGTTGCGGATTTGTGATATGTGCGGCCTCTGCGAGATGAGGGCAATGCTCGAACGAAATGCTACCGGTACACCCTGCAACTACACCGCATTACCTGCGCGGTACATCAGGTTCTTTACTATGCCTGCTGTATCGCAGCTATCAAACGGATAGAAGCGCTTTAGGAATGCCGTGATGGGGGTAGACCGACATTACAGAGTGCGTAGTTTTGTTGAAGAACAGAGCACCCCCGAGAGAGAACGACCGTTCCGTTTTCCTGCGACAAAGACGTGGAAGAGGGGACCTGGAGTCAATAGTTGGGGCATTCAGGGCTCGGTGGGAGCAAGACGGAAGGACGCGAGCAGCCCGATACTGATCCTTCGACAGGCACACGAGGGTGGCGCTGTGCTCTGTACACATACTGAGTAGTTTGTCTGCTAATTTTCATCCATCGGTTTCGCTGGTTTGCGCTCTCGAATACTTGTTTTTTCATTCATTCATTCATTCTTTCTGGAAACTTCGAGTTGTGACGCTTGATTGGCCCAGTACCCGCACACGAAAGGCGAAACACCTGCGAGCACAACTGTCATTGTGAGACCGAAGAACGTGAAGCAGAAGCGAAAAGGCAGAAAAAATATAAACGAAAAGGAAGCACTTTTTGTCTGCAGGAGGGGGATGTTGGGGTGGGGGATTGGCCCTTTCAGTCGGGCGGGCTGCCGTGATCCTCGAGCGTTCCTCGGAGAGGCTGCGACAAATAAAATGTTGGCACGGCTGGCGGCGTTCTTAGTTTCGTCGACGGCATACTCTGAAGATGCTACGACGGGAGTCGTGATGACACAGCACGGGTCCAGTGGTGGCATCACGACAGGCCGATCGAACAACCGAAGACACCAGGGACTAGAAAGGGCAGTCCCTCTCACACTACCCGTACTGCTGTCAGAATGCTCTGGCCCGATGGGCTCTGAGACCAACGTTTCTCGCAACGTTCGAAATTCCATCTGTTGGTGGAAGGCTCGGAGGATCAAAAAAAAGCAATGGCATCGGGGAAGCAACTGAAGTACGTGGATGGAGACTGGCCTCCCGTTTGCATAGCTTCGGAGATCAATTCTTGGCCTGAGGGTTCGCCTTCGCATTCGAGACTTGCTCGGACTCGGCTTTTAGCGGACAAGGTCTCGCAGTGGGACACGCAAGCAGTACAATACGAGCAGGTGTTAGGCGTGGGTGGGGGTCATACAGAACCGAACAGAAAACAAAAAAAGAAGCGATGAAAGGGATGGTGGCTGGGGCCACAACGCACCAGGCAGCAGCGGTCGGTCGACTGAAAATCGTAGCGATGACGAAGGGGTAGACGGAACCTCCTTCCCGCTTCTTGCTTTCCTTTTTCTCGGTCATGTCCCTCTAAGAAGCCAATACAACGCAGGGAAAAAGAGAGAGAACCCGAAACTGCAAAAGAACATTTCCGGAACTGACAAACAACGGGCGACCAATAACCCAGCAGCTCACTAATGTCGTTTCGGGCGATCAATAACTCAGCAGCTCACTGATGTCGTTTAACTTCATATAAAGTGCAACCGTTGTTCCAAATGCTCCCGGTAGTCCGACCGTTAACATCAAATGCTAATAATGAAAAAAAACGTAAACTCCGAGGCGAAAGCTCTCTTTTGCTGCCGACGCAGGAGTCTGTGATGAGACGTCCCGTCAGCACGCAAGCAGCCACATGGGGGCCCAGAGCCCCGCGCCGCTTGTCACGTTCGAATGTCGGTCGCTGTATTTTTGTTCCACTAATTCTTTTTGCATTGTTTCCCAGCACAGAGCCAGGGGCTGAATCCATGCTCAACATGCATTGGAAGGAGCAGCAGGTGGATCCGCGAGAACCCTCGGCTACGTACTAGATCCTTCGTTTCCCACGCACGGAAAAACGTGTTTGCTTGAGCACCTTTCTCAAGACGACGAGTGCAACAGGAGCGCCGAGACCCACAAAGCAGGTCTGTTGGCATTGAGAAAGACGGCGCAACCCGTCAATCACAACACGTACTTGGCCTACGAACGAACGTCGCCACATACCGGTACTTGTTTTGTACTTCGTCCGTCGACAAGTGCGGGTGCATTGAGATAGGAGGGAAAGACCTCGCAAGAAAGCGGGAGAAGGCGTCCAACTGCCGTTTCGGACCCGGAAACCCGGAAACGGGCAGCACGATGCTTCGCAAGGGGCGGCGAAAGAGGAGGAGAAAAGACAAGACGCCTCCTAACGGGGGTCGAACCGCTTCTTCCCTAGAATGGAGCCCTCCATGCTGTGTGAGTGGGGAATTGGGGTTTTGTCGTTTTCAGACGGGGTAGTCAACTCGGATGCTTGAGCACAAGCATTTCAACAACGAATGCACCACAGTACCTACACTCTTTGGTGTAATGGTTGACTGGAGAGAAACGAAGAAAGACGGGGGCATACATTTGGAGGGGCTTCGCCCTGGGCGCAGGCCTCTTGTTGTCCTCGAGCGCCTTCGCTTTCTCCTCGTTGTAGAGTGCCATCGACGCGCGCTGTTGCGTGGCGATGAGCTGCTGACTGTATCGTCGCTGTTCCTTGATTTCGTCTTCCATCTGCTTCTTCAGGTTCTTGAGGTCCGCATTCTCGTTGACCAGGTCTTTGCACACCTTGCCTTCTCTCATCAATTGAGTCTGTGTGCACGGAGCGTGTTGTTTACTGGGATACAATAGGTATCACTCATTCCACGAAAAAGTGTCACAGATTTCGGCTTTTTTCGGACTTCTGCCGAAAATTTCCATCTGCAGGTCCGAAAATGGCCGGTTTCGAGATTTGGAGGACAGGAGAAGCAGTTTGCAACGTGATTCACATTTTGGGCCAAAAATTTTGGTCAAATGGGTCCAATTTTTTTGTCAATTTTTTTTGGCACATGGCAGGAGAAATGGCTCCTGCCATGCGCCCTGGCGGCTCGCCGGCAATTCCAGTCTCTCTCCCTCAGCCTGCCAGCCTGCGGCAGGGAGGACAAGATCCAGTCACCATCCGCCAGCTCCTGATTATTTTCAGACGACTGGCACTTTTTCTTTGCAGCTTCTACTGTAAGAGTAGCATGTTTGTGCTTCATGACTCCCGCACACAGCCAGCTCCAAGACTTTGGCACGAGCAACGGCATCAGCGACATCATCATGATCATGCTCAAAACCTTAAGAAGCCCCGGGTTCGGAATGCACACCAAAACCCGTTTTAAGATTTCTTCTCCGCTTTGGAGGTCTAACATGACTTTTTCAAAAAAAAGCCGAAACGAAAACGGCCCTGAAACCGCCTCACTGGCTGGCTCACACTCAAGTGCAGTGCGAAAGTGTCAGCCGTACAGTAACATTACAATTCAACTGTTAAATTACCTCCCTCGAGATGGGTCACTCGGAGCCGTGGTTCCCTTCTCATTCCGCTAATTTAACGTATGTTTAATGCGCTCTTCCGACAAACAGTTCTCTAACGGTTACGGCCCTTAACTGGCCCACCAAGCTATGGGACAGAGCCGACCGGCGAAGTCTCCCTGCGAGGCTGCGCGTGCGAGCCGTGGCCAAACGGTGGCGGCTTGCGCGGCGGCAACAACCTCGACAGTTGTCCGACACTCTAAGCACTGGCGGGCGCAACAGCTTGCGAATGCTGGCCGTCGGGGCCGCTCACCTCACATGTCTAGTGGGATTCACCCTTCACCGCGTCGGCCCCGGCAGGCCAGGGACCGCAACCAAAACAAAAAGAAAAACAAAACTTCTGACGACGAGGGGAGCCGGAGCAAGGAAGATACCGGTCATCCCACTCGGGTCCGAGCGGTGTAAAAGTGGGCGAGCAAGACCGGGTTGTAGAAACGAACCGCCTCAACACACCCCGGGTCCCTTAGGACTTTCTCACCGTAGTGCATAGCTGTCAGCCACAAGGTTGCCACATTGTGGCGGCTACCTTTGTGGCTAATTATGCAAAAAATTGGTATCACGGAAAACCGCGTGGAACTAGCTTTTTCGGCCAGAAAATGCATCTGAAACACATTTTCTGATGATTTTGACAGGTTTTTGGGCCAGCATTTTGGTGAGCTGCTTGACCCTGGGCTCGGCATCAGGCCCGCGGCAGGGAGCTCAAGCTCCTGAAGAGCCAGCTCCTGACTATTATCAGACGGCTGACACTTTTCTTTGCAGCTTTCTAGCATCATTTAAATCTGATTGGCTGCGGCGGTACTTGCCGCTCTCTCCCACTCCTCCTCTGGGGTCATTCAAGAGGCTCGGAGAGCGCCGGTCGCTGGTTGAGAGGCCCTCTCAGAGGGTTTTAGGACAGAAATGGTAAGCGCTTTGCAAGTAGAACGGGTCTGTCACTCTCGCCAACCTGAATTATGCACGATTCTGTGTGCATAATGCCTACTACTACTTTAGTAGCAGTAGAGTTTTAGTAAACCGTTTACCAATGGTACCCCAGGGTGCGCAACCAGGCTGCCCGGCAGGCTGGGACTGGTATTGTCGGCAAGTCAGCCACCAGAAGCCATTTCCCTGGCTGGGGTGCTACAGGAGCCCGCGAGGAATTTCCAAGACGTGTGAGAGATTGCCCGCTACTTTTCTCGGATACTTTTCTTGGCTCCTTCTTGAACTCTTTCGGACATTGATTGCAACAAGTGTAACAGTGCCACTCAGTGACAGCTGTTGGGTACAGGGAGTCAGTCACACTGTCAGTGTGCTCCTGCAGTACTATGCCTGCTGCCGTGTAGTTGCGCTCAACGGCCGCGCACTGCGCACTTTGCAAGCAAGCAAGCAAAGTGGCTTGCACACCGAGTAGAAGAGCTGTCGTAATTGTGAAATGCTCTGCCGTTTGCTGGGTTGTTGCTGTCCTCCTGCTGTCTCCCCTTGGCCATGAGTTTCTTGCTCATAATCGCCAGCCCAAAAAAAAATTCCCAAAAATTCCAAAATTTTGACCCAAAACGGGCTGCTTTTCAGACGGAAAATCTGTGACACTTTTTCGTGGAATGGGTGGTATTTTATCATTGAATTTGTATTTAATTATTTGACCCTTGTATTATACCATCTTTGGGAGTAAGCAGGAGCAAAGGGGGCAACAGATTGATGCTTTCAAAGGTGAGGTATCTACTGCACGTCCCTTTTGTGAAAACCCGAACAGATCAAAAAAAGTAGCAGAGGTAGGTTTCGATCCTACGACCTGTGGGTTATGAGCCCACCGCGCTGACCACTGCGCCACTCTGCTGACAAAACAAAAAAAACGCAATTCAATTTCAATTTCAATTCAATTTCAATTTCAAAAATTTGGAAACCGCACCCGGGTTAGGCTTGGGGATACGGTGCTAAGGTTCCTTGTGCCTTCTCTTCATCCTTGGGGCGTTTGTTTGTTTTCTGTTTCCTTTCGTTCGTTCTTGGTATGGTTGTGGGGGGGTTCAGTGGGATTGTTTCTTGCCCGCCCTCCCCTTGTTTCTTGCCGCTGTTTTGGTAATGATGTCCTGGCGTGCCAGGCTTTACCAGTCGCGGTCGGTGTGTTTCCGGCGATTGTCGCGCTGTCAGTTGCCTGTGATAGTAATTTGTCAAGGGTTTGCTTTGGTTCGCTGCTGACATGCTGCTTGGCTCTGCGTGTTGTGTGCAGTGATGGTTGTTTTTCCTTGGTTTTGTTGTGGCTTCGTCCTTCGCTCGCCCTCCCTTTCCGGTGCGGTGTTCTGACGTCTTTTGGTAACCCTGGCGTGCCAGGTTTGCCTGTTGAGTCGGTCCTCCGCTTCGGTCGGGGGGGGCTGGTTTGGTTGCTGCTTGTCTCTGTTTCGCTTTGCGGCGCTGTTGCGTGGTGCGGTCCGTTGGGCGCTTCGCCTGCCTCTACTTTGTTCTTCCTTCCGGGGCCTTTGAGCTTGCTGCTTGTCTCTGTTTCGCTTTGCGGCGCTGTTGCGTGGTGCGGTCCGTTGGCCTGTTCGCTTCCGGCAGCGTCAGAAACACTGGGCTGGTGTTTCCGACGCTGTTCTATCCCGTGCTCATTGTCCGCTCTCGGCCCGGAGGGTTGTCTTTTTTTTGTTTTGGTTGCTAATGCACTGTTCTTGTGTTGCAGCTACCTGTCTGCCTCAGTGACCGCTCCTGTGCTCACTCTGCGTGGTGCGGTCCGTTGGCCAGGTCGTCTCCGGCAGTCGGAAACACCGGGCTGGTGTTTCTGACGCTGTTCTATCCCGTGCTCATTGTCCGCTCTCGGCCCGGAGGGTTGTCTTTTTTTGTTTTGGTTGCTAATGCACTGTTCTTGTGTTGCAGCTACCTATCTGCCTCAGTGACCGCTCCAGTGCTCACTCCACCCTTTTGGACCTTCCTATGGTCAGGTGGGTGTGCTGTCGGTGCACCGAGTCTACCCTTCGTTGGTAGTCGTGTTCGGTCGCGGCGCTGTTGCGCTGCTGCGGTGGTACTTTTGTTTGCCTTCTTTTCTTTCCCCTCTCTTTTCTTATTGTTCTCAGGTGCTGTTCGGTCCGGTGACCGGCTGCGTCCGTGTCGGCGTGCGGGCTTCGGCTGTTCGTCGGCGCCTGCGTCTCCGTTGTCGTGCTGCCGGTTTACTGCTGCCGCCTTGCGGCGGTTGGTCGGTGGCCGTGGGGACTGTGTAGTGCCGGGTGTGTGCGTCTGGTGTTGGACTGCGCCGTCAGCGTACTGATTCGCGCTTCGCACTCAGCAGCCCTGTTGCGCCTGCACCGGCGGTCGGGTGAGGTTGCTTTGCACGGATGTGCCGGGTGTGTTGCCGCCTCAGTCTTCCGACCCGGCCCGAATTATGCCCATCCTTCGGCATCCTCGGAGCTTGATCCCTCGAGGTCGAAGGTGTTGTCGACGCCATTGGTAGCTGCTGCCGCCATGTTGCCGTCGAGTTCCGGTGTGCCGGGCTCAGGTGGGTCTTCGTAGACCTCGTACTTCGGCACAAGCCCCACGGCCTGAAGGTACGCGAGGGCTGCTTCAGGGAGCTCGAAGAGCAGCGGCCAAAGCAGCTTGTGCCTTTCCCTGGGTGTCGGCTTTTCCCTTGGTGTGTCCGGGATGGCTTTGTGGACCCGTCTCCACATGGTCGCTCTCTCGTCGCCCCCGATTCTGCATTCCAGGAAAAGGTGTGTTAGGGGGCAGATCGGCGTGGCGTCGCAAAGCTGGCATGGGCGGGTTGCTTGCCTCTCTTCTGCTGCGAGATCCATCCAGTCGTCCCGGTAGCAGTTCCTGAGGAGTTGGTGGTGTCCCGTGCGAAGCTGGCGGATCTCGCGCTCGGCTCGCCTCGTCAGGTGTGCCGTTTTTGGGACCTTCCGTCCTCGGACCAACTGCGTGTACGGCAGCGGCCCGCCCGGTTGGTACGTGAAGCCGCGTGTAGTGCCTCCCAGGCGTGCTCGCGGTACCGGGCCTTCGCGGTTCCTACCGTCATCGGCGGCTGCGTTTCTTCTCCGGTCTGCGAGACGCCCTG
The DNA here is from genome assembly GCA_030068145.1 of Diplonema papillatum. Taxonomy (NCBI): domain Eukaryota; phylum Euglenozoa; class Diplonemea; order Diplonemida; family Diplonemidae; genus Diplonema; species Diplonema papillatum. Next base: position 455,883 of record JAPJBO010000030.1, on the reverse strand, counting down.
CTTCGCTAGCCCGTCCGCCTCTTCGTTCCCTGCTAGTCCGCAGTGGCCGTAGACGAACTGGAGTACTGGTGTATCACCCATTCCACGAAAAAGTGTCACAGATTTTCCGTCTGAAAAGCAGCCCGTTTTGGGTCAAAATTTTGGAATTTTTGGGAAATTTTTTTTGGGATGGAAAGAGCTATCCCTGGCGATTATGGGCAAGCAATCAGCTCGCGTGGCGACCAAAATCTGGCGTGCAGATGGACAAAAGGTCGGTTTTGGGGCTGTTTCAAAAACCCAAAAAAACGATTTCCGGCGGGAATCGAACCACCGACCCTCAAACCCCTGTGTGGGTGTGGTAACCTCTGGACCATGGGCTAAAAAAACGGCGGAAAATTCTTTTGTTCACTACCGAGTGAGAATTTTTGAACTCATTTTGAGTTCTTCGCAAACCGGGCGAAATAAGCTCTGAGAGAGCAGAAATACCGTCCTGGGAGTAAATGACGATCTCGCACTTTCCGATAAGAATTCCAACTGAGCAGGCTCTAAAAGCGAATTTTCGCCCGAGGTTTGGCAACATAGCCTAACGGTTACCGCACCCTCCTGGGCCCCTGTAGGCCATGGTTCGATTCCCCCGGTCCGATTTTTTTTTTTTGCGATTTTTCGGTGTGAAAAGCAGCCGTCTGGAAATGATTTTCGAGGTCTTTTTGGGAAATCTTTTGGTTTTCGAGTAGTTCTGGGATGCGCGATTATGGGCAAGCTGCCAGCTAGCCCAGCGATCAAAATCTGACCCCCTCCTGGATGCAGAGAGAAAAAAAACCGATCTCCAGGACCCCATTTTTTCGGGTGCCGACCTCCATTTCCGGGGGGGGGGTCGGTCAAAATTTTTATCCGACCAAATATTCGGAAAGCCCTGTCCTCAACGGATTCAAACGTGTCCTCAAAATCTCGAAACCGACCATTTTCGGACCTGCAGATGGAAATTTTCGGCAGAAATCCGAAAAAAGCCGAAATCTGTGACACTTTTTCGTGGAATGGGTGGTATACCCCTTCGCAACCAGTTTCTCGAGCGCCTGCCAGATTCGGACGTTGTCCCGTTCTTGCTGTTTGTGCGGACCTTGGGACAGCACGTTCAGAAGGGAGCTGGAGTCGCTGAGCACCCAGATGTGTCTGCTGGTAGGCTCTCCTTCGAGTACCTCCCTCTTTCCCAGTTTTAGCTCCAGCGATTCCAGCGCAATTTTCATCGCCACTTGCTCCGCGCGGTAGCTGGTTGCCCACTTACCGGCCTGACGGCTTAGGCGGGTCCCTTTCATCGGCGTCGCGTCTCTCCAGCTTTCTTCTCGGCGGTAGTACACCACGAGACCTGCGCCACCCCACCTCGTGACCTCGTCGGTTGTTACGGTTGTACCGTGGAGCAGCTGGTACTGTGCGTGTCTTCTCTTCAGCGCCGCAACCGATCCGTCCGTCCAGACGATGTATGTCGGGGATGGCAATCCGTCGAGGACTGCCTCTGCCTTTCTCCGGTTTTCCTCGGCGCTTTTCGACTTCTTTGGAAGTGAAGCGCAGATGTGGAGCTCTGGTGGCGGCTTCCAAGGTGGGAAGGGATTTGGTGCGTGCTTCTCCCGCCGTGGCTTCGATGTTCGCGCCGTCTTCTTGAGGATGAGGAAGGACTGCGGGAGGGTGTCGTTGGTTCGTCGCGGATGCAGCACGTCCTTCCACATGGTCTTCGTGGCCATCTTTTCCGCCAGCGCGCCTGTCCTGAGGTCGGTTATCGACCTGATTGGCAGCATTCGTGCCTCGGTGAGGACAGCTTCCGTCAACGTCGTCTTCTTGCAGCCAACCACGGCGCAGAGTGCGGTTCGATGCAGGCACTCTATCCTGTCCACGTCCTTCTTCGATGCATAACGGATGTAGACTGCCATGCCGTAGGTTAAGACCGGCAGGGCGTATGCCATGTAGAGGGCTCTGAGCACTTCGGTCTTGTGGCCCCACTTCGTCCCGGATACCAGCTGTACCAGATTTACCCTCCGCCCAGCGCTCTGCAGTATGCGATCTATGTGAGCTGTGAAGTTCAGTCTGTCGTCGATCGTCAGCCCCAGGAGTGTTACCTTGTCCTTCCACTGAAGGTCTGACACCACCGTGAACTCTATGGGGTTTTGGGCCGTCTCCCCGATTCGATGGATATTTCGTCTCCATTGCGGTTGCGTTGTCGTTGGCACTCCGCCGATTGACACTATCCTCTTCTTGTTGTGTGGGCTGGATGGATCGATGTAGCGGAGCGCCCCATCTTGCTCGTGTGCCTTCCTGCCGAATTCGGTTGGTGCCTCAGTGACTTTTTGGTGCGAGTTCGGGAAGGTGATCAGAGGTGGGTGGACCCTCCTTCGCATGTTCGCGGGTCGGTTGCCAGACTTGTCGATCGGGCGGAATTGAACAGCCTCCGTCTTCTTGTACGCCAGGTCCATCTTCGCCTCGGAGGCCCAGGTTGAGAGTGCGTTTACCACTCGTTGGACTGTTTCTTTGAACCCTGCCGCCGAGCGACCAGCCACTACTACCCCCACGTCGTCGGCGAATAGAGATGGGGTCACGCTATTTGGATTGGTGCGTGTTGGTTTCGGCATCGTGGACAGCTTTTCGCCGAGGTCGTCGATGTACAAGAGGAATAACACTGGTCCGAGCACAGTTCCCTGGGGGACTCCACTTTCGAGTGTCACCTCTTCGCCGTATTTTCCCTCTACCCGGAACTTTGCCTTCCTGTCCTGCAAGAAGGCCTCGACCCACCTCACTATCTTCGGCGGAATGCCGCGACGCTTCATGATCGCGATGAGTCTGTCGTGATCTACCGTGTCGAATGCCTTTGCGAGGTCGAACACGAGTAGGCAAGTGTGGCATTCGTCCCGGAGGCTGCGGTCAACGGTCGTCACGGTCTTGAACAGCTGTTCTTCTGTCCCCCTTCCTTTCCGGAAGCCACCTTGGCACTCCGTGAATGGTCGGACGTGAGGGTAGCTGTCTCCTTCGATGATGAAATCGAGCCTTTCCCTGATCACCGTTTCCATGATCTTTGCCGCGACGCTCGTCAGCGAGATTGGGCGGTATCCTGCTGGTTCGGACTTGTCTTTTCCCGGCTTCGGAAGGGGTATGGCATGAGCCTCTTTCCACGGCTTTGGGATCGTCGCGTTGTCCCACGACGCGTTGATTACCTTCAGTAGTGCCTGGAGGGTGCCCTGGAGGGCGTGGTCAGGGCGCGCAGCTTTTCATGTTTCAATGCTGTCTCCTCCGAGCCGTACCCTCTCGGGTGAGCATCGGACCTCAGTTTTGCTTGCGATGCTTGAGGCACCTATACGTACTGGGCAAATCAATTCGCTTTTCGCTAGTAATGCCACTGCTCCTCTTTCTACTTTCTTGGCTCAAAGTGTCAAGTGCAAGGTGCCGTAGTAGAATTCTCTAGCTTCCTACTCTCGTTCTCCATTTGTACTTCGCTTCGCTTTGCCTTCGTTTCGTCGCTCTTCGAGGTTGCTTCGACGTCGGGGGTCGGCCGTCTCGCAGTCACGGTCGTGACTGTTCCTCGGACGCGCTCTCGTGGCCGGGGGGGTTATCCCTCCGACGGTCGAGGCGGGGCCCGGTATGCGGTGATTGAGTCGGGGCCGAGTCCGATTACGGGCGTGCAATACCGCTGTCCTCGAGTTCGCGTGTTTGTGTCGCGGTTCTCGTGGCGGGCGGGCGGGATTCGGTGGGCTGTTCGTCGGGTGTGGTCGGCACGAGTATCCGGTACTCCTCCAGCAGTCCGGTCCCTTGCAGGTACTCGAGTGCCGTCTCCGGGTGTTCGAACAGCAATCTCCACAGCTGTTCGTGTCTCGGTATCCACACCGGTTGGCCACCCTCCCGCCGTAACGGGGAGGCCACTTCCCACATCAGGTCACGCTTCCCTTGCGTCCCCTCATGGCCGCAGTCCAAGAAAAGGTGCGAGACCGGGCACTCGGCTACCTCTCCGCAATGCGGGCAGGGACGATTCGAGCTCCGTTCGGACTTCGCTAACGCGTCGTAGTCCTCCCGGCACCAATTGCGAAGGAGGCGGTGCTGGCCCGTGCGGATCTGCCTGATCTCACGCTCGGCCCGTCGCGTGAGGTGATCGATTTTCGGGAGTTTCCTCCCGTTGACGATCTGCGCGTGTGCGAGTTTCCCGTCGTAGTGGGAGCCCAACTCCGGGTGGGCCTTCAGCACGCCTGCCGACCACCTCTTCTGCACATAGCTCTTGTGCCTGGCCGCCGCCGTCGATCGCGTGAGCGGGGGACGGGGTCCCCTTTCTCCTGGCGAGCTGGCGCCGGTCTTCGCCCGGGTATCCGCTTCGTCGTTCCCGGCCAGTCCACAGTGGCTGTAGACGAACTGGAGGTGGATGGTGTACCCACGATCGGCGAGCTTGCCCAGCAGCTGCCAGATCTCGATGTTGGCTGGGTCGACTTGGCGATGTGGTCCATGGTCGAGGTCCTGGAGGAGCGAGCTCGAGTCAGTCAGTATCCACAGGGTTTTGTCGTTCCTCCTGCTCAGACTGCCCACGAGGACGCGCAGGGCTCTCTGCATCGCCACCTGTTCCGCCCGGTAGCTTGTCGCCCACTTGCCGGCCGGACCGCTGTTGGTCGCCCACCAGGGAAGATCGTCTTGCGCGCTTCTCCGTATCGACCAATTCTCTCCGGATTCGATGGCAAACCCGGCTCCTCCCCATTTCGTCTCCGTGGGTGTCGGTTCCGTTGTGCCGTTGAGGACTGTTAGCGCCGGTTCCATTGTGGTTTCCTCAACAACAGAGCCGTCGGTCCAGGTTACCAAGAGCGGCGTCGGCAGGGCGGCTAACACACGTTCCACTACCCTTCTGTTCGCCTCCACGTCTTCCGACTTCTTCCTCAGTGTTGCCGAGATGTGCACTTTGGGGCACCGTGGCTCCCACGGCGCGAACGGGTTCGCCTTGCGGGTCTGCCTGTCGACGTCTTCCGTCCGCGCGCGCCTCTTCAGGAGTCCGTATTTGACGGCGATCGTGTCGTGCTTGTTTGTGGGGACCAGGGTGTCACGCCACTGCGGGTAGGTCGCCAGCTTCTCGCACAGTGTTGCGAGTCGAAGATCGGCATAGACCGAGATTGGCTGCACCCGCGACTCAATCGAAACGGCCTCCACGGATGCCGAGCGCCTGCATCCCGTGACGGCGCAAAGCCCGGCCTTGTGCTGGCTCTCCAGCTTCGCCATGGTCGTCGGTCTGGCAAAGGCGCCGTATACCGACAGGGCGTACGTCATCTTCGGGAGTACGTAGGTGTAGTATAGCGAGCGGAGCGTCTTCGTTCGATGACCCCATGCCGCACCGGATACAAGCCTGAGAACGCACGCGTGTTTGGCCGCGCCCGCCGTCACTCGGCTGACATGCTGGTCGAATGTCAGTTCCTCGTCGAAGGTTAGACCCAGTAGGGTGACGGTCTTCTTCCATTCGAGTTCCCTCACCAGGGAGATCGTCAGCCGGTCGGAGCCCTCTCCGATGCTCTCCTCCGCAATTGTTCTCTCTTGCAGGGTGCGAGCCGCCTTTCCGTTCAGTCCGGTCACTCGCTTTTCGTGGTGTTGGCTCTGTGGTGCAAACAGCCGACGAGCCGTGCGACCGTGCTTCCTCGTTCTCCTTTTGTACGCGTCCGCGCGGATCGCCACGTTCGCTCGGGTTGCCGGGAACTCTATCGTCGGCGGCGACGCGTCAGGGTTTCCGGGGCGCTTGAACAGTATCGCCTCCGTCTTTGCGTGCGATAGCTGCATCAGCGCCTCGTCCGACCACTTTTCCATCGCCTGTATTATCAGACGCACGTTCTTCGCCATCTCCGCCATCGTTTTGCCCGTCGCTACTACGCCTACGTCGTCGGCGAAGAGCGAGGCCGTTGAGTCCTTCAGCTTCGCCAGGTCGTCCCCGAGGTCGTCGATGTACAGCAGGAACAGTATTGGTCCTAGTACAGACCCTTGCGGAACACCGCCCTCAAGTTCCGCCGAGGCGCCGTACTCACCGTCCACTCGGAAGATCGCGTTTCTGCCCTTGAGGAAGGACTCCACCCATCGAATGAGCTTCAGCGGGAGGCCCCGCTCTACCATTCGTTTCTTCAGGCGCGCGTGGTCGACTGTGTCGAAAGCGCGCGCCAGGTCGAAGACGAGTAGGCACGTGTACCGGCCTTTCCTTCGGTTCCGGTCGATTGCCGCCGTTACGGTGTACAGCTGCTCCTCCGTGCCTCTCCCTATCCGGAAGCCCCCCTGGTTCGGCGTGAACGCGCGGACCGAGGAGTCTCCTTCGATGAGGAATGTGAGGCGGTCCTTGATAATGGTCTCCATTATCTTCGATGCAATGCTCGTGAGCGAAATCGGCCGGTAGCCCGATGGCTCCGAGCGGTCTTTGCCCGGCTTCGGGAGCGGTGTCACGTGTGCCTGTCGCCATTGGGAGGGAACACTTGCGTTGTTCCAAGATGCGTTGCATAGGTCTAGTACGCGGAGCCGCATCCCTTCGCCCAGGTGTTTGTAGGCCATGTGGCACAGCCCCTCCGGGTCCAGGCTCGTCTTTTTCTTCAGCTTCTCGATGGCTCTGTTCACCTCCTGCAAGGTGATCGGCGTATCGGCGGAGATACCCGACGGCCTGCAAGGCATCGAGACGTGCTCGCTCGACGAGATCGAGCATCTGGGAGTCCCGTGTGGCTCGCCAGAGAAGATCCACGCGTTCGTCGAGCGGGCGGCACAGGGTGCGGAGAGGAAGCTGAGGATGATAGCGTCCCTGCCCGACGCGCACGTGGCGCTCACGCTAACGAAGTTCTGTGCGGGCTTCGTCGGCGTAGTACATCTCATGCGCGCGACGGGGTCCGTCTTCGACTTCGCGGGAGTCGACCGGGCCACCCAGTCCTGTCTCGCGACTATCACCGGGATACAGACCGACGAGGCGGCGTGGACACAAGCGTCCCTCCCGGTCAGGATGGGTGGCCTCGGCCTCCACAGCTGCGCAGACGTGACAGGGATTGCGCACATCGCGGCGGCACTAGATGGGGGGACGCATCTCCCCGCCCTCGTGTCCGAGGCCCTGGGGCCACGCCTCACGTGGCAGCAGGACGACACCGTCCAAGCGTCCCTCGCGGACCCGCGCCTTGCAACGTATGAGTCCGTCCTGGAGAAGATCCAGGACGTCATGCAGGCGCGGACCCAGTACGAGGGGCGAGGACAGAAGGTGTGGTCGTCCGCCTTGGCCACCGAGAAGCGGAAGAACCTCCTCGACCTGCTAACGGAGGAGCTCGCCCGCTCGAGCCAACTGCAGGGAGCGGCCCTGTCCCAGGCGCAAGACCGGATCCGGGCGAGGATCCAAAGCAGCTCCGGCAAGCACGCCTCGGCGTGGCTGTACGGCAACCCGGAAGCGGATACCGGGATGTGGTTGTCCTCGGCCGAACTGGCGGTGGCAGTACGCCTTCGGCTGGGGCTGCCAATTGCGGCCGCGCCAGGGGAGTGCCGCCTCTGCGGGCACGGGGCGACCGACGTCATCGGCTCGCACGCCCAAACGTGTTTCGGCAGCGGCCGCCGGACGCGCCTGCACAACGCGCTTCGGGACATTGTCGCCGACTTCGCACGTCGAGGGCTGCTGGGCCCCTCGATCGAGCGAGCCGTGTTCGCGAACACGCGGCGCAAGCGCCCGGACATCAGCTACGTCCGGGACGGCACCACCGTCCTACTTGACGTCGCAGTCACATACCCCCTACAGCTCTCGCAGCCCCACTACGCGACCAGGGCCGCAGCGGAGCCAGGGGGCGCAGCAGCCGCGTATGCTGTTGCCGTCAAGGAGCGTGTCTACAACAGGATCATCGCAAATGAGCCGGACCCGCGGGAGTGGCGAGCGGTGCCGCTAGTTGTAGACACGTTCGGGGCCTGGTGCCCAGGAGCAATCACGGAGCTGCGGCACATCGCCCGCGCGAACGCCCTCCGTGAAGACCGGACCGCTTCGGCCGCCTGCCAGGACCTCTTCCACCGCTTGAGCTTTTCTATAGCCCAAGGGGTGGCGAGGATCGTAATTGCATCTGGTGGGGCGCGACCGGACGAAGCGAATCCACCCTGATGCAGGGGGAAGAGTCACTGCATCGCGGGTTTTTTTACCTGGTCGGACCTGCACTCAGATGCAGGCCAGCCCAGGTCGCAGTGAGGTGGCGTTCACTGTGTGCTGAAGAAGCATTTCTTTGGACTACCGCTCCGGAAGCAACCGGATACCGGCAGCCCCGCTGTACCAACATGGCTAGTACAGTGTCCCGCGCTCCAAAAAAAAAAAAACTTTTTTTTTTTTTTTAACATGTCGACGCCCGTAGGCAACGGCTTCACTGGGCCGGATTTAACGTCGGGTTAGAAACTGAACTGATACTGAAAGAAAAATGGAAACGGGGAGGAATTCGATTGTCGGGGCTTCCTGCAAACTGATCCCCCCATGTAGGCCTTACTAGTGACGGCCGGGTAGGTCAGGTGGAGCGCCCGTGACTGACAGATGCAGCTGCCTGTGGCCAACCGTCCTCGTCATAACATGGTTGTCATTGTATGCGTACACGTTTGTTCCGGCAACTTAGCCTTCTTTCGTCGGCTAGTCGGATCGGGGGTGTGAACGGTGGCTCAGGTCTGCACTGTGACTTTCGACAACGGCCCTGCCGTTACTGCCATATTCTCGTACTTATGTGCAACGCGCATGCACGTATGCATCGAAGCATGTACACATTCAGCCGTGTACCATGTGTACATTCGCTCAGTCTCGCTAGTCAGTGCACAAGTCCCAGTGATAAGGGCTCGAACAGCAAGTTGTCAAGGCATTAGCGTAACAGGCTACAGAATAGGTCTAAGCCTACACTGTCTGACCTTGCTTCAGGTAAGGCCGGCGACCTGAGCATTAACTCAGGTGTTGACTGCACTAGAGAAGCTTACAGGTAACGATGTAATTCACAAAGCAATAGGCGGCATCCGGCGCGCTCTACACGACGTCACAGCGGCGACTCTTTCAAACGAACGGTTGCGCCGACTTGCGGGGACACGGTCATTTGCAGCCAAGCCCTAAGACTCAGCGAACGCCTTCGACGATGTTGACAATCTCCGCGGCTGAAACAGATTAGTGTCCAACGCGAGCGGCATCGCAATCCGTTGGTGGGATGATGTCGCTTCAGCCTGAACCCCTGGCATTGCGGACGTTAGTGCAAGGTGTTCACCAGGTTCAATTCAGGGTTGGAGACCGTTCACTTTTTCTATTCGGTTGGAAGGGAGGACAGAGTTGTTGATTGAGTTTGAACAGGTGCCAGAGGTGGTGATGCAAGTCATCGCATGCTGCAGGCGCGCGGTCTTCGGACAACCGCACAGCAGGCTGCAGGTGTAGCAGGCTTCTCGTGCAGTTGTAAACGGACGAGCCCGCTCAGGCCCACTCACCCGGACTACTGCTGGTAGTTGAAACCGCAGCCTGCATGTCCAGGGCGTCCTCGAACCGGAGCGTGCCAGTGCAAGAGTCCAGGTCCGGTGTCGGAGAACGATCCGATTCGTGCTGAGGCCCGGCGAGTTGACTGCCATTCGAACTGATATCCGGCCCAGGTACCAGTTGACTCGAAAGCAACGGAACCACAGGCGAACTCAACTGCGATAGAACGGTCTGAGAGCTCCAGGCCGAGAGCATGTCGCTCGAGACAGCAGGAGCTGCAGCATTGCTCCACAGCAGATCATCGTCGTTGAGCAGGATCCGGTACCGCGGTATCGCTCCGACTTCCTGCAGGTACCGAAGAGCGACCTCCGGATGCTGGAACAGCAGGAGCCAAAGTTTGTCCTTTGTTCCTACGTGCTTCAAGCCCTCCGTGCGACCACACTTGTCTGCCATGACCGCCCACATGCTGTCCCGAAGCCGCTGGGTCACAAGGTCGGTGCAGCATACGAACAAGTGCTCCAGCGGACTACGGGAGCGGCGACCACAGACTGGGCAAGGAAGAAAAAGCTGGCGTCGGTCACAACGATGCATCGTGTGGTACTCAGCTGAGTACATCGTCATGACAAGCGGGTGATGGCCCGTCCGCAACTGGCGCGATTCCTTCTCCGCCCGGTTGGTGAGGTCCTTGCGGCGCTTGATAACGCGCCCGTTCACAATGCCAGCAAACGGAGTTTCGTTACCTGCCATCGCAGCCCGCCCGTAAGCCATGATCGCCATACTCTCGTTGTACTCCCGGGTGAGCCGTGATTTATAGCGTGTTGACGCATCAACTGCTGCAATAGGAGGATGCACCCTGGTGACACCAAATGACGGACCAGTCATGGCCCTGTAGTGGCGACAGGCGGCATCCTTGGCGAGCTTGTCAGCGACTTCGTTGCCCCGCAGGCCGCAATGACCGTAGACGAACTGGATGGTGATACGGCACCCACGGGAGTTGAGTTCGTTGAGCGCAAGCCAAATTTCAATCATCAATGGCTGTTTCTGGGCATGCGGGCCATTGCAAAGGTCTCGGAGAAGCGACTGAGAATCACTCAGGATGAGGATTTCGAGAGGTACATCAGTCGGCGGCAGCACAGCCAACAGTACTCTGAGGGTCTCAACCATCGCGACCGTTTCTGCTCTTGTGCTCGACGGGAACTTGCCAGCCGGACAGGTGCTGGAGATTGTCGGGCAGCCGTGTTCGAAGCGGACCTCAAAGCCATGTGCATCGGTTAGTCGTACCGAAGGACCGAACTCCAAATAAGTGGCAGCTCCGCCCCACGTTGTCACATCGTTATAGAACACTTGCCATCGCAGTTGCCGACGGTCGAACCCCGGGTCCCCTATAGGAGGGGGCGACGGGAGGCTTTGCTTCATGACCGAACCATCAGCCCATGCCGTGCAGTCGGGTGATGGCAACGCACGGAGGCGTTTTTCCACGATGCTTCTCTTCTCGGCCGGGGTCTTGCCTTCCGGTAACGAGGGATGAATTGCAACTGGAGGACGCAGGGACCAGGGTGCAAACGGGTTGAACACGAACGTCTCTCGCGGAGGGTCACGTGTACCCGCTCTCCTTTCAAGGTCAACATAACGGGCCAGTGGGGTAGCTGGTGCGTTGAGGGTTCGGTCCCAGAGGAGGCTTCGCAGTTTTAATTTTTCGTAAAGGCTGCCAAGGCGGTGGTCGATGTAGACTTTGATGGGGGGGATACCGGCCTCTTGAGTGGCGACAAGGTCTGATATACCTTTCCTACACCCCAGCACGTACGTCAGCGAGCGCCTGTGCAACCTCTCGAATTTCTCGAGATACGGGCTCGTGAAGCCTCTTCTACCGCCTTGTGGAAGGAACAAGTAGGCGCCATATACCGACAGACAATACGTTATTGTTGGGAGAACGTATGTCAAGTACAGACATCGGAGTGTTGTCGTGCTGCAACCCCACGCCTTCCCAGAAACGTGCCGTAACAAGTTCATTCTCTTGGACATGATATTGACGACTCGTTCAGCATGCGGGTTGAACGAGAGCTCATCGTCAATTACCAGGCCGAGGAACTTCGTTTCTTTAACCCAGTCGATGCGGTGTGCGACTACCAGCTGAACAGCACCGTCTTTTCTCCTCGCCTGGACCATTTTGGCGTCTTCAACGGTGGGATGGTCAACGCCGTCGAGTTTCAGAATGTGCTTCTTGTGATGCTGCGCGTATTCAGGGGTATTCGCCCAGAAAGAACAGGTTTCGCTCGTAATCCACGCAAGTAACTGTCGCGCCTGCACCGATATTGTCGACGGTGAAAAGAGGACCAGGGGAGCCTTCACGATCATTCCGTGAGGACGGACGAATAGTGCTTTGGTCTTATGGTAAGCAAGGCTCATGTTCACCTTCTCAACCCATTTTTCGACCTCTGAAACAACCACCTGTGCTCTTTCTTTCAGCTCGTCAACGCTATCCCCGGTTACGACCACGCCGACATCATCCGCAAACAACGACAGTGTAAGTATCGGCTGACCATCTGTCGTATTGCCCATGCTCGTACCGAGGTCGGCAAGCAGCTCCCCCAACTCGTCAATGCAGAATAGGAACAATATTGGACCTAGCACGGTCCCTTGAGGGACTCCCCGTGCTAGAGGGACCTGCTTTCCAGTCACGCCGTCCACCTTATACGCTGCTTTTCTGTCTCTCAGGAAGGCTTGCACCCAGAGCAGAAAACATGGGGGGAGCCCGCGCTGCTCCATGACCATTAGCAAACGATCGTGATCGACTGTATCAAACGCATTCGCAAGATCGAATGAGAGAAGGCAGGAGAAACGCTGATTACGACGGGCATTATCGAGCGCGGAGACGATGCTACAGACTTGCTCCTCAGTTCCCCTCCCTCTACGGAAGCCACCCTGCTTGTCACAAAATGGTAGGACCGATGGGATATCAGGACTTTCAGCTAAGAATACCAGACGATTCTTCACCATCACCTCCATCAGCTTCGCCACCACACTTGTGAGGGAGATGGGCCTGTATCCTTCTGGGAGGCTGTGGTCCTTGCCGGGTTTAGGAACCGGGACGACGTGTGCTTCGCGCCAATTGCTCGGAACGAATGCGTGCTTCCAGGACATGTTGAACAGTTCTAGGAGCAGCTCCTTCGTAGGTTCTCCCACATGGGATAGGACTTCAGAACAGATCCCGTCAGGGTCGAGGGACGTTGTATGTCGTAGCTCACCGATCGCTCGGTTCAGCTCAGCCATTGAGTACAGGTCGACGGACGCATCAGGCACGGCGGATGGACCACTGCGCGGCTCCCAGCAGGGTGGGGCTGATTCTCCAGCGTTACGGATCTCCCGCTTACACAGCCTTTCAAGGTGATCGCCAAAGATGTCAGCCTTTCCTTCCGCTTCAACGCAGAAGGTCCCGTCCACTTTAATTGGAGGGACCGCGTGGTGATTGGATCGGCCGTCGATCTTCCGGACCTGTCGATATAGGAGGCCAATGTCCGTGCATCGGTTAATTCTCGTCATGATGGCGTTCCAGTAACTAGCCTTCGCACCAGTCGCCTCCTCAGAAAAAGTGCACTTCGCGGCTTCGTATGCATGGCGTTTGGTGACATCTTCGGGATCATCTCGGACTTCCTTATGTGCAGCTGCCTTCAGCTTTTCCAAGCGGCCGAGTTCGGACGTCCACCACGCCTTGTGTGGGCGATTCGACTTCGCCACGGGAACATGCTTTTTGATGCTGCTACGAAGGAGTGAGGTAATCCGTTCAGCGAACTTGGCGGGGGTTGCTGGTTGGTGCCTGATGAGGTGCCCGCTACGTTCGTCCAGGTACCCCGACAGCTTCTTCCAGTCAGCTTTCTTCCACGAATAACGTTTTGGGCCACGGGATTTTGCCTGGCGATAACCTCTAGGCATTTTGAAGACAAGCGGCAGGTGGTCCGACTCCCAAGACGAGAGCACTCCCCAGTCCCAGACATTTCCCGGCGTCATGGATGAGATGACTACGTCAGGGGAAGAGAAACGAGCATTAGCACGGTATTCCATGGTCGGCGTCTTCCGATCGTTATAGGTCTTCGCTGAGTTCACTTGCAACCATTCGCGAAGAATTCGACCTCCGGCGTTTTGAGCCCCCACTGACCAGTCAGGGTGGTGCGCATTTATATCGCCTGCTATAACGACATTGTCGTCCACTGTGAACGGTTCCATGTTGAGCTTCTCAGATTCGTACGGAGCACGGTAGACGTTGTACACCTTCAGCGGGGCCAATCCTACCCGTGTCAGTTCGACGGCGATACACTCCATATAACTGTCTTTGCCAAAGGTCAGGGGCGGGAGCTCTACGGCCGCAATGTTGCTTTTAACAAACGTTATGACACCGCCGCCTCGTCCGTCTTCGTGCCGGTCACACCGGAAAGCTCTGTATCCTACCAGGATTGGCAGGAGAGATTTTTCACCTAGCCAGGTTTCTTGCAGAAGGATGACATCGGGGTCATGCTCCGCAACTCCGCGACTGATGGCATCCGTACTTCCCGGCAAGTTTTCACGGGCACGAATGGAGCGGCAGTTGAAGCTGATTATGATTATGAAAGGGGGCTCCACCGGGTGTTGAACTGGCTTGCACACCATGGGTTTCCGCCGGGCTTTGATGTTGGACGGTTGTCCGCTGTGTGGGACGCTCGCAGGGGCCCGGCCATGCCCTGCTGAGCGTGGAGGGACACGCCCTCAATGCTGTTGTTGTGACGCGTCCGCTGGCGGGTTGCCCCGCAATGGACTCATCTCCGCATCACGAGCAGAGGGAGGGTCAGGTGTTGCTGATCGACGTACCCTTCTTTTACGTTGCGTCGCGTCTCGCTGGGAAGTCTCTGCCGCCGTCTTCCTGTCACCTACTTTACCGGTCTTTAATGCAGCGCGAGCATCCTGTTTGGAGATAACCTTGTTCATCATCCTGGTACGCTCGGATATCCCGGGCGCGGGCTGGACTGCTTGCTCAGGGGGCGGCATAAACAGCGTCTGCGGATCGGAGCTTACGTATTGAACACCCGTCCCTTCGCGGCTTTGCAACGTGGGGGCCAGGCTTTGGTCGGCAGTCGGATGCGATTCTTCAGGTGAGGTGCCCATCGCGTTTCGAGTCGCGTACGTTTGCAAGATACTGGAGTGGACGGCTGACTCAATACTAGAAGTCGATGCTGCCGCCGGTTTGGGGGCAGGATGGTCAGAAGAAGTTGGGGGACCGACTTGTTGTGCGACCTCTTCAGTGGGGTGGAGATTGTCACCGCCCGCGGTGTGGTTCCCGCCTGCTGGCGCAGCTGTGTTCGGTTCCGTCACTGGTGCAATGTTTTCTGCTCGTACGAGTTTCTGAGCCGGAATGGGTGGAGATCCAGGTTCGGGCGGCTGCTGGGTGGTGCTTGAGTCGTTGAATACCGCAGGTCGGCGCTGCGACACCACATCTGGCGAGGACGTCACATCTCTTTCCCTCCTCCCAGCTGGAGGAAGCGCCTTTCTCAAAACCCTCTTTTTCCGCCGATCCCCCTCACGCTCTAGGACATTGACTTCTGCAATCTCAAGCCGAGTTTGCTGGACGGAAGCACCCAAGTTGCGCATTTCGGCTGCCATCTCGTTCAGCCTGCTGAAGATGCCGTCTGTCACTTGTTGGTATCCAGCAGCGAGTTCAGACTCCGTCTTCGTCAGAGCTTCACGACAGCCCCTCTGCAGCTGTTCGGCAAGCCGGACTAGCCCTACTTCGGTTTCAGCTGGCTCGGTAGTTCTTGTGGGCAACGATGCGGCGCCTGCTGGGCGGTTTGGGGACTGAGTTGTCTGGGCTGGTTCGGCATCTACATCGATCGGACACACAGATTCGGCCTCTGCTTCAAGGACTTCTGCTATAGTGACTCCCCCTGCAAGGGGCTTACCCTCGTCCACTTTTGGTGTCTGAGTGACGGGTAACCGGCCTGCAAACTCCCACAACTTTTTAGCAGCCGCCTTGTGCCGTTTTTTGAACTCTGTAAAGGGCAGGAGTTCAGACTGGTTGTCGGAGAACGGGTCCGGCCGGACATCGGTCGTCTGAGTTGATACTGGATACTTGTCAGAGAGGGGCGGCGACGGGTCCGTGGTGGATGGTTCAAGGGGACATCTCAGTATTTGTTTGAATGCAAGATCGACCCCCTGCGCTGTGCGGTAGTGGTCCTTGCCAGGGAGCGACTCCGACTTTACGACCCACACGAGGTAGCGGCCGCCCTTCTTGGTTCGAAACAGCGGCATGGTTTCCCAGCCAAGGTTCAGAAGGTTCTCGCGTAGGGTATGCCCATTCGTACGACACGGAACTCCGCGGACCTCAAAGTATCCAATCGGGTTAGGGAGCGTCGGTAGCATGGTTCTAACTTCATTGTAATGCTCCACACGAACACGAATGCCAAAGACACCACGGCACCTAGTGATTCCCATGTGCTTCTCAGATATCGATTGGACCATGTTGCGGGCTTCAGCAAGGGTCGCGTCTTCCCTTAGTGACAGGACTCGGAAACGGTTGTCCTCCTCAGCAGGTTCAAACACCCCAACCTCTCCACTCTTCTTCAACACGTCATATTCCAGTATCGCCGGAATAGAAAAGAACACGCGAATCTGCTCAAATACCGCCCCCTTGGTGAACTCCCTCTCATAGGATGCGCCCCACATCCCATTGACGTGGAGGCGGTCAAGTGCAGTGTGCATCAGAGCGCGGGCCATATCACGGCAATTGTCACCGTTGACGTCCTTGACGTAAAAGGTTGCCCTCATGCGCGCCTCAGGTGCCTCCCACCCTTCATGCAGGTCATGCCTTGGCTGACCCATGGGCTGCATGTGGGTTTTCCTCGTAGGCTCTGTTGTTATGGGATCGGACGACACATGACTACCCCTGCCTCCGGAGTTTGTTGAATACCCGTTGTGCAATCCCCCAGTTCCTCTACCACCGCCCTGGTTGCACCCATTCCCACCTCCCTGCCAACGCGTCCCACCTCCACCAAGGATGCCAGGCCATATACAAAGTGACGGGGAGAGGCCGCCGTCGAAATCCAACTCGCCGAGCGGTGTATCGAGCGGAAGCGGGGCGCCGTAGCCCCGAATCACTCGGACGCCAGGGCCAAGGACAAGTCCATGCTTCAGCAGGACGTCTCCGAGTCTGTCGCCAAGCCTTGCGGACACGCACTGACGCCTCCCGTCCACTCCTGTCACGAAAAAGCTTGTTTGGGTGTTGATTCTGGCCCCGATATTTTCCTCCGTTACCGGTGGATGGGTAGCGGGGGTGGCTGTGTCGGGGAACCTTTCACTGCAGAGGACATTTGTCGGCATGGTTGCAGGTTGAGGTGCAGCAGTCGGTGCCGCCGGCGAGGAACCCAGCAACGCTTCGATGAGCTTCAAGTAGCAGCTGCTGGCGGACGCGACTTCGAATGCACTTCTAGAAGCGAGCAGGCGGTCGTATTTGCGCTGCTGTCGGTGCTGTCTCCGGGTTAGAGTGCGGAGGATTTTGCGGGGGGGTATCAGCAGCGGCAGAGGCAAGGGGTGACGCGGAAGGCTTCTGGGGTGGCGCGAGCATGCATTGGGGTATGCAACGGATGTGATGGTGGAGGGACGGTATGAGGGCACCCAGTGAATGGTACCGTCCTTCAGCCCCTTGCTCGTTGCGTGAAACGGAACTGAGTCGACCAGCCCCATCGGACCGGGGGCTTCCCTTTCATCGAACGGCACAGAGACGTCCACATAAACCGCGGGGGCATCATGCATCACAAGGCCCCAGTATAGAGCGAATGCGTAGTAGGCGCCCGCGCGCCATGAGGCGTTCATGTTGTGTTTTTATTGGGTCAGGTTTTTTTTAGTGTGTAACACCAATAAAGTAACGCCGGCACATCTCATCCCAATTGATTTCTCATCGGCAAAAACACGCTTAACTGAAGCTGTTACAGTAACTTCGCCCGAGCGTTGCTTCGCCCGAACTCAGCTGCGCCCGAACTTTGCTTCACCAGAACTTAGGATCACTCGAACTCATTATCGTCCGAACTGAGCTTCAGAACTTAGCTCCGCCCGAACTTTGGGGGGGCGGCGGGGGGGGCGCCCACCCGGGTACCAGCGCCTACTGCTGCCTCCAGTCTCGCCACGCGCCGGCCTTAGCCGAGCGCACGTACTTTTTGGAGCGCGGGACACTGTACTTGCCATGTTGGTACAGCGGGGCTGCCGGTATCCGGTTGCTTCCGGAGCGGTAGTCCAAAGAAATGCTTCTTCAGCACACTGTGAACGCCTGTCTCACAGCGACACGGGACTGGCCTGCGCGTGACTGCTAACAGGTCCGACCCGGTAAAAAAACCCGCGATGCAGTGACTCTACCCCCTGCATCAGGGTGGATCCGCTTCGTCCGGTCGCGCCCCACCAGATGCAATGACGATCCTTGCCACCCCTCGGGCTATAGAAAAGCTCAAGCGGTGGAAGAGGTCCTGGCAGGCGGCCGAAACGGTCCGGTCTTCACGGAGGGCGTTGGCGCGGGCAATGTGCCGCAGCTCCGTGATTGCTCCTGGGCACCAGGCCCCGAACGTGTCTACAACTAGCGGCACCGCCTTCCATTCCCGCGGGTCTGGCTCATTGGCGATGATTGCGTTGTAGACACGCTCCTTGACGGCTACAGCGTACGCGGCTGCCGCGCCCCCTGGCTCTGCCGCCGCCCGGGCTGCGTAGTGCGGCTGCGGGGGTAAACACCATTCACACACTTTTTCAACAATTCTTACCATTCTCACATGGTTGCAACAAATGCTACCATTCTCACACAGTCGCAACAAATGCTACCATTCTCACACAGTCGCAACAAATGCTACCATTCTCACACAGTCGCAACAAATGCTACCATTCTCACACAGTCCAAACAATTTCTTACCATTCTCACACAGTCGCAACAAATGCTACCATTCTCACACAGTCCAACAAAATGCTACCATTCTCACACAGTCGCAACAAATGCTACCATTCTCACACAGTCGCGTGTACACACAAAATGATTAGAAAGCTACAGGGCAGTGTGAGGTTTGGCTACAAAAAGCTACAGCTAGCTACAGCGTAGCTTTTTGTAGCCTTTTGTAGCTCTTTTTTTTGGGGGGGGTTCCCAGCCCATTCAGGATACTTTTCGCCCCAATTTCTTCAGTTTCGAAGTTTTCTGGGCATATTTTGGGTTTTCCTGGCACCTGCTTTGCCCTGTGCACTGGGGCCCGCTGCAGTCTACCGAGCCTCAGTGAGGGTCGGTCACTCGGTGAGGCTGCAACCACGCAGGCGGCGAGGGTGATGCAGCAGGGAAGCCTGGGGCGCCAGAGTCACGACGGTTCCATGAAGCGAAGCCAATCAGGACCCCAACCGCAGAGCGAAGAGCGCTCGAGACAGTGTGGGCCCGGAGCCCCGGCTGGAGCTCTCATTGCACTCCAGAGCCCCGGGCTGAGTCAGGTATTTGGCCGGTACCACCACTTACCAACACTTGGGCAGATGCTGCAGTGTGGACTGCCGAAGCCACCGTTTAGACCAGTCACTCCCCGTCGGACGGGCCCCCCAAAAAGCCCCTCGGGCCTTCTGGGGATTCGCCACAAGAACGCACTCACCCGCCCTTTGGAAGATAGTGGAGACCATTATCAAAGACCGCCCCACGTTCCTCCATCGATGGACTCCTCAGTCCGGAGGCTTCCGGTAGGGAGAGGCACAGAGAAGCAGCTCTGCACCGTGACGGCGGCAATCAACCGGAAAAAAGGCCGATTCACATGCTGCTCGCCTTCGACCTGGCGCGCGCTTTCGACGGGCAGCACGCTCCCGGCAGGCGGGACTCCCGGGAAGAGCACGCCGCTCAGCACGAATCAACCCCGACTACTTTACGCGTATTCCCCGGGTGAGAATGCCCAAACTTGACACATTGCAATTCAAGTCACTTTGGCCCTTTGGAAAGTTTGGGGTCTTATAATCTTAGAATTTGAGTGGCGTCGGTTCAAACCCGCCTCTCTGGTCTTTGGTATTTGTTGCGACTGTGTGAGAATGGTAACATTTGTTGGAGCTTGTGGGAGAATGGTAAAATTTGTTGCGACCGTGTGAGAATGGTAAGGTTTGTTGAAACTTGTGTGAGAATGGTAAAAAATTGTTTTTTTTGTGTGAGAATGGTATTTGCCCCGCGGCTGCGAGAGTTGTAGGGGGTACGTGACAGCGACGTCAAGTAGGACGGTGGTGCCATCCCGGACGTAGCTGATGTCCGGGCGCTTGCGCCGCGCGTTAGCGAACACGGCTCGCTCGATGGAAGGACCGAGCAGTCCTCGTCGAGCGAAGTCGGCGACGATGTCGCGCAGCGCGTTGTGAAGGCGCGTTCGGCGGCCGCTGCCGAAACACGTCTGGGCGTGCGATCCGTTGACGTCGGTCGCACCGTGTCCGCAAAGGCGGCACTCCCCCGGCGCGGCCGCAATTGGAAGCCCCAACCGAAGCCGGACTGCCACCGCCAGCTCGGCCGGAGACAACCACATTGCGGTATCCGCCTCAGGGTTGCCGTACAACCACGCCGAAGCGTGCTTGCCGGAGCCGCTTTGGATCCGCGCCCGGATCCGGTCTTGAGCCCGGGTCAGGGCCTGACCCTGCAGTTGGCCGGAGTGGCCGAGCTCCTCCGTCAGCGACTCGAGAAGGTTCTTCCTCTTCTCGGTGGCCAAGGCGGACGACCATGCCTTCTGTCCTCGCCCCTCGTACTCGGCTCGTGCCTGCATGACGTCCTGGATCTTCTCCAGGACGGATTCATAGGTTGCAAGGCGCGGGTCGACGAGGGACGCTTGGACGGTGTCGTCCTGCTGCCACGTGAGGTGTGGCAGCAGGGCCGGGGCCACGAGGGCGGGGAGATGCGGCCCCCCGTCCAGCGCCGCGGCGATGTGGGCAATCCCGCTCACGTCCGCACAGCTGTGGAGGCCGAGGCCGCCCATCCTGACGGGGAGTGACGCCTGTGTCCACGACGCGTCATCGGTTTCGATCCCGGTGATCGTCGCGAGACAGGACTGGGTGACGCGGTCGATGCCCGCGTAGTCGAAGACGGGCCCTGTCGCGCGCATGAGGTGCACCACTCCAACGAAGCCGGCACAGAACTTCGTCACAGCACCCAAGCGCTGGCGCAATCCCCACAGGGATCCCTCGATCAACCTTTCCCGCTCGGGTTTTTCGGAAATGCCACAGTGACCGTACAATGACACCCCGTGTACGGCTCCTTTACCTACACCTGTCGCGACACGTACATGCAAGAAGCGGGCCGATTCGTAGGCACGTTGCTCGGCTGCGTCAAAAGGCTCGACGATACATGCAGGCAAGCCTTTCTTGACGAAAATCGCGACTCCTGCACTACCTCCTGTAACCTGGGATGGGACG
Source organism: Diplonema papillatum (assembly GCA_030068145.1). Classification (NCBI taxonomy): domain Eukaryota; phylum Euglenozoa; class Diplonemea; order Diplonemida; family Diplonemidae; genus Diplonema; species Diplonema papillatum. The sequence continues at coordinate 435,089 of JAPJBO010000030.1, read as the reverse complement.
CTGTTGCCGCACTTCCGCCCAACACAGCAGCTGCCGAAGAAGGGTTGCCATACATCAAGGGCGCCGGCTTGTTTCAGGGCCATCCGGATACTTCTCTGCCCGGCACTCGTCAACTTCGTTTCTTGAACACAGATGATGTCCGCCGCTATGCAGATGAGGAGGTACAGGTTCTTCATCAAGGACGTGACATTTATAGTCACAATTCGAATTGGTGGAGGGCCAGGGTTGGGTTCGATACCTTGAGTCACGAGAAGCGCGTACGCTACGAGGGCCAGATAGAACTCTCTCGTCGGCTGGGGGGACAAATCGTTGGCGTGGATCACCATTGTGACTCCGGGGGGGGGACGTCGGCGGTCGCCTGCGCGGGCGAGGGAGATGAAGTTGGCGGCGTGGCCCGCGACTTAGTCCAGCATGCGTGACAGATTGCAGCCTGGCAGGGGCCGTGCGCGCAAAGCCGCTTGGCTTGTCCGACCTGCATGCCTTTGGCGCAGACCACGCAGAGGAAAGCTTCGGCGTTCGAGTGTGCTTCCTGCCAGCTGGTGTGCCGGCAGTCGGTGACCATGTTGTCCTTGCCGTCCACCCGTGCTAGCTTTTCCTGGGACTCAGTTGTCTCATCCTCTGTGCGTCCCCTCTTTTGGCCCGGAGACGGCTCGGGCCGTTCGTTGAGGCTAGCGAAGAACTCGGGTGGGAGTTTGACCTTCTCCCGCTGACACTGCGTGGAGAATCCCTTCCGTTGCCTCGCGTCAGTGGAGCGGTCGTATTTCCTTATCGAAATAGACGCGCGATCGAGCCGGAAGAACACGGGTGCAGGTGGGCCCGTGTCGGCGATGACGATGCACACGGTCTTACCTTGTCGCTTGAAGGCCCCGGCTTGTTCGACCTTCCAGCCGGCAGCAGCGCAGGCGGCAAGGAGGTCGGTCGCGTGTTCCGAAGCGCACGCGGTGGTGACCACGTATTTGTCGCCACGCAGTTGGCGCTTCGACAGCTTTTTTCCGACCGCGGATTCGGTGGCGGCAACGTGTTCCGGGGTCGTCCGAATGCCGAAGACACCCGTCTTTGTGCCCGCGATTACCCCGAACGTATTCGGAGTCAGTGCCGCCAGCCGTCGCGCCTCTTCAAGGGTGCAGTCACTCACCCACACCGCCGGCATGGTGTCCGTCCCGTTGACGAAGGACAAGGCCTTCCAGAATGTTCCGGCTTTGCCGGAGCTCCGCAGCAGCTTCTGCACGTCAACGATCGGGACGCGCACGCTCACCTCACACACCCCCTGCCGGCGGTGCACCTTTGTGAACACTGCGCTCCAATCGATGCGCAGTCCTTCCGCTTCTGCGGCCTTCTTCGCCATAATCCGCACAGATTGTGCGGCCTTCATCGCGGTATCCCAGGTGACCGCGTGGACGTAGGCGGCGCGCACCTGGAACAGGCAAACCTGTGTCGTCGGCACTTGCCAGTCATGGAAGACCATACTGGCCTTCGGACGGGTGCGGCGCGTCCTCTCCGACCACGTGCTAGGCACCTGCGGTTGCTTCGTCGGTGTAGAGCGGCGCATCCTTTCCGCCCATGAATCTTCGGTGGAGGGGTCCGGTCGCTTCTCGGATACCGGTCGCTTATCGGACACCGAACGCTTCTCGGATACCGGAGGTCGAGCCTCTTGTGCCCCGGAGCCATGCGTCGAAGGGGGCGCGGGTTTCTGGGCGCCAAGCGGTGCGGGCGACGATCCGGCCATCCCTGTCTCGACCAAGGACAGGATGACGTCTAAGATAGACAGCAGTTGCTGCCTCGTCTTTTTGTCATGGCACTTCCCAGCCAAGGCGGATGCCCTGGCGATCAGTGCGTCGACGTCATCCATACTCGAATGAGAGCGGGGATGGACCCCCCTTCACGCTTCTCTTAGCTGATACTTATACTCGTTCTCTCTTTTTCTGATCTGATATCCCACCACTTCTTTTTTCTTCACCCGAGGTGTTTCCGGGCAGAACCCGGAGCCGCTTTCCTTCAAGGGTAGCCACGGCAAGCCACCAATATAGTACAGATACAAAAACTTTTGCCAAAAAAAAAAACTTTTGGGATCTGTGCATTGGAACCGGTCGTGAGAGCGACTGCAGGCGGAGTCACGAGCGTGTCCGGCTCGGGAAAGTCGAAAACCTGTTCATCACACCGATACTTCACGGCGATGCGAATCGCGTAGACATTGTTTACCTCAGTGTGTATGGACTTTGAAGCCGACTATGACTGGTGCTGGGTTGGTGAGCACAGCCTCAGCCTCGAAAATGTGCGCGGTTTTACCGGCAAGGCATGTCGGGAGGGTTTGCCGCTGTGGTGCGATTATCACACAGAACCAGTCCGGGGCAGTGCACGCGTCTATGCGTTCCGACGCCTGAAGCAGCTACTAGTACGGACGTATCTGAGACTCGACTGAGGAGGCATTAAAAGGACGCGGGGCAAGCGATGCGTTCACGGTGCTTGCGACCGGCGGCAATGCCTTGTGGTGCGGTGTATATTTGCGAAGAAAACGGCACTCGTCACCTGACAGTCTAGACCGCACACCCCTGAGCATAACTGCCTTCGTTGCACACGGCGTCTAACCAATTGCCGTGTGCTAGAAGCACCTGCCCTCCGTGCGGATGTCGAGACATCACTGGTCTCTTTCGATGTGGGTGAGGTACATCTTGTGAGTCCGGCCGTTTGCTACGCATGAGAAGGTGGCCACTGGCTACAGCTTGCTGACAGGAGGGTCGGCAGAGTACCGACAAACTCCGTTTACACCAAACAGTTCATCTTTGTGAACTCGAGTAACATCGACAAAGCCACTACACCCGAAACGACGGGGTCGACGTCCGCCTTTTGGGGTTTCAACAGCAGACCACCGCAGAAGCCGCGAGAGCAACCATCCTTGCACAAGGTGGAGGAAAGCAGAAGTTGAAGTTCACCATACTATCTGCGGGTAGCTGGCGCTTATTCTCGCCGATGGAAATGCCACCGACCAGCCGTCAGTAGGCTCTCGCACGGTGGTTCGGTAGGACCGTGACATCGCAATGGGGCATGTCAGGAGATACAAGATTGACGGACACCCGCACAATCGACAGTCCTCTGGGTCACTGCTTTGTCGTACCAGCGAACCGCGATCTCGAGTTCAAACCCGAGTGTTTTTTCTCCTTCGCATTCGACTATGGAAGCTTTTGTCGAAACGCACCCCGCGCGACGTTCAGGACTACTGAACTCTAGACTGCCACCGCAACCCCTCGGACACATCAAGTTCATCATCACACTCATCTTTGAGCTCATCGTCCAGAAATTCCACCAAGAACGGGCACAAAAGTGCCAACAGCGGACCGGCCAGTAGTATAGCCGGCACATATGGTGTGACATCCAGTAGCAGAAAGTCTTGTGGCAAAAGTTTTTTTTTTCTGAAAAGTTTTTTTTTTTGCGCGCGCGCGCGTAAATTTCTGTGGGCCGACGGACATGGGCCAAAAAAAAAAAAAACCGCCTACCCTAATGGGAATTTGCCCGTTTTCCGACCTCGAAACCCAGCATTAGAAAATTGTCCCACCTCGGGAAATTGTCCAAATAGGTTTTCCGACCTCGAAACCCAGCATTAGAAAATTGTCCCACCTCGGGAAATTGTCCAAATAGGTTTTCCGATCTAGAAACCCAGCATTGGAAAATTGTCCCACCTCGGGAAATTGTCCAAATAGGTTTTCCGACCTCGAAACCCAGCATTAGAAAATTGTCCCACCTCGGGAAATTGTACGGGGGGGAGGGGGGCAGCTGAGGCTCAATGTACCGTACCGTCTCCCGGGGGGCGGTGCCCCCCGGGCCCCCCCCCTGTGTCAAGACTCGCCAGAGAAAACGGGTTTGGTGTCTATTCTGAAGGGAAAAACGGGCTGTATAAGGTCCTGGCCCCAAACCCCCCCCGCAAAAAAAAAAAAACGGCGCTGCGCGGGCCACCTATAATTGGAGGTGGCGTTCGGCGTCCGCTTATTTCGACCCATGCCCGGTGCCCTGCATCTTGTACGGACCCACGAACCACGCACATACTTTTTTGTTGTTGAACTTTGCTTTGCTTCGCCCGAACTTTGCTTTCACCAGAACTTAGCTTCACCTGAACTTTGCTTAGACTTAGCTTCGCCGAACTTAGCTTCACCAGAACTTAGCATCGCCCGAACTTTGCTTTGCTTCGCCCGAACTTAGCTTCACCCGAACTTTGCTTCGCCCGAGCTTTGCTTTCACCAGAACTTAGCCTCCCCAGAACTTAGCTTCACCCGAACTTTGCTTTGACTTAGCTTCGTCCGAACTTTGCTTCGCCGAACTTAGCTTCACCAGAACTTGCATCGCCCGAACTTTGCTTCGCTTCAGCAGAACTTAGCTTCGCCGGAACTTTGCTTGACCAGAACTTTGCATCGCCAGAACTTTGCTTCGCCAGAACTTAGCTTCACCAGAACTTCGCTTTGCCCGAACTTTGCTTTCGCCCGAACTTTGCTTAGCTTCGCCCGAACTTTACTGTGACCCGAACTTTAACTGCTGCCTCTAGTCTCGCTGGGCGCCGGTCGGTACCGGCGCATATGTACTTTTTTTGTTGGCCCATTTTTTCCAGGGGGCCATTTAACCTTTGAGAATCTGGCCACCCAGCCCCCCGGGTCCACGAAAGGCAATATTTCAAATGCGGATTTCCACCTTACGCTGCCCGTGCAAGGTGACAATCAAAGCAAGACAAGGTGCGGCAGGGGTTCACATAAATCCGGGGGAGGGCAGGGGGTCGATCCCCGGGCCCCGGGCCTCCAGTTAGCGTTCGCCAACCTGTGGGCATCTTCGGTCGGATGCATCACTGTTTTCCAACTTTCGAAGTGCGAAAATGGCTTCAATGTTACATCTGGACCCGAATCCGTAAACAGCTGAAGCGACCGGCTCCATGAGCAGCTATCAGCGCGCAGAAGCAGACGAGACTGCCCTTAGGTCGAATGGCAAGCACTGACTGCACCAAGCCATACGGATCAAACACCCGAAACCCAAAACTCCTGAACCTCATTATTTGCTTTGCTTGCATACTACGTATAAACACCGAAGAATTGTGAAAACGGGTTTTTGCCTAGAGGCTTTTCGTGTTATTTTGCAAATGCTTTGAGCTATCTTCGTGTCTGTGCTTTCAGTCGTCTTCTTAACCATGGTTAAGTGCGCAAATGGTGTCAGCCGAAGCTGGTAAAGCTTCGGCCCACGTTATGTTTGTTTAGCAGCGGCTGCCAAACATCCCGTGACACCGCGCAAGGTGGTAAAAAGCTCGTTTGTGAATAGTTGAGTCACCGCTGTTCTTCGCTTTTAGCGATGCTCACAAGAGGCCGCACATACCTTGAGCAGCACGATTCGGTCGTCATAGTCCGGGCGGGATCCTGGCCGGCCCTTCTTACCGTCGACGCGGTCCTCGAAGTCGCTGCGGATTCTCTCGTATTGGTTGGAGAGCTCCATCTTCTGGCACTTGAAGTCGTCGACCTTGTCTTTCCACTCCTGAAATTCATTTTTTTGTGATGCAGGCACCCGAGACTTGCATCCCAGTTGCACGGGATGCAGGCTCGAGGCACCGGATGATTGGCACCGTGAGGAAAAAGGGTGAAATTCGGCTACCGAGGAGGTGCCTGTGTCAAGCTCCAACCACTATTTTCCGACAAGTTCACGCAGGTTTTATAGTCTCCGGGTGACCTTGTGCTGTCGAAAAGGTTCCTTTTAGATATCTTATATTAGTGTGCGTATCGTATCTGCGGTAGTGGCAGTGCGTGTGCTTGTGCATGTGTCTTTGCCTCCTGCCGACTATACGACTTTTTTTAGCGCGCGCTCTCATTTCCTGTGTGTCTTGACATTTCCGTGGTTCTTGCGACCGACTTTTTATCGCTCGAAATCTGAGGCGTGATGGCAGAGTGAACGGCGCAAGCCTTCAGGGCTGGAGGTCCGGAACTTAGCATCACTCGAACTTTGCTTTTTTACCAGAACTCAGCAACGCCCGAACTCAGCTGCTAATCGGGGTGTGAGTGAGTACCGTCGTCATCGCTGGGCGCCGGTCTTTACCGACGCACGTGGATTGTTGAAGATTAGAGAGGAATGGCACGGACGAACTACCGAACGGCCTGGATAAAGCAGCTGAAGACATACCACGTATTCTCTGCAGAGCCGTTCTTCCCAGATCTTGAGCCGGTTGTCTTGCACCTCAACCTTGCCCTTCAGACCGAATTGTCCTGCGGTGTTGTATCCAGTTATCACTCATTCCACGAAAACGTGTCACAGATTTTGCTTCCTCATATCCGACATGTTCAGGTCAAATTTTGAGCAAAATCCGGAAATTTTTTTTGGGATGGAAAGAGCTATCCACGGCAAGTATCGGCACCTATTTGGAACTCGATATAGCCAAGAATCTGACCCCCAGATGGCACTTTAGACGTTTTTGGGCCGATTTTCGGTCCTCAAAAAAAACTCTCCTCGCAGGAATCGAACCAAGTACCCCCAGAACCTCAAGTGGGCGTGCTACCCGTTAGACCACGGGCGAAAAAAACGCGGGCGATTTAATTTTCGGTATTTGAACCATCCTTCCGGTGGTTCGCGTGCCCCGTCAGGAAGTCTGCGGTTTGACCCCCGCTACACCACCACTGTAAGCAGAACACGCACTACGAGCTCCAAAACGCTCGACGCCCCGAGGAATCGAACCAGCGACCATTTTGGTGGTTTGCGACGGAAGAAGAGAAAAATATTTTCGGATTTTGAGACACTGCACTACAAGGCTGCTTCCTTGATCACCGGTTGCCCTGTTTCCACCAAGCGCGCCGCCCTGCTGGCTGAAGCGGTACTACTGCCGTGGAAGTCGGAAGCTCTCCGTGCGACCGCCAGACTGCGGCAGAAACTGTTGCGTTCCCCCGAGGGAACGTCCAACAACCCACCAGGTGGCTGAAAGCGGCCAAGGATGCAGAGTACTTGCTCGCACTCCGGTCGGAAGATTATCAACCGTCCGCCATCCGCTCACATGCCCCGTATCCACCATGGGGGCCCAAACCCGACATCAGAATCCACCTCGATTTGGCTTCCATTGTTTCCATCAACGACAGCAAGGCGGTCAAGCTCGATCATACCCTCCGGGCGATCCGTGCGCTCCCTCCTGCTGATCTCACAATCTGCACCGATGGCTCAATGACTGGTGTCGGCAAGCGTGCGGTAGGGGGCGTTGGGGTTGCCTTTTACAACAGGTCTGGTCGATTCCTCCGCGGTCTCTCCTATCGGATGATCCGTTGCGCCTCCAGCTGCCATGCCGAACACGAAGCGGTCATCCGTGCTGCGCTACAACTCCAGACCGTCCCTTTCAACACGGCCAAAGTGACAATCATACACCTGCTATCGGACTCCTTGTCTGAAGTGCAGCGACTGCAGAACCCCCGTCACGTTTTATGCCGCAACTGGAGGCTGATGAGGGTGCTCGCTTCCCTCCCCCATATTCGTGTGCACGTGATGTGGGTCCCGGCACACTGTGGTTTGGTTGGAAACGAGAAGGCGGACGACCTTGCGAAGCGCGGCGTCACTTCGGACACGGCACTACAGGTCCTCGACTACTGGGCTGCCTCCGACCTGCTGAAACAAGCGGTCAACTGCCCCGTGCTCACTCGGGACTACATGTCTCATCCGCATTACCGTTGCACTGGTGGTCACCGACCTCTCGTGGACAATCGGTGGAATCGGCTCACTCAGGTAGCGGTTTCGCTGCTTAGAGTCAACCAGTCCCCAAGCGTTCACCTGAGAATGCAAGATTTCTGCGGGCACCTCTGCGCTGAGACATTTGTCCCCGGACTGTCGGCATCCAATAAAGGGCACTGCTGGGCTTGTGGCTCCGGCTTCTCCTACGAACACCTATTCACAAAATGCCGGGTCACAGCCAGATACCTCGACCTTCTCCGTTGGCCGAGGCAGAAATGGACCTTGCGGGACATACTGGGTAGGTATCCCCTGACCGCTCTCCTGATTCTGCGCTTCCATCAGCTTTACGTTGGTGGATCCTTCTACAAACTTACTCAGTGATTGGATATTTTACAATGTTCTCAGTGATCGGATTACTGTTAGTTCGCCGCTTGTACTCACGAAACGGATTCTGTTAATGGATTGGTCACAATCTGGTACTGTCTGAATGCTCCTTCTCCCCAGACTCAGTTCTGGGCAACACCCCTTGATCTGGCTGACCTAAGTTCTAGTCCCTCAACATGTCCTCCCAGCCTGCGTTCCATCAACTTTTCGTTGGTGGTCCTTCTACATAACACTAAGAGATTGAATTGATGATTGTCGCTGCCACTACAATGTTCGAATCTGATTCGACTGACGATCTTTACCGACAGACAGTTTAGCAGCCTAAGGGTAAGCTAACCTAACAACGACTATCTGGCGATGGTGGCATGAGTCACGGTCGGAGTTCTACTCCATGCACAGGAAGAGTCCGTCCTTCTTCTTTCCTAATTTGACAAAAGGAACAAAAGAACGACTTGCCCGTACAAGTAAATGCAGTTCTCGCCCCCTGCATGTCTTCCGTAGTTGCTTACTCAAAAAAGCCTGACATTAGGGAAGGCCAACCGACACATCATTCGATTCAAGAATCACTGTCGGTCCCGAGTGTCAGGTCAATCTGTACCCTCACGAGGACAGAACCCCTCACACGTAACTCGTCTGACGAGTGCCCCGCGTGTGGGGGGATGCGTAACGAGCTCAGGGGCCGAAACGGGGGTCTCCGACGTGATTAGCAGCATACTACAGAAGGCTGCCAAAGCATCTTTTCAAAACACACCAACGCGTCTACAGGAACCAGCGAAAGAACCTCTCCCACGGCAAGAACAATCAGCCCAGCTGGCCTCTTCCTCTCCTTTCCTTTTTGTTCTCCAAAGAAGACAGGATAGAAGGAAAAGGTGCCTCATCTAAAAAAAAAAAAGATTTTTTGCACAAGTAGCATAGCCGTCAGTGCACTCACCCATGGCTCTTTTGGTCGCCGGTTCGAGTCCCACTTTGGGTGTTTTTTTTTCTCGAAAATCTTTTCGTCATATCCGGCAGGAGGAGGCACAATTTTGGGATTTTCCGCCAAATTTTTGAGGAATCGCGTACTTCTGTCACGGGACCGTCCGTATCGGCACCCCCGTAGAATTCTGGGGCGAGTCAAATCTGACTTGTTCCTGCATGCCGAGAAAAAAAAAGTCGATCTTCAGACCCTTTTTTTTGGAGACCCGGCCTCAATTTATGGGGGGGGGTCGGTCAAACTTTTTATCCGACCAGATATTCGGAAAGCCCTGTCCTCAACGGATTCAAACGTGTCCTAAAAATCTCGAAACCGACCATTTTCGGACCTGCAGATGGAAATCTTCGGCAGAAATCCGAAAAAAGCCGAAATCTGTGACACTTTTCGTGGAATGAGTGTTATAGAAACATCCGACAAATATCGAGTTTGCACTGGCACGGTAATTCGCCAGGTGAATGTACATTTCACTCAGTGCGGGTGCGGGTCAGTACAAGAAAAGTGGCGGTCACAAAAAGTGGGAGTGCACGTGGCGACTCCCGACGAGGATGCATGAGCGCTTGACTAGAACCGAAGGAGGGACAAAAAAACAATAGCAACACCTTCTTTGCGCGTGTCCAGAGGCGTCTGCTTGATGTACGAACCTCTGTTGAGGTGCCACGAAAGCTCGGCTTGCTTGTCGACAAGCTCCTTGTGGTGCTGTGGGAGGTGGTGTTGAGGGTGCAGTAGAGGTAAAATTCGCCATGGTACATTAGCCAAAACCAAACGCGCCAGGTAATTATTATGTGCGAGTCTTTTATTACCTGATAATTTAACTTTCCGCAGTTCCTTCATCATCAGCTTGACGGAACCGTTCTGTGTGCTTCGCGAGCCGAACGGCTGTTGCTCCCGGAGCTCGTCCAACAGGGTGGCCAGCAATCTCATTTTCTGGATGGTGTGAGGGTGGAGTGGTCGGGGAGGGGCCTGGATGGCTATTGCGTGATTGCGTGAGGGTTTCTTGCCTATTGTCACTTGTTAGTTCTCTAAACTGCAGGTGTGGGAGGCTTGGGACTTCCTCGGCAGCGTTGCGGGTCCTTCAGAGACCTGCCGTTTACGTTTTAGCATCCATTCCATGCTTATTGGCCCGTTCTAGGGCCCGCTTGCCCAACCTAACCCATTCTGAAGCTGATCTGGCAGACCGTGGCAAAAGAGCTGGCGCTGCCTGTTGTCGGCCCCGTCGTGACCCCTCCCTGGAAGGATGGAAGGACCCTCAAAATGTCAGAAACGGGCTGCCGGTCTCCGAGGAGACCCCAGGACCCTACTGTCGTGGATACGAACCCACAAAACAGTTTCTGGGGTGCCTTGGCCCCGTTCTGCCCCTAGCTGGTCATATTCTGAAAAAAAGCCTAAAATATCAGGTAATAAAAAGACGCTCACATATATTGAAGTGGTGGGATATAATGGGAATTTCACCCAAGAAGTATGATTACCTGCTGAAGCTTCGAGCGCTCGGTGCGCCAGGCCCCCTCGATGGCTCGAAGTTCGCGGTCCTTCGCTTCGATGATGCCTGGGATGGTATTGGCCGCAAATTGGCGGAGTTCGCCGAGGCGCTCTTTGCACTCCTGGTCCTCCCGCTCAGCGACTTCGATCTGCCGGTACAGCTCCTGCAGCTCCTGCTCCCGCTCGACACAGAACTTCTCCAGGATTTCGCAGCATTCCTGCGGGCTCGTGTCGTAGTACCGCTGCTTCCGCTCGTACTCCACCTGCGTCACACCCACAAGGGAGTCGACGTCTCCCTTCATTCTTTTCGCGTGGACGCGCCTCCTGTCTTCGATCTTGGCCAGCTCACCATCGAGCACCTCCTTCTCTGCAGTCAGGGCCCCAATCTGCTGCTTCACTTCGATGTAGTGAGTCTTCATTTCCTTAGTGTCCGGGTCTTGCTGTAGCGGGGGATATTTTCATTTTTCATGGGTCACGTTCACGTGCAGCGGTTGAACCACATCTACGGAAGGGTGAATCGTTCCGGTTCTTGATGACAACTCCCAGTGCAAGGCCAAGGCAGCAATAGCACGTCACCAGAACAGCAGTGTGTGATTCACCACCGGGACTTTCCACGTGAAGCACAGATAGCAGCAACAAGAACGATAACAGTACAAACCGGACATGTCATGTTACAACGTGCATTCGTTCGCTGTTCTTACCCGGAAAAAACGGGTCATACCTCCGCCTCTTCCATCTTGACGGCCATCCACTTTCTCCTGAGCCTGCCCACCAGGATCTCGATGTCTGTCATCTCCATCTGCATGACCGACATTTTGTTTGCCTTCTTTTTCCCCTCCCGACGGAAGAGCCAAGAACAAGCGGTGGGCCTCTGATATAATTGTGCGCGGTCGTGCTGTCGTATTGCGGTTTCCCGCCTTCGTGTACATGTCGCTGCACGCACCAGGCTCGCTTTTTCTGGTCGACCCAGGAACGTCGCCCGATCATCTTCTCTGGTTGAGATGGCGTTTAGTCGGCTGTTGGCACGAGGAGAGAACAAAGAGGACGTCCCCCGTAAGGGGGGGAAATCTTAGTATAGTGTTCAGGCAGTCCTGCCTCTCATATGGAAGAGGGGGTGGCCAATCGTGAGCAGCACAAAGTGAAGGTCCAAACCCCCTGCACCTCCCTGCAGGAATACATACCTCCAAAGAAATGCTTGTGTGTGTCTGAAAAAAGCGAGACCAGGTGCGTAACTTTTTTTTTTTGTGGTGCGAAACAGCGTATACAAGCTTGACTCCACGAAGCAGTCAAAACCGAAGTAAAAATGGCAGACAGCGTACAAAGAGGCAAGGGCAAAAAAAGATTACAAAAAAGAAGAAGACAAGCGGGAACAAGTGCTTGTGCGTAGACGAAGAACGAGAGCTACGACCACGGTGCACCAGACTGACTTTTGACGCATGCATGCGCCCCACAGCAGAGCGGGTAAACCGCCGGGCTAGCACACGTGCCCGATCCCGACAATCTAGTCGTACGACAGTCGGTGTCGCTTGCTGGCAACGGTACAGGGCAGTGTGGAAGATTTGCCAGGTCGGCAGCGTCACCCGCGCTTGCTGGCAACGGCACATGTGACGGTGGCGTCTACAGCGCGCCGGGTACTGCACGTGCGCGGCGATCCCGACAACCCACTCGTGTGAAGGTCGGCCGCGTCAGTGACCTTCGTCGAGATGTAGAGTCTTGGTCAACCGGACGGCGTGCATATCAGCGCAATTTTGCGCAGCAGCAGTCGGCCGCTTTACAACGGGACGCCGGCGCGGTTCCGCAGGAGGCCCCTCTGCATGTTGGTGGCGGTCTCCGTCCGGACCACGTTGCGGTGGACGTCGAGGGGCAGCAGCAGCTTGCTTTCCTCGTGGAACCGCTCGTTGCTGTGGATGTTCGCGCCCGCGGACAGCGGCGGCGCGTGCATGGGGAAGTTGGCCTGCTGGATCGCACTCTCGAACGGCGTGTGCACCACGCAGCGGCCACCAGGACTGTACGACACATATTCCCGCGCCAGGACCGTCGGGCTTGCCATCGGAGAGCCCACAGCGAGGGTGTTGTAGTAGGTCATTTTGCCTTCCCTTCTTTTGTCAAGAACAGACCTTGTTGAACGGTGCAAATTACGATTAGGTTGAATCGAGTTCAAACGCTAGGCACGCGCGAGCCGATGGTGCCGATACTAACGCGCACAAGGTCGTATAGAGCAAAAAAGAGGGATAGCGAAGCACCGGTAACGCGAGCGGCGAGAAGTGTTGGAAGCTAGGAGGACGTGGAGAAGAAGCAGACCAAAAGTGACCGTGAGCAAGTACGGGTGCTAGTGCGCTGGAGACCAGCGACCAGCTCGAAGCACATCCGGTGTGCTAAAATGTCTGAAAAAGGCCAGCTTTGCACACCGGCCGGCTCGACGCACGCCGTGGGTTTCACGGGTACCCGGCACTAAACCCAGAATCACCTTGCGTTTCGTGGCTAACAGCACACGTTTCCTGCGAACGGCAGACGCCTATTCAAAAAAGTGAAGTCCCGGTCTGGCGGCGAATTATCCGAGCAATGCCGTCTCCAAGGGTCGGTGATGCGGAGCCGCCCGGGGACGAGAAGAAGTGTGGCCCAAATCACTTCGAACTCTTTTCACCCGTCCCTGCACCCGCGTCGGCGCTGAGCACGGCACTTTTTAGAGTGAAAGTTCGCTTGAAACTCCGGGGTTTAAAGTCTCCGGGTGACCTTCGTCGTTATGGGAAGATATCATTTGTGCTCTGAGTGTCGTAAGAGTGGCGGTTACACGAGGTTAGAGGATCGGTGGGTACCTTAGTTGTTGGTCATTGGTGGTATCGGCCATTGTCCACATTACCTTACTTACGGTAGGCCCTCCTCAGTTATGGTGCCGCAGTAGGCGACTGTCTGTCTTCTTGTGGACACGTGTTCGTCAGAAACCTCGGTTCGCACCGACCGGCGGGGCCCGAAGGCCATGCTCCGGCAGCCTCGCCAGCAGCTGGTCGAGGGCGGACGGCGCCGCTCTGAACAGGCACTTTTCGTGCACGAACGCGCCTTCGTCAAAAAGCTCGCTTCGACCCGCCACGACCGGCGGGCGCACCGCCCCAGCGGTCCGTCCCGAAGGCCATGTCGCCAGCGCCGGGCAGCGGCTTGACCGCAGCCTTGTCCAGCGCGCTCCACAGGTCGGAACCAGCGCCGAAGGCGGCGGCGGCCGGGGCAGCCGGCACCCAGAAGTCGGCGGCGGCGCCCGCCGCCGCCGCGCCGCGGAGCGTCCACTCGCAGCAGTCCTGCGCGGAGCACCGCTGGTACAGCGCCGCCAAGTCGTCGGCTCCGCCGCCGCTGCCTTCGCTGCTGCTGGCCGCCGCCTCTCGCCCGGCGGCCGCGGTCTTCAGCGCAGGGGACGCAGCGGACGCGCGCGGAGCGGGCGTTGAAGTGTCGTCCACCGACCATATACCCGCGAACACGTCGTCGTCGGGTTCATGGCCTGGCTCGCCGCTGGAGCCCGCCGCCGCCGGCGGCGGCTGTTCCTCTGCCTCCGGCCGCTTCCGCTTCGCCGGGCGCGCCGCCGTCGCGGACGCGATTTTGGCGAGGAACTCGAAGCCCGCGCCATCGTCGCCCTCGCCCGCCTCCTGCTGCTCCGGCTGGTGCCCCGCCAGCAGCTGGTCGAGGGCCGACGGCGCCGGGGCGTCGATGCCGTCGAGAAGGCTCGAAAGCTCGTCGGTGCCGGCCGCTTCGCCGGCGGCGTCGCTGCCGCCGGCTTCGTCCGGCCGCGGCTCCGGCGGCGCGTGCGTGTCTTCTTCGCCGCTGCCGCCCATGAGGTCCGCCAGGATGTCGTCGGAGGAGTATTCCTCGGCGGCTGGCTTCTCGGGTTCGGGCGCGGGCACGGGGGGCTCCGCCGAAGGCTTCATGAGCCCGTCCAAGAAAGTATCGACCGACGCGTCGCCGCCGGCGAGCAGCGCCGAGAGAAACTGCCCGTCGGTCTCGTCGTCGGATGCGGGCGCCGGCGCGGCGGCGGGGGGCGCCTGCCGTCGCGCCTTCGTCGGCCGGCCACCGGGCGGAAACGGCGGCGGCGGCATCGACGGGGGCGGGCCGCCTGGGCCGTCCTTCTTCCTGGGCGCCGTCTTCGCCGCCCGCAGCCCCCGCTTGCCGGCCGGCTTCGGGTGCTCTACGCCGGCGTCGTCGTTGTCATCGGGGTCCTCTTCGCCGTCGCTGCCCGAGCTGCCGCTGTCGGCGTCCTCCCACTTTCGGTTCCTGTTCCGCTTCTCCTTCGAAGACGACAGAATCCGGCACGCTTCCTCCGAGTCGTCGCTTGCCGCGCCATCGCTGCTGTGGATCGAATCGTCGTCGAAGTCATCCATGGTTTCTCCCCTCACCTTTCCAACGACAAGTGTTAGACGCACTCGAACCTGCTAGAACGGTTGATTGCTCGCGAGCGAGAGAGAGACACCAAAGAGGCGCTGCTGCCTTTATTCGTTGTCCCTTTCATCCAGCATGCCTTCTTTGTCTGCAAATTCCACGGAGAAGTTCGCGGTTTGCCAGCTCTGCCCTCGTTCGATCGTTTCGCAAGCATTTCTTTCGGCCGTGAAATCGTCAATTGTGCCCTGCAGGATCTGCATGCTTCCAAGAACGGAGAACAGAGAAAAGGTACGCCGTGTTGTCTCCACAACAATCGACGGCAGCGTGTAAACACGCTTTCTACGCGCGATGTGCGAAGAAGGGCGGCTGCCTCTCTCCCGGACAAATAGCTCTAGGACGGAGAAAAAAGTGTGACGACGAAAAAGACGTTCCTCGGCGCGGTTTAGAAGAAAACACGCCGGTCCAGCTTGGGCACAACGAGATGCTGGCGCCGACTGCCCCGCTAAAGCTGCGGCGGTGTTCACCCAGTTCGGCGGAAACGATGGAGCCGCGACTACAGTCGCGAACGTCAGGCGAACGGCGAGCGGGGGTGCCGGTTCGGGTTAGGCGTGCGCTGCACAACGCGCGTTTGTTGTGCAAGGTGCGCGTCACGCAAACTTGAGCATGTCGCCTTCCACGATGGCCTCCGCCTGCCCCCGGGTGACGAGGATCGCGATGCCCTCGAGCAAGTCGGCGCGGCTGACGGCGTGGCCCATCGCGTCGATGAGCAGCTCGTTGATGACCGTGATCTTCTGCTGCGACGCGGCCCACTTGTGCTTGCTGGCCAGGTCCGACAGGCACTTGTAAATGGCGTGCACGCTCACGTTGGTGTGCACGTCGCCCCCGGCAGATATGAGCATGCCGGTCTCCCGGTCGGTGCAGCTCTCCTTCAGCGCGGCTGATATCAAGTCGTTCGCCTTCTGCACGTCGTTCGCGGTGACCTCCGTGGCGAGCCGCATCTTGGCCATGGCCTCCGAGATCCGGACCATCGCCTCCAGCTGCCGCGTCGTGGCCGTGACCACGTTCCGGCTGCCCCGCGCCTTCCGCATCTCGCCGTAGCACGTCACGAGCTGCGCGGCGGCGTCCTTCGTCAGCTTCGGCTTGCAGCGGTGCCGCGCGTACGATATATACTTCGCCAGCGCCGGCCCGCTGAACGATTCCGAGCCGCGAGCGCCGCTCACCATCGACGAATCGAGGGCCGACGCAGTCGCCCTCGCAGAACTCGAGGTGTACTGTTCGGTCGGCCCGGTGTCTTCTTTGACCGACTTGTACATGTTGCTGATGTGCAACGCAAGGTGGCGGTCGAGAACGGTGTCCTTCGTGTCAAGGAGGAGGTAGATGAGGTCGAAACGAGAGAGCAGCGTCGACGAGATGTCGAGATTCTGCAGGATATTCTGGCTCGGGTTCCACTTCGACTCCTTCGGGTTCGCCGCCGCGAGGATGGAGGACCGAGCGTTGAGCGAACAGATGATGCCCGCCTTCGCAATGGACACGGTTTGCTGCTCCATCACCTCGTGCAGCACGGACCGCGTGCTGTCGTCCATCTTGTCGAACTCATCGATGCAGCAGATTCCGCCGTCGCTGAGGACGAGGGCACCGGATTCGAGGACAAACTCACCGGTGTCGGCGTCCCTGACTACGAACGCTGTGAGACCGACCGAGCTCGACCCTTTCCCCGACGTATAAATCCCGCGCGACGCGACCTGGTGCACGTGCGACAAAATCTGCGACTTGGCGACCCCCGGGTCTCCGCAAAGCAGGATGTTGATCTCCGAACGCGTGGAGCAGATGGTGAACTGCTTCGAGGTGCCCCCGAACAATTGGCAGAGCACGCCTGCGGTCGGTTCGTTGGGTTTCGGGCGGCAGGCAGTTGTGTTTTGCCGTTTCCGACTTTCCGTGACAAAAAAAAAAAAAAAAGAGCAACTAAGAAAAGGTGCAGTGCGGGGGGCTCAGGACGACGACGGGTTCAGCTCTTAAAAACGAGCTCTTTGATGATGCTGCGTGCTTCGCGAGAATGTGGAGCATATTGCACACCTGTTTTGACATCTTCCTGTCCGAGAATGGAAGGCGCTAATGAACGCACGAGTACGTTGTAGATGTCGGGGTGCTTGGATGTGCGGTGAATTTCGTCGACGACTTCCATATCGGCGGGCGTCAGCTCGTCTCCGTCTTCCCAGCTGAAAGTACCGGACATCCCCTGTTTGCCCTTCGACGTCTTCTGGAGGTGGCACGCTTCGAGGTAAGTCTTGAACACGCTTTGGCAAATCCGGCTGTTGCTCGTCACCCGAACGGGACTTGCCTTGTACACGCCGGTGACCAGCACGCGGTCTCCCGGGACGACTGTGTCCACCAGATCGTTGTAGATCGTAAGAGAGACAGCCGTCGGGGTTTCACCCTCGGGGGTTGACTCCGGGGCTTCTTGCAGGCGGATGAACTGCTTGTCGGTGAAAGTGCACTGGTTGTGCTTCAGTTCAAACCCAAGGTGCTTGCCGCAGTTGGTGCAGCGCACCGGCTCTTCGATCTTCCCCCGCTCTTCCGGGACCAGTTCTTTGTGGAAGCACTCCCTGCACTCGAAAAGCGCCGTGCGCATCTCGGGGAGGAGTTTGGTGACTCTGACGACCATGCCCTTCAAGCACACGATGTGCCCCAACGCATTCGACCGAAGCTCTCGCATCGGCGTCGTCAGGCGCGGGTTGCACAGCCGGATGGTGATCTCCTCGACTTCCTCGTTGAAGTCCTCCACTAGCTGCACGACTTTGGCGAACGACTTGTTCGCCTGCTCCTGCAGGATGGGCATCGCCTCCAACGGAAACCGGATCGTGTTGCTGTGCAGCACGGGGTCGCAGGCTTCGAGGTGCCGAAGCTCAACGTCCAAGTCGGTTCTTCCGCTTAAGAAGACGCGGCGCATCTCGTCGTGGTAGTACGAGGCGCCCGTGGCTGAGGGCGGGCAGTCTGCTGGAGACCAACGCTCGAGGAAGGCTTCGAACTTGCGCCGGACGTCCGAAAACCGGATGTCGGCGCCCCAAAACATGAGCGGGTCCTCCTGCGGGAAGATGTCGTTCCAGTCGGCCGCGGCCTGCGGCGCCATGACGCCGCTGTCGTCGTCCTGCCGGACCTCCTCCGCGTCGCTGCCGCTGTCCAGCTCGTCCCATCCGGCCGAGAGCGTCTGCGCCCTGAACGGGTCCGTGTAGCCCAACGGCGTCGAAAGGTCTTGGCTCTGGTGGATTTGGATTTGGGTGACGAAGCCTGAAACACGAGTATCGTGCGCGGAAGCTCGGCGGGCTCCCGCGAGAGTCCCGTTTTTTCTTAACGAGCCAAGTTGGGTAACTCCTTCCTACTAACCCGAACCCTGTAGTAAAATTGCTGGCGTTGAGTAAAAGGACCTACTAACCCGAACCCTGTAGTAAAATTGCTAGCGTTGAGTAAATGGTGGTGTCATTCCGTCATTTTCCTTTGAAGTTTCGGCAATGTCCTCCCCCTGATCCCATCTTTGATTTCTTGTTCAGGGAGTGCCGTGGAAGCCAAAATGACTTCCCGCCTGACGATGAGAACTGAAAGTGGCAAACCTCGACGACAATCCTCGATTCCTCTTCATCGTTAAGCGTGTCGTCCTGAGTGCCGAGAGGCAGCTCCCTCCGAGCCGACGACGAGTCCACCTGCGGCCCGCGTTTGCGTCGCTTCGGCTTTTTGCTGCTGACCGACGCATCGTCTGCCATGGTTGAGGGCCCGGTCCCCTGCATCTAGAAAAGAACTGCTCGCGCTACACAATATTATGGAGCAGGTTGCGTCGTTTTGCTTCTCCGACGATGGGGAGGCGGCTTGCGGGGTTCGGCCGATCCTGCTTATTTGTTTCCAGCAACAAACGGGCGTCGGCTCGAATCCTCGTGCCTCTAGGTAGTTCGCAAGCCGGAGGAACGACGTGTTTGGTGCGGAAAGAAGTTCTCGGGACGTTCGGGAGCCATGGAAGGGAAACGGTGTTCCCCGTAGTCGTCGTCGTAGTAGTTGCAACAGTCCGTGACCATACTGACTGCACGGTAGTTGTAGTAAATTACCGTCGGACGATGGACTCGTTTTTAGCATTTATTGTAGGTTAGAAGTTCGGTGTGTTAGGGTCTCCGGTTTTTGTCCGAGTATTCTCCCGAGGACCCCCGACTTTTAACCTTCGCCCTGGCGTCGCCGGAAGAAATGTTTACCAGAAGCCCCCACTTCGTAGGGGGTGCAATGCAGTATTCAAAGTGTTCGACACTGCACTGCATCCTATCGCGTTATGCTACGCACACATAAGGACAGCGGTGTGGCTCTGTTTTGTCAGGCAGCTGTTCGTAGGTTCGTCACAGCCGTGCTACGAGAGCACATGGGGGGTGCTTCCATTCGTTCGCGCGATCAGGCTCCGACACGAGTCATTGGCGCATTTTGCTGACCGACACGTTGCAATAGCTGCCAGTATTTGCCACTCAAAGCAAAAACGCTGATAAAACGCGGCAGTGGAAACACTGTGCTGAGGAATAGCTCCAAGCTGGAAAGCGTGAGGCCGTACGATCCAGCCGTCAAGGAAGATGACGAAGTGTTCGGCCTCGGAGTTGTCGTACGGCACGCGGCCGGCAGTGCCCGAAGGACACTGCTGCCCTTCTGGCATTGCCTACGTTCACAACGCAAGGCGAGGCCGCAGTCCGATTCCTCGGGGGAGCCGCGTGTATCCATTACTGGGTCACACCCGTGTGGACACATCCTTATCCTTGGATTTGTTGAAAAGCCTTCCGACAGCATGGCGGAACTTCAGCTCGACATCACGTATCGTGGTGGACACACTAACCAAGGCATGGATACGATGGTGTATCAAAAGCAAGCTCAGTATCGTGCGTCCACGGATTTGGATCCTTAACCCTGGATGGGTACTCGTCATACCGCACGCAGCTAGCCATGATAATGTCATGTCATAAAAATAATATTCTGCTAGCTGGCTCAATTCAGCTGATGATCATGAAGCACCACTACCTACTATACCACGTAGCTACCACTACAGGAGGGTAGGGTCTGGCTGCAGTGAGTGACGAAGCGCGTAGCTTTGAAGATGCCTACCACGTAGTTATCACTACATTGAGGTTACAGGAGGGTAGGATCTGGCTGCAGTGAGCGACGAAGCGTGTAGCTTTGAAGCTTGCCTGTGACGAATTCCACAATCGCATATCAGCTCACAGTGTACTCTCTTCGAGAGCCCTGCGGTATTTCATGTACGCGTCGTGCGTCACTTCCATGTTGGCTTGCGCGGTCTCTTCGCCTTCGGTGTCGCCGATTTCCTGCGCAATGGTGATTGCCTGCTGATGGAGCTTCAACGACCGCTTAAACTGCCCGACGGCGCCGCATGCGACCGCGAGGTTCTCCGACGAGACTTCGAGTCCTTTCCGATTCGAGACTTCGGCTGCGATTTCACGCGCCTTTTCGTGGTACTTGATGGCGATGTCGTGCTGGCCCATCGAATCGTGGGCGACGCCGATGTTCGACAGCGCTTTGCCCTCAGCTTTTCGGTTGCCGGTCTCCCGCGCGAAGGCGAGTCCCTTCTCGTAGCACTCGAGGGCCTTCTTGTATTGTTTCAGCTCTTGGTGCACCGCGCCGGTATTCCGGTACGACCTGCCCTCCCCCGCGCGGTCCCCATTCCCTACGCAGAGCTTCTTGTACTGCTGGAACGCGGCCAAGCTTTTCTTGAACTGCCCCTGCTTGTAGTAGTGCAGGCCCTCGTTGAACAACTCCTTGGCTTCTTCGAGCCACGTCTCGTCGTCGTTCATTTATTCCTTTTTTTCGGAGGTTTTCGTCGGTGGTTCTCTCGCGAGAATGCTTCCCATCCTGTATGGGACAGTTATTCGGATTACACGTTACGTCTGGGTCAGCCGTCATGGTGACAGATACAAAAGACAAAACGATGTCTCAACGTCACCGATACACTCAGGTTCCAGAAACTTGGAGTCAATGAAATGCGTTAGATTATTCGTGTTTCCCCCGGAGAACAGATGGAAAAGAGAGGCTTGGCATTTTTCTCGCGAAAGAGGGCCTCGGTCCTGCTTTAGGTTACGCTTTCTGGTTTTCCGACTCCCGCAATCGTGGACCAGCACTCTCAACGCACAAACTCTTCATTACGACCCAAGGCACACTCCCCCCTCGGGTCTCAGCGGTCTGGCAAACCAGTCTCACATCGTTGTCCTGTCTGCAGACACCGTATGTAATGACTAAAACACGCTGTTGAGGTCCAGCCTCACAAGCGGGTGTTAAAAAGGGCGTGCCCGAGACACACATGAAAAGCGGGTGTGCTAACAAAGCAAACCCGCGTGTAAATCCACACTCGAAAAGCGGGTACGGCACCCGCTTTTTTTAACTCCAGCTCTGGGTGAACACGCATTCCAAGCAAGGCAGCGAGGCCTCCTCGTTGCAGTGCGCTGCAGCTGCGAGGGGCAAATGCGGGTGCGTCCATTCCGGCAACGTGGCAAACACCTCGCAGAGAACGGAGATGACGTGATGCAGAGCGAAGAAGAAGAACAGCCGGTCCGGGTGTGCGGACGCGATAGCAGACCAAAAGGTGACGGACGCGAACCAGAGATCTGGGGCAAATTGTCTGGGGCCTTCCCTCTTGGAGGGGCTCACGCATTCGAAACTCACTACACGCTCGCCTACCTTCCTCGCGAAACAGCATCCACCTAGCCGTGACACTCCAGTACTGCTGCCACTGGCGAGGTGCACGCGCGGACCATCGCAGACGCGATTCGACAGCACAAAGTGGGCTACAAAAACACCAGTCTTCCGCAGCAACCGACATTGACAAGCGCCAGCGAAACGAGAAGACAACAAAAAGTGAAAACGGATTGAACCCCCCAAAAAAAGCTCGTCGACACCTGGCTGATGATACTTTTTCGTGCAGGAGGGGAGCCTAGGCTTCTTCGCCTTCGAGGAACACGCTGCCCAGCCTCGCTCGCCACGGTGAGGGACCCGGTATAGAAACCAACCGGAAAACCTCATCCGCGAGCTTTCAACAAAAGGTTGCATGGCCCGTTCCAGGCGTTTGGCAAATACAAAAAGAAATGCGGTGGATGTTGTTTTCTCAACCACTTGATGTCGTCGTCCCTGTAGACCAAAGTTTTTGCGGCGCTCTCTTGTCCTCAGTGCACTGGCCTCATGAACATTTGCTCTCGCTGCTCTCATACACATCCACACACACACACTCAGACAGGATGAAGGAGCGGCCTCGTGAGCAGCCTCTCGCTGGTTGAATGAACGCTAGTCCACGTGACGGTAGCTCTTCAAACCGTTTTCGACCCATCGAAGGGGATCCGGACGCCGCCGATGAATTCCCACTAGCTCCGCTGACGGCACAGCACAGCGTGCCTACCTCACAGAGACTGAACATCATTCCATTGCTGACAAAAAAATCGATCGTCGAAAAACTGATGTACAAAATGCGCAGGGGAATAATGAGCGATCGGACAAGAGGGGGGACGGAGGAAGCACTACTACACGGTGCACTAAGAGCGCTGACTAAAAGATTTGTGACGGGTTCGATCACTAGTAAATGACTAGTGAATGACATGACTAGTGAATGACATGACTAGTGCACCGTGTGCGCTGCGACCGTACGACGGTCGCCAGACGTCGTGCGGTCTGTCGCAAAGAACCCTCTTCGCAAGGCCTTCCCCCAAATTTAGTAAGGCGCTTAATTTTGTTTGTGCGCACGAGTGGTCCTCACCGTAAGGTGCAGTACGCCGAACCAATAACGCATTGGCATTGGTACCAGTGGTACCACGAAAATGCTGGCCCCGTGATGTTCTCGGGGGGGAAATGCGGCTTTAAGTTTCTTGACTAGGAAACTCGCTGAGCACTCGTGGCGGACGCGACACCCTGACCTGGATACAGACGAGGCAACTGGACTGCCTTCGGGGTTAGAAGGAAAGACAACTCCGGGGGGAGTTTCCTGTAGGAATGCTTTGCCGCGCACAGCGCCGGCGCTTTGTTTTTTTTGGAGTTAAAGTTCTTTTGCTGCGGGTATCCTCGGGTGCATCTTGGTGGTTCGGCAAGTATCTATTGACCGGACACCAGATCGGCGTCAAAAGTGACGACCAGTCTTCTTCTTGGTGCCGCTTGGCCTCTGGAGCTCTGCTCGGTGCCCGCGCGCTGAAGTTCCCTGTCATCACGCAGCCCAAAAAGAAGGAAAAGCTTCGGACTCTCCGAAAACAAAATCCCACGCGTGCACTCACTCGACTTCAACGTTTATTCTTGGGCCCAGCTTTGGGGCTCGAAATGCAAGTCCATGCACACGAGCGACGATCGACTCGAAGGGAACGAGATGGCCCCACACCTTCCACCTCATTGACCACCTTCTCCCAGCATAAAAAAAACGTCGGAACCTTCATTCCTGACGAAGGGCTGTCCTTTGAATCGACCACCTGCGAGTCAGTGAACGCTGGGACTGAACTGGGCAAGGCGCACAGCGCGCTGAAACCTGTCGCGCTGTGACAGCAACGGAGGCTCGCTATAAGATGTACTAGCATGTCATAGCAGGATGTTCGCTCCGTACAAGAAGATGCAATGCGGCATTCCCTGGTGTTGAGTCGTCGGGAAGGAGGCTTGAAAGAACGTGCAAGGAATGAGTATGTGCGCTCGTCCCATGTGCACATATTTCGGTCCTTGTAAGCCACCACCGCCCAACCTTCAATCTTCAGTGCGCGACCCAAAGGAGAAACAAGAGCAGCACAAAAAAAACCCAGCGAGACCAGGAGCAAAGACCGGTCGTTCTTTTTCGTGCGTCGTTTGGCGGCGAAGGGCCGGGGGGAAGATGGCAAGTGACGCAAAGGGGTCCATTTCTTCTGTTGCATCTTTTATTTCGGAAGCACAAAAAACCCGGGAGGTCAGGGCCATTATACCGACGACGCCTTTTGCTTTTGCTGGAGTGATCGTACGCAAAAAATCCGGGAGCGTCAAAACTTCGCCCCGGCACAAGCCACATTGACTTCAAATCTTCGCCTTCCTTGACTGACATCCTGGTGCACCTCCGCTGACCAGAAGTGTCCACTTCGCGCGATACAGGGATCAAATGCAGTATCCCTGAGCTCAAGCCCACTTTTATGATTGGAGAACGAGAAGCGACTAATCCCCAATGCCTCCCGCGGCACCGCGACGTTCTCCCTTCGGTCTGGCCTAATCAGCTTGTTGTGAGACGTGCGGCGGGACAACGGACACGACGCCCGGCCCTCCCCCGTCTCCAAAAAATCTAAAGCCTCTTTTGTTTCTTTATTCCCTCTGTCCCTCGGCATGGGTTAGCCTTTTTCAGTCTGTCTTGTCTGGCACTCCCGTTTTTCTTTCGTTTTCTATGCATTGCGCTTCAGCAGGGGGCCAAAGAAAGAATGCCGGAGAACTGCGACAAGTCTGGAGAAAGTGTGCATGCGAAAACAAGCAAAATAGCAAAAAAGATTGGGAACACCGGGGGACCACAAAGAGAGAGAAAGATCAGATCGACGGCGAGGAAAAACTGCGTCTCGGCTTCGCGGACACGCACGAGCGTGCTGCGAAGTTAAAAGGGGGAAAAGGAACCAAAAAAAAATGCAAAAAAGAAAGGGGGGGCGGTGAAGAATCAGGAAAAAAAAAGAGAGAGATAGAAAACGAAAAGAAGAGAGATCCAACAGGCACCGAGTCGCGTCGTTCGAACCAGCGCTGGGAGAAACCCCAACAAAGGATGCAGCCGCCTTCAGTCTTTCCTCGCGCAGGCGGCAGTAGCACAAGTGGAGGTGCGGGGTGTCCCCTTACGGTTGTTGCCGCTGAGCTGCAGGATTGAGCCACTCCTTCCTTCCGCGGGCGCTGCTATCAAAGCCGAAGATGTTGCGGGCGCGGGCCGGAGGTTTGCCTTTCGATCTGGTGTGAGGAGTTTGCAGTTACATTTTGAGGCAACTTCCGACAATACTCCACGCTACTATGCGCTGTGTGTATCTACCCTGTACCCAGAGCAGCAACAGAGACAACCACACACATGTCTGCTGTGTGGTATCACCTGTTGTGTGTCCTCCCTGGGTGCCACGTATCACAGTGCACCACGGATAGCAGAGGGTACCATCACCTGAGTGCAACATGTGATTGACGCGGCCCGGGGACTTAGGGTTCGATTCCGGAGCAATTCTCGTGGATTCGTCTATTCTGGAGAAGTGAAGCTTCAAACGCGAATGCCACAGGGCATGATCTCGGAGTTCCTCGACGGCAAGCCCTTTCGCAGAAAACCTGCATTCCTTGAGAACATCCGATCTCCCAATGAGAAGAACCAGTAACGCGTTTTGCTGAGGAACATCTCGGGAAACTCAAATGATTCGCGGACGTGCTGCCTCTTTCGCATGACTTAGTTTCAAGGCGCCCTCCCAACTTCTCCACCGTGGCACACAACGGACGTTCGAGATTTTGGTCGATTCAAGAAAGATAATCTGCGACTGGACTGGGTGAGGCGGAGGGGTAAACGTACCTTGCTCTCCTTCTTCACGAAAAGCTGACGGTAGGCAACGAACGGGTTCTGGCTGTCGACGCCAGTGCGGCCTGAGGGAGAGGGTGTCGGGGCATTTTAAAACGAAATCATGACAGCCCAAGGAGAAACGCGACCGAGCGAGCCGCGGCCGGTGTAGTGTAAAATACAAGTTCCCCCACAGGTTATTTATCCTCTGTCATAGAGACAAACGATTCCGCGTCTGAGCAGCGTGATTCTGATGAAAGAAGTTGCTGAAGTTCGCGGCACGGACGCAAGTCGGCTTGTGCCCAGTCGTCTCACAGTGGCTCGCGGTCTATATGTTCAACACGGAGTCCCGTCCGTCATAGGCCTTAAACTCTTTGCGTGGTATCTGAGCATCTGCAGACGTGAAACGCGTGGGGTTTTCCTGCATACCTGCGAGTTCCAGAAGCTCGTTGATCGTCATGTTCGGGGCCACGGGGAGCATCAAATCGATCTGCTCGGGTTGTTCGTTTTGTGGTTGCCGACATATCGCAACATTTCTTTTTTTCCGCAGGTTCTCGTGGCTACCGATTTCCCAAACTAAAGCATCAAGGCGTGGCGCACCTTCAGGCTTGGCGCTTGCGCTGAACATAAGCTCGTCGAGACGGTCAGCCACAGGGCAGAGCGGGCGGGGTTTTGGCACTGTGCTGCCTCCGACTCGACTCAAGCCTTGCAAGCTGTGGTTGACCGTCACGTTCCTGGACCCGGAGCGGCCTTTTTCTAGACTGTTTCTTTTTCTTTTTCTTTCTTCTTCTTCCGCAAGCTCTGCGTTCCTGTTTTTATCTCGAGGTTCGGAATTCTGAACCAGAACACGCTACTTGCGTCTTTTAGCCTTCTTCACAATACAGCGCGAGGGTAACCGTTTGTACTGAAGTAATTCGTGTCTCTTACCAGCGGTTCTCGCCGCTGTATCCGTTGCCTGTAGTACGCAGGCAGCTACTGAAAAGTACTACCACAGCGCATCTTGTATCTTGCGAAAAACGGATCTGGCGCTTCCTTTTTTGCTTGTGCGCACTTCCTTCAATCCTGTTTTGTTCATCGAACGGGAGTGAGGATAGTGCGCTGCCATCGATCGGTTATAGTTCTTGACAAATTGCATTTGTTAGACACGTACTACCACAGTGCATGCTTGTCTCTTACTTTGCGTAAAAACCGGGGTGAGGGGGTGGATTTGCAAGCGGACCATGTCATCCACGCCGACGATGCCGCTGCGGGCCCAGTGCGCGTCGGGGTGCGGCTTGGTGGGGCGGTCGATGTAGAGGAACGGCTTCACGCCGCGGCACTTGATGACTTCCTCCGACACCTGCGTCTTCACGACGCGTTCGAAGCGTTCGACCTCCCGCCGCTGCTTCTTGGCTTGTTCTTCTACCTGCAGTTCAGCGGTCTCCTCCTCGTCCTCGTCGCGCTTGCGCTTGCCGGTGGTGTCCTCAGTTTCCTTCGCCTCTTTCTTGACGACTTTTGGGGGAGCCACGGGCATTCCCTTCAACGTCTCCACAAGCAGCAACCCGTGCTTGTACCGGAGCGTGTCTTCCAGCGAGGCGCCGGCGACGCCAGCGCTCCACGATGCGCCCTGCTGGAAGTAGGCGATGCGCGGGAGCATCATGCGGTACGGCTTGTACCCTTCCACTTGGCGGGTTTCGGTGACGGTCTGGTCGATGTACTCAATCGGCTTCTTCTTCAGCTTCGGTTTTTCCACCTTCGCCTTCTCCTCGCCGGCGGGCTTCTCCTCCGTCGCGGCGGCGCCGTCCTCGGGCGCGTCGGCATCCTTCTTTGCTTCGTCGGTCTCCTTCTTCTCTTCGGCTTCCTTCTTCTCCTCGTCTGTCTTGTCTTCGTCCTTCGTTTCCGCCTCCTCCGTCTTGCCTTCTGCCGGCTTCTCGGTCTCGTCGGTCTCCATCTTGGCATCTTCGGCTGCCTCCTCCTCCTGCGGCTTGGGGACCTTGATGGTCTTCGTCTCGGTGATTTCCAACTTCATCTGTTGAAGCGCCAAAGGCTCGCCTTCGATCGAAGGGATGACGTAGTACGTGGTCACGCCCGCGTCGTCGACGGTTGAGCAGAGGTGCGCGAAGGCTGTCTTTTCGGGCAGCGTGAGGTTCGCTTCTTTGAGCAGAGCTCTCCGAGCGATGCGCGCGTGCGTGCTGAGCTGGTCTGCGGGTCCGTCGGATTCCTCGTGGTACCCCGTGTACAGGTCGAACACGCTGCCGTACTGCCTTCCCCAGACGGACATGGCGTTGGATGGGTGCTTGTGCGGGTCACCGATTTCGTTCTCGATGAGGACAACCTTCACGATGGTTGCCACCTTCGGGTCTTCGGTCAAGGTGCCCACAAATTCGTCGACGATTCGAATGTAAGCCGTTTCGCGGACACTGGGCTTGATCGTGAAGTTCTTGTCGCCGTTGAGCCACAACCGGTTGTACTGGCGCAAGGCGGTCGCTTCGGGGAGCCTCCTGAACACTTTCTCGGTGCGGTACTCCTGGTGGAACGCCGAGGCAGAAAGGACAGGCACGAATCGGCACGTCACCTGCGTGAACGGGTTGTAGTACTGCTGCCGCCTCATCACCTTCTGGTTCTTCATGTGCAGCCACTCGTTTCCCTCGCGGACAATCTCGACCATGTCCCGCGCGATGGTCACTTTCGCTTTCTCCGCGTCGAGGCCTGCTTCGTACTTAGCGATGTCTTCTTCTCTCTTTTCGATGGTCTTCACCTGCGTCTCAAGCGCCGACTCCTTCTGCTCGAGGGCCTTCTTGAAGTTCTCTTGGCTCTGCTGCTGCTGCTGCGCAGTCTGCGAGTAGGCGATGTTGCTTCGCTCGTGCTCTTCTTCCTGCTGGAGGGAGTACTGCAGGTCTTGCAGCTTCTTCTGCTGCTCCGGGTTCACGGCCGGCGGCATCGGCTGCCGCGCGTACTGGTTGTACCCTGCCTGCTGGGGGCTCATCGAGTTCGGGATCATCGGGCGCGGCAACTGATGTTGATGCTGCTGGTGCTGGTGCTGGTGTTGGTGGTGGTGGTGGTGGTGGTGGCCGGCCTGCGGGAGGTTCAAGCCGCCCTGCATGCCGGGCGGGATGCCGCCCTGCTGCTGCTGCTGCTGCCTGTACATGTTGAAGAGCTGCCCTTGCTGAGCGGCCTGAGCCTGGACCTGCAGCTGCTGCAACGCCAGCTGCTGCAAGTCGAACCCGCCGAAGCCGGCCATTTTCGCCCCTTCGGCACCCCCCCTCCTATCCCCACCCCAAACTTCCTTCCGCTAAACCCTTCTGTTTTTCGTTCCTTCTCTGCCCCCCTCTCCTGTAGCGGTGTTGACTTCAGCTCTGTGTCCGCGCTCAAAGCAATGGCCACAACAACACAAACCCCAATTATCACGTACAATTTCGAGCTTGTGCGCAAAGGGGGCTGACATCGCGCCGTCACATGTTGTGACGTGCCGTTCACTGGTGTGCTGCCCCTTTTTCGCTTGCGACTCTCCTCCTCAGTCTGCGGGTGACGATCGGCAAACTGGATTATTTCGGCCTTCGGTATACGGCCTTCGGTATCACCCAGTTTTGAGATGCTGCACAATAACACCCGGACTTTCGCCTGAAGACCCAGGGAAAGGTTCCGGAGAAGAAATGCGAAGTTTTGTTTGAAAAAAGTCACTGAGAATGTCACACGCACGTCGCCGTGTACGTGCATGCTGTTGGGAAGCGGGATGCTGGGCGACCTTTGACACTGGCTGTAGGCGCGAGATCAACGCTTTGATGCTAAAGCGAAGACTGCCGGGGGCTGTTGGGTGGTGCCCACGTATTTTTGTACTGTGCGAAGGGAGCGGCACTTCAAGCTTCTTTGCCGGCCGGGCTGTCCTCGGCTTCCGCTCGCTTGCGCAGCGCAGCCGACTTGTCGGGGTCGACGCGGGCGAACGCGTCTGCCGCGTCGAGGAGGACGGGGCGGCTGAGGTTGTTGCCGGCCTCGGCCTCCGCCAGCAAGTCGTCGATGAGCATGCAGTACCCGTCGTCGGCTTCGCGGACGAGGGTCGAGAGCCCGCGGAGCATCTCGCAGAACAGCGCCGGCGTCTTGAAGCGCTGCCGCTGGTACGAGTCCTTCGCGCCCAGAAAGTCGCGCGCCTTGAACGCGACGCGCACGATCGGCGCCGTGTACTGCAACGGGTTGTCCGCCACGCCGTCGGCGGCGAGCCGGTTCAGCAGAGTCGTGGCCTGCTTCTTCGTGCCGCAGCTGTTGACCAAACCGAGCGCAACGAGCCGCCGGGGCGGCTGCCCAACTTCGTCGTGCATCGCTTTGAGCACGCGGTACCCGTCCTGCGGCGTCCGCACCAGCTGGACCAGGGTGGCATAGGTCTTCACCAGCGGCTTCTCCCCTGCAGCCATCAGCTGCTTGTACACCGCCCACGCGTCGTCGAGCGCTCCGCCTTGCGCGCAAATAGCATCGATTAAAGCCGTCCCGAAGTGCACGTCCACGGCGACGCCTCGCTCGCCAGCATGCTTCACGACACTTTCCGTCGCCACCTCCAACGCGTTCACCCCCTCTCCGGTCCCGTCAGCTGATGCGCGAGGCGGGTGGCTGCGGACGCACTGGCCGAGGATGATGGCGTACATCTTCCCGGTGGGGCGCACGCCGTTCTCGCCGGCGCTGCCGACCAGGGCGAGCGCGGCGTCGGGGCCCGCGTGGGCGGCGAGCCGCCCCGCGGCCACCTCGTAGCAGCGGGGGCCGACCGCCTTCCCGATCCGGCGCATCGCGCCGAGGAACCCGCGGATCCGAGCCTCGGTGCAGGCCTCCGCCGCCGAAAAGCGGACGCGGAGGTTCTGGGCGATGACCTCGTCGTCCGACGGCGCCGCCCGCGCGGTGTTCGACACCTTTACGGAGCGGACGCCTCCTCCTGCGCCGGGCCGTGCGTCCGACGGCTGCTGCAGGACACCCACTTTCCTGTCCAAATTGTCGGCTTGCACGGCCCGTCTCGCCTCGTGAATCTGCTGGCCTGTGCTTGCCGGCGGACCCTCAGGCTGTGCGTCCTGCAGGACACCCCCTTTCCTGTCCAAATTGTCGGCTTGCACGGCCCGTCTCGCCTCGTGAATCTGCTGGCCTGTGTTTGCCGGCAGACCCTCGGGCTGTGCGTCCGACGGCTGCTGCAGGACGCCCACTTTTCTGTTCAAATTTTCGGCTTGCACAGCCCGTCTCGCCTCGTGAATCTGTCCTTCGTTGTTGTTTGCCGGCAGACCCTCAGGCCGCACGTGCGGAACGCCCACTTTTCGGTCCATGTTGTCGGCTCGCACAGCCCGTCTCGCCTCGTGAATCTGCTGGCCTCTGCTGGCAGGGAGCTCCTTGGGTTGTCCTTCTGGTTCAGCGCTGCTCCCTCGCGGCGCTTCTCGGGAAAACCCCCCGCTTTGACCGTCATTGAGCGCGTCGGCTTGGGCGCGTTGTCGGGAGGAGAGCGCCTTGGCCTCCACGGCCCGTCTCGCCTCCTCGACCTGCCGAACCCCGTCGCCTCGGGTGACCGTGTGCCAGCCTGTGCTGCCGCGCCCCGCCCGACAGTCCGGCGGGGAC
This sequence comes from Diplonema papillatum, assembly GCA_030068145.1. Classification (NCBI taxonomy): domain Eukaryota; phylum Euglenozoa; class Diplonemea; order Diplonemida; family Diplonemidae; genus Diplonema; species Diplonema papillatum. The sequence goes on along the minus strand of JAPJBO010000030.1, from coordinate 404,169 downwards.
CCCGCGCACTCTCCCCCGCGGCCGGCGGCTGCCCCGTCCGCGTGCAAGGCCCTCCTGGCCGGCCGGATGCGCCGGATCCCTGCGAGGGCGAGCAGCCGGTCGCTGGGCGCTCTGCAGACGCCGCGCGCAAACATGCCCCTTTCCGGTTGGTGGGGGGTGGGAGGAGCCCGACCAGGGGTACTGCTGGGCGGTGGGGCTGAGGGACGGTCCCAATGGGGTCCCAATTTTTGGGGGGTGAAATCGTTGTGCAATGCTTTGGCAGAACACTGCCTCTCATGCATGACTGATGCTAATCTTTGTTTGTAGAAAAGACATGCGTAGTTTTGGTGTATTCTTGTGCTTTTCGTTGGACAAAAAATCTTCAGTTTTGGCGCTTTGGGCATCTTGCCTCCCTCTCTCTCTCTCTCTCTCTCTCTCTCTCTCTCTCCCTCCCCACGTATGTTTGAAGCCAGCAATTCTTCTTCGACGGAATGCAGAAGAGCCTGGCCACGCCACCCTTTCACAACGCGGCCGCCTCACTTTGAGCCATCCCCCGCTCCTGATAGACCGCGAACGGCCGCCAGATAAAGCTGTGAAAAAAAGCGGCAGGCGATTCTATGCAGTTCTTTGAGAGGGAGGGCCTTGAAATCGTCCCCGCAAACGTCATCTGCACTTCGAAAGACATTTGAACAGCGTTTCTAACTGGAATCCTTCGAATGCTAAAAGAGACTCAGGCTGGCCCGAGAAGCTGCGCCGCTGTTGCCGGTTCCCTCTCCTTGCGCAGATCAAGCGTTTCGAAAGGGCTGGGTTGGAAGAGGGTATCGACGAACAAGAAAGCCAGGAAAAAGAATAGAGAAACGAAGGCCAAAAGAAAAAAAGGGGGGAAAAAAAGGTCCCGCTCGCTGTGTGCAGAAAGAGGGGAGGGTGGACGCAGAGGCGGCGCGGGGGGGGGCGAACCAACACCACCAACCCGTACAACTGCAAACCTGTAGCTTTTTCAGACCGTTTCATTCGTGCCGGAGGAAGGCCTGTTTCTAGAGTGCACGTGCTTTTGTTGGCAAAAGCGGAAGGACTCCGGATTCCCCTCATCCACAGGTTTTCCTTGTGCCACTTCGCAATTTCGAGCTACCTCTGCCATCGCTGTGCAATTGCAAAGTAGCCTTGCGGGTTTTCCCAAGTCCCGAAGTCGTTCAAACAAACAAGAAATGGCACAAGCTGTCTCTACGTTCGAAGCAGGAGCGTTCGGCAACGCATCCTGCCATCAGTTTTGGAAAGGAACAATCGGGGAGGGGCAAAGGTAAAAACATTTTAACGGCAGAACGAAAGACTGCAAGGGTGGCGCAAAAAAAGAAGAGTTGCGAGAAAAAGAGATGCGTTTGACGATCCGTTCGCTCTTGTGTTGGTGTCGTTGTTGCTGTGTTGCCGACCAATCAATGTTCCGGCAACGTTTGGATATTTTTCACCGCACTCAGGTTGCGATAATAGTATTGTTGCGGTCCTCATTCATGTTTTGCCCACGAAACGGTAGCTAGAGCTCCTGTCTTTGGTTTCGTGAGCACCCAAACTCAAGAGATCGAACGGTTCCCATTGTTCCCTGCAGTAGAAGCCTACCCGAGAAGGAGAAGGGATTGAACTCCAAACGAAACTACAAAAAAAAAGAAGGAAAAAAGCGAGCGAGAAAAAGACTCGTCGAGCTCTTGCAAGACGAACGTGGGGGAGAGAACAAAAAAGGAGAAGAAAACGACAAGCGGTACGAGCCGGTGCACTAAGTAGCAGGCGCGCGTTGGCTTTCTTTTGGGCTCTGCCCCCGCCGCCGGCTAAACCGCCCTTTTCTGCCCGTGTTAATCAAAAAGCCGCGACGCTGTGCAGGCGGCGCGGCGCTGCATTTGTTCCGGACGGGCGGGGGGCGCCGTCCTGTGGGGGAAAGGGGGGGTGGCCGTGGCAGCACTCCAAGCGGCCGAGTGTGAGTGTTTGCGTGCGTGCGCGTGGGGGTTGGCTGTGCAAGCGGCGGGGTGGCGCGTCGACGGCAATCGGGGGGGAAGGCTGGGCGTCTACGACTCGGTCTTCGCCGCCTCCTCCGCCTTCGGCGCTTCCGCCTTCTCCTCTCCCTCCTTCGCCTCCTCGCCTTCCTTTGCCTCGTCCTTCTTGCCCTGTGTTGTTTTTCATCATTCTTGTGTCAGTATTTTCTCATCTTCGACTAACATGCGGAGTTGGGTCCTTCGAAAAGGTTAACGCCCCCCCCCTCGTACTATTTAGGTGAAAATCATCAGATACTTCCTGAAAAAGCTAAAAGTACACCCCCCAAAGTTTCAGAGTGACTCGTACTATTTTGCCACTATTGAACCACTATTGAACCACCATTTAGAACCGAGAGAATCGGGGCTCGGCGTCATTTAGAGTGACTCTAAGTGCTGCTGAATGCTCTACTCTTAGTGACACTGAAACCGCATTTGTCTTGGTTTAGTGTCAGCTTACTGTGTTTCCTCCGAAATCCTCCGTTTTTCTAATCCTTCTAAGTGACACTGAAACCGCATTTTTCAGTCACAGAGGACAAAAGTGCATGAGCCTCACTCTAAGTGACACATGCCCAACTGTCAAATGGGCTCAGAAGGACTAAACACACACTGCTCGCAGCAGCTCTCGCATTGCTGATGCAGTAGAGGTGGTGAACCTTGACGAACTAGTGAAGATGGACCTGGACGCGCTCTCTGTGCATCAAAGAGAAACGGGGAAGGGACGAGCGTGAGCTCTCAGCCAGAACTAAAACTTAAAAGTCGTTGCAGCTGGGGGCACCACTTAAAACTTTTAAAAAACAACACTCGTACTATTTACCTAAATAGTACGACTGCCTAAATAGTACGAGGGGGAGGGCTTTAGGGCTCGGTCAGAGCCTGGACAACAAGACAGCTACAACAAGGGTACGGGTATTCCCCGTCCTGTCGGTCCAACGCATTGCTTGTCACTGTGTATCCGGCCTAATATGCGGGGCGGGGAGTGGGTCCTTCTAGGGCTCCGAGTCTGGACGACAACAACAACAACAACAACAACAACAACAACAACAACAACAACAACAACAACAACAACAACAACAACAACAAGGGTACGGGTATCTAGGTCCGAGCCTGGAACAGCAACAACAACAACGGGCATTCCCCGTCCTCGCCGGTCCAACATTGCCTGTCACTGTGTATCACACCCGCACGTGTGGAATCTACAGATTCTGCTGCTTCATTCAAACCTTCACACTACATGGTGGTAAACTACGGAGCACCAGGGGGGTGAGTGGGGTGTACTTCCTAGAGAAGGCGATCCGTGGCGATCCCACAGAGCATTGGAAATTCCTCCTTCGCCGCAACACAAAAAAAAAGCAAGGCACGCAAACCTTCTTGCCGCCGGTGCTGGGGCCCTTGCTCTTCTTGGCCTTGGTCCACTTCTGTGCGCCGGCCTTCGGCCCGTAGAAGGCGATGAACTCACCCTTTGTGAACGCCTTCTTGCCGTCCATACGCTTGTCCTTCTCGTAGACAACCTCGTAGTTCTCGCCGAGCTTCTGCTGCAGGTTGCGGAGGAGCTGGTTCCTGTGTGTTGGGGTGGTTTAGCCTGGACTGTTCTTGGATTTTTCAGCTGGTACTTTCGAGTCACCGGTTCATGGAGCCATCAGAATCGGACCCAGAATCGTCGCTGCCTCGTTTCCGCCGCGCGGCTGAAGTTAGCGTCTTCTACGAACAAACTAAAAGGGGCAGTTACGAACTTTCACATTGCGACGTCTTGCGATTATCAGTCATGAGTAGGAAGCCGACTTGTATCCCGCCTAAACGGCACACATGCCAGCACCCAGAGTTCTCAAAGCGGGTCCCGAGGCACGCGCCCAAGTTCGTGCAGGGACTGTCTCCTTTTGTTGCGTCAGCGGGAGTCATACCCACCTCAAATACTCGGACGAATCACTAACGCACAATTCAAAACGAATGGCATACTTGGCCGGTTGCGAGAGCTTCTCGATGTCTTCCAGGAGGGCAGTGAATGCCTTCTCCTGCTTCTCTCTCATTTCCTCGATCTTCTTCTTGTCGGCTTCCTGCTGCTCCGGGGTCTGTTGGGTTGTTCAAAGTTTTGTGTGGGTCTCCCCCCGGGTTGGCGTCTGGGCGGCATTCAGCTCAAACCCCCCTATTTTAGTTGGACATGAACCTTCCTTTCGCGTTTCTGCGCTCGCTGCCAGTAGGTTAAGCACGTAGACTTGTTTCTCAACCAACCCTATTTTTCCCGGTGACAACTAGTGTCAGACTAGCCTACCCGAAGGCAGTTGATTTCTTTCTAGTTGTAATAAGTGGAAGGGGTATAAGGGTCTCTTCGCTGTGGACTAGCTACCGGTAGGTTCTTGGCACGCCGACAATCAATCACCGGATACCCCGTAGCGGATTTGTATCCAAAGCTGAGCCGGTCCACAGCAGCAGGCAGTTCGAATGGCACTGCCAGAAAATACGGGTACCAAAGCTGAGCAATAGTCAGACCCTTCGCAACTCGCAAAGGGAGTGGCGACTCACGCGGATCTTTCTTACGATTCAGCCTTTCCAGCTGAGACACCCTAGTGCGTGAGTGCTGCTGTAGTGAGCACCAACCGGACGATAGACGATTTCAAGCGAGAAATGAACGCAAGCGCTGTCGCTTGGCGAAACATACCAGCACAGCGTCCTTCGCGAGGACGGCTTCTCCGCTGACGTTGGTCCCCCTCTTCTGGTTCTTCACAGTTTCGATGTCGAACTTGACCTCGTAGCCGACTCTGAGCTTGCCTCCCTCAATCTGCTCCGTGTCGATGCGGATGACGGAGCCGTCCTCCATCTCGACCAGGCCGAAGGGCCCCGTCCATCTCTTGGCAATACCAGTGCTCGACATTTTACTTGTTCTTCTGATAGGCCTGGTAGAGTGCAGGGGTGATTTTGGCTCCGACCGACCAGAAAAGCCAGACAGAGGTTCAGGAATATAATGGCACGCTGCAAAATCTAGAAGGCAGGTGCAAGTGGCCAACGAAACAAAGCTGGAAACGCGTCTGGCACCGCGTTGGAAACCGTGAAGAATGGCGAGACAAAGCATTCAGCCATCAAACGGGTTGCACGATGCAAGGACCGTTGCGTATGTTTGCGGAAGCTGGCTGCTCCAGAGGCGGGTTCTGCACAGTGCCGATTGCCCCCTTCGGCGACGCAAAAGCGCGAAGGTACGCCGCGAAAGGATCGCTAGGCCATGCGTCGACCAAGGATCGCTAGGCCATGCAGTCAGACACCGTCAACCAAGGATCGCTAGGCCATGCAGACAGACACCGTCAACCAAGGATCGCTAGGCCATGCAGTCAGACACCGTCGACCAAGGATCGCTAGGCCAGCAGTCAGACACCGTCAACCAAGGATCGCTAGGCCATGCAGTCAGACACCGTCGACCAAGGATCGCTAGGCCATGCAGTTAGACACCGTCAACCAAGGATCGCTAGGCCATGCAGTCAGACACCGTCAACCAAGGATCGCTAGGCCATGCAGTCAGACACCGTCAACCAAGGATCGCTAGGCCATGCAGTCAGACACCGTCAACCAAGGATCGCTAGGCCATGCAGTTAGACACCGTCAACCAAGGATCGCTAGGCCATGCAGTCAGACACCGTCGACCAAGGATCGCTAGGCCATGCAGTCAGACACCGTCAACCAAGGATCGCTAGGCCATGCAGTCAGACACCGTCAACCAAGGATCGCTAGGCCATGCAGTCAGACACCGTCAACCAAGGATCGCTAGGCCATGCAGTCAGACACCGTCAACCAAGGATCGCTAGGCCATGCAGTCAGACACCGTCAACCAAGGATCGCTAGGCCATGCAGTCAGACACCGTCAACCAAGGATCGCTAGGCCATGCAGTTAGACACCGTCAACCAAGGATCGCTAGGCCATGCAGTCAGACACCGTCAACCAAGGATCGCTAGGCCATGCAGTCAGACACCGTCAACCAAGGATCGCTAGGCCATGCAGTCAGACACCGTCAACCAAGGATCGCTAGGCCATGCAGTCAGACACCGTCAACCAAGGATCGCTAGGCCATGCAGTCAGACACCGTCAACCAAGGATCGCTAGGCCATGCAGTCAGACACCGTCAACCAAGGATCGCTAGGCCATGCAGTCAGACACCGTCAACCAAGGATCGCTAGGCCATGCAGTCAGACACCGTCAACCAAGGATCGCTAGGCCATGCAGTCAGACACCGTCAACCAAGGATCGCTCGGCCATGCAGTCAGACACCGTCAACCAAGGATCGCTAGGCCATGCAGTCAAACACCGTCGACCAAGGATCGTGGTGGAACGGCCCGGCCAAACTGCCCACCTGATTGGTCTCCATACTGCGATCGGTACCACGTGCTGTAGGGTTGCGGATCTCTTCAGGACCGCGACAAGACATGCGGTCCGCCATGATTTCTGCGCTACGTGAGAATTCTTGACGTGCCAGTTACCGAGACTGTGCTTCTATACCAAAGTGACGGATCGTTGGATCAGATGCAAGCCCTACTCATGGGCATTTTGTTGAGCGTTTGGACGTTCATACTTGAGCAACACCTGCTTGCAGGTGGTTCCGCCATTGCATGTGGCTAACCTCTGTTCAAACAACGACAAAAGGGACGAGAAACGAGAGGCCATTTTTCGTTCTTTTGCTGCGGCGCGGGACTAGTCCCCTAAGGCACTTTTCCCTTTCTTTTCCCATCTTTTCCCATGTTTCTTTTTCCAAGCCACGAATGGTGATCAACCTCAAGTAGTAGTAGTAGTAGTAGTAGTAGTAGCATGTGTCGTCTGCCGAAGCAGCCGGAGACAGCGGGCGCAGGGGGCAGGTCTTGCTTTACAATTCTCTTCTTCATGGAGGCCCGCCCCCGGCATCCCGACTGTCCAATCACTGTCAAGAAAGGTTTGTGCCCCATAGTGATGAGGTGGTTGACCAGGCCCCCACGAAGCTATTATTATACACAACACGGCTACAACACGAGGATGCAGCCCTGCTTAGGTGTGCACTCAGCCATCACAGGGCCTCAGATCTCGCTACTTGACCTGACACAGCTGCCACCCAGAAGGCCGCAGCAACCTTCGCAATCATGGTGATCAACCTCAAGAAAAAAAAAAAAACACGCCGTGTGTCTACCTTTGTCGACTTTTTCGTGTGTTTCCGACGATCCCGTAGTGGGCGTACAGATTTTAGTTTTAGCTATCGAAAAAAAAAAAAAAGAACCACCTTTGGTGTGATCCATATAGTACGGTGAAACCATGGTAGAACTACGGAAGAACTACGGAAAACTCGAAAGGGGTGTCCAAAAATTATTTTTTCCGGCGCTCGGGATTTTTCCAAGCGTTGATCGGAGTCGTCGCAGCTCAAGCTCCCGAGTAATAACATACTCAGGGCCCCAGGCCCGCGAAAAGCTCGTGTTCCGACTCCATGATGCACGCCTCGACTTCGGGAGGGCCAAGCAGCTCAACCGCCTCGCGCACTTCTGAGGCCGAAGTGGTGACGTACTGGTCAGCCTCCGCTTCCCATAACCGCCGTTCCAGTTCGCTTCTCTGCCTGAGCTGCTTAGGGGGGTAATGCATTTCAGACGGGGTTTCCACACCTTTTCATGCAGCCTTTTGATGACATTTGAGCACTGGGAGCGAAAGAAATGTGAAAACAGGGATTTGCCAAGGGAGCACAGATTTTTTCCTGAGCGGGCCACCAGCCCACCATTTATAGGGGGGGGGTGGGGGACCCACCTTTTCCCCCCAGGAGGGTCCGGTTTTCCAGAATTCTGGAATCACTCCGGATTGGTGTTCTCCGCGAGTTTTTCAGAAATTTTTCAGATATCCCGCCAAAAAACATGAAAAACAGGGGGGTGCGGGGGGCTACGCCCCCCGCCCAAACGGTACGGGTTTTCCAATAAACTTTTCAACCCCATTTCAACAATCCTGTTGGTGTTCTCACTTAGAAATCTACAGCTAGACCACTTTTCAGACAACAAAAACTGGGGTTGTCCCACCTTTTTGGATCACCAAAACTGACGTTTGAGGGTTTCCCACTTTTTTGGGTCACCAATACTGACGTTTGAGGGTTGTCCCACTTTTTTGGATGACCAATACTGACGTTTGAGGGTTGTCCCACTTTTTTGGATGACCAATACTGACGTTTGAGGGTTGTCCCACTTTTTTGGGTCACCAATACTGACGTTTGAGGGTTGTCCCACTTTTTTGGGTCACCAATACTGACGTTTGAGGGTTGTCCCACATTTTTGGATCACCAATACTGACGTTTGAGGGTTGTCCCACATTTTTGGATCACCAATACTGACGTTTGAGGGTTGTCCCACTTTTTTCGATGACCAATACTGACGTTTGAGGGTTGTCCCACTTTTTTGGATCACCAATACTGACGTTTGAGGGTTGTCCCACATTTTTGGATCACCAATACTGACGTTTGAGGGTTGTCCCACATTTTTGCATCACCAATACTGACGTTTGTGGGTTGTCCCACTTTTTTCGATGACCAATACTGACGTTTGAGGGTTGTCCCACTTTTTTGGATCACCAATACTGACGTTTGAGGGTTGTCCCACATTTTTGGATCACCAATACTGACGTTTGAGGGTTGTCCCACACGTGGTGAAAAAAACGACCCTGGCGGGATTCGAACCTGTGCCCTCAGGTTAGAGGTCCGCCGCACTGTCAACTCGCCCACATATTCCTGCTGGGGCGGGGGAAATATTTCTGAACTTTGCTCAGAAATCTTTTTGAATACCAAGGTGGGGGGGGGGTCTGGGGACCCACCTTTTCGTTCTGCCAAGTCGGTGGGCAGGTGGCCCGCTCAGGAAAAAATCTGTGCTCCCCAAGAGGAAAGGAGAAGTGATGGAGGCTGACGATGTTGTTCGACCAGACTCGAGTGCATTGTCACTTTCGTTTTCCTTTGCGCATCCCACGCATCCTAGACGTAACTGTTCTGGTTGAGTGCGAGAGACGTTATGTCGCTGGCAGCCAGGAAGCAGACGACACGGTTGCGCACCGTCGTAGGTATTGTCATGCACGAGTGGGTAAGCAAAGGTGTCTCGTCGGCGCGTCGAAGAGATCTGGGCCTTGAACCTAGTCTCGCGATATGGAGTTTCTGAAGGAAACCCAAACCTGCAATGTCGCCCTGCAGTTCGATACTGGGCCACCAGACCCGGCTTCGCAACGGGCCGGTGGCCACTTTACAGCGACATGGAAAAACGATGAAGGGAGAATCCTGTGGCACCACCTCGACGTTCACATCACATGCCGTCAATGGTATCATCCAGAAGATGATTCAGTACTTCGCGAAGTTGACAGACGAACTGATTGCGTTGAATGTACTGGACGAGGTAGCCCCATTTGGGCAAGACCGTTTTTGTGTGGCAGCGCGCCACACTCGGCAGGTTTGGCCCTGCATGGGCTGCTGCGTTCTGCATGAGTGCCCATGCTGCGCTCTGCATGAGTGCCCATGTTGGAAACTCGGGAAAGTCGGTACTTGAGTTGCTACTCGTGTTCTTCGGTAAGTTCCCTGAGATGGTATCGCAGTCATCTGCAAAGACGAACGTCCTGCACCGCTTAGGGAAGCAAGATGCTCAGACTACAGATCGCAGGCTGGGTCTAGGCTTCGCTCTTGTTGTGTACCCTTTCTTCAGAGCTCTGTGGGGGTTTGCTGATGGTAATCACACAAACCTCACATTCACGGTTGGCATCGTGAAATCGCTGTCCTTAAGTTTGTCCATCGTTGCAATGAAAGCAGACATTGCGAGAATGGTGCGACGTAGGGAAACTGTGCTGGGTGTTCCTCAGGAATGTCGGGTCACACCTGAGACGCTGTCGTGGAAGACAACCGTACCCCGATCCCGAAGCAGTGACACAAGTGAACGCCAACCTTCCCGACGGTGTTGTACGTCACGGAATTTGAAAGTACTATGGAGCAAAGGCACTTCGTCTCGGGCGATCACCCCACTTTCCGACTGCAACACAAGTGAAAGGCCTGCTGCACCACGCAGCCTGCGGGTTCATCTTGGAAGTACAAAGGTTTTGCACTCAGGAAGACCCCTCTCGTTCCGCGTCCTGTAACGCTTGGCCCATCCCTGACGGTCGGAAAGCTCAAGCAAGAAATAGCGGATCAGGGAAACCGGCGGATTTGACATTTGCTGTCGCGCACCGCGACTGAAAGGCCATCGAAAGCATCCATGATCGCAAAGTACGCCTGGAGCGCTTGAAGTTGGACTACCTCGCCAAGAAAGAGAAGATAGCTGGTAAAGCTCGCAGGAGAAAGCAACGGCGGGAGGCGTACCGCCAGAACGTGGAACTGCGGTTCGATTATGACACCAACTGGCCGAAGGAGCTCCTCATGGAGCAAGCTGACGCTCGTCGCTTCACCGCGACACAGAAGTTGAACAAGAAGGACTTGGTCTCCCGCATTCAAGGGTGCGATGCAGAAAGTACGAACGCGGCGCTTCTTGCTTTGGCAAAGAAGCGCGGCATCAGTAGAGTTGGTCCTTCGAGCACAACACCCACCCTGCTCAAAAAACTGCAAGAGTATGACGACAAGTTGCCGCTGCCATCATCGGTGAAAGACTCCATGTTAACTGTCGATGATGGCAACGAGTCTGTGTCGGAGGATGATATTGAAGACGGACACTTTGAGAGCGGTGGAGACAGCGACAATAGCGATTACCATAAACGAAGACGTCAAACATGACACGATGCAAATACAGATATTCTGTGACATCCAGTAGAATCTAGCGGTCGATTTTCTGCCTCGTTTTTTTTTGTATAAGCACCTGCTTTGTAGGAGATACTTGAGGAGACTGCCAGCTGCAAAAGATCAAAAGGAGGTAAATGTGCTACGAAACACAGGTGAATCTGGTTTAGTGGCGGGCGTAAGCGTTCAACAAAAAGACCCATTTTGTAGTTGTCTTGTTTCTCCCCCTCTAGCCTCCTTCGAAGTAAGCACAAGGCAGCCCCTCGAGTATTTCTTTTTTGGTTGCAGAAGAGGCAGATTTTTGGTGCTCCAGGCATGCAGAGACCAAACTGACAGCCCTGCGCACTGCGCAAGTAGTTGGGTAAAAAGCGAACTTTCACAGTAAAAATAATTTTTGGACACCCCTTAGTACGGCAAGACTACGGAAGAAGTACGGAAGAACTACGGAAAACTGGAGGGCGGATCACACCAACCTTGCAAAAAAAGGGTGTGTTGTGACACCACCTTCAAGCTTCTTGACCCACCGACTTCCGCTCCACCTGGACCAGACTTGGACGCGCGGCGTAAAGTTCGGGTGCACCAACGTTGTACACCGCTCCGACGCCGCTTGAGCTCCAGAGTTACCAGGTTGAAGGAAAGGAAGGCGTCATAAGTAACAGACTACCTTCCGAATGGACACCTAGTCCGATAGGAAGGCATGAAAAGGGATAGGGCAATGACGAAGCAAATAGTAAAAGGCTGGGACAGACATGCAAGGGCAGGTCTCGCTTCGCTTGTACTCTGGGGGACCCACCCCTTGCAATCCCGACACAGTCTCGAAAGAAAAGGTTTTACTGACTGCTGCGCCCCCAACGCGAGAGGTGTACTTTGGCAGGGGAGAGAGGGAAAAGTGGAGGGTTGCAAGAACGTGCCTCAGAATTGGATATGTTGTGCTCAACACCGCACTGGTCCTGTCTGCCGTGTTTCGACAGAGAGACTACTGCAGACCGAACAGCGGCGAGAGTCTGGGTTGTCTAAGAGCGTGATATACCCAAAATGTACATCCAGTGAGCGGGTGTGACACCCGCTTAGCTGCAGCTTCTCCCGCAATCGTGAGCAGGACAAACTCAAGAGGTCTGAAGGGATAAGCACTGTTGACGGTATACGGGGTATTAGTATTACTTGTGCAGGCGATCCTTGACCCATGCATCAAATCGTGCCCTCAGCATTACCGAATCGACCCATTTTCGGACCCGCAGATGGCCAAACCCCGCAAAAACCGAAAGAAATGTCGTTTTTGTTACAGGTATCCGTGCCAACTACACCCGTCACACAGGATATGCATACTTCCAAAATATCAACACGCTCGTGCATTGGACCCGAAGACAAGTGTTGGCTGTTTGATTTGAAAAACTGTGTTGCTTGATGAAAAAGAGCCGGAGCTGTCATAGAAACCCAAGTTTTGGCTCCAGCCGGGGGGCTTCCGCTAATTGTGAGCCCGTGCGGGGTGATGAGAATTGAAGCGGGTTTTCTTCTTTTTGATTGTGGTTTTCCCATTATTTTTTTTGTAGAGACAGGCGAACAGCCCGGTTTGAGGACGGGCTGTCGGTCGTCTTTCGACGTTGTTACGGTAGGGGTCTCAGGTTCAATCCTAGCCAGTCCGCTACAACTGCGTCGCATCGCCTGCAGCTGTCTATGGAGGGGACGGACCCGTTGTTGCGGCCATTGTGTAGCCGTCCACAACCAGGGGGTTGGCATTTCCACAACCGTTGTTCTGGAAATGTTCCCGTCAGTACAGAATGTCAGATGCACTAAGAAAAGAAGAATGTAATTAGGTCGTGCTGGGAGAAATACTCGCAGGCTAGAGGGAGAGAAAACAATACAACTACAAATGGTGTGATCCAGACCCCGGTAGAAAGTCGGTAAGAAGTCGCCAAGAACCCGGCAGAACTCAGGGTGGGGTCCATTTTTTATTTTTACCTTTCCTGCAGGAACTCTCACAACTACTCCGGGTTTTGAGGAGCATCCCAGGCTGGCTTGTATCCTGCGCAGTATTTGCTCTCTCCCCGGGCCCAAGGCAAAAAGGTGGGACTTGAGGACCTCCGAGTATACAAAAAGAGAGGAATATGAGACGATGCCAGGGGGGAGGGTTTGGGCAGAAATACTCTGGCAAGTACGATGCTGTGCATGTGGGGTGTGCGACCTTTGAGGCGAAACCGGGTTCTATGCTCCGAAGAATGGATAAGGGCCCCCCACTCAGCCTCAGAATACGGGGTTCTGAGGGTACAATATCCCGCGGCGTTGACAATTTGTGTCAATATACCCGAACCCAGTATTTGTCGAGAAATGTTTGAATGAAACACTATTTCTGACTTTGTGGAGAATGGATTCGGACGTTTTTGGGTCAGATCGTCGGCGACGTCAGCGATTTCTGTGAACGGGCGAGGTGTGGCTGCAACTGACTCTATTGTCAGCCGATGTTTCGACGAAACGCATTCTGTGTCACGTGGATTCTGTTGACCTGCGAGCCAGCAGTTCTAAAGGGACCCGAAAGCTGCGAAGAGGGCCCCATTCGGTCCACTCCGGTTGCAGTGGGCGCGAGAGGACGAGACACCCGAGACTGCGACGATGTTTCAGGAGTGTGCTCGCCGTTTGAGAAGCTGACGGAGATGACGACCGATGATGTCAATGTGGCAAGGAAGAAGAGCGCTCGTGTGATGAGCGCGTTCACCGCCACTCGATAAAACGCGGGGCGGCACCGATCCTTTTCTAGAAGCTGTCCAGCGGGGGCAGTCCCAGCCACGCGTAGTTTCGAATTCGGCGACAAGTACCCGAACAAGGGTCAGTCAGGGAGTGAGAGATGCTTGCTGGCCAAGCTCTGCTTACGACTAGCATCTACCGGTTCTTGAGGAGACTCTGTAAACGAGTTCACCTCTGAACCGTGGATTTGCAAGCACGGAAAATGCGACTTGACGCTTAAGTTGCAGTCCCTGGCAGCGAAGGCGAAAGAGCGAAAGAACACAATAAACGCTAGAACGACGGACTGCCTTGCTTGCAGAGGTTGATTACACAACTTGGGCAAAACCGCTTCTGGCGGAGCAGGCCCTTTCGCCAGGCTTGACATCTTGGCCGAAGTCAAAGTTAGTGGCGACCACTGAAGAATCAGACAAAAGGCTGATTGGATGAGCTGAAGCAGCACGCCGAGAAGCAACATGTGCGAGGTGTTTCTACTAGGCTTCTGAATAATTGGCAGACCACGACAGTAAAGCGACACTCCAAGCGAGGTTTTGCGTTGAACTGTTGTTGACGACAGCGTTGCCGCAGACATTAGTGATGACTCTGGCAATTCTGATGCGACACGACTCGACACAAGCTGTGGGCACAAACACGACGAAGGCGCCAAAAGTGCGATGCACCCGCATTCCGGAGCAGCAGGTGCGTGACCGCAGACATTAGTGATGACTCTGGCAATTCTGATGCGACACGACCCGACACAAGCTGTGGGCACAAACACGACGAAGGCGCCAAAAGTGCGATGCACCCGCATTCCGGAGCAGCAGGTGCGTGACCGCAGACATTAGTGATGACTCTGGCAATTCTGATGCGACACGACCCGACACAAGCTGTGGGCACAAACACGACGAAGGCGCAAAAATGAGATGCACCCGCATCCCGGAGCATCAGGTGCGTGAGCCAGAACCGCTATGCTACAGATTTTTGCAAGCTCCGACATGAAATCTCCCGAAAATCGTTCTTGATTTCCCTTTCCTTCAGATCACATAGATGCCCGGATATACCAGGATACCGGCGGGTGCATTTGAAAGTCGCACCAGGTAGCATGCCATGCAACCATATCAAAGTTCTCCAGGTCACTGTCGTCCGAGCCTGACAGCTCACGACGTTCGAACGGAAGCCAACTCTGTCATGCCTGTAGCTGCTGGATGGATGCGGTTCACATTTCAGTTGAGGTTCTGCAGATACCTCCAGAATAGCACGCCGGCCTAAGAGATGCCCCCATGAGGGATTTAAGGGTGGGTACCTGGTATACTACCCAATATACCCACCCGGGGGCATCTATGGAGGCTTCTATACACTACTTAACCCTCACGGCTCTCCCGTTCTCGGTTATTGACACCCGACCTCAGCACTGCATATCCAGGGAGTTTGAAGACTATTCTGTTGCCATATCGCGGCAGGTACTGCGTGAAGCGTCGACAAATGCCTGAAAGAGCTAGCAGCGACTCGGTGGGAGATGCAAGCCACCAAAAATAAAAAATGGACCCCCCCCCCCCCCCCCCCAGGGGTACCTGTAATCCGGGGCCCGGGCCCTGGAAAATTTTCCAGGGTTTTTGGCCCTGAACGATTACCAAAGGAAAAACTCTTTGGTACAAGATGCAATTCGTTTACAATTCCATTCCAGGGCCCCAGACTGTCCTTGAGCTCAACGGATTCAAAAGCGTTCAAAAACGTCCTCGGAATGTATTTTTTGACACAGCCACGAAACCTGAAGGAGGTTTTCAGGTTCTGGCAGGTCTAGCTGGCTGCCTAAAGGGTACCACGGCTCACCCAAGGTCACAGGTGGCAAGGTGGGCGTTGAATTTTTTTTTTTTTTTTTGGGCCGGAATCCCTAAAAACCCGCATTTCGGAAAGTTTTTGTCCTACATTTTTCCCAGGGCATTTTGACCATTTCACCTTAGAGCCTCCGCCTGCTCAGCCCATATGGTAAATGCACGACTGTGAGCTTTTTTTATCAAATTTTTTCAAGCTTATTTCTTGATTTTTCTCGTCTTGCTCTCCGCTTGTTGTGGAAGCTGCAATATTGAAGATTCCATCCTTGGATGGCGTGATTACCGTGGGCCTGGACCCTATCTGGACCCTAGCGCTAACCCGGGGCCCGGGGCCCGGGCCCTGGAGGCCCTGGATTTACAGGTACCCTTGCCCCCCCCCCCCCCCCCGGTAAGAACCCGGCAGGAACCCGGCAGAACTTGGTTTGGATCACACCAACAAAGTGGTCTTTTTTTTTTTGTTGAACGCTCCGCCACTAAACCCAGGCCTACCTGTGTTTCGTGTGGGCTACAGCTCACTACATTTGCTGGTTTCAAAGAAACGTGAAAACGGGAGTTTGCCTAGAGGCTTTTCGCGTTATTCTGCAGATGCTTTGAGCTATCTTTGTGTCTATGCTTTCAGTCGTCTTCTTAACCATGGTTAAGTGCGCAAATGGTGTAAACCGAAGCCAGAACCAACACAAGTCGAACTTGTGCGTGGGCTCCTCCGAAGAAATGCCCATCACACTTTGTTGGATTGTTGCAGAGTCGCCGACATGGTGACGATGCCCTCAAGTATTTCCTACAAACAAAGAGAAGCGCGAAATCGGTTACTACTTTTGCTTCGAAGGCCAACGTCATAAAGGGAGGGGTCGAATAATAACAGTTATTTGACACGCGTCGGTTGTCTGAGAACACTACCTCTATTTGATCCTCCTACTGTTCGGCTACCCCGGAACATTTGTTCGTATTCGACAAATCGGATAATAACACAGGTGTTATTATTCGACCCCTCCCCAGTCTTACGCCACAATCGATATCAAGAGGGGGGGTAGAACGGAGTTCTTGAGAAAAGAAGTAGACGCTCCGGGAGCACCAAAGGTCTTCGAGGTTGGTTGGTTGCTTGCTTTAGTTTTGGCTATTCGTTTGTTGCGTTGAGTTGACGAATGCGCGAGCTCTGTGCAGGAACACTTCCGGGGGTAGGTCTCGCAATGAGTGACAACAGCAGATCAGCATCAAATGATCAACGATAACGACTCGACACTTGCACAATGGGGTTTCTTTTCGCGTGCGGAGCGTGTAAAACTCTCGAACGGGGGCTTTCCTGTGGTAGCACCAGCTCGTTTGTGGTTCGTGTCTCAGTACTCCTGCAGACGTGTTCCGGAAGTGTTCCCTCCAGTACAGCAGAAAGGGCTAAAAGAAAGGGAGCGCGTGACCAGTGTTTCCGCGTCCCCCAAGTTCTCACAATTTTCTTGGTCACCAACGAAAAACTGGCTGGAAACAAATTTCATCCTATGTCTGTCACGGCTTGATAACACACAACCGAGATGAGCAGCTGTACGGTTCATGTGTATGGCGCGAGAAACCCCCAGGCTTCTCAGCAAGGCCGTTTTTCGGGAAGCAGGCTTTTTGAGATATATGAACCACAATTTTGGGGCTCCCGCAACGGCCGTGACCACATGAACTGCACATCCCGTCCATCGTTGGCCACTGGCACCAGCGCAAGGTAACCCATTCTACCTGCAGCCCTGTTTGGCACAGGTAGCTGCTTTCTGGTTGACGAGTGCGACAGCATTGCCGGCTGCTATTCTCAATCAGCAGAACGGGTCCGTGCTCAGGGGGTTAGTCTCCTCTCGACTCGCCAGGGGGAGGCGGCGTCACTAACCTGTATTTTCCTCGTCACTGCATTTCTCCACGGACTGCCGCATTGCGGGGTCCGACAGGCGATGAGAGGGTTGGTAAACAGTTGCACATTTCTAAAAAATAGTACGGAGCTTTCTTTTGTTTGTGCACTAGCGGAACTCAGGTAAGTTTCATGTAGTACGCTGCCAACTACTACTTTTTAGTACCAACAATGCTTTGTTAACACAAGAAAAGCTGCGAAAAAAGGAAAGGTGATGTCGTGAATGGCTTCTTCGTGTTTGTTTGCTTTTCTTCTCGACAATCTTTCACGTTGTTTGTTTGTTGCTAGCGTAGCTTACTTGAGTTTGAAGTGAAGGTCTGGTATTTGGAGTTCTCGTTCTCCCACAACGCTTTCAGCCCAGCTTTTCAGCCCCTAGCTTTCTGTGCCAGTGTCGACGCCCTTTGTGTGCCCCTATTTAGCTCCCCTTGTTTGACCGGCTCGTTGCATCTTTCCATCTCTGGCGCATCTTCTGTGTCGGGCGACGGGGCGTTCAGACAGCCACCGCTTTTCAGAACAAACCCGTGATTGGTGAAGGTCATGTACTGGCAAACTCAGCAGAGAACGCAAAAAAAGCGACATCCAGCGCACATGGAAACAACAACCAACACTGGCGTCGACTCCGGCGGCAGGCCCAGGGTCGGCTCTGGTCACAATCTTCGAGCAGCACTGCGCGACTTCCGCGCAGACCCGCCCGGAGAAGTCGGCGGGGAGGCACGCGCCTCGTCGACCTCGGCGTAAACCGCCGGAGGCTCCGAGCAGCACACGCACTCCGGCTGCCCAGCGGCGTCTAGCCGGCAGGCACGGACGGGGCCGCACGGGCGTGACGCGGCAAACGTCGAAAACGCAGCAGCCGCCGTCCGAGCCGCGGCGCAAGACGTGGTCCTCGGCGCAAAGGGCGTCGACTCTGGCGCAGGAAGCTATAGGTAGGTACGTACGTGAGTACGTTGCTTTGGGAGTGCATCTTCTCATGAAGAAAATCCAGCACACATTTCTTCTTCCTAGATTTTTTGCAACCGGGCCTTCTCGAGTATTACCTGACATCAACCAACACTGGCGTTGACTGCGGCGACAGGCCCAGGGTCGGCTCTGCACACAATCTTCGAGCAGCACTGCGCGACTGCCCGGAGAAGTCGGCGGGGAGGCACGCGCCCTCGTCGACCTCGGCGTAAACCGCCGGAGGCTCCGAGCAGCACACGCACTCCGGCTGGCCAGCGGCGTCCAGCCGGCAGGCGCGGCCGTGGCCGCACGGCGTGACGCGGCACGCGTCGAGAACGCAGCAGCAGCCGGCTCCGCCGCCGTCGAAGTCCGCGGCGCAAGACGTGATCCTCGGAGCAGAAGGCGTCGACACTGCAGAAAGCTATAGAGTACCAGGCAGTAAGTGAGCACGTCGCCACGGGGGTGCATTCTCATGAAAATCCAGCACATTTTCCTCTTCCGGAGTGTTTCCCGCAAAGCAAGGCAGGCAAACATCAACCAGCGTTGACTGCGGCGACAGGCCCAGGGTCGGCTCTGCACACAATCTTCGAGCAGCACTGCGCGACTTCCACGCAGACCCGCCCGGAGAAGTCGGCGGGGAGGCACGCGCCCTCGTCGACCTCGGCGTAACCCGCCGGGCACGCCGGAGGCTCCGAGCAGCACACGCACTCCGGCTGCCCAGCGGCGTCCAGCCGGCAGGCGCGGCCGGGGCCGCACGGCGTGACGCGGCACGCGTCGAAAACGCAGCAGCCGCCAGCTCCGCCGCCGTCCGATTCCGCGGCGCAGACGTGGTTCTCGGGGCAAGCGGATGGCTCGCCGAGTGCGCACCGCGGCTTGCCCGTGCAGAGCCCGGCCGGACAGGCCGCCGGGGGGCAGAGCTTCGCGGTGCACTGCAGGGTGCCGTACAAGCAGGCGCAGAGGTTGCAGCTGTGCGCGCCGTCGCCGTGCCCGGCCCAGCCGTGGGGCACGAGGGCGCCGCACTGCGTGGCGCAAGGCTTGAAGCAGCCTGCCTGCCCGTTCTCGTCGACTTGGCACACTCGGTCCGCTGGGCACGCCGCGCCGGCGCAAGCACCGTGCGCCCGGCTGGCAAACGCGGCCACGCAGAGAGCCACCATGGCGCGGCCCATCATCTCCGGGTTTTCGGGGAAGCGGGGTGTCGGCGCTGCCTTCTTGTCTGCTTCTCCCCGATCCCTTTTCTTCTAGTTCGAGTGAACGTTTGCGTGAATCCGGGGGCTTAAAGTCTCCAGGTGTATCATATCAGGTGTAACCAACAGGGTGTGCGTTGCTGTAGTAGTGCGGTAACAAACGAACAAGCGTGTGCACATCTGTTTAGCTTTTTAGAGTAGAGTGTTGTTGTTTGTGCGCACAGTGTGGGGGCAGAGCTTCGCGGGGCACTGCAGGGTGCCGTACAGTACAAGCAGGCGCAGAGGTTGCAGCTGTGCACGCCGTCGCCGTGCCCGGCCCAGCCGTGGGGCACGAGGGCCCCGCTCATTATCAACCACCAAAACGCGCTGCCGTGCGTCCTTTGGCTGCGTACATTGAAGGGCAACCCGCAAGATTGTATGTGAGAGAGAGAGACGAGCTAGAGTGCAGGGACCACCTCTCCGGGGAGTTCCTTCTTTCCGTGCTGCTGCGGCGGGCGTAAGTCGCTCCGGAGGCGCGCTGCAGGTTGCGGCTCGGCGCCTGAGTTGGCGCTGCAGGGGGTGATCTGGCAGGAGGTAGCGCTGCGGGCCCTGTTGCCTGAGACCAGATTGTTAGTGCCAAAGAGGGAGCAGCAGGGAAGCAAGAAATGAGAGCAAACGGCAAGCTCTAGGGCGCGAGTGCCGCCGTTCAAGTCGCGCGTGTACCTCTGGGCGCAGGTGGCAGAGGGGGGGGCTTTTTTTCGGTTAAGAAGGAGAAACCCGGAGTCCTGGACCTCTTCAGGAAGTGCAAACGACCGTCAACTTCCCCCTCTTTTGACAGCTTGCAAGGTGGTGCCTTCAAAAAGTTCCGTTCGGGAGTTTGCGAACCGTCGATTCCTTGCGAATGTACTCCCCCCTGAACCCATAATCTTCGATTTCTCGTTCGGGGAGAGCGGTGGGAGCCATGATGACTTCCTCGATCAGACATTCGTCGACAACCATCATCATCAGTAACTTTGCATCAGCCACCCGCATTCTTCAATTTTCAGGTCAGCCCAGTCTCGGAAGACCTGTAGTCAGAGCAGCAGCGACAAAGTCAAGAGGCCCGGTCTAAAGTCACCGCGGCAGACCTACTTCTTTCCAATAAGGCAAGACGCGAAGTCCTGAGATAAGGAACAAGCACTCACTTGCCTTGCCCCAAAACAAAATATACTGGGGGTAGCCGACCCCGTTTTCCGAGACTACCGAGGGGGGGGTGCGGAAGGGTGGGTGGAAGACTCAGCTGTCTTTCTAGTTCGCAAGCACTCGTTTTCGGCAAACACTGGCAAGGGGGGGGGGGGGGGGGGGGGGGGGGGGGTAACGACCGGCACCGCCGCCAGGCCAGCCAGGGGGTGCCTTTCTGGCGGCGGACAACGCGGCCATTTTTTTCGAGACGTTTATTACAGGGACAGCACGCCTCCAAAAAACGGAATGCCGCGTGCATAAGGGGCAGCGCAGTGGCGGGGGGTCCCCCCCGGCCTCGTCGAATTCCGGCGGTGGTCGGGGAAGTGGGGGGAGGGTTCGAGCACGGTGCACAATTAGTCAGCGGGAAAACAGTGTAATGACTGGTCATCTTCCTGGTGAAAATGGCTTACTAGTGTGCCACTACTAGTCATTTTCCTTGTGAAAATGGCGTACGAGTGTGCCACTTATAATAATGAAAAGCACACTCTAGTAAGAATGACTAGTGGCACTAGCCACATGACTAGTAAGATCATTAGTAAATGACCAGTGAATGGCATTGGCTAGTGCACCGTCAGATCTCTAGTAAATGACCAGTGAACGGCATTGGCTAGTGCACCGCGAGGCGGAATCACGCGCGGGGGCGGCTACGCCTCCTCCTTCGCCTCCTCCTTCTTGGCGAACGGCTTCCTGCCCCCGCCCCGGCCCTTCCGGCCGGCGAGGGCCCACATGCGGTTGCCGTGGGCGGCGCCGTAAAAAGCAGTGAACTCGCCCTTCGAGTACAAGCGCTTGCTGCCTCGCTCAGTCGGGTCGGGTCGCTTTAGTTCTCGGGCCTTGAGCTCGCCAACGTTCAGCTCCTTCAGAAGCGTCTTCAGCATGTGCACCCTGCGCGAGTTTAGGCTATATTTGTTTATGGTAAAAAGCTTGCTTGTCTATATCAAAAAGTGTCGGATGGCAGCGTGCTACCAGATTGTTAGTAGCCAAAAAAGGGAGCAGAAGGGAAGCAAGAAATGAGAGCAAACGGCAAAGCTCTAGGGCGCGAGTTCCGCCGTTCAAGTCGCGCGTGTACCTCTGGGCGCAGGCGGCAGAGGGAGGAAAATCTTAGTTTCGTGCTCAGTCGCTACTTGCCTCTCATGAGGCATGCATGTGGCAGAGGGGGGGGGGCTTTTTTTCGGTTAAGAAGGAGAAAACCGGAGTCCTGGACCTCTTCAGGGAAGTGCAAACGACTGTCAACCTCCCCGTGTTAAATCACTCAAACCAGGGTTGACACACGTACGCACAAACAAAAAGCGTAAAGTAGTACGATATGTGGTCTGCCACAAAAGGGGTGATTCCTTCGGAATCACTTCGGAAATGGGGTAATCCGTTCAGGGGGTCCGGGGTGCACATCCCAGCCCGCCGAAAAGCGACTGTCTGCACCCCTTGTGGTTTGGAGTAGAATCATTTTTCGGAAATGGGCCCTGTGTGGCAGACCAACATGAGGACGCATCTTCAAACATTTGTGTCGCATCTTTCCAAAAAGCAAACGACGACCATTCTTCGGCCGCTCGCGGACACCCGCAAGCTTTCGTGAATTAACCACCACTACAGTGGTAGGTCGTCCGCAGGTGCTTAAGTATGATAATGCTGCAGGAAGTTCCCCTGAGCTCGTGCTAACCACGATTGCGATAAATCAAAGCAGGCCCGATTTCCCTTTTTCGTGAGGTCCTTTCAGGGGGGTGTTTTTGCTGCTGCAAACTCTCGCGCAATTGCTGTTCAAACCGCATACTTGTTGCTGCGGTTGAGCCTCTCGACCTCCTTGAACACGACATCGAACTCCTTCTTGTTCTCGTCGTTCATCTCTTCGATGCGCTTCTTGTCGGCAGCGATTTCTTCCTCAGACTGTGGGGATTGTGGAGGATGGTAGGAAGCCAAACTACTTCTGATTTAACCGCTCTTTATCTCGGCCGACGGATGCGTGAAGCACGGCTATAGCGCAGTGGTACCACGGCACACACAATCGGGGGACGTCTGGGGTGTGAAAATTTCGTCTGCAGGAACAAATAGCATACCAGCTTCGCTCCTTTTGCTTGAACGGCTTCGCCAGACACGTTGGTGCCTTTCAACTTGCCCTCGTGGCCTTCGACGTCTTGAGTGTCGAACTTGACGCTGAGGCCGATCCTCAGGCGGCCTCCGTCGATCTCGTCGGTGTGGATGTACACTGCCCGCCCGTCTTCAAGCTCGGCGAAGCCGTACGGCCCCCTCCAGCTGACAACCTTTCCGGTCTTTGACATGTCTTCTGCGGCTTGCTTGTCAGGCTGTTAGACTTTTTGTTTGGACCTCCGGGTGTTGTCTGGAGAGTTTGTTGTTTCCTTCTTGCTGGGCCTGAGTAGGAGGTGAGCTAATCGGCAGGTTTCCCTCAGGAAAGATGCAAAGAACTTTGAAACGAGGGCTAAAAGTCCCTGAAACCGGTAAGAGCTGGAGATGCGTTCAAATCTTAATCATTGCTCCTTCACTGGGGGTTATGGTTAAGACGTCTGGACCTATTCGGATCGTCCAAGCTTCTGTTGCGAGACGGCTTGCCGGCTGCTTGCGCCGAACCGCATCGAATAGCTAGAGTGGAGCTGCATAAAAACTACCTGGACTTATTCATCGTCCCCGCCGTGGTTTCGCCGTGAACCGTGACCCTTTCCGAGGCAGAATGCAGAGCATCCATCCGGCTTTGGAAACTCAGAAAATAGGTGCAGGAGGTAGCTTTTGGCGTGGCAGCGTTTTAAGCCGTAGATTCTGATTACCTAGCTTCTGCCCTATCAGCTTTTGACGGTAGTGTAGTGGAACACCGTGGCTGTAACGGGTAACGGGGAATTAGGGTTCGATTCCGGAGAGGGAGCCTGAGAAACGGCTACCACATCTAAGGACGGCAGCAGGTACGCAAATTGCCCAATAGCAACACTGCTGAGGCAGCGAAGAGAATAGCCTCGGCACGTACTTTTCTCCCCGTAAAGCATGCTGCTTGGCAATCCGCCTGAAGCATTCCGAACCGAACGAGCGGAGAGGGGGGAAAGGGGCGGCCTGCGTTGGAAACGAGAAGAGAAGGGAGGAAAAAGGAGAGAACAAACGCTAAGAAAAAGAAACCCGTGTGTGGTGCGTTCGGCAGCATGTGCGAAACTCTTTTTTTTTTTTTTTTTTGGGCTTCCAAATTTTGTAAAAAGAAGAAGGGGGGAAAAAAAACGTTTTAAAAAAAATGGGAAAACGAGGGAAGAATGAGCCGCATTCGATCCGAAACCGCAGCGCGAGATCGGAAAGAAAAGCCAGAAGGAAAAACAAACAAACAAACAAAAAAAAATCGGCAGAGAAGAAAAAAGAACACGCTAGGAGACTAAAAAATTACTTCCTTGCGCGCACCGCGCCACGTCGCCTGAGTGCCACCATCTGCAATGGAACAACCTGCAGGTTTTGCGGTGTCCATTGACGCGATCGGCCACGAACAGGCGGGATGACGGCACTTATTAGAGTCGCCGTGGAAAAACTGTGTGCGACACGTGGGGCAAAGAAGTAACTGTTGCGGGGCAGAATCATCCTCCCCTGTTTTTGGGAAAGGAGAGACCCCGACGCGCCAAAACAAAAGAAGCGGACCCACGTGGGGAAGACCGCCAAGGGGGGAGAAAAGGAATGCGTTAGTTTTGGGTTGTTCTTGCTCCCCGTGGTCGTTTGTCGGCAAACTTAAGCCTGCGGGGAAACCGCCGAGGGGTCAGGTGGTCCTGAAATGCTCGGGAAATCCAAGATAACTGGTAATGGCTGCAGAATGCAAAAAAACAAGGCAGAATCACCACCACAAGCCGATTCCTGAAGAAAAAACATCGAAGCCCAAACTGGGCATCACCAGAGATCCAAAACTCGAAACCTATCACTGGAGAAAAGGAATGCGTTGGTTTTGGGTTGTTCTTGCTCCCAGTGGTCGTTTGTCGGCAAACTTAAGCCTGCGGGAAACCACGGCACACCACACAAGAACTTAAAACAAAAAAGAAGAGGGAACGATGGGAGCCAAAGCTTTCAGGGACCCCAGAGCGCACAAGCTCACTGTCCCCCGGTGGATCTGGCTTCGTGTTCCTTTTTGTATTCTGTCTTTCGTAGCCCGTCCCACTGTGCTTTTCCCCCCGAGTTTACTTCCTAGCGTGCTTTGTCGGCAGTTTGTGTGCGTTTGAGAACTGAATTTCGCGACAAAAAAAGAAGATAGAGCAGGAAAAACGAACGATGAAAAAGTAGAGAGGAAAACAAAACGGTCGGGTCCGGGCCTCTTTTTATCTAGATTCTCGAGTTTTTTGTCGTGCATCTATCAGGAGCTCTCGGCGAGAGCACAAACGCCGGGTGGCCCGGGGACGTGTGCGCGTGTGTGGCGATGGTGGGGCGGCTGGCAACGGTGTCCGGCGCGGTGGTTTGTCTTCACCACCACCACCACCACTACCACCGCCCCCCAAACCTCGTCGCTGCCTTACGAAAAAACCGTGGGAGGCCCGGCCTGGGGGGGGGGGGCGCCGACGGTGTGCGTGTGCTTTATTTTCTTTTCTCTTTTTTTTTTTTTGTTTCTGGCTCCCAACGACTCGCCAAGAGTGACCCTCAACTCGTGCAGGTTCGCGTCGTGCTTAGCGCTTACTCCCTGGTGATCCTCTTCTTCGGCTGTGCGTTTTGGGTACTTTTTAGAGTTAAAGTTCGCTTGAAATTCCGGGGGTTTAGGGTCTCCGTGTGACCGTTCATGAAAGGGCTCTCTTAGAGCAAGAAAGGGCTATGTGGTTACGGGTTGTATATTTAGTGCACGCTTTCGTTATGGGTTATGGCTAGCCATGTCCGGGACTGTTTGTGACCGACACCAAGTACATTCCTTCGTGGAGTGTAGTCTTGGGCCCCCCACGTTCTACAAGTTGTGTTAACAATGCATTGTTGGTACTAAAAATCAGTAGTTGGCAGCGTACTAAAAGCAACTCACCAAATCAGGTGAAAAGCCGCTAGTGCGCACAAACAAACGGAAGCGCATACTAATTTTTTTAGCGTTTATTGTGGTTTAACCGTTAAGAGGTTCGGTGGTTTAGGGTATCCGGTTGACCATTTCTTTGAGGCTGGGAGTCGGGTAGTGGTGAGGGATGTAGGCAAAGTACACGCCAATACACACTTTAAGTACGGCTTTTTGGAGTTAAAGTTCGCTTGAGGTTTCGGAATGTTTCGTTCTCCAGGTGACCTGGGCGGGGGGAAAAACTTAGTTTATTACCGGCTGGGAATTTTTTTTCCCGGCTGCCACACAAAAGTTAAGAAAAAGCGGGACAAAATAAAGCCTTATTTTCCCGCAAAATCCTTATTTTCCCGGTAAATCCTTATTTTCCCGGGAGGCCGTGCTGTGCGCAAAGAGGGGACTATGAGAAACCCAAACACGCACTAAAACCTCACAACGAGACAGGAAAAGAACCAGAAATCAATCCGGGAAAGAAAATGCCGGCGAAAGGGCCGAAGAGAAAGCGCGAAGAGTCCGAGGAGACTTCATCCGACGAAGACAGTGCCGATTCGCTGATGCCGCAGAAGTCGAAGCAGCGCTACACGGATGTCTGGAAAGACTTCCTGGCGTACATCCGCGAACACCACAACTACCCGAGGTCTGTCACAACCACGAGAAAGCCGAACGAAACTCAGTACTCAGGGTACATCAAGGCACTCCGCAACGAAAGAGGGCTCGCAGCAACGACAATCTGGTCGTACTTCAGTATGCTGACAACAAAGCACACGACACTCTACGGCGAAAACCCGGCGAAGAAGTTCCCCCGGTTAGTGCAGCGCCTGAAGACCTACAGCAAGGATCACGTCTCGAAGAAAGCGATGCCTTTCACACCGGAGCAGGTCGATGAGTTCATGAAACGCGAAACGGAATGCTCTGTTGAAGACACGCAAACAAAAGCACTCGTGGCCCTTGCCTACTTTGGTGGTCTGCGTTGTGCTGAGCTGCGGGGAATCAACATGGCGGACGTTCGACTTGCAACTAGTTCCGGCAAGAAGACAGTTGTCGTGAACTACCAGGGCCTGAAGTCCACCGCGGAGCAGGGCCAGCGATGCTTCAGCATCCCGGGTGAAGCCCCCGCGTTTGTTGAAGCCGTCGAACAGCACATGAAGAACCTGGCATGCAGCAAGATCTCGGACGGACCCCTTGCCCGCCGCTGTAAGAAAGACAAAACAGGATTCGTCGATCAGCCCATTGGAAAGAACCTGCTTTACTTGCTTCCACAAAAGATTGCGGTTGCTCTTCACTTGGAGGAGGGGAAGTACACAGGGCACTCGCTGAGACGGACGTCGGCGCGAGCTGCAGCAGACGCAGGAGCCACAACGATGGACATGCGTCGCCATTACGGTTGGCAAGGGGAAAAAACACCCCAACGTTACGTCGACAGTTCCACTGCTCAAACCAGCAAAATGGCCAGTTTCCTTGCCCCGTCAAATGCCACGTCAGCCCAGCCCGTTGCCGTTACCCAAGCCCAACCTGTTGTCGTTACCCAAGCCCAACCTGTTGCCGTTACCCAAGCCCACCGTGTCACGATTGACATCAATCTGCATGTCAACACTGCGACCGGTGCCGTGACTGTTCCGCAGCAGTAGCACCACTTTCCCACACCCTTTCCTTCTTCTTCTTTCGATCATCAGAGCATGACTCCGTGACTCCGCTCTTACCGTGTCTTCTGCGTGCTGAGAGATATACCGAGACTGCCACCGCCGAGAGTGATGAAGCCACCATGAGACCAGTGGACACGAGAGCCCCGGCCGGGAAAAAACTAATTCCCAGCCGGTAATAAACCAACGTATAACCGGAAAATACAAGCCTTTTTGTCCCTCGGAATCGACTTTTTCTCTCGACTCGCCCTCCGGGCGAGTCTCGAGAAAAAGTCGATTCCTCGGGACAAAAAGGCTTTTTATTTTCCGGTAATAAATAGCTATTATGTAATGTTCAGGCAGAACACTGCCTCGCATGCATGTTTGATGCTAGCATCAAGTCTTCGTCGAAGAAAGCGTAAAATAAAATAGGGGAAAGGGAAAAAGGGTCGCAGGGAGTGTAAGACTCCGCAGGTAGGGGGGGGGAGGACTGCAAGAACGTGCTTGGAATGGGTATGTGCTCAACACCGCACTGGTCCCGTCTGCGCCGTGTTTCGGTCCTTTAAGCCACGGACACATAAGGCGGACCATCATCAGCGCGGAACCTGAGTGTCTGCAGACAGGACTGCGGTGTGAGTCTGGTTTGTCAGGCGGCTGTTCGTAGCTCGCCTGGGCGGGGGGAAAAACTTAGTTTAATGTTTAGGCAGGACACTGCCTCTCATGCATGTTTGATGCTAGCATCAAGTCTTCTTCGAAGAGAGTGTAAAGTAGAAAAGGGAAAAGGAAAAAGGGGTCACGGGGAGTGTAAGACTCCGCAGGTAGGGTATGAAACCCTTGAGGGACTAGTCCTCTTTATTCTTGGTGCGGTGGGGGGGGGGGGGGGGGGGGCAGCGCTCTTGTTAAGGATCAGCCACTTTGGCCGGATGGCCGGATAAACCAGACCCCCCCCCCCCCTCTACAGTGCAGTTGCCTTGGAGGCTGGGTGGTCAAATTCTCTAAGGTGAAATGGTCAAAATTCCCTGCCAAAAGTGGGCCCACAAAATTTTTCCAAAGTGTGGTATTTGGGGTATTTGGGGCAAAAAAAAATTTTTTTTTTCTGACCGCCCACCGTGGTGACCACCTTAGAGTGTGACAGGTAGCGTCTCCCCCCTCCACAGTGAAAATAGCCTGAGGGGGGGGGGGGGGTCAGCCGGCTGATGGATGGATGGATGGTTCTTAACAAGATGCCTGGGGGGGGGACAGTGCTGATACTAAACCTGAGACCCAAAACGAAGTTGCTAACCCTGGGTGGGGGTGGGTACCCCCCCTACCCCAGGGTGCGCACTAAGGGACGTTGCCCCCGTTGCACGTTGCACCCCCCTTTTGGGGGGGGGGGGGGGCGTTTTGGGGGCTGTTTTTGGGGTGTTTCCCAGACCCCCCGGTGCCGAGTGGGTACTCCGTTTCCTCCAGATGAATCCGTTCTCCTCGTTTGCGAAATCGAAATCCACTTTTGCGGAAAAAATGGTCAATCCCCACCAAAATGTTTTCCTGCACTTTTTTGGCAGGGAAAAGTACTTCGCAACTTTTGAGCAAAGTCAGTTTCCCCGAAAACCAAGATTCCTGCAGTGCACTCAAAAAACAGCCAAAATCTGGAAAATTGGCCCAAAAAGTGAAAATTCGAGCAAATTTGGCCGATTTACCATGTGCTTTCCCCAAAATGCCAATACCCCCCAAAAGCTGTTTTTCAGGCAAATCCGCTGGGAAACGTACTTAGAGAGTTTCGAAACAACGGCACCAAGAAAACCACGAAAGGGCAGATTTTCCCGGTTTCAGCCTGTGTTTTGCACGTCAAATTTCAGGCCTCACAGACGAACCGAGGACTCGTTTCAGATAGCACCCTGCTCCTGCGGTTCTGCACATATTCCTGCGCTTCTGACCACGGTCCAGTACTCCTGAACACCGCTCCTGACCGCGGTTCTGCACTCCTGACCACGTTCCTGCCCTCCTGGCCATGCTCCCCGGTTCCTGAATCTACCAGGTGTGACTGAGTGTGTGTGCTGGGCACTCGTGTTTGCACAGTGTTTGAGGGATCACTTGACTGTGTCAGGAGTGGCCGCGTCGGACAACTCGATGGGCTGACAAAGGCGTGTCGTTGTCTGTTTCAATCGGTTGCGGAGGTGTGCGAGGTGTCGCGGGTTCGTCTTATGCACCCGAGTGTACGTCCATCCCTCGTATCCCGTTTACTCCAGCCCTTGCACCCCTTCACTTGTCTGGTGGAGAAATGACCGCACTTCAGACACCGGTTCATTGTTTCTAGTGGCATTTCATCTGTATATCTGCATTTCAGGGTGGTAAAGCGGAAATTCTGTCTTTTTTCTGGAATTTCAGTAAGTCTGACCATCTATGTAGTGATTCTGACCAGCTATTTAGTGAATCCGACCGGCTATTTAGCGAATATGACCAGCTATTTAGTGAATCCGACCAGCTATTTAGTGAATCCCACCAGCTATTCAGTGCATCTGGCCGGCTATTTAGTGAATCTGGCCATAAAACTGGAGGTTTTGGCCTGTTTTACCAACTTTTGGCACCCGCCAGTCACCGGTGAGGGCATTGCTGTGGATTTTGGATCCAGGTTGGGGTGTTTTCGACAAGATCAGAACCACAGGTGCTGCACAGGGAGCTTGTGACCCGCCGAGCGACCGAGGCCTATAAGGGGCTGAAAATGCCTCAAAAAGGCTCAAGAAGGCACTATTATGCACTGCAGACTGCCAAACACCCCCCACAAAGTCATCATGTGCTGAAAAAAGGGTGTTGGTTTTCAAAGATTGGCCTAAAAAGCACTATAACGCCAGAAAAAGGCTAAGTGGCGCAGTTTTCAGAGTTTGCCCCCCTACCCTACCCCTCCCAGGCATCTTGTTAAGAACCATCCATCCATCCATCAGCCGGCTGACCCCCCCTCCCCCCCCCTCAGGCTATTTTCACTGTGGAGGGGGGAGACGCTACCTGTCACACTCTAAGGTGGTCACCACGGTGGGCGGTCAGAAAAAAAAAAATTTTTTTTTTGCCCCAAATACCCCAAATACCACACTTTGGAAAATTTTTGTGGGCCCACTTTTGGCAGGGAATTTTGACCATTTCACCTTAGAGAATTTGACCACCCAGCCTCCAAGGCAACTGCACTGTAGAGGGGGGGGAGGGGGGGGGGGGTCTGGTTTATCCGGCCATCCGGCCAAAGTGGCTGATCCTTAACAAGAGCGCTGACCCCTCCCCCCTCCTGGTGCAACCCTGTGGGTGTTTAGGGGGGGGGGGGGGGGGACCCACCCACCCTCGTTGCCGTCCGGCTGACAACGATGCCGAGTTTAGGGGCCTTAGCATCAGCACTGGGGGGGGACCCGGCTTTGTGTGAGCCATCAAATCCGCCCCCTTCGATACACGAACACCCTCGCAATCTTCACAAACAAACGAGGTGGCCGCTTGAGCGGCGCCAATCCGAGCGCACACAGCAGCAGTGACGCGTCGGCAGTATTTGCACTTCAGGATGGGGCTGCCGTCATGAGCGTCGACGCAGCGAGTGTCGGCAGAGGGTGCAGTGGTCGGAGCAAGCTTGAACGTGGCAGGTCGGTGCCGCACGTATCCATAAGTTAGGCTAAGGACCATAACCATACAAAAAATAACGCCGTGAACAGTCAATGCATGCCCCTGCTTCCCTGCTCCCTTCACCATGTACTGGAAGGCGTGCAAAGTCGCTTGGTATGGGTAGCAGTATGGTCGGCAAGAGGTTCCGCAGGGAATAGTTGTCTAGACTTTCTGAGGTACGCAGCGACAGTCACGAAACAAAAACCGGGAGTACCGGGTCGTAGCTGTAGAGAAAAGTTTTGCAGAAACGCGGGTGCCTTCAAAAATCCGCATACCTTGCCGCTGCTGACCTGCTTCCACCGCTGGTTGCCCTCCTCGTTACCGTAGAACGCAAGGAATTCGCCCTTCGTGAACTTCTTGGAACCCTTCTGCGTGGGGTCGGCGTACTTCGCCTCGAGCTTTCCTCCGTTCATGCTCGAGAGCTTCTTGAGGAGCGTGACCCTGTGTGTTGTGAGTATTTGACGTCGAAGGCCAGTCGACGATTCCTGAGCGAATTGCCCGCAACCCAGTGTCGTGCGGTTCCGGCTACCAAGTTTCTCACACACACACACACACCGTTAAAAAGACGAGCCCAAACCTTCGGACACGCTGAGGTTCTGAAAGCAGTTCACCTTTCTTGCACTATGCTTGCCTGTGATAGCCTAAGATAGTTTGGGTTAGAATGCAAAACACAATCGGTGGCGATAATCTGCATCGCCGGCCCATCGGTTATCTCATCACACGTGATGTCGCGCTCGCCTCTTCAGCTTTCGATCGTCGCGCGCAGGCGCGCGCTTGGTGCTTCGCTTCTCCTTGAACTGCAATTCCGGTTCATGATAGACGTTCCAGGATATAGGGGCGAAGACTGGCTCAGCTGAGCTGAGGGAGAGAGCGGCATACTGGTTGCTGAGGGCGAGCTTCTCGACCTTGTCCCAGACCGGCTGCATTTCTTCCTTCGCCGCGTTGGTCTTCGACTCTCTGAATTCCTGCGCCTTCTTCCGGTCCTCGGCCTTGTCCTCTTCGCTCTGCGGGGTGTGGGGAGTGGGTGAGTGAGCATGAACATACTATCAGAGCCATGTGTGACTTGAACGGGGGAGCAATTCGGACTCAAGCCGGCATTTTTGTAGCGCGAAATGGGGGTAGGTGATATTTTTTCGACCCTCGTAGCTCGCTGGGTCAGGCGCGCCAGGTAGGTGCTGGGCTAAGTTCGGTCTGGGCTTGGGCTTTGCAGCCTTCCGAATTCCCTTCACAGGTCCTTTCGTGCACACCCGGTTAGCGAACGGGTTGCCGGACCTTTGTTGTTGTCACGCCACAATGGCGGCATTTGAGCACGTTCTGGGAATTCTACAAAAAGACTGCAAGTCATACCAGTTCGGTGCCCTTGGCCAGAACGCCTTCGCCCTTGACGTTGACGCCCTTCAACTTGCCCTCCTTGCCCTCCTCGGTGTCGAAGGTGACGGTTCTGCCCACTCTCAGTCTGCCTCCGTCGATGTCCTCCGTGGCGACGTACACGGCGGTCTTGTCCTCGAGTTCAACGAACCCGAACGGTCCTCTCCAGCTAGTGACGATACCCGTTTGAGACATGTTTAGTTGTTCTCCTTCGTTGTTAGGTCCCTGGATGGTTTGGGCTGGTTGAGGTTCTTCAAAGCATGCAAATCCTGCAGGGAGTAGTTGACGGGACCTCTTGAGTTGAGTTCAACGAACTTAAACGACCCTCCCAGCCAGTGACGATACCCGTTTGAGTCGGGAGAAGCTCGAACCTAACATAAACTAGGGAGCAACCTGCTTTTTCCCCCCGAAAACGACAACTAGTGTCAGACTAGCCTACCCGTAGGCAGTTGATTTCTTTAGGCAAGTTTACTTCTATTCTATTTTCCATCTGTCTTGACAAGAGCTGCGACTCAACTCTTCTCCTCCTGATCCCGAAAGGCCAGTCATCCAGTCATCCACCCCTGGACCCCTGAGGGTGAGACAACTCCCCTTGACCCTGAAGGTGACAAAACATCCGAACCTCCTGTGATAGTACACCGTAGCAGTCGCACACCACGTAACAACAGTGCATTGTAGGCTCCGACAGAACGGGGGAAACAAGATCTCCTACGTTCGGATTTCTCTCAGCGCTACGTTCGTGGCGGGGAAAACAAGAGAAGCAGAAAAAAAAGACGCAGAAACGAAGCAAAACAAATGGGCATCCGAAGACCAAAAATTAGGCAAACAAAAAAGAATGGGGGAGGCGAGGAGAAGAAGAAAACCACTTAGAAATCCGCTTTTCTCGAAAACGAAAAAAGGCCCTCGTACCCCCGACTGGTCCCTTGTTAGTTTTTTTTTTTTTTTTTACGGAGGAGTAAAAGCCGGGTTGTACGTTGGCAGTAGAGTGTGAAACACGAGCTCGCCAATTCACCTTTGCGGTATATTGAGGGAATAGCTCTGGGGTTGTCCGTGCATCAGAACCAGCGACTGTAAACCGTGGCAAGGCACGGGGCCGGTCGGAAGGCGTTTTGCTTCCGGGCCGTTTGGGCGAGCTCCCTGTTTCCTCCAGCGTTTGCATGGTTGTTTAGAAAAGTAAAGCACCAAAGAAAAGAAACTGTGAAAACGGGGAAGGCTGGGGGGTTGGCGGCCGCGTGTGTGTGGGTGCGCGTATGTGTAGCTTCCCTGCTCGGGCAGGGAAAACGGCGTTGTGGGGGGACGACATAATTCCTCTCCCCCGGGTTGCCTCGCGTTGTATCCGATGTTAGCACTGCTCCGCGTGCTTGGGAGCCTCAGCTCTCTCGGCAAAAGGCGCAGTCTGGCAGCCACAGAATTCTGGATTCCAGTCAGCAAGCCGAGCATGGAGCGTCAGGATCTATCAAAGATAGGAGTGGACTGGCCGAGAATCAGGGTCGGGAGAGGACGGGGGGGGACGGGGGAAACGACTGTTTCTCCGTTCGAGTCGTGACCGGCACGCCCGCGGATCGTCGCTCAGTGCGATCGGGGCGAGAAAGAAGAAGGAGGGGCTGCAGAGGGCGCCGCCCGACTGGTCGGCGGTCGAGCGGGGCTCAGCGTTCAGCAGGCTCGCACGCGCGACGATCACTGCGCAGCTTCTTCCTTCGCGTCGTTCTTTTCGCCTTCCTTTCTCGGTCTCTGTTGGGTTGGCCGGAAGTGCAGATCGATACATTTGAATACAGATGCAGTATCTCGTAGATTGGTTCAAACAAATGTCCGAATACACAGATGCGGTATCTCGTAGATTGGTTCAAACAAATGTCCGAATACACAGATGCGGTATCTCGTAGATTGGTTCAAACAAATGTCCGAATACACAGATGCGGTATCTCGTAGATTGGTTCAAACAAATGTCCGAATACACAGATGCGGTATCTCGTAGATTGGTTCAAACAAATGTCCGAATACACAGATGCGGTATCTCGTAGATTGGTTCAAACAAATGCCTTTTTCAACTATTCTCAGAGTGAAAGTTCGCCCGAGGATCCGGGGCTTTAAACAATTCCGGGTGATCGTCGTCGAAAGGGTTCCTCCAACGGTATCGTATTGTGGTTTGGTAGCAGAGCAGCAGGGCACGTGCGTGTGTCTTTGTTGCCTGTTGCCGCCTATTCGACTTATTTGAGCGCGCGCCCGCATTCCATATTCTTCCAAGAGGTTCTTCCGTTCTTCGGCACGCGCTAGTAGCGCGCCCCGAGCCGCGCTGCGTGCTACGGATGCAGGGGCGACAGGCATACCTTCGTCAATCTGCCGGCGGCGTTCCACATTTTCTCGCCGTCTCTCTTGCCGTAGAACGCGATGAACTCACCCTTGGTGTATCTCGCCTTCGACCGCGTGGTCGGGTCCTGTCTCTTGTCGTCGGCGTTCTTGTATGTCACGCAGTCCTTCAGCTCGAGCTCAGCTGTCAAACGGTCGATCAGGGCGAGCCTTTGAGTTTTGGAGTTATAGTTCGCTTAAGAATCCGGGACTTTATAGAGAGGAGAATTGCAAGAACGTGCTTGGAAGGCGGACCATCATCCGCGCGGAACCTGAGTGTCTTCAGACAGGCCAGTACTGGGGGGCGGGGGGAGGGCTGAACTTTCGCTTTTCGTCAGCTCGTCCGGAGTCTCCGGGCGATCTTCGTCAAATGGGTTCTTTTTGTACGTGACTATTCGTGACCGACACCACTTTTAGACGCAACTTCACAAGAGTGCAAGTAGAACGAGTTAGCTGCCAGTGAAACTCGTGTGTGTTTCCTTCCGGAAAAGGTCGCGTTGGCAGAAACGGTGAAGATGATAATTGTCACAGGGTTGGTGAAATGAAAGCGAGAATGTGGGTCGGTTAAACGAAGCTAGCGCACAAGGTTTGCCTGATCTCGCACCTACTTTCCGATACCAAATAGATGCTCTATTCAAACTCATCCGTGGCGCCTCAGGGCAGAACGCAAGGAGGGTGGGCGGGCACCAGCATGAGTGAGACCCAAGCGTGCTGGCGAAGGACGAAAGCGACCACTGGACCGCCACCCGCATCTCGCTCATCGTCCTCTCGGTCGCCTACTTCCTCGCTCTAGTCGCCCTGTTTCTGTTCATGCGGGGCCGCATCTTGAAGCTCCGCAGAAGCAAGTCGTTCACGGTCAGTCCTGCACTACAGTACGCTGATGACATTCATTGGTACATGCATTGCTAACACAAAAAAAAGGGAACATACTTTCCGCGACGGGAGAGCTTTGAAACAACTTTGAACACGGGGTCGTATTCCTTCTGGTTCTCGGCATCTCTCGCGGCTTTGATCTCCTCGTATCTCTTCTTGTCGGCCTCAACCTCTTCGTCGCTCTGTGTGGGTTTTGTTTCATTCGGCTCGAGTGTCGAACACGCGTTAATTGTGGGGTTTCGCAAAAAATACTCGAGGGACTGCGCCAAGCCAAGGGGGAATGTCAGTGCCAGACGCAGAAGCAACACGGCCTCTGGATACAGCGACGACAACTTTCCTGCATAGTCTGTAAAGGTCAAAGAGGCTGAATCAGGCTTGATCCGAGCCAGTTCGACGAGCACACGCGGGAGCTCTTCAAAGTGCGTACTCTGCCGACTATTCCCCCTGTGCTCATTTCGAAGGAGGAGGCTCGAGGGGGAGAAAACAATACAACTACAAAGTGGGTCATTTTTGTTGAACGCTTACGCCCGCTACTAAACCCAGAGTTCCCTGTGCTTCGTGTGGGGTACAGCACATTTACCTCCTTTGATCTATCGCAACTGGCAGTCTCCTCAAGCATCCCCTACAAAGCAGGGGCTTTTACAAGAAAATATTCGTTGCTATCGGGTTCGTTTGCCAAATACGCATGACACGAACACACGCGGCAAGGGATGCCCGCCACGAGACCCGTGTTTCGTGTGGGGAGTCATCGTCATCATGTCGATGAGCACCACACTAAGAGATCTCGCAACTGGCAGTCTCCTCCCGTATTTCCTGCGAAGCAGGTATGAATACAAAAATAGGAGCAGAAACACACCAACTTCGCTCCCTTGGCGAGGACGGCTTCGCCGGTGACGTTAATGCCCTTCACCTTTCCGTCGTGGCCCTCGACTTCTTCGATGTCGAACTTGATGGGAAGCCCGACTCGCAGCCTACCACCGTCGATCGCGTCCGTGTGGATGAACACGAGCTTGCCGTCCTTCATCTCGGCGAAGCCGTATCCCTTCTTCCAGCTCTTCACCTTTCCGGTCTTCGACATTGTCTCGGCCTTTTTTTTTTTTTTGTTTCTCCTCAAGCCCGTGTAGCTGCATGGGAGTGGCGATAGCGTTTGGTACGGTAGTGGTAGAAAGTTTGAACTTGATATGCAGCACAATCTGCGGCGATAGGGTGGGTCAGAATGCAAAGAATCGATCGCGGATACCTCTTGATCATCGCGCTCCGGCGCGCGTTTGGTGCTTCGCTTCTCTCCTTCGATTGTCTCGTCATCGGTTGCGCGCCGATAGTTACTTCCGTACGGCGCTTGCGATGACCGTGTTGTCTTCGCTTCTTTGTCTTCGCTCTTGAGGCCGGGTTTCGCACTTCGTCTTCAGCTGCTTTCGGAAGTACCGATCTGCGACGATAGACTGCACAAGCCGCTACACGCGGTTCGTGTTGCAACCCGTGACCGTTGGAATTGTTGCTAGTAATAAGTGACAAATGACCAACAACCACTCTAACTCTGGATGTACAGGGGCGAAAGACCCATCGAACCATCTAGTAGCTGGTTCACCCCGAAGTTGTCCTCAGGATTGCTAGAACCAAAACAGGAGTTACGCCAGGTAAAGTGAATGGTTGGAGGCATTTGGGAAATCGCTTCCTCGACCTATTCTCAAACTTTAAAATGGGCGTGAGCAGAGGGGGGGGTTACTGCATTGAACCCTTACGTAGAATCCTGGTTCTAAGTGGGCCACTTCTGGTAAGCAGGACTGGCGACGCGGGATGAACCGGGAGGCCACTGCGACAGCAGAAGGCGATGCGCTGGCCGCTTGTCCGGCCTCCCCCGTTGCTTGCACCGCCTGCGACGCGGGTCAAGGCCTTTGTGAGCTGCCTCACCTTAGCCGCGAATCGCTCACAGTGTTGCCCAAAAATGCAACGGTGCTGCTTGGCCTGGGGGAAGCCTTGGGGCCACTGTATTGATGACGTACGAAGAAGCAACGAATCGGGAAAAAATGAAAAACAAGGCGGAGAAGAAGAAACAACAGAAGCATGCAGGTAGGATACAGAAACGGAAACCGGACACGGAAAAGTGGAAGACAGGAACAAGGACAAGAAGCAAGAAACAAGAAGGAGGCGAGAAAACGGAAAGTACGATGGGCAGTGGCAGCACTGTCGGACTGCCGGAGGGTGGGATCCAGTTTGCCGACTTCCCTTACCTACATTGTTCTGTCGGCAGAGGCTTTTAGCCTAGGAGACCTATTGCGGTTAACGGTACGGCCGACAGCCGAAGACAGCGGACCCTTGGGGGCAAGCAAAAGCTTCGGGTTTATTTCGTTCCGCAGCAATCCCGACTGCTCGCATGAGGTCTGTGCCCACTAGTGATGAAGTTGACCAGGTCCCAAACCGGTTCTGCGCAACTTGATGGTAGCACTTGGGTGTCGATAAACCTGACGGCTTGCAGTCGGGAGAATTGCGCGCAGCCTAAAACGATGCATGCCGGAGTTTGTCGGATGGTGGTGGACCACTCGTCCTCTGGTTGGTACGTAATACCTGCTTTTACTGAATGAAGTTTGCTGGACGGATTGGTATACTGTAGATCGCATCATGGTGGATGGATTTGTGTACTGGAGATCGCATCATGGTGGACCGTGTCTGGAACTTCCCAGGTTAAGTATGCTGAACGTGTCGGTGCACGTCGACATCACTGTTGTAACTTGTGGTCAACAGAACAAGCTTTTGGAGCAGGTTTGCCCCCACGAGTTGCTGTGCAAAATGTTTTCTCTTTTTTTGAGTGAAATGTTCGCTTGAAACTCCGGGGGGGAAGTCTCCTCCTTTTTCGTGTTCAACGACGATCAACCATTGAAAGACTAAGTACAAAGTAGCCGCCTTGCACGAACGAGAGTCAAGCTCGGAATCGGACCCTTTTTCTTGTTTCCTGTCTTCAGCATGCATCATCCGCGCTTGATCATCCACAACCTGCTTTTGCTTTCTCCTGATTCTGGGCATACCTTCTCGGCCTTTTTGCTAAGATCAAGTGTAGTATCTGTTCTTATCAGCTTAATATCTGATACAGCACACTTGTGTGCTGAGATATTATGTGAATTTTGCACGGGGGTGGCGGGTAGCTCTGAGGCAACTCAGAGTCCGCCACACGCACGAGATGCTGCGCACTGAAGAAACGTCCCCGGTTCTGCATAAAGTGTCAAGTCGTGAAAAGCACTCAGACGGAAGATTGTGCTCTACGCTCATGCCGAGTCTACTTATGTGCCTTCCGCTCGGGGAGGAAAAGCCGGTGCGAAGAGGGGAGGTGTCGCTGCCAACCTGCCAGGTCCGGGCTGAAGTGGCCTCCCCGGATCTAGGCGGATGGCTACATGCACGGATACAAGTAAATGCATGTGCTGCAGACATTAAACCACACCCCCGCCCTACTGCATGTGCTGTGCATCACCAACCTCCGTACCACGCGCCCTTTTTTCCCGGCCGGACGCGGATCTTGAATTGAGTCCACGAGGAGGGGGACGAGCACCGTCTTCACACGGGGGTGACCGACCTAAGAAAGTGGAGTTAAAGCTGAAACTGAAAAAGCAGGTGCCATGCCCATTTTCCGGGTGTGCGTTTACACGCTTTTTCGTTGCAGCATTTCGGGTGTGACTCGGGCAGCTCTTTTGCGCACGTGTTGTGGGTTCCACGGTACACTTTCGCTCGCAAAGTGGGATGTGTCGCCCCCCCCACCTAGGCATACCTCCGATACGACTCGTATTCTCGCATATTCTCGTATTGGGGGGTCGCGGCCCCGATTCTCGCAAAATTCTCGCATATTCTCGCATTTCTCGCATATTCTCGCATTTCTCGCATATTCTCGCACGTGCGAGAATATGCGAGAATGAGATAACTCACAGTAGCATGCTTGAACATATGAGAAACCGGCAGGAATCAGCGTTTTAGATCATCTCCGAGGCTTCCGCGGCATATTTTGCCGGCACTGGGCCTCCGAACTTCTCAAGCTGCTGCTTTCTCTGTGTAGTGAACTTTCCTTTCCTCCTCTGCCTTCACTGCCACAGTTCGTTTCGTGTGTTCGTGGATGCAGGCTTTCAAGCTGTTTATGAACTCGGGAACCGAATTTGCTTGTGCTTTTAGCGTTATTTGAGGATTAGGTCTCCTTGACTCGCTGTCGCTGGGCTCGCTAGATGCCAAGGGCTCGCGGACGTACCTGCGGACCGTTGCCATCCAGAGAGCCTGCAACCTAATAATGCACCTGCAAACGGCCCCGAGGCCAATATTCAAAAAGCCGGTGCCTCCTAAGTCAGCGGCAACTGAATGGTACCCGCCAGCTTCACGAAACGAGCTGTGGCAGAGGAAATCGTAGAAGAAAACACAAGAAGCCGCAGCGGAGAAGTTGCAGGCACGGTGGCGGACGGAGCACTTGTTGTGAAGCATGGTTTCGACCATTATTCAAGCATTGAAAGCAATACCATGGAGCAACCAGAGTTGTTGTTGACAACATAGTGTGTTGAGGTGTCCTTGTCTTGAAAGCAGGACACAATGCCAGCTACAAAGCTGCAGTTGGCATAGCCTTATTTCGTTCTTTTGCTATCTTCACTTGGTATTCCTGTCGGAGCCTCGAATACGGGTCAAATACATGGTTCTTGAGTGGTTTACACATTCTCGTATTTCACTCGTATCATTCTCGCATGCGAGAATATGCGAGAATTTCATGCGAGAATGCGAGAATCATTCTCGCATACGAGTCGGATCGGATGTATGCCTAGGGCAGAACATCATTATCATCATCATCCATCATCATCAATGTTGGCTCGGCTCAGCAAAGCCCTTCTAGGCTAGAGGACAGTAGCGCAGAATCAAGCCATCGTATTTTTCTTTTGTCCGAAAGGGGCGGCACAACTAGTTAGGTTCGTATCGGAGTATCCAGCGAATGCACTGAATGAAAATCACCCGCAGAGCGGGGACCGTGGACAGCCTAACTTGTGGTATCGCTCAGCTGGGTAAAGGAGGCAAGACGAGCAGGTTTGGGAAGATGTGTGAGCGGTGGGGGCGGGGGGATTGCAAGAACGTTCCGTGCCCAACACCGCACCGGTCCCATTTGCACCGCGCGACTCGCTTGCACGCACTGATGTATCCTCTACACGTAGTAGATGCGTACCACCAGCAGCACGTACTAGCAGTACAGCATGCAGCGGTGCATCAGCACGTAGGATACATGCAGCTTCTCTTCTTCTTCGTCTTGGCGTGACTGGGAATGGTGCACAAGTGTACGTGCTCCTTGCCCCCCTTGCGCCGAACTGTGGACCCAAGGGCCAAACAGTCCGGTTGGTTGCAACGGTTTCACAGTTCCCAAGAGAAGACAACTACTGCCGCCAAGCCGCCTCCTCGGCCGCCCCAGGTACGGTGGTATTCGCGTTTCCGGCGTTTTTTTTCCGTCTCCCCCCCGCAGAGCTCAACCCATCCGTGAAAATCCCTTGAACTTGTGTAGCTGGGGTTTCGATCGTGATAGTGTAGCCGCAGCTAAGGTTCACTTCTCATCTCCCCCATAAGGCATCTATTTTCGGGAGACGCATTTTCCTTGTCAGGGGGAAGCGTAGGTTTTTGTTGAATGGAGCTCCCAGCATAGGGTAGGGTTGCTTTGCGAAGGTTGCGGTGAGATTACTAGGGTGATGCTGTTTGCATGTTCTGAGTAAGGGGGGGAGAAGTTTTTTAGAGAGAGAGAGAGAGAGACGAGTTAGAGTGCAGGGACCATCTCTCCGAGGAGTATCCGGTCGCCCCACTACTATCCCGTACTACTACGGCGGGCGCAAGTCGCGGAGCGATCCGTGGCTTTTAGATGTGCTTGGGAAGTCGTGGGGGACGGTGGTCGGTCTGGAACGCGGGTTGTGAAAATACTGCTGCTAGCTGCAGCGAATCCTCCCAATTGCTGTCTTTTAAAGCTTGCTTGCAGCTGCGGGGGCAACACATGACGACGAGGCGGGTCCCGACGATTTGTTGTGGGGCCTGGCCGTTCAGTGCCTCAGCTAGAACCAACTGGTACTCGTGCTCGTTCGACGGACGCACACCGGCACCGGTGAGAGGTCGGACAGCAGAACTTCGCGAGTTTTCGTACATTTCCAACTAACTCGTTCGGGAATAGCAGTTGAAATCGATTTGTTCGTTGCTATCATTACCTTTCGTGTGAGACCCCACCATATCCAGCGGCATCGACTGAGCCGCCTTTCGAGCATGTGGGGTATGCCATTCGCACTCATTCGGTGATACTGCACGATGGTTCGGCTCGTGAACAAGAAAAAAAGGGGGGGGGGGAGTTAGTATGGCGCTTTCTTTTGCTTGTGGGCACAAGCGGAACTCACCTGCTTCGGTAAGTTGCATGTCTCGCTTTCCATTTTGACAAGCCGGGATGACAGACACTGAACTTCAATGACGCACCGAGACTTTGTTTTTAGCTGTAGCAAGCATGCTCACAAAGAGGTGGTTACTGGTCATCGCAAAAAAGAACTCTCGGGTTACGCGTTTTCGTGACATTCGCTCAAAGTTGCGCTTTTTCGTTCTTCGAGGGAGCATTTTTTTATTGTTGGTTTCCTTGTGTTATTTTGGCTTGACGACGCCGTTGCTTGCCTCGTCCACCGGCGCAGACAAGGCTCCGGGGCGGAAAGTGGCTGGATCGGGACTGCTTCGTCCGACAGGCCGCATGTGAAGTGAAGGGGGGGAGCGACAGGTTCGCCAACTCCGCTGATTTCATGAGTTGCAGAGAGACAGAGAGATAATTAGGTTCAACCCCTTACGGACGGAGGAGGATGGGGGGAAATCTTAGCTTAATGTCTAGGCAGAGCACTGCTAGCATCAAGTCTTCTTCGAGGAAGATGTCGTCTAGGAAAGGGATGCAAAATAGAAAATAGAAATATGTAAGAGGGGGACTGTCCAAGCTGCGGAACGGAAAGCCGCATCGAAGCGCATCCCTTCACATCAGCAAATCTTGACGCTACCTTCGACGCGGTGTGGACTGGAGAGTCCGAACTTCAGCGGGGGTCGACCTTGTGAATTTACGTGCTTTCTCAGGTAGCAACGGGATGTAACCATGTACACAGGCGTCAGAATAGGCGTCGAAATAGTAAAGGGGGGACTCGAATACTAAAAAAAGTTCCGGGTAGCCGAACAGTAGCAGGATCAAGTAGTGGTAGAGATTTTAGACAACCAGACGTGTGTCAAATAACTGTTTTTATTCGACCCTCCCCCCCTTTACTATTCTTCCAAGATCTTGTCGACGAAATGTATTGTCCCCGTCCGTAAAGGGTTATTGTTCAGGCAGAACACGGCCCGTTCTTTTGATGTTGGCGTCTTCTTCGTCGAAACGAGAGAGGAAAAGGGAGTCCGAGACTCCGTGAGGTGGGGATGAAAACTCTGTGGGGGACTGGAACCCTTGAAGCCTTTGCGCCGCGCCGCGGTGTTGTGTTCATTCGCGCACTTGTTGTTCGCACTTTGAGGCGAGCAGGACACGCCAATGTACACTCTCCGTCACTGTGGCAAGAACACGAGTGTCCGGTGAGTCCCCTCGTCCATGAAACGGCTGCGAGCACGCGTTTCACAACGTCGCCACCAAGCAAGCACGGTTAAACCTGGGCTGAGACTGTCTAAGGACAACCACCCTACTCAGGCAGGGGCATGGACGGTGACTTCTTTCGTGTTCTTAAAAAAGCAGAGAATCCGCTGCATGCTG
The DNA here is from genome assembly GCA_030068145.1 of Diplonema papillatum. Lineage (NCBI taxonomy): Eukaryota > Euglenozoa > Diplonemea > Diplonemida > Diplonemidae > Diplonema > Diplonema papillatum. The sequence goes on along the minus strand of JAPJBO010000030.1, from coordinate 361,175 downwards.
TCGTGCTTTCATTTCCTCGCCGGTGCCGGAGTGAACCATGAGATGACCGGCACCAATCGTGATGAGGAAGGGGCTCCTTCGCTGCAGACTTGTTGTTCGCATCGTTTGACGTTTCGTGTAGCCGTTTTCCGATAAACCTTTTTGCCTGGGTGCGTTTCCAGCAACTCCGCGTGAGCGTACAGATTAAGGTGCTTCCCGACCTTTTGTTTTTGTGTTGCCGACAATCATTTTTTTTTTTGCTTTTTTTCTTCTGGTTCTCGTGTGTCGTCGTTTGCGTCCGACGATGGTTTTGTCGTGTCGTGCCGTTAATGTGAATTCGGCGCGTCTTTATTAGCGTTTGTTTTTTAGAGGGAAAGTGCGTTTGAGTGTGAAAAAGCTGGGCAGTCAAGCCTCTCTCATGAACGTGTGTGCAAGTCGGCGGCGAGCGCCGTTGCGGAGATGCCTTGAAACTCGTAGTTGGGTTGTTGTTACTGACGATCACATTGCGTGGCGTGTCTTTTGACATTCTTTTTGCTCCCTCTCATTGCTTGAGCCTCTATTTTTTGTGTCACCACGATCAACCGAGGTTGACGTGCAGCCTGTGTCTCTTGGACTTTCTTTCATTTCCGGACCCATGGTCCACTCCATCCTTGCTGTTTCCGTAGCTAGTGCTCGCTTCGAGATGGGCGCTGCGGGCGTACAGCACCTTTTTCTCTTTTTTTTTTTTGTGCCCCTCGCAACTGGCGCCACCTCGCGTATGTCTGCAAAGCAGGCACCTTTCATTCAAAAGTTCATTGTTTTACTGAAGGGGAAGAGTTTCACTTGAGATCCCGAGACTTCGAAATCGTCGGTACGATGGGTTCATTGTCTCTCTCTCGATAAGAGAAAGAAAAAAAAAAGCGATTATCACGGCGCGTGCCCGCCTCAGTTCAAGACGGGTTTCGGCGGCCGGTATCAAGCTTGAGCCAGTAATTCACCCCGGGCCGATGGACTGTTATAGACTAATCGTTGAGGCTGGCATGCAGAATATCTGTAGCGATGGTCTGTATTGTATGGATAGAATCGCCTGATAGCAGTCTGTGCTAGCCTGCAGACTGTGAAAGACAGCAGCAGGCAGTTCGATGCACTTCCAGGAGATGGGATAGACTGGCTCAAAATGTTTGGCGTGCCTGAACGATCTCTGAGCAAAATTGAGGCAGCAGGGGAATCCCCTGACAGCAACCTGTGCTAGAGACCAACCTCCTCAGGCACACCGACACCCTCGAAAGTGAAAGCCGAGTATGTCTGCTCGATGTTGAGCTCGCCGACACAGTCGGAATCACAAGAAGACCTAGCCCAGAGCTTTCGGGTTCCCGCCTGAAATGCGTTTTCCCGCTCAGCCGAGATGCGGAAGGTACTTCCAAGTACTTCGGGCAGTTTTGCACCGAATGCGAAGCCCCTTGTCGCGCACTCGAAGTCCCCATGGAATGCGACTTTCGCAACTCGGCAACCAGGTTGTTGGACCAGTGTCTTTTCGCTGGTTCAACAAGCGCTCCCCAGCTGTTGTGTCGCATCCAAAATAAGAAAAACGGATCCGCCTTTGTTTGTGCGCTTCCTTCACACCTGTTTTGTCCATCTAAGGGAGTGAGGATAGTACGCGGCTATCGATCGGTTTTTGTTCTTGACAAATTGCACTTGTTAAACGCACACAACGTGAAATGCGGTTCACCTTACAATTCTTCCTTCGTTCGATTCTCTCCGCTTGGTAGGTTGAGCTCAGTGTTGGTACGGAAATACTCGGCGTAGCTGCTTCGACTCCGAATAGAAGGGAGGAAATGTAGAGGTAAGGGGCAAATACAATACAAACACAAGCTGATTTGTTCTCGCTTACACCACCGTGTCGTTTTCTCACTCAGGATCTTGTGTTTGTGTGATTTGTCGTGTAGGGGTAGACCCGCATGACCTCACGTCCGTCCATCACGTGGTTGGGGGAGCTTTTTTGCCTTCTTTTTCGGAAGCAAACAGACCGCGAACGGGGAGCGGCCGCCGTCAAAGGAAGCCTCGAAAAAGGAACGAGAGGAAAAGGCCAGCTTTACGGGGGCTAAACGTGCTCGCCCCTTTCTCGCAGCACTTGTGGACCCTTGAGGTGCACACGTAGTCGTACTGCTTTCGGGGCAGCAGTTATTTTCACAAGACTGCACGACCGAGCTCCTTAGCCGCGCACGGTTTCAAACACGGCAGACTGCTGTAGGCGCCGCAGTAATCCTTCGAGACCCCGCAGCAATCTCTCTCTCTCTCTCTCGGAATTGTCAGCGCGGTAGCGATGACAGCTCTCGATGTTGGTCAATTTGAATGGAATGGAATGAATGGTTGAATCATCATATGTAAGGCAAAACGAAAGACGGATCTCAAGCGGAATCTACACATATAGGTGGGAGGGGAGAGGCCCTGGGACTGCTAAGGCGTGACAACCCCGCACCCTCCATCCTCTCTAAGCAAACTTGTTTGAGCACCTTCGGTGCGTCTTGGGGGGTCGAGCTGAGGACCTATGGAGCAAGGATATATGTCTGAGTATTCGAGTCCACTTGCTCCAGGGCAAGGTTGGAAGGGGACGATTCGGAAACTTAAGGATTCGGAATTAGCAATTAACGCAGGCAGATTCCTCCTCCTCCCGCAGTCCCGAACTCGCTCCCCTCGATCGCGCGTTGCGAGAAATTAAGAGTGCCCAGAAACTTGAAGCCTGCAGGTGAGTTCCGCTGGTGCGCAAACAAGAGAAAGCGCCATACTTTTCTTAGGCAAGTCCTGCAGGGAATAGTTGACTGGTGCTCTTGAGTTTGTGTTGCTCAAGAGACGGAAACCCTCTCGTATCCACAAGCAGGACCGATTCTCTTGCTTTGCTATCTGTTTTGGTTGACGACAGCAACTATCTATGCAGTCTATCGCCACAGGATTGTTGCTGCATATCAAGGTCAAACAACTACCCACTACTATCTGTTTTGTCAAGAGCTGCACGCAGCTCAACTATTCTTTTGCTTTTGAACGAACTGACGGCCCCGAGCTTGCTGCGTCGAACCGACTGGAGCGATAGCCCGGGTGAGCATGAGCACGCGCCCGAACATTGCGACGATTTCTAGAACAGAACATTTTTTACATAAGCGCCAGCTTGCTCGACGATGCTGTCCGACAAGTAACAGAAGGGTTCCCAAGTGCTGTAACTACCGACACCAAAGGAAGGAAAAACGCCTTCAAAAAATAGAAGATCAGCGAACAAAACACCACCGCGACGACTCGACCGAGTGAGCGCCGCCACCGCCGGCCGGAGCCGGCGAAAGCGCCAAAGCGCTGATGCGGGGGGAGCACGGGTCTTCCGTCGAATACCGCCGCCGCCCCACCTTCGAAAAAAAAGGCACAATCCGAGCGTACACAGCAGCAGTGACGCGTCGGCAGTATTCCGAGCCCAGTAGTAGTAGTATGTGTCGTCCTAATCCGGGAACAAGTCAGGGAGAAGAACGGAGCAATCGTTACAAACAAACGAGTGACTAAAGGCGCTTGAGCGGCGCCAATCCGAGCGCACACAGCAGCAGTGACGCGTCGGCAGTATTCCGAGCTGCATCCGGTTGCACGCAGCTGGCTGACCCACCGAAAGTGCAAAACCACCACACACACACACACCCCGCGTCCTGGCGGACTTCTCCCCCTTTTTTTTTTTCGTTCCAGCGAGCCGACCCCCTCTTCCGCACGAAGAACAGGACAGGAAAAGCAGAGTAGAAGTAGTAATATGTGTCGTCTGCCGAAGCAGCCGGAGACAGCAGGCGCAGGGGGCAGGTCTTGCTTTACTTTACTCTTCTTCACGGAGACCCGCCCCTGGCATCCCGACTGTCCAATCACGGTCGAGAAAGGTTTGCGCCTCTTGTGATGAGGTGGTTGACCAGGCCCCCACGAAGCCTTATACACAACACGGCTACAACACGAGGATGCAGCCCTGCTTAGGTGTGCACTCAGCCATCAGGCCATTGGCTGCTAAGCACCCCCCGACCGGTCACTTTTGTGGCCCTCTATTCGCCGGGCGGTGCTGTCAGCACTTGTTCCGCGTCGCAAAGTACATGATGCTGGCGGTTGGGGGATTGGCAACCGCGACTCAATTAAGGTGCGGTCAACAGTGTCGCCTCGTGAAGGCCCCCCCTTGACACTCAGGAAAACAGCCTACTAGCTTGGGGTCAGCTGGTCGCCAGACCAGAGTTGGTCTGGAACCTGGTCTGGGTCAAAAAAAAAAAAAATCTCAGCTATTATTATTTTCCCGGAGGAACCGGCTACCCACAGTGTACTACACACTGTGTACTACAGTGTGTACAGGGTACCACAGTGTACTACTACCGTGCACCACGGGGTACCACAGTGGTACCACGGGGTACCACATTGGTGCCACCGTGTGGCACCAATGTGGAGAAGCACATCGACCAACATGTTTGCGCTGCTACACAATGCAACCGCTACCAGAACAGGATTGGGAGAAAGTGGAAAATGGGGCCAAAGAAAGTGCATGACATTCGCGGTCTACAGAAACTGGGCTCGTTTTTTCGCTCAGCTTATGTGCCTGTGCGGGAGGTGGTGCTGCCGACGGAAGGTGTCATCGAACCTTTCGACGGCATTTCCAGAGACAAACAATCTGTTTGCCATTGCTGTTGTCCTGCCAATGGGGACAGCATCGGTCGAGCGTGTCTTTTCAAACATGAAAAGGGTGTTGACAAAAGCCAGGAAGAGGCTTCACGAGCAGACGCTGACCGACGTGCTAATGCTCGGGCTCAATGGCCCGTATGAACGTGGCAGCGGCATCCCGAGGAGCGCTATGGAGGCGTACCTCAATGCGTGGATTGCGAGCCCAAGAACGCTGAACTTCGCCACGTGGCCGGAGTATGAAGCGTGCGTCGACAAAGTGGGGGTCATGCGCAAAAATATGATGACTAACCCAAGGCTGCTGCAATCGGCCCTTCATTGACGCTGTTGTAGGCCCACTCGTCCCTTTGTTTCCCACTGACGCTGTTGTAGGCCCACTCGTCCCTTTGTTTCCCACTGACGCTGTTGTAGGCCCACTCGTCCCTTTGTTTACCACTGACGCTGTTGTAGGCCCACTCGTCCCTTTGTTTCCCACTGACGCTGTTGTAGGCCCACTCGTCCCTTTGTTTCCCGTAGCAGGCGTATGGTTTCTTCGTTCTTCGTCCACCATCCACCGCTATCCGGTACGACTTCGCTCTGCAGGCATTCGTTGCCGAAAGGGGGTGTCTGCCCTCCTGTGCACAAAAATTGGATACAGACCAGTTTACCAGTTCTGAGCTCGGGGTCGAGGTCAGAGCTAGTATGCTGCAGGAAAAGCAGAGCAAATAAAAAAAAAAGAAAGCAAAAAGAGAAAAAAGAGTGTCCTCTCGCGCGGAAGGAGGGATAGGGGGTCATGGGGCCCGCCTTTTTTTTTCCCGAAAAAAAGCTGGAGAGCCCGGCCCAGGACGATGAACAGGGAGTGGAGTGGGGGGATTGCAAGAACGTGCTTGGAATGGGTATGTGCTCAACACCGCACTGGTCCCGTCTGCGCCGTGTTTCGGTCTTTTCAGCCACGGACACATAAGGGGGACCATCATCAGCGTGGAACCTGAGTGTCTGCAGACAGGACTGCGGTGTGAGTCTGGTTTGTCAGGCGGCTGTTCGTAGCTCGTCACAGCCAGGACCCACCCGTGCTACTAGAGCACAGGCGAATCCGTCACGGGGAGAAGGCCCCTACAACCGTGTCTGAGCAATCAGTTAAAAAACTCAGGGCACTCGCCCTGATCGCTAGGCAGCACTGACTTGGCTGACAGGGATTTCACACTTCGAGGGCGCTTTCGACGCTGGTGCGGTGGGAGCGACGGGTGCGCTGGGAGCGCGAGGGGAGGGGGAGCGTGCTGAGGGACGGTAGGGGCGGCTCGGTGGACGGCTGGGGGGTGGGTGGTGTGGGCGGTGTGGACGGAGGTGCGTCGCAGTCGTCGTATGCGAGCGGGAAGTACGGCAGCGGGTTGGCGGCCATCCGCGCGATTTCGAGGAGGATGCCGCTCGAGAACGCGAATACCACCGCCACCGACGACTCGATCGTCGGCGGGCTGTCGAGCACCACGGTCTGCAGCCCGAGCGCCAGCGCCAACCCCACAGTCCGCGCAAACCCAGACGGGATGTGCTGCGCTTCCGCCGCCTCCGACGCGGCCGTCGTGTCCGCAATCAAGCAACAGACACACAGCGACATCGTGTAACCCCACTGCTGGACTGATGGTCCTTCGCAGTCGTTCAACATGATGTACAAGCCGCACACAGCGGTACCCACCACCGCGAAGCTGACCGCGATGAAGTACGGGTGCACCTGCGGGCGGATGACGGCGTGGATCTGCAGCGCGGCGGCGCTGCAGAACCCACCTACGACCAGCACCGCCACCGCGACCGGCACCAACTCAGAGGAACGGACGGTGCCGAGCACCGTGGCCACCGCGGCTGCCGCCAGCAAGGCGCCGGGCGCGTGCTTGAGGGTGAGCTCCCGCGAGTACGAAAGGGACACGAGGAACCGGCGGATGACCGTCGCGAAGAGGGGCGCCGAGGCCATGAGCACCGCGGTGTTGCACAGGCCGAGGTCCGACGTGAGGGCGACGTAGTTGGCGAGGGTGGCTAGCAGCTTCAAAACCCCGTAGCCCACGCAGAGCAGCGCCGCCCGCCGCGGGGGAAGGGGGATCGGCATCGGCGTCCGCTCCCGCTCGCTGACGACCTGCCGAGTCACGACGGCAACAGCGGCCAGCACCGCGACGACGTCGGCCCGCATCGCGCCGACGACCGCCGGCCGCGTCGCGCGCTTGAGGCAGCTGCGCAGGTTGTCCTGGTCCGCGGCCGGCGGCGCCGGCGGAGCGTAGTCGATGTGGTAGTTGAACACCACCCGCCGGCTCCGCTTCGGCTCGCCGTCCGAATCGAACGAGATCGAATCGTCGACGTCCGCCCAGTCGCCGACGACGATGCCGCGGAGTTCATTCGAAGTGAACGTATCCATCGAAACCCGCTGGTTCGAATCATCCGAATCCCGCTGCGAGAGGAGCTCGGTTTCTTCGGCCCGCTTGTCCTCCGCCTTCCTCGCTACGTACGCCAGCAGCGTCGGGACACCCACCACACTGCTCATGAACAGACCTTCTATGACACACTGCCAGAAGAGGATGTGTCCAGCGTTGAGAGATGGCGCCTTGACGAAGGCGTCCTCCGCGAAGCCGAGGTCGCTGCCGGTAGACATGTTGGCGTCTTCGTCCTCTGCGACCGGGCTGCCGCCGGGCCACGTCCTCGAATCCGCTGTTCTGGCGCCGGAGTCGTGGCCCAGGCTGTACACGAGGATGGTCGCGAGGCTGTAGAACATCGTCGACACGCCGGCGACGATCACCGCGCTGACGACGCCGCCCCGGCCGTGCTTCTCCGGCATCCCTGCGCCCCCCCCCCGGGGGGGCTTCGCCGGGGGCACTCGCACGGGCCCGAATGCGCGCCCCCCGCTATCGCGATGCCTTCGGTATTCAAAACGGGCGGGGGGTGCAACTCACACGGGGCGCCGGACGCGCCGCCACCACCACCGCTACCACCGTCCCGCCCCCCCAAGCAGGGGCTGCGACGGCCTTCTCTCCTGCTTCCCTTCTACTTGGCCGGGAGGGGAGTTAACAAAAGAGATGAGGGGAAGAGGAAAGTTGGCACAGATTGATAGGGGGGTGTTTCTGCGTTTCCTTGTGTGTTGCCGACAGTCAACCGGGGGGTTGAGGTGCCTCTTTTGTTTTTTCGTTGCTTTTTTTTGTGCGTTTCAGAATGGCGGGCGGAGAAGAAAAGTGACCCGAGGAGTCGTCGAGGAGGGGGTGTAGGTATTTTCTCTCCTGGAGGGATTCTTGTGTTGGGTTGAGAGCTCTTTCTCGATGACTTGTGCAGTGGTGCATGGCCGCTCCTGGTTGGTGGGAGTAATTTGTCAGGTTGATTACGTTAGCGAACGAGATCTCGACCCTTAAATAGGTGGGGGCGTGGCGTTGTAGGGGGTGTCTTTTTGGCATCGGCGGGCTTGCTGCTTACCCGAGACGCGCACTACTTAAGGGGACTGCGCGCGACTTATAGCGCGGGGAGGAGCGAGCCAATAGCAGTTAAAAGTGAGGGCTTGAGATTCCGGGGGTTTAGGGTCTCCGGGTGACGGTTGTTAAATGGGTGATCTCAGAGCAACCCATAGAGTAAGGGCTACGTGTGGGTGTGGGCTGTTCGGTGCACACTTTCGTTCTGAAGCCGGGTTTCTGGAGGGTCAAAGAACTGGTCTTTTGTCGAGACCACCGTGTTTGCGCACCCAATCCCCCACTCAGACTCAAGCACCTCCCGCCATCCGAGCAACACCCAGACTGGTGCCACGGCGTGAGAAATCACTGTATTTGTGTCTAACAAATGCAATCCCCCACTCAGACTCAAGCACCTCCCGCCATCCGAGCAACACCCAGACTGGTGCCACGGCGAGAGAAATCACTGTATTTGTGTCTAACAAATGCAATCCCCCACTCAGACTCAAGCACCTCCCGCCATCCGAGCAACACCCAGACTGGTGCCACGGCGTGAGAAATCACTGTATTTGTGTCTAACAAATGCAATTTGTCAAGAACAAAAACAGATCCGATGGCAGCGTACTATCCTCACTCCCGTTAGATGAACAAAACAGGTTTGAAGGAAGTGCGCACAAACAAAGGAAGCGCCAGATCCGTTTTTCTCACCGACTTTCAGCCAGACGCGCCCCATTCACCACACAACCTGCAGTCCTCAACGGGAAACGGGGGCCAGAGACGTGCCGCTCCCCTTGCTTGTGTTCTACCCCAAAGCTTCGGCATCTCCCACACGACACTTACTGGGGCTGGTCTTTTGACAAGCCAGCATGACTCAAAGCTACCGCAACAACCAGCGAGTTCAAACAATCACCGCATCTGATATCCGTCGACGGCCGCGCGATCAATAGCCGTGCACATGTGGTCGAGGCGCGGGAGGACAAAAAAGCGCAAGAACGGCAAAACTGCACTCTCCGTTTACTTGTTCCAAGGCAGGTTGTTCTTTCTTGTTTTGTTTTATTTTGTTCTTTCTTCCGCGTTCAAAGTCGGGTTGCTATAAAATCGGACCTTCCTCCTCCAGGGCAACGCGGCCTTGGCGTAAATAGGCACCGATCATTTTCGCAAAGGTAGCGACGCCTGATTCAGGCGAACTACCTATGTCCTGGCGGGTTTCGCACAGGTTGAACACTCATACTAATGTGGCACCTTTCGGGTAACCGGCAGGTATTCCCGCTCCGCCAATGCTGAACTTGGATTGAATGCGGGCCAAGCAAACATGGAACATATTCACTTACTCCTAAAAGGACAAAATTCATTTGCTTTTACGCAATTCAGTTGCCTGCCTACTTGCAAAATGGCGAATAGCACCGTCCAGCGAATCACCAAGCAGATACAGCAAACAAATTGCTTGCTCCTTTCTTGCGCCGTTTACCCGCACTCGATCGGATCTGAGCTCTCAGCGCCAGAGCACAGGTTTGTGTTGTATGTAACAGCTCTGAGGGCATCACCCCGACGCGCCTTCTTCTCAAACCGAAGAGACCGGACGAAGAATAGCGAGTTTATGTTTGTATAAGCACTCTGCTTTGTAGGAAATACTTGAGGAGACTGCCAGTTTCGAAATCTCAACGGTGACATAATATTATAGTGCGGTACTCATCGCCGATTGCCGATGACTCCGCTCTGTCGCAACAATTCCAATCTCAAAGGAGGTAAATGTGCAGCCACAAAAAACACAGGTAAATCTGGGTTTAGTGGCGGGCGTGAGCTTTAGGACCCTCGTGTAGCTGTATCGGTTTCTCCCCCTCTAGCCTCCGTCAAAATGAGCACAGGGCAGTCCCTCGAGTATTTCGGCAAGAACCTAACGGCTAACCACAGGGTGCAAAGGTGCTTGGGTCCGAAAAGTAGCGCAGGAGTCGCGCAAATAGTCGCAAACCCGTCCGCTCCCCGCCGTGTGTGGCGTAATCGAATCGCCTTGTTTTCTTTGTTTGGGAAACCGGATAGCCACGGCGCCGCAGGGCCGGCCGTAGCCCTGCCACCTACCTGAATGGAAAGGAAAACAATCGAACGACGCTAAGACGTCCAGAGTTTGAGCTAATTCACCCCCCTGCCCGATCGAACGTTGACGAGCCGTGTAGTTTGAGTTAATGCAAAGAATCTGTGGCGATAATCTGCAGCTCTCTTTCGTGACTACCTCTTAGAGCGCACCGTGTCATGTTTCCGACGCTCCGCGTAATCGAGCTCATGTGGTTTTCAGGGGGTATAGGTGAATCAGCTCATCCGGAGTCGTACCGGCGATGGCACGCAGGAAGACGACGAGAAGCGGCGCAGCGAAGAACTGTTCGAGCCGCTGGCCCCAGTTTCGCTCGTTTCTCCCGCCGCCGCCGCCGCATCCGCTGCCCCCTGTGTCTGATCTCGCCCCACCCCCGTGTTATATTTCACAGTTTTCTGGTTTTTGTGCACACCAACGGTGAACCGCACGTTGAACCGTACGCAGCCGCAACGCAGACAACGCGAACGAAGTACTGAGGCCGGCCATTGCTCGCTGCTCTCTGGGGAGAAGGTGGGGAGAGTTGATTGCTGGGATTGAAACGGATGGGAAGGGACTTCTGAGGAAGCTCCGGCCAGGCACCGTCAGCTCGCACCAGTGGAGGGGGGAATGCAACTCCGGTGGGCGCGCATGGTTTGTGCAGGCGCAAAGAAGACGTCGCAAATGGTGCGATCCGAGCAGAACAGGAGGCGGACAGAAAACAATGGAGACCCAGCGCACCGGGTGGAGCAGTACTGCTCGCACCCGAGCGGAATCTCCACGAGGGGAAGGTACCAGGTGAGAGAGCACGCCCCCCTCTCCCCTGCGAGATGTGGAGGCACGTTGCCCCGTTGCCCAAGTCGCTCCAAGGTGTAGACGAAGACGTAGCCCTCACCACCGACAACAGTCGGCCGCCCGTGGCCGTGACTTGCCATTTGGTCCGTCGTCAGACCGGTCGGCTTGAGGAAACGGCCGGCCACTACCAATCAAACAGAGACCGACGGGCCACTTCACTTGCTCCCCCTCCACCCTGATAACAACTACTCCGCTCGATTACGCTCGGCGACAAGAGGGTGGCACGCCCTCGACTGACAAGCGGGCGCCCGAGACCGACGAACCACGGGAACAAGCGCCACAAATATGATACGGTGCACCCAACGAGGTAGTCACGAGAGTATCTATCGCCGCAGATGGTTTGCATTCAAACGCATTCTAACCCAACGGGGGGATGAAGTGACTCAAAGATCGCCGCTGCCGAGACCGACAAACAAGCCAAATGGGAACAAGCGCCGCAGACACGACCCAACGAGGTGGCCACGAGAGTGGATGGCGCAGACACATCGTCGCAGACGGTTTCCAAAATGACGACGCTCGACGCAGCCCGATCAGACAGGGGTGGAGTGACCCAAAAAATCGCCGCTGCCCGGGGTTAGGGTCTTCGGATCCGTAGCTTACCCGTTTCCAGCGACAAACGGGCTTCGGCTCGCGAATCCGTGGGGAGTTTGGCTGGGGCGACACATCTGTTACACATTAACGCAGGTGTCCTAAGGCAAGCTCAGCGGGAACAGAAATCTCGCGTAGAGCATAAGGGTAAAAGCTTGCTCGATACACGATCTTCAGTACCGATCCTCGGTGTGAAAGCATGGCCTAACGATCCTTTGGTCTCGCTTCATGTTCAAGAGATGAAGCCGGAGGTGACAGAAAAATTACCACAGCCCAGCCCGGCCAGGCCGGGTTTCGTCGGCAGTTCGACCACTACAGGAAAGCGACAGGACCACATAGAGGGTGCCCCTTTGTTTCCAACGCGGGCGTGAGTCCTCGTCCGACCCCTGCTGGCCGGTGGCCGAAGATCGCCACCCCGAGTGGGCACAAGGACAAAATGGCGCGACGTTCCTTCGGCAGAGGCGGTCCCGCCGTCTGAAAAGGAGTAGTATGATCCCGGCGGTCCTATTGATTTCCGCGCCATGAGGCCGCAGACGACACTCCCCGGTCCAGAGACCATCGAAAAGGGTCGAGAGAATCGAACCCTTGCTTTTCCATGCTTTGTCAACGAGCCGCGCCGCGAGAAGGAAACGATCAGACGAAGCGGGCTGCGCTCCTGCTTCTGAGCACACGCCCACCCGCTCCCCGACCGATTCGTCCCCTGTGGACGTGCGCCGTCTCCTGCGCATAAACCCGAACCCGGGCTACAACGACGCGAACCGATGAACCTGGACGAGCAGTCGAAGAAGAAGCGAGGCACCAAGAGCGCGTCAATCAAGACGAGCTGAGGAGGCGAAAACATGACACATCACGTGCGAAGCGATAACCGCGGCGCCGGCGATACTCCCTGTTCGCTGAGGCTAGGGTCTTTGCATCTCCCGCGGGGAGACATCCGCCGGGCAGGAGTAGCAGAACCAGGAAACAGCCAGGGAAGCGCAATCCGTATTGGAAACGCCCCCCCGGCAGGGCCCTAGATGTTGGTGTCCCTGTTGATGGCCGGCACCCACTCCGCGTCGGCCGCCGCGCCGTGCGGCCGGATGCCGCTGCGGGCGGCGGACCAGGGGCTGGATGGGCGCGCGCAGGTGCTGTTTGGGCCCGCGACCCCCCACCCTCCCCGGCGGCCGCCACGAAGTTGAGGATCGTGTTGGTCGGCGGGTTCGACGCAGCCCGCTGGCTGCCGCGGCACGAGACGGGGTGGTCGACGGGGATCGTCGGCGCGGGCAGCGGCGGCAGCGCGCCCGCGTCGTTCGCCGGCGAAGGAGAAGCGAAGCACCAAGCGCGCGCCTGAGCGCGACAATTAAGACGAGCTGAAGAGGCGAAAGCATGGCACATCACGTGCGAGGAGATAACCGCGGCGCCGGCGATGCAGATTATTATTTGCATCCTAACCCAAACGAACCCGGGCGATACTCCCTGTTCACTCATGGGAAGACAGCTAGCTCGTGAGTCCCGTGGGGAGACATCCACAGGCCCCTCGGGCAGGAGTAGCAGAACCAGGAACCGGAAACAGCAGCCAGGGAAGCGCAATCCGTATTGGAAACGGCCCCCCGGCAGCCACCAGGCCCCGGGCCCTAGATGTTGAGGTCCCTGTTGATGGCCGGCACCCACTCCGCGTCGACCGCCGCGCCGTGCGGCCGGATGCCGCTGCTGGCCGCCGCGGGCGGCGGGACCAGGGGCTGGATGGGCGCGTGCAGGTGCTGTATGGGCGTGTGGGCGCGCGACCCCCCACCCCCCCCGGCGGCCGCCGCGAAGTTGAGGATCGTGTTGGTCGGCGGGTTCGACGCAGCCCGCTGGCTGCCGCGGCACGAGACGGGGTGGTCGACGGGGATCGTCGGCGCGGGCAGCGGCGGCAGCGCGCCCGCGTCGTTCGCCGGCGCCGAGAGCGGCGACGCCTCCTTCGAGCCGAACGAAGAGAAGGGGTGCCCTCCTCTGCACGACTTGGGTATCGGAGGGGTAGGAGGCGGGGGCACGTTGAAGTACCGCGGGGTATCGTCTCGGGCGTGTCCGCTGTCGTATCCAGAGGCACTGCCAGGCAGCGAGTCATTGAAAAGAAGCTGGTGCTGCTGGTGCAGCTGGTGCATGGTTTCGAAAGACTCGTCGTCCTCTTCGACGTGCACGAGCACTTCGTTCGCGTGCATGACGTGAACCCGCGACCAATGCAGGACCGAATAGGCGGTCAGACCGACGCAGACGACGAGCATCGCAACGACGAGAATCAACGTGAAAACCATCGAAGCGCCGTTGTCCGGCAAGTCGTAGTTCGTCCAATCCTTGTCTTGCGGCGCCCGGGTGCACATCATTTCGGGATAGTCGGCGGCGGTCATTTTCTTGGCACTTCCGACGACGACCGGCGGCTCTGCGTCCGCGGCACCCCGCGGCTCGTCGACGCACCAGCAGAACAGCTGGTTAGCGGTGCATTGCACCGCTTCCCAGCCGCCGTCGACGGTGCAGTTCGGGTACCATTCCGTGTCGTACTTGTAGTACGTCGCGTTTTCGTCGCACGCCGCGACCGCCGCGACCCAGAGCGCCACCCAGCAGACGTGGTCCATGTTCGCGAGCCCGACGCCCGTCGTCCGTGCCGCCATTCACGCTGCACACTTCATCGACACGTCTCTCTCCTCAGAATCTCCCCCACCAACCCCTGCTTTGTGTTCCCGGCGACTTTCGCTCAGTCGTTTTGCCTGTGATTGCGTTCTTTTGATTGTTGGCGTTTAGGCACACACATTCGTCTCCTTCGTTACTCGAGTTACTCGAACGTGTTCGTTACGCGGCTCGCGCGGACCATCCGCAACACAGCTCGCAATCTTCACTCTGCTCTAAATCGTGATGGACCAGGCCTGAGGCACCTAATCAACAGCTGAACGCCTCTACATCGGGTATTCTGACCCGGCACCAAAATGCTCGAGCAGAACAAGGTGCATTGCACCGCCTCCCAACGGCCGTCGACGGTGCAGTTCGGGTACCATTCCGTGTTGTACTTGTGGTACGTCGCGTCTTCGTTGCACGCCGCGACCGCCGCGATACACACACCCAGCAGACGTGGTCCATGTTCGCGAGCCCGACGCCCGTCGTCCGTGCCGCCATTCACTCTGCACACTTCTCTCACGAAACTCCCCTACCAACCCCTGCTTTGTGTTCCCGGCGCTTTCGCTCAGTAGGTTTGCCTGTGATTGCGTTCTTTTGATTGTTGTCGTTTAGGCGTACACATTTGTCTCCTTCGTTACTCGAGTTACTCGAACGTGTTCGCTACGCGGCTCGCGCGGACCATCCGCAACACAGCTCGCGTTCTTCACTCTGCTCACAACCGTGATTCCGCAATGCTGGGGCCTACATCGGGTATTCTGACCCGGCACCAAAATGCTCGAGCAGAACAACTGGTTCACGGTGCATTGCACCGCCTCCCAACGGCCGTCGACGGCGCAGTTCGGGTACCATTCCGTGCCGTACTTGTGGTGCGTCGCGTTTTCGTCGCACGCCGCGACCCAGAGCGCCACCCAGCAGACGTGGTCCATGCCGACGCCCGTCGTCCCGTGCCACCATTCACTCTGCACACTTCATCGACACGTCTCTCTTCTCAGAATCTCCCCCACTAACCCCTGCTTTGTGTTCGACTTTCGCTCAGTCGGTTTGCCTGTCAATGCGTTCTTTTGATTGTTGTCGTTCACATTTGTGTCAGAGTGCAAGGTTTGCTGCTTATTACTCGAGTTATTCGAACGTGTTCGTGACACGGCTCGCGGCGGCACAATCCGAACCACAGCTCTCCATCTTCAATCGCAGTCTGCTCACAATCGTGACGACGCAATGGACCAGGCCTGCGGCACTTAGTCAGCAACTGAACGCCTCTACAGGGTCAGGTACTCTTTGACCCGCCTCAAAAATACTCACGGGACGGCCTTGTACGGAGGCGAGAACCGCCACTCAACCCAGATTCCCCACGTTTTTTTCGTGTGCTTCAGCACAGTACCTCCTCCGAGAATTCGCACCTAGCAGCATCCTCAAGTATTTCCCACAAAAGCATGGGCTTATTCATTCAAAACAAGGCACGCTTTCGCAATGTATGGGGTGCAACCCGCAAAACGGAAAACATGATCGGGACGAATAGGAGCCGAAGGGGTCGACGAGCGTCAGTTCTTGGTGGCTAGCTTTTTTGTGTTGTCGGCGGTGAACGCTCGTCATTTTGTCGGGGTGGACCTTTCGTCCAATCAATTCTGTTGTGCGACGGTTCGCGCGGGATCGCGCGCCCCTGGGTTTGTGTCGGGAGGAGCAACGCCGCAAACTCTGCCGGTCCGAATAAACCGTGGGCGGTGCAACCGTGGACGGATAGCTCGCTCCGGGGTGATTGCAAGAACGTGCTTGGAATGGGTACGTGCTCACCACCGCACTGGTCCCGTCTGCGCCGTGTTTCGGTCCTTTAAGCCACGGACACATCAGGCGGACCATCATCAGCGTGGAACCTGAGTGTCTGCAGACAGGACTGCGGTGTGAGTCTGGTTTGTCAGGCGGCTGTTCGTAGCTCGTCACAGCCGGATACACAGGACGGAGCTCGCTCCGGGGTGGGGGCTTTGTAGTAATGCAGACAGCACGGCACGTCGCCGCCTTTGGCGGATGTAGTAAGGGGGTCGTCAGGTGGAACGACGCAGTCGGAACTTCAAGTGGTATCGCACGTGATACCATGGGTTTTAACTGTGCGGTTCCGTCTGTTCACATGGTACACAACATGGGAATCACAACAACGGGGCGCGCTGGTGCGGTGAGCGCTTTTCGAACGCGTCTCGGATATGGTGGGGATCCCTGAAGAGCTGCGATCCACAAGAGGTAGTTGAGGTTAGAATGCAGAATATCTCTGGCGATGGCCTGCGTTAGCCACTGGATGACCAACCGTGTTGGCAGCGTGCCTGGTCAAAATGAACCCAGCCGCCCGCGCCTCAGCTGGCGTAGCCGACCTTGTCGCGAGGGATCAGCCGAATCTCCTGCCCGTACTTCAGGAACACGTTGCCGCTGGCCTGGGCCGGGTTCACGCCGGTGCCGTCCTTCGTCGTGGCCGCCATGCTGTCCACGCTGTCGATACCGAACTGCGTAGCTGCGAACTTCAGCACCGCCGTAAAAGGCGCCTCCTCCGGCACCGAGACAACCTGCGGTGTGTGTGTGTGTATGTGTGTGTGTGTGTGTGTGCTGGATCTCGGTTGTGGGTCATCCCTGCGCGGAATATTGCCCATTTTTTCCGCCCCTTTTTAGGTTACTGCCGAGGCTCCTGCCACCCGCTCGTGATGATTGCCCATTGTGAGGAGCTTTGTCTGGCACGGGCGTTTCCCTCATAGTGTGTGTGTGTGTGTGTATGTGTGTGTGTGTGTGTGTGTGTGTGTGTGTGTGTGTGTGTGTGTGTGTGTGTGTGTGTGTGTGTTTGTGTGTAGAATTCAATTCCGGGTAACCTCGGTTGCGGAATAGCCCCTTTCAGATACGGCTGTGTCGTCGTTTGCGCTTTCGGATGCTAGCGCCCTTGTGTTGTGCAATGCGTCCGGAGCTGTTGGATGGTATTGACGTCGGGGTTCACCGGATACCCGTGCTAGCTTGGTTAGACCTTGCTGCACTTCGGAGGAGAACAACCACCGACCGAAAAATTAGTATGGCGCTTTCTTTTGTTTGTGCGCACGAGCGGAACTCGCCTGCTTTGGTAAGTTTCATGTAGTACGCTGCCGACTACTATTTTTTAGTACCAACGATGCTTTGTTGAACGCTTACGCCCGCCACTAAACCCAGATTTACCTGTGTTTCGTGTGGGCTACAGCACATTTACCTCCTTTGATCTATCGTGTGGGCTACAGCACATTTACCTCCTTTGATCTATCGCAACTGGCAGTCTCCTCAAGCATTTCCTACAAAGCAGGTGCTTATACAAAAAAATACTCGACGTAGCTGCTTTGACTCCGAATGGAAGGGAGGAAATATAGAGGTAAAGGGGAAAATACAAAACAAACACAATCGGATTTGTTCTTCGCTTGCACCACCGTGTGTTGTTTTTTTTTCACTCAGGACTTTGACCTGTTGTGTTTGTGTGATTTGTCGTGTTGGGGTAGAGCCGCCTGACCTCACGTCCGTTCAACACGGTAGCTACAGCACTTGGGATCCCTTCGGTTCTTTGTCTGGCAGCTATTGTCGAGCATTTCCTTCCAAGCTGGCGCTTATGTAAAAGTTTAGGATGCACACCTTGTACGGCTGCTTCTTGTCCGAGGCGAGCACGATTCGAAAAGAGACCTTGTTTCCGGACATCGCCGGCTTTTCGGCCATGTTTAACCCCCCCCCAACCAACCACGCACCCCCGATCCTTTATGTGTATACACATCACGCTCGCACTTCGTCGGGCAGCGGCGCCATGAAAATACGCGTCTCGGGGAAGCACAGCCGAAGCTCCAATCCTGCAAACACCCTCTGGACACCCGCGTGCCCGCGCAGCAATCAGTTCACTCTCGGGAGAGGTGACGTTTCCAGCCAGACCAGACAGCTCAGACAGCAGGCAGCAGACAGCAACCAGCTCACTTTTGAAGAGGGTGGCGCTGCGACTTTCTAGGCAGTCACTGTCGCTTTGTTTGTGGGCATGCACAAATCCCTGAACAGAATGCAAGCAACCCACTTTCTTCTATTGGCTCGGGTGAGACGCTTGCAGCGAGTCATGCTGAAAAACACATCCATGTAATGGGTGTCGTGGCGGACAACGCCAGCGCCATGCAAAAAGCCACTGAGCAGTTCTCCGGCACCGATGAAACTTCCTTGGACGACTCACCTTCTGCAGTTTCAGAGGTTGATTCCATCTTGGAGAAATTCATGGAGGCTGCTGATGAAGTGGGGCTGCTTGCCATAAAGTGTGGAGCTCACACCCTGCAGCTGGCACTTGGAAGTGTGCTTGCACAACGGCAACGCGCGGCAACGCGCACACTGCTTTAAAGGCAAACAGTTCACAGTCGATGGGGCGGTGCCTGGTGTCACCAGCTTGATTCTCACGCGCTCAGATAGCGACTATTTCACTTCAGCTGATGCCACCCACCTGGCCTCTGTTCCATCTGCGTTTACGAACGAGTGATGGAGAAAAACACGTTTTTATTTGTTGATTCCTTCCTTCTGCGGCTATCTTTTTTTGTGCCGCCTCGGCTCGGTATCTAACCGGGGCATTCTCTCTTTTTGTTATTTCGTGTGGCGGGCTCTTTTTTTCATGTTGTTGTTCTTCATTTTTGGAGATTTTGTTGGGTGTGCCCTCGGTTCTTCGTTGTTGCGCTGACCTTTTGTTTTTTTTTTTTTTTTTTTGTTGCTGTTGTTCGTCTTGTTTCCGCCTTTTTTTTTTGGAATATCGTTTTTGGTCAGTGTCGATCGTTTATTTCCGGCCTGTATCGGTTTTCACTTGCCGCCATCTCATTTATTGTTTTCATTTCACGTTCGTGTTAGTTTTGCGGTTTCGTCGGTGTTGCACATCGGTTGGCACGTCGCACTAGAGAGCGTGGTTTTCGCCTGCAAACTGCGCCCTGCTTCGCCGCACCGTGACTGAGGCTCCGACAGCTTGAACGGCGCCCAACCTTCAGCGATCGAGACGGCGGTCGTGTCTAACACGTCTTCAATACGAGTACGAGTATCCGACGGGCTGAAGGTTCCGACGGGAAATAAACAGGACGAAAGACTGAAGAGTGAGCTCTGTAGTGGGGTGTGTGTGCGTTGTGTGTGTGGTGGGTCGCGTGTGTCGCAAAGAGATCCACATCTCCTCCTCCGATCCCCTACTACTGCGGGCAAGAGATCTGCAAGAACGCAACAGGCGCGCACTAGCAACCGTGATGCTAGCGACTTGCGAGAGGCACGCCTCGCGGGTGAAGAGAGAAATCGCCACCATGCGCCTACTACGGCCCGAAGAAACTGTTCCGGGCTGGAGTACTCTATTATCGGTACCGGAAGGGAACTCAACAACGTGCACCTGCACACGTATGGCGGCGTGAGTTTGGTTCGTCGAGACTTCTTTGGCCACAACGGCTGCCTCCGATAACGAAGCAGAACCCATTGTCTGCCTCTTCAGGGTACTCGGGTAGAGAGACATGGCACTCCTGAAAAAGAATCAACCTTCAAAAAAAAAAACAAAAACAAAAGGAAAAGAGCGACCAGTGAAAGGATGAAAAAGGCGCAGCCTAGCGAGCCGCCCGGGTTCTACTGCTTCGCGTTTCAACAAGCCGAGGGGGTGAGGGACTTGGTCTTGGTTAGCAAAGGTGCGGCTTTTCCCGCCGGTTGAGGGGGTTCTTGTCTTTGCGCCGACAATCAACCGAAGCTGAGTGTGCGGTCTGGTGTCTTTTTTTAATCTGCAGCTCAATGTCAAAGACTTGTGCAAACTGCCGCCTCCACCCGGCAGAGCAGCCGAGTGACACGTTGCTCGCGGTATCAGGAAAAGCCCTCTCCCGCATGGACACTTCTGGCGCCAGCTCAATGCTCCACCTGTGCCTGGTAGACTCGGAAGGAGCCAGAATGAAGAAGGGAAAAAAAAGACACAAGACGAAACTTGTCACAAAAAAAAAGGGGGGGGGTGAACGAGGCACCGCACTGGGGGGCGGGGACGTGCTTGGAGTGGATTTATGCCCAACACCGCACTGGTCCCGTCTGCGCCGTGTTTTCGGTCCTTTAACTGACCGAAGAGTACAGCACCGGGCAATTCGATGCAGCTCTAGGGACTAGGGATGGACCTGATAGACCGTGGTGGACCGTGATTCAGTGATAAACAGCGGCAGGCACTTCGATGCAGTTTCGAGAGATAGGGACGGACCGGCTCAATACTACTCGGCAAGGCGAAAAGCATCCGGGACACGCGGGGATCGCGCACGACTGAGAACGTCGCACCGACGCGTGGCATTGCGAAGTTCACGCATTGGCAGACGGTCGACTACCGACGGCGCCCGCCCAGACACATTGACACATACAGCAGTCATTTTTTTTTTTTTTTTTTGAAAGTATGCCAATAGTTGACTAGACCTCTTGAGTTTGTGCTAACCACGAATTGGGGAGTCGGGAGAACCTGCAACGCCAAAAGCAGGACCGACCCCCCCATTCGTGAGAAAAAGCGAAGAATAAAAACTCCTTCTTTTTCCCGTCTATCTTTGTCAAGAGCTCCAACTCAACTATTCTCACCGGCAAAAATAGACAGGCCTTCACCCTTTCGCTCAAAAACTTTTGCGTTTGACGCATTCACACCCTGTCTTGAGTTAGGGACTTCCAAGTGAAGCACGGACACGTAAGCTGTTACAGCGGCATGCCCTCTGGTGTTGGCCCAGGCTTTGTGTTGCCGACAATCAACCGGGGTTGACGTGCAGTCTGGTGTCTTTCGTTTTCTTGTTGTGAAAGCTTCCGCATCGATCGCGCCGCGGCGACAGCCTCGGCGCACCATGGCTTTTACTAAAAAAGAGCAAAAACAAGCGTGTTGCGCCCGCCTTTCCAGCTTCTTTTCGTCCGCGGGGTGTGGGTCGCCACAAAGTCTTCCTCCCAGCCGAACTAAGCAGGCGCG
This sequence comes from Diplonema papillatum, assembly GCA_030068145.1. Classification (NCBI taxonomy): domain Eukaryota; phylum Euglenozoa; class Diplonemea; order Diplonemida; family Diplonemidae; genus Diplonema; species Diplonema papillatum. The sequence continues at coordinate 340,090 of JAPJBO010000030.1, read as the reverse complement.
CGCTTTGCGCAGAGAAATCGTGCCGAAGCACGACCTCCGACTTCTGACCGCTAGAAGTTCGCTGCGAGACATCGCGGGGTGGCGGGGAGTGCTACAAGTCAGCTCTGCGTCGGTGCTCACGTGTTGAAGGCACGAGGAGGCAAAAAGGCAGGTTGGTCGGAACCGGATGAACTGGACACTAACCACGTTCACCAACCCTTGTACCCGCCCTTGCCTTTCTTGCCTGCTGTCATCCTGTTTGTTTTGCGGGGGTGGTCACGATCGTCTTAGAGCTGAATGGGGTCCCTGTCTGCAGTTTGTTGTCGACTGGACTCAAATACACATATTCCTACGGGCCAGATCAAACCAACTGTCCCGGCCCACCCAGAAGTGCAGGTACCAGCTTGCATTGTCAAAGGCTAGGGTTACTTGATAACGTCGTCCCAAGACGATCTCGATGCTATGAGACGAAGATGAGGTAAGGCTGGTGATATCCAGCTCCATCCTCGGACTGGTGTCGACTGAGCAGCTCAAAAGGGCTTGAAATTCGATCTTGGAAGGTAGCAGGCGCGGTGTGGTGCAGACACTTTGAACAGCAGATCCGAATCTAACACAAATCATCCGGCACGGTTGAAGTGCGGCCCCCCAAGCTGCTTCCGAACTCGCTTGTCACCAAACCCATATCAAATACTCTTCCCCCCCCCCCGAAACGGCGGCATACCACCCCTTCTTGCCCTTCGCCTTCCCTTTCGCGGCAGCAGCGGCGGCGTACGGCGAGTAGCCGCTGGAGTAGTAGTTCGGGTCCCACCACGTCGGAAACGCACCCTGTGGCGTGTTGTGAATATTAGGTAGTTAAGTGCTTGGACAGGATCCTGCCTCTCGTCCATGTTTGATGCAAGCATCAAGTCTCGTTCTGGGGAGAGTGCAGCGTTTACGTCGACACTGTCTTCTTCTTTCCGTTGTCACTTTTTTCCTTTCGTTGTCGACAATTTCTTGGTGCTGTGAGTGGTTTAGTGCCGCACATATTATGTGTCACATCTGCATCGTGTTTCGGTCCTCGTAGCCACAGATATATACGGCGGACTGCCATCAGTGCGAAACCTGAGTCGTAAACAGGCAGCCGTGCGAGTAAATATATTTGTGGGACTGCCTTGTGCTCATTTACCTCCTTTGAGATTGGAATGTTGTTGCGATAGTGGGGAGCTTCATTTGAGATTTCGCAACTGGGCAGCCCTCAAGTATTTCCTAAAAAGCAGGTGCTTATACGGAAAACTAACAAATTCATCAGGTAATCTACCTTGTAACCTTTGCCGCCGCCGCCGAAGGGCGCTGCTGCCTTGCCGCCTTTCAGCCCCTTCTTTCGGTGGATGTTGATCCGCTTCGGGAGCACCTTCAGCTGCCTGCCTTTGAACGTGCTGTCGTGGAGGTTGATGGCTTTGTCCACAGCAGAAGGGTCGTCGAACTCCATGTACGCGTAGCCCTTCGGGTGTCCCGTCCACTTGTCGCACAAGATTGTCACTCTCTTGATGAATCCACACTCAGCAAAGTGGCTGTGGAGCTCTTCCGGTGTCGCGCTGTAGTCGACCTGTATTGTTGTTTTTAGAGTTTTCATCGTTATGGGAAGATATCCTTTGTGCTCTGAGTGTCGTAAGAGTGGTGGTTACACGAGGTAAGAGGATCGCTGGGTACCTTAGTTGTTGGTCATTGGTGGTTTCGGCCATTGTCCACATACCTTACTTACGGTAGTTTTGATATGTTGACAAAGCATCCTTAGCATCGTTGGTGCTAAAAGTTAGAAACTGGCAGTGCACCGCCAAACAGAGTGAAAGATGAGGATGTACAGTCTGATGCCTTCCGGCTTTTCTGGTCATCCTTCCGTTCGGTAGGTTTCTTTAGCTGTTTGTTTTTCTCTCTTGGTGCCCGTTCGCAGCAGCACGTGACAAGAAATGCGTAGTTTTGCTTTATTCTTTTACTTGTTAGTTGTCGACAACTTATTTATGTTGACGTGTCACTTAGATGTAAATCTAAAGGTGCCCACGTCAATTTTTGTTCAGCATTGAGTTCTTTTAAGTACATGAACCACATGGATTAGCATGCACTTGTTTTGTTAAGTATTGAGTTCTGTAAAGTGCAAGTGCCACCAAGGCAGGCGAGCACTACTGAGTTCTTTTGAGTAGTACATGAAATTTTGTTAAGCAGCGGCTGCCAAAACATGCGGGTGACACCTGGGATCAAAGTAAGTAGGAAACAATGGAGCGCTCGTTAGAGCTAAATTGAGATTTCCTCGGATGACCCAACACCATTGGATAGCATACTTGGCCGATGTAAATGGAGTTGTTGTCGTCGCCGCCTTCGCCCTCGTCCTTCGGGCCACCTACTTCGGCGAGCTCCGTTTGCTGCCCTGCGATCTGCTCCTCCATCTCCTGCACCTTCTGCCTCAGCACCTCGATGTCCTCGTCCAGAGGGTCTTCGGTGAGTTCCATGTTCTCCGACTCTTGCGCGGTGGGGAGTTCGGCCATCTTGCCTCGTCTACTTCTTTTTTTTTTCCCTTTCTTGCTGGCTGGAATTTTGAGAAGGGAGGTTCGCTTGAGAATCCGGGGGTTTGAAGTCTCCGGGTGACCGTCGTCGAAAGGGTCCTTTACGTATCGTATATTGGTCGCTTGGTGTGCATAGTTTACTTGTGCTAACCGCCGGGGTGCCTGCCGACGATCGGTGTGACCCGGTGGTGTACAGGAGTGATCCTGGGGAAGCACTCGGAAAGTTAGTAAGTTAAGTTTTCTACTGCGAATCACACCAGAAAAGAAGAACAGAGAAAAAAAAAAAACGCCGCTCCTGGTCCAGGAACGTGACGGTCAACCACAGCTTGCAAAGCTTGAGTGTGTTCAGCGCAAGCGCCAAGCCCCAAGGTGCGCCAAGCATTGATGCTTTAGTTTGGGAAATCGGTAGCCACTTGACCCGTAGGCCCGTGGCTCTGCAGGACCGCCGAACACGTGAAGCTTGGCTCCCGTGTAGCAGGCTTTCCCTGGTACCTAACCGTAATGTTCATGGGAAGTTAAGTTTTTCTACTCCGAATTGTTGAACGCTTACGCCCGCCACTAAACCCAGATTTACCTGTGTTTCGTGTGGGCTACAGCACATTTATCTCCTTTGATGGTGCTTATACAAGAAATAATACAGGTAAATAAATTCGACTTTTTTTTAGAGCGCGCTTTCATCTTGGGGCTAGTCATATCCGGGGTTCGACCGACACCGAGTTCGCATTCGTTTGGATTTTCGTGTTTCCGACGATTCCTTATGGGCGTACAGATTCGCGTATCTCAAGACAGCCAGGAACGGGAGCGGGGGGGAAAACAAAGCGGGTAATTTTCTTTCTCTTGTTGTGTTGCTGGAGGAAGATTCCACGGATAGGGGGGGGGGTCATTGCCGATGCTAAGCGTAGCAGGGGTAGCCTACACTAATCAAGCAATGGCAAGGAAGGATTGATCTCGGAGCTCGACGAAGGCAACGAAAGAACTCCCTGAAAAGCGGTCCGAAGCTACTTACCCCTTTGAAGAGAGCAGGTTGCGTGAGAGAGGGGTGTCTTTAGAGGCGTGAGCCGGCCATCGCCGCGTGGAAACGAGACGGGATACGACACACAATTGTGTCGTCTCTGGCGCAGGGTGGATATAGAGTGTTTTTCAGGTTAGCGACGGGGCACTGACCTTGTCCGCGCTTTGTGCTCCAGCACCGAGGGGAGTTTTACTGTGCGGTCCATTTTTAGAGTGAAAGTTCGCTTGAAACTCCGGGGTTTTAAAGTCTCCGGGTGACCTTCGTCGTTAAGGGAAGATATTCTTTGTGCACTGAGTGTCGTAAGAATGGTGGTTAAACGAGGTAAGAGGATCGGTGGGTACCTTGGTCGTTGGTCACTGGTGGTTTCGGCCATTGTCCACATACCTTACTTACGGTAGGCCCTCCTCAGCATGGTGCCGCAGTAGGTGACTGTCTGTCTTCTTGGTACCGTCTGACCGTCTCTTTTCGTGTATTTGTGGTGCTGCTTATGGTTTGCGCAGGTTGAATATCCGTTTTTGCGGGTACCAAAATTCAGTGTAAATCCAGTCGTCACACTGCGGGTGGACCCACACCCGACACTTCGACCGCACAGCCCCCCCCTCGCTTGGTGCTGGAGGATACCGTGCAAGGGTCAGTTCTCGTCGGAACAGTATCAATCTTAAAAAAATTACACGAAAAAAATAGAGCTCGTCACTCGCACAACCGCGGCTGATACAAAACTAATGATGATGACGGGAAGAGAGAGCTGTTTTCGTTGAACGCAGTGCCTGATCGTTTTTACGTAAAGCTGGATGCAGGACGCCAAGTGAAAACGCCACGGTTTGCGGCGACGAGCTTCTCATTTCCTCCAACATTTTTGGTAATCATGTTTGGTAAAAAAAAAAAAAGAAAGACTGAGAAGATACTTACAGCGTGATCCGACTGTTCTTTGTTTTGCTTTCTCTTTGACTTTTTGTTCTTCATCTTCTTCCTCCCTCATTGAGAGGGGCGCGGTCTCGGCGCGCAGTGCGTACTACGTTCGGAACTTTGAACCCCGAAGAACCTGATGTTCTAGCTGAGGTGCGATGGGAAAAGGTTTTGAAGGGACACGGATGATGCCGACGTCGTTGAAGAACAAGCAATTGCTGATAAAACCCGCGTCATGTATGCAGATACGAAACGGCAGCACGTCAGTATGTTGTCACCCTTCCCACCGGCACTGTCGACTGGTCGAAGAGTACTTTGTGTATCCGACGATGAAGCCCTTGATCAAAAAAGCACGCGTTGCAAGCATGTTTGATCCACGAACTGTCGGTCGCATCATTTTTAGAAGCACATGTCTTGTATTCCGACAACAGTATTACGACGCCACGCACAGCGCTGACGCACATGCCCAGAAGACAGCTCGTTTGAGTGGTGCTTTCTCTTCTGTCCGCAGCCACCAGGCACGGGGATGAAAGCCCTGGTCGCTACCACTGCGAACGACTGAAGCCAACTTCTGACGAGTTCGTCTTGTCTGATGCTATTGATACGCAGGAGATGCCGACAACACAACCAATCCCGCTGCCGAGTGCGAGAAGGACCGCGATTCATCGCGCTGGGTGCACTTTGCTGCGAAGGAAAGTGGGCATGACTCCGACGGCTACTGGGCTACTGGAGCCTGCCACTCTTTTCGGGGATGTTAGCTCGTGTGAAAGAAGGCAACTAAAAGAGCTACCAAACTGGCAGACGGCAGATGGACCGCCGTCCAATTCACCCGAGAAGGAAAGTGGGCATGACTACGACGACTACTAACAGAGCTGTCAAATTAACAGACGGTTCATCAGATCACAAGGGGAGTCGGTTCATCTTACCCGGAAGTCGCCATCCGATGACGGCTGTGTAACAACTCACCCGCAGAAGCATGCCCGAAGGATGCTCAAGCGATCCACCCGAAATAGGCCGCGTCCTGGTATACTCCACGTCGTCCGCACGCGACGCGTCCCTGGGGGATTGCAAGAACGTGCTTGGAATAGATATGTGCTCAACACCGCACTGGTCCCGTCTGCGCCGTGATCCTGAGTGTCTGCAGACAGGACAGCGGTGTGAGTCTGGTTTGTCAGGCGGCTGTTCGTAGCTCGTCACAGCCAGAACCACCCGTGCTACCAGCGCTACCCGCGACGTGTCCCTGGGGAGGGGCGTTGCCAAACCGGCAGAGCGGTCCCGAACGGGGGTGTCAGCCGACAGGAACGGGGCTGTCGGTCGGCAGCGCGCGGGGGTCGGAAGCCACTTCGGACTCGCTTCCCGGCGTCGACGGCTGCCCGCCGTCGGTTTCGGTGTCGCTGTCGGCGTCCGCGTCGCAGTCGACCATCACGGGCAGGGGGTACGGCTGGTCGGTCGGCGCCAGGTCCATCTCGACCGCGTACACGTTGCCGAACATGTCGCCGATGGCGACCCTCGACTGCCCGGAGCTGGAACAGCTGACCGGCGCGCGAGAGATGAACGAGAACGCTTCTTCCCGGGTGTGTGGGTACAAAAAGCGAACGACTCGATCGCTGCTAGCAAGGAGGACGAGCCCCGACGGCGTGAACAACGCAGTCGTGAAACGGAGTTTGAACACACGGTCCGTGTGGGGAGAGGGCATCGTCGGCACGACGACGCCCTGCATCACCGTCCCGTCAATGTGCCGCGAAAATAGGCAGCCGCCGGATTCGACGGACCACAGGGCGAACACCTTCGCATCAGCGCTGAGCATCATCCGGCCGCAGTAGCTGAACGCGCACGACCGGATGCCGCTGGGGTGGGTGGTCAGCCGGTGGAGCACGGCGCCGTCCTCGATCCGCCACGCGAAGAGCATCCCGTCGCGGCCGCCGGACAGCACCTTCTCCGAGTTCGGCGAGACCGCGACGCAGAGCACCGTCGCGGCGTGCTCGGTGAACACGAGCTTCTGCTTTTTTTGCGCCAAATCCCACACCACCACGCGGCCTTGGTTCACGCCTTCGTCGCTGCTCTGCTCAGCAGCGGCGACGACGAGCCTGCCGTCGGGCGAGAGGCGGACTCCGACTACGAAGAGTTCGGTGCCCTCCGCGCTTTCGAACTGGATCGACTTCTTGCACCGGAAGGACGTCATGTCCCACAGCAGGATCGTGTCGCTCTGGTCGCAGGTAGCGAGCAGCTGCCCGTTCGTCGAAAACGACATGTCGCACGGCGCGTCGCCGCTGCCGCTGCGGTTGTTGAGGGACCCGACGTACTGCCCGGTGCTGGGCGACGCGCAGCGGAGCAGCAGCTGCTTGCCCTCGACGCCGTCGCCGCTGACGACCATCCGGTTGTCCGGCGACAGGCCGATGACTCGGATGGTCCGGCCGTGCCCTACAAACGTGCGGACGCGGAAGTTCTTCACCCGAGTCGGTTTCCATCTATTCCGGATCAACGACATCGCGTTGAGCCCGCCTAAGTCCAGCCCGTCTTCTACCTCCGGCGCTGACCCCAGCAGCTCGCGCTCCTCGCTGGTCAAGTCGAACTTGTAGACACCCGCGTCGCCGCCGACGATGACCTGGAACCCTGCCTTTGCCGCCGCCGGCGGCTGCGGCGGCGGCGACGCCGCGCCACCGCACCCGGGCTCGTAGTTGTCGCAGTCGACGGTGTTCAGCAGCGACAGGGCGCCGAGCTTCTGCGGCTTGCCGCGTGGGCGCGGCGCTTCGGGCGCCGCCGGCGCCGCCGCCCGCGGGCCGGGAGCCGGGTAGGCGACCATCTTGCAGCCCTTCAGCAGCTCCCACAGCACGTCGCGCTCCTCCTCGGTCGCCTCTTCGTAGAACGTGAACAGCCGGTTCGAGTTGTACAGCTTCGTGACCCGGTCGGCCGAAAAGCGGCGGACCACTACGGTCGACGCCCGCGGCGATGCGGGCACTGCGGGGTGGAGGAAAAATGGTGGCGAGAGTGGGTACAGTTGTTGTATGGGAGAAGCTCTTTCACCACGCGCACACGCAACACAGCATGACGTTGAAGAGAGAGAGAGAGAGTATACGACACAAACCATTTGTGGCACTTCAGAAACTGAGCAGTGATCATGCATACGACACAAACCATTTGTGGCACTTTAGAAACTGAGCAGTGATCATGCATACGACACAAACCATTTGTGGCACTTTGGAAACTGAGCGGTGATCATGCATACGACACAAACCATTTGTGGCACTTTAGAAACTGAGCAGTGATCATGCATACGACACAAACCATTTGTGGCACTTCAGAAACTGAGCAGTGATCATGCATACGACACAAACCATCTGTGGCACTTTGGAAACTGAGCAGTGATCATGCATACGACACAAACCATTTGTGGCACTTCATAAACTGAGCAGTGATCATGCAACCAAAACATATTTCATACGCGCGGTGTCAGCTTGGTCGTCCTTCTCTTTCAGATCGGTGTTGGCGTGTCCCCGGGTGTCCGGGCCTCCGGATGGCATGACATCGAGAGTCTGTTGGTGTGCGACGCTTCTCAGAAGGAAAAAAGTGCGAGTCGCGTGAAGTCTTTTCATTTTCCGCATACATTTAGACCCTGGTCGAGACGCTCGGTTCTCATTTCAGTTGAGGAACATGGAGACGCACAGGGGTGAGTGGATTAGTCTACATCGTACCATATGATGACAAGTACGACGAGTACTATGACAAGCATGTACTTGTCATATGACAAGTATGTACTTCGTCATACGACAAGTATTTATAGGTACTTTTCATGGATTGCACTTGTCATTGTACTTTTCGCAACGAGAGCATTACGACAACATGTGAACCTGGTTCTTGCAAGAAGTTCTTCACAATATATTGCGGATGATGTATCACTCATTCCACGAAAAAGTGTCACAGATTTCGGCTTTTTTCGGATTTCTGCCGAAAATTTCCATCTGCAGGTCCGAAAATGGTCGGTTTCGAGATTTTTAGGACACGTTTGAATCCGTTGAGGACAGGGCTTTCCGAATATCTGGTCGGATAAAATTTTTGACCGACCCCCCCCCCATAAATTGAGGCCGGGTCTCCAAAAAATGGGGTCTGGAAATCGACTTTTTTTTTTCTCGGCATGCAGGAACAAGTCAGATTTGACTCGCCACAGAATTCTACGGGTGTGCCGATACGGTCCCGTGACAGAACTACGCGATTCCTCAAAAATTTGGCGGAAAATCCCAAAATTGTGCCTCCTCCTGCCGGATACGACGAAATTTTTTTCGAGAAAAAAAAAACACCCAAAGCGGGACTCGAACCGGCGACCAAAAGAGTCATTGGTGAGTGCACTGACGGCTACGCTACTTGTGCCAAAAATTCGAGAATATTTTTCTCTTCTTCCCTCGCAAACCACCAAAATGGTCGCTGGTTCGGTTCCTCGCGGCGTCGAGCGTTTTGGAGCTCGTAGTGCGTGTTCTGCTTACAGTGGTGAGGTAGCGGGGGTTAAACCGCAGACTTCCTGACGGGGCACGCGAACCACCGGAAGGATGATTCAAATACCGAAAATAAAATCGCCCGCGTTTTTTTCGCCCGTGGTCTAACGGGTAGCACGCCCACTTGTGGTTCTGGGGGTACTTGGTTCCTGCGAGGAGTGTTTTTTTTGAGGACCGAAAATCGGCCCAAAAACGTCTAAAGTGCCATCTGGGGGTCAGATTTTTGGCTATATCGAGTTCAAAAAAGGTGCCGATACTTGCCGTGGATAGCTCTTTCCATCCCAAAAAAAAATTCCGAATTTTGCTCAAAATTTGACCTGAACATGTCGGATACGAGGAAGCAAAATCTGTGACACGTTTTCGTGGAATGAGTGGTATGCTGTATGACGTGGTCTAAGTTTTCGTACGTTTTCCTGGTGAAGTGCGCCGTTGGCGCCAGCGTGGTGAAGCTTCGACGCCGCCCACGAAGCGAGTTGAAGTATGCCTAAAGATAAAGTGGTGCCACCTGAGGTGGGGGGGGTAATCTCAGGGCCGCCCACGTGGTAAAGTCGGTAAGCATTGGGAACTTTTAAGTATACGGACCACACGGTGCACTATGCCGTTAAGCAGCGGCTGCCGGCTTATCCCGGGACACCTTTCATATGTTGGTTATCATGAAGAGACTAATAGAAAGAGTAGCGTTGGCACTCTTTCTGGTTCGTTCCCTCGTAGCGTAGAGAAGCAAAGCATACCTTTGGAAAGTCGCTCCTTTGCGAAGCGTCGTTTGCCGTTGCCGCCGCGGTCGAGCCACCGCAACCCATCGAGACAGGGCGGCGTCCTCAAGTAGTCTTCCCCCAAGGAATTTCTCTTGAGGGAAGATGACGGAGGGCGCCCAGCCTCGTCGTACGCGAGCACAGCGGGACCCCGCGATGGTCTCACCGGTTGACGGACGCCCGCCGGAGTGAGGGCCAGGGGACGGGCACGGGTCCCCAGCGAAGGGGCCTCGTTCCCCTGCGGCCCCGCGAGGGCCCAATCCCCCGTCTTCCCGGCCCGCAACGCTTCTCCTCCGGGATCCCGCTTCAAAACTCGCGGCCAGGCAGGCGCACGGGGCCCGTGCAGGGCGCTGTTCAGCCCAGCTGCACACCCCCGCGCCACCGCGCCAGCCCGCCTCCCTTTTCACTTTAAGAAGGCTTCCTGACAATTTTGTTTGGTTGGCCAGCAGCTGCAAAATACTCGAGGGACTGCCTTGTGCTCATTTCGAAGGAGGCGGAAGGGGAGAAAACAATACAACTACAAAGTGGGTCCTTTGTTGAACTTACGAACGCCACTAAGTATTTCCTACAACAGCAGGTGCGAGGCCAGAGAGCGGGAAGGTGGTCGTTTTCACATGACTAAAACTGCTACATGGCCAGAGTCAACAAGTAGAAGAGCCAACAGGCGGGCCAGAGTCAACAAGCAGAAGAGCCAACAGGCGGGCCAGAGTCAACAAGCAGAAGAGCCAACAGGCGGGCCAGAGTCAACAAGCAGAAGAGCCAACAGGCGGGCCAGAGTCAACAAGCAGAAGAGCCAACAGGCGGGCCAGAGTCAACAAGCAGAAGAGCCAACAGGCGGGCCAGAGTCAACAAGCAGAAGAGCCAACAGGCGGGCCAGAGTCAACAAGCAGAAGAGCCAACAGGCGGGCCAGAGTCAACAAGCAGAAGAGCCAACAGGCGGGCCAGAGTCAACAAGCAGAAGAGCCAACAGGCGGGCCAGAGTCAACAAGCAGAAGAGCCAACAGGCGGGCCAGAGTCAACAAGCAGAAGAGCCAACAGGCGGGCCAGAGTCAACAAGCAGAAGAGCCAACAGGCGGGCCAGAGTCAACAAGCAGAAGAGCCAACAGGCGGGCCAGAGTCAACAAGCAGAAGAGCCAACAGGCGGGCCAGAGTCAACAAGCAGAAGAGCCAACAGGCGGAAGTACAAAGAATGATCGAAGAGATCTGCAATCGTTCTCTTCCAACGACTCTTTCCTTTCCCGACCTGCAGGGGTGCTGGTGCTGGTTAGTCAAGCAAAAAAGGTTGCGTGCGTTGAAATTCACCGTTGCACGCTTCACCTTTAAAAAAAGACAGGCGCTTCGTTTTGTTTGTGCGTGCCGTGCCGGCTGATCGTTTTCCCACTTGTATTTACCCTGTGCCATTTTCAGGTAAGGAATTCCATTCAACTTCGTGCAGAACCGGAGCCAGGAACGTCGCTGGGCTATAAAAATTGCACCAAAAAAGAGCAGGAGCAGAAGGCGTCGACAAGCGTTCGGTGAACGCTCGGAGGCTAGGCTTGTCAGCCCGAACGGGCGAATTGCAAGAACGTGCTTGGAATGGGTGTGTGCTCAACACCGCACTGGTCCCGTCTGCGCCGTGTTTCGGTCCTTTAAGCCACGGACACATAAGGCGGACCATCATCAGCGCGGAACCTGAGTGTCTGCAGACTGGTTTGTCAGGCGGCCGTTCGTAGCCCGCCACAGCCAGGACCACCCGCGCTACTGGAGCCCAAACGGGCGGAGGGGTTTTCGGGTACTGTGTTTTCGTCTGAGCACTCCCAGGGGCAAGTGTCTGATTTCATCTGGGCGACAGTCGCTCTCTCAGAGCATGTGGGCCTATTTTTTGGAAGGGCTCGCGCCTTCACAGCACCCTCAGACGGTAAGACGCCTGGACCGTCCTCGTGAAAAATCCGGCTGAGACGGGGCTGCTGCCCCTGCAACATCATCAAAAGCCGTTTTGCCGTTGACTTCTGAGTATTGTATCTTTCTCGGGGCTACGTGTCTTTTTGGGTGGTGTGTTTCCGTTTCGACTGAGCAAGGGTCGGCGTTCATTTGAGCGATTCTCTGGAAGGGCTCACGCGCACAGGACTCGGCCTCGTAAGAACAAGCTGCGCCACTCACCTGGACCTTCCTCGTGAAAAATCCGGCTGGGACAGGACTGCTGCCCCGCAGGATCATCAACGCGGGCGTTTTTCGTCGACTTCCGAGTATTGCATCGTCCTGGGAGGCTACATTTTGGCGACGTTGACAGAACTCGCGGCGCAGAAGCCGAGGACGACGTTCGTCAGGATGCCCAGCCAGCTTCCCATCCGCGACTTTCGGCTGTCGATAGCGAGGGCGATCATGCCGAAGAAGTAGCCGAGGATCCAGCTCACGAGGAAGTGCGTGTAGTAGTTGACGAAGTACGGGGGATCCACGGGGTCTACCTCCACCTCGACGTCGCCGTCTTCGTGGGCTTCGAAGCTCGGCGACGGCAGGTCCGCAACAGGATCGAGACGGGCCCAGTGGGGGGGCAGGAGGACTTCAGCGGCCGGCGACCGAGACGTGCTCCGAAGACCCACGCCGCCGCTGTTGGTTGCGCGGGGGGCCGGGGGGAGGCTCGCTGCGGCTTCGTTGTCGAGCCACGCGTCCTCCAGCTCGAGGTCCGCTGCCGAGGAGGCGTTGCCGGGGCTGCGGCGGCGGAAGTGCGTGCGCATGAGCGCGACGTCTTCTTCGGTGAAGTTCGCCTCCAGCAGGCGGTCGAAGCCGCGGGCTGCACGCGGCTCGTCGTCGCCCGGGGCTCGGTGCCCGTCGCGCGCGGCGGTGAACACGCAGTAGACGACTTCACCCGGGCGGAGGCTGGAGAGCATGTGGTCCAGCATCGCCTGCCCGCGGGAGATGACCGTCAGCTGCAACCCAGTGCCGACCTTCTCCAGCTCCGCCAGGCAGTGCGCGACGCCTGGGATGCCCCCCACGGCAGCCTTCAGCGACCGGACGCCGCCCGACGCTTCGACGGCGACTGTTTTAACCATGTCGACCCGCATCGTCTCCGCCGCTGCGGCATCCACGCTACCTCTCGCCTCACTCAGGCCGTTGAAGCTCACCCGCACATCGACCTGAAGCATGGTCGTCGCGTGGCTGCTGCAGCCTGGATACCGTCTGACTCCCCGACGCAAGGGCCTTTCAGACTATATTTTCGTACTCCCGGCCATTCCCAGTGCGGGCGTGCCCTGATAAAAAAGCTGGTGTCTCGCAAAAGAAAGTTGGCTAACAAGCCGCCTTCCAGACTATTTTCGCACCCCCCGGCCATGCCGGTGCCCTGATGAAGCTGCTGTCTGCAAAAAATCCGGCAAACCTGCCGAAAACTGAAAAATCAGCAGAAAAGCCCAGTGCTGATACTAAGCTGGAGACCAAAACGAAGCTCTTAACCCTGGGTGGCATTCCCAGTGCGGGCGTGCCCTGATAAAAAAGCTGGTGTCTCGCAAAAGAAAGTTGGCTAACAAGCCGCCTTCCAGACTATTTTCGCACTCCCCGGCCATGCCGGTGGGCGTGCCCTGAGGAAGCTGCTGTCTGCAAAAAGTCGGGTAAGCCCCGCCGAAAACTGAAAAATCAGCAGAAAACCCCAGTGCTGATACTAAGCTCAAAAACGAAGCTGTTAACCCTGGGTGGCATTCCCAGTACGGGCGTGCCGGGCAAGCCCCGCCGAAAACTGAAAAATCAGCAGAAAAGCCCAGTGGGGACCACCCACGCCCGTCGCCGTGCGGCTGACGACGATGCCGAGTTTGGATCCCTTGGCATCACTGCTGGGAAAGCCACGCAGACCGTTTTCGCAACTTCGGGGAAGAGACTGAGTGCGCGTTTAGCTTGCGGGCACAGCCACCTGGCGCTCTCGGCCGCGGGATTCTTCCGTTATAAGCTCGTGTGTGGCTAAACGCCGGGGTTCAATCTCGCACGGCAGTCATCGGGAACGAGTGAGAAAACACGGGAAACATCAGCGCACGGGCAAGGCTGCGAACAACGAACTGAATCGGCTGTTAGCTCATAATGAGTGTTGGCCGCTGAATGGCTGGGCGAAAACGAAAGACACGCAAAAAGAAAAGCATATGCAAAAACAGGACAGCGGGAGTGGCTTGTAGAGGAGTTTTGGACTTCGTGTGTGGGCCTTTGAAGCGTGGATGATGCCACTCGCGCTGCTCCCCTTGAGGTTCCTGGCTCATGCCAAAGCGCCGCCGCCCGGGTTAAGGGGTTGCGGCATCAGGCGTGAGACTTTTGGACTTCGTGTTGAACTAGCTTGGTTTCTTGAACTGGTAGTTGGTTGGATGGAATTCGTGTTCGGTCGTTTTCATGCACCTTGTGGCAACGCTTAGGACTTTTCTTTGGCTAGACTGCGGATGCACGCGAGACAAGTACACTGTTAACACAGTGCAATTGCAGCACTGTTGAGTGCCGGCCAGCCGCCTAGGCTCCGGGGCGGTCTGATGGTCCAAATAGTAAACCGCAGCATGCAAAGTTGAGTTGAGTTCGCACAGCTATGCCGGTCCCCTGCCCTGGAACTGCATCGCACTACCTGCCAGTGTCTATCACGGAGCAACCCGCAAGGTTGGAAGTACAAAAAAAAAAGTACTTCGATCGCAATCGCGTAGACTTCGGCAGTGTCTGGTCTCGGTGCACAAGGAGAGGGCAGCCAGGGTCTGTTTTTGTTCTTGACAAATTGCATTTGTTAGACACAAAAAAAAAACGTCTAAGAGAACGCGTTGACACGCATTGCCAAACGGCGAACGTTTGGCGCTCGACAAACGTCTAACGTTTGGCCAGTTGGTGTAGAGATGGAGGATATGCATACGATGGATACACAAATGAAAGGGAAGCAACGGTGCAGTTTTCTGTTCTGAGGCACCAGTTCTCCTATTGTTCGCCAATTTCATGCGAATCGCGACCGCCACTGCTTGAAGCGGTCGCCAGTACGACTACAATTGTGTCTGCGTGTTTCGGTCCTTTAAGTCTCCGCAAAGCACAGACCACTGGTTGAAATACCAAAGGGACAAAAGGGAAGAGAGTGCGACGAAGTATATCGCGAGCTTAGCTGAACCAGAGTTGGAATTAATCTTCGCTAGTTGCCGCGAGCACCCGCGAGCATTCGAACCTCTCTCGACTCGCCCTTCAACCTCTCAGTTCGTAGTAGATGTTGCTTCGTCACAAAACCGATAGCTCCTGCTTGGAGCGCTCTGGAGGAAGTCGCGAGCTCCGCTCTGAAAGCCGCATGCGAGGGGGATACGTTTCAACGAGAGTGTTCTTTCTTCGAAGATCTGGTTCTCCAAATGGTTCCGGGACCTTTAATCGACTTGGATGGAGGGGCGGACGATTGGTGGGAGACGGGCCTAAAGATGAGGAGGAAGCCGCGAGGGTGGTGGCTTGAATTGTTACAGGAAAACTATCGTTAACAGTATATCGTGTGCGCAGCGTTTGCGCTCCTTCTTACATGGCATGAGCTTGGAGTATTCACCGATTCAGGGGTTTCGGCCATATAAACGGACTCTATCACGGTGGTCGAGTAGTGTCAGCCAGATCTCCAGTTTCTCTGAAACTGGAGATCCCCGACACGTGTGTCGTTGTAAGTTCTATATCGTGAAGGTGTCCTACGTCGATGCCGGCCGTTCGTGTCAAAGCCTGCCGACACGAAGCAAAGGTGCACGTGTTCGGCGGTACTGCTGAGACACGCGCAAGTGGCTGCCAATTTTTTCCAGCGGGGCGTGACCCTCGCGCGGAACACCCAAGAGAGGGCATCCCAAGAGAGGGCATTGTGCCATCGTCGGCTGACTCCTCCCCAGCTTAGCACGTTTCTTGGGGGATACATGAGCGGGCAAAAGATGGGTCAAGCGGACGCTAGCGCTGACAAGACGCAGGTGTACGGCACCCAGTTGAGCATTCACAGTTGGGTCGGACGTCCCTCGTTGTCGAACGGTTCGTGTCAAACTTCTGACGGGCCAACTGGAAAACATGACTCACAACCGAGGAAAATTACGGTGTTCTTCTCGGGAGCGACGGGTTATTACCTTTGTACAAGTGTTAGTTCTCGTCGGAATAGTATTAGTATTAATCTTCTGAGATCTTCGATCTTATGCGACCAGAAAAAATCATATGAGCCAGCAACCGTTGGTTGCAGCCACTAGGAAGTTGGGACGAACACGGGGCGCTTGCATGCTCACCTTCACCCAATTGAAGAAATTGTCTGTTCGTTTGATTGAGAAGAGTTGCTTAAACCAGCGACTCACCCAAGGCACGCTAAAGAAGAAATGAAAAAATGCTGCACTGGAGTACTCATTTGCGTGCAAATGACTCCCCACTAACGCGACCACAGCCGTGTCTTAAAGGGTGAGATGAGAGGCATTGGCTCACTCTGTCAAAGGACAAAACCACGAACGAACGCAATGAGAGCCCTATGTAATGCGAAATTGTTTGAAAAAGCAAAGGATTGATTGTACGCGTGGCCCGCCATAGACTAGACAAAAGTCACTTGAGGCTCGCACCGTCGTTTGCTCAGGTCATGCCCGTGATACTTTGATGGGCAAACTCCAAGCAGGAAATTTCCCGCCTCAATCAGCGCGCAGCATCGTGACCACGTAGCGTGAGCTTGATTGAGGTCATGATGACCTTCGTTGGCAGCAGGCGACCGCCAAGCCCGCCTCTACGTATAAGCTCGTCCAGAACTTCATCATCGTCATTCATTTACGAAGTTCTCGATCCAAAGCGGTCGACAAAGGGACCAAGGGCCCGTGCCCGCAACGACAAACCCTCCGGCTGGACTCGGGCGACCTCAATTTTTGAGCAGAATGCAGTGCACCGACATGTTGTCCGTCCCGATCCCGCTTTCGTCGATGCTGGGCGCGATGCAGTTGTCGCAGAGGCTCTCGACGATGCTGCGCGGCGGCACCGAAGCCGCGAGCCTGATCCGGATGAAGCTGCAGACCTCGTCGTCCGTCATGCAGTCCCAGATGCCGTCGCAGGCTTGGACGAGGAACTGGTCGTCGGGCGAACGGGCGTGAAACGACACGTCCGGACATGCGGAAACTGCCTGGTCACGGGCCGGCAGACCGCCCGCTTGCTTGAAGTCGAAGTCGCCGAGGGCCCGCGACACTGCGAGCAAGCCCTCCACCCGCCCGTCGGTAACCACCCCGCCGGCTTTCAGGATCCGCACGCTCTCGCGGGGAGAGTCCGGCTTATGGTCGTGCGAGAGGCGCACCGCCTTGCCCCCGCGGCAGAGGACGATCCGGCTGTCGCCGGAGTTCCCGACGATGTACGTCGACGGCGTGAGCAGCACGGTGTTGAGCGTCGTGCCCGTGCAGCCGGTATGGTCCGACTTCAACGCTGCCTCCACGTCCTCGTCGGCCGCGAGGAACGCCCTCACCACACCTTCCGCCACCAGGTCCTGGGGGGCGCCCGTCAATTCGGCGGAGCCGGCAGGCAGGGAAGCGAACTGCCGCATCTCGGCTGGGGGCAGGCATTCGTCGAATATGGAGGCCAGGCGGCCAGCTACCCTGTGGGCCACCCTCTCGCCCCCATGCCCGTCGAGCACGCAGACCAGCGCGACGCCCGGATGCGACGGCAGCTCCGGGCAGACGACGCCGTCGTCCTCGTGGCCGCTGCGCCAGCCCTGCATCGTCGTCGTCGCGACGGAGTGGCCGCCGCTGAGGGTGACCTCGGCGCTCTCCTTGTCGGACACAGGGTCGTCCAGGAAGCTGCCCTTCGTCTGGAACACCTGCTCGAGCACGTCGTCGAAAACTTCAGCCTCTTCGCAGGTGCAGAAGCGGTTCTCCCGGTAGTTCCAGAAGCACTCTTCGTAGTCGCTCACGTCGTGGCACAGCTGTGTGTGTGTGTGGTGTGTGTGTGTGTGTGTGTGTGTGTGTGTGTTTAAGTTCAGGGCTTTGAGTGGGTAACGGCTGAATCGAAGTATAGCCCACTTGTCACATTCGCCAGTCGGCTTTGAGTTTTCGACACGCCGCTTTTGGGTCCTGTGACTCCTCTCCGAAGGGTGGGTGGAGAGCGTGGGAGGCTGTCAGCTTCTCCATACGGCGCTCGGCTCAAGACTTCTGGTTTCATGCTCTTGCGGTGTTAGCCGCACGGGGTTTTCGGCCCCGTGCAACAGCTGAGTGTCTTTACACAGGCGGCACACCTCACCCGAAGATGTGGCAAGCAGCGAAAATACAGTAGGTAGTAGTAGTATGTATCGTCTGCCGAAGCAGCCGGAGACAGCAGGCGCAGGGGGCAGCCTATTATGATGAGGTGGTTGTCCAGGCCCCCACGAAGCCTTAAACACAACACGGCTACAACACGAGGATGCAGCCCTGCTTAGGTGTGCACTCAGCCATCAGGCCATTGGCTGCTAAGCAGGTCGATTTGCCACTTTTGTGGCCCTCTATTCGCCGGGCGGTGCTACTTGTTCCGCGTCGCATCAAGTACGTGATGCTGGCGGTTGGGGGATGGGCGACCGCGACTCAATTAAGGTGCGGTCAACAGTGTCGCCACGTGAAGGCCCCCCCTTGACACCTAGCGCACATACAAAAAAACCAAAAGGGAAACGCAACATACAGCAATGTAATCGGAAGGGTTCGCTTCGTAGTGCTGCTGAGCCGCCGTAGCTTGAAAGCTTTTCCAACTCTTCAGAAAAACGCGGTTCGCGGGTCGCCGTTTCGTCGCTTCGCAATGGTGGAACAAGTCGTTGAAGCGTAAATTTTCGAGTCCCCCGGGCTGTGTGAGGTGGCGTTGTGTTACCTCCTTGCTTCTTGTTTGCCGTGAGTGAGCTACCCGAGCAAAAGGGGATCTTCGACCAAGCCGGTTCCCCTATCCTCCGCAGCAGCATCGCGTTGCCTGCTGTTGTCTATCCAGCAGTGCAGGCTACCGCGACCATCTCTTTGCACGCTGACCTCAAAATAACGGTGCACCACATTACACACAGGTCTGTGGGTGACCCCTCAGAACAGCCTCCCTGGCCCTGGCCCACGCCTGATGCCGCAACCCCTTAACCCGGGCGGCGGCGCTTTGGCATGAACCAGGAACCCCCCAAGGGAGCTGCGCGAGAGGCATCATCCACGCTTCAAAGGCCCACACTCCCACTACACCGCACAGTCTTTCACGTCTATTCCCTTCCGCCGAAGCCGCTTAGAATTGTCGTTAGGTGTTCTATGCCATGAGTAAATAAATCCCGGTCTATAGAAGGGGATGGGGGACCGGCGTAGCCACGTTGCCCCAACCCTGCTGTTTGCAAGGTCCTTGATGACATCCGCCCTCGGTAGGGGCGGCCTTTTTTTTTCCCCCCGACGACAACGAGAGAGAGTCAGACTAGCCTACCCGAAGGCAGTTGATTTATTTAGGCAAGTTTACTCTACCGGCGGAAGTTGTCCGTGCGGGGTCGAGCACAGGGGGCGGTGCACATGATCGATGAACGTAGCATACCGGGAGGGTACCGATGTATTCAGGGAGGACTGATCCGAAAGCGGTCACGACGTCGCCGTCTTCGATGCTCTCACCACTAATATCGTCATCGCCGTGGTCGACAGGTTCCGCGGGCGTTCTCAGGGTCGTGTAGGTACGAATCCTTGCCTCGTGAATCGCGTGCACGGGCGAGAGCGAGTCAGACGAAGGGGGTTTCTGCTCCTCGTGATCGTCCATGGCAAGTAGCTGACTCATATCTTCGCCAGGTCGACAGGCGCAGCACTCTGCGCCGGGAGCCGCCGCAAGCTTCGAGTGTACGTTGAGACGGTGGATTTTTTCTTTACGGTGGTGTTTTCATTCGTTTGTGTGTTTCAAGCCTGGGAGCTGATCGTTTACCCAGCCTTCTGAATACCAGCAGTACGCTGATGCCCAGCAAACTGGGCCACCTTGCAACCTGAGCTTTAGATCCAACTACGAGCTTTTTAACAGCAGCAGCATTAATATATCTATTGGTGCTGGAATTACCGCGGGTGCTGGCACCAGACTTGTCCACCAATTGTGTTCTTTGACAGGTTTAGATATCATCCATTGTTTCTAACGTACTAAGTACGTGTCGAGGCTATTTCTCTTCGCTGCCTCAGCAGTGTTGCTATTGGGAAATTTGCGTACCTGCTGCCGTCCTTAGATGTGGTCGTCGTTTCTCAGGCTCCCTCTCCGGAATCGAACCCTAATTCCCCGTTACCCGTTACAGCCACGGTAGTCCACTACACTACCGTCAAAAGCTGATGCGAGCCCCCCCAGTCATACTCAGACTCCCCCAGTCCGATGAACTGGACGATGTCACGCAGCAGACAACCCCCAGGAGCCGATTCTCTTCCTCCTTTCTTTGGGTTAGCGTGGTCGGACGGTTGTGTTAAGTTTTGTGACATCGCGGTATATTAGTCCAGCGCTTTAGTTCGATCCGCTGAGTTCGATCCAACGCGCGGACGTGGGTAGAGCAACTGAAAGAAGAGAAGCGTACGAGTGGCGTGCTGAAGACGGTGCGGGGCGACGCGTCCGACGCAAGCAGGTGCTTGTACAAAAAAAAAATTAGAAAATACGAGCCAGACAAATGAGGGAGAGGGAGGGAAGCCGGTCCCATTTTCGGCACCGTGCATGGATGGGGTGGTCGACGCGCAAAAATCGACGCGCAAAACAGTGTGCTGTGCTCTGTTTTAACGGCGCCTGTGTTTCCGGCGAACTTCGCTCAGTCAGTTGCCTTTGCGGGCGGTTCTTTTTTCATGGACGATACTCGGGGGGAGGAGGACTGGAAGACCAAATGGGAAAACTGCAGAGGCTAGGATGACCTTCGGGTCTTCGGGTGTCTGGTTGGATGACGTGACTCACCCTATTTGGGGGTGTGCCGAGGCTTTTCAATCGCGCTGTATCACTTTCGCGTTGTGCACCAAAAAAGTACAGGTTCCCAGTAGTGGTACGCTTTGACCGTGATACGTGGCAAAACACCGGAAAGGCGGAATTGAACTGCTGTGGGTCACCCCACCTACAGGTTTGAAGCCTGCAACCAACACCAGTTGATATCATTCCGGCATTTGATTCTGTTCTGTAGGGGAACGAGCCCGGGCAAGTCGAGGCTAGACGGTCTTGCTAACGGACTAGCGCACGGTGGGTCCTTGTGCAAATGCTTACTCCGTTGGAGTTGTTTGGTGATCAAGTGCTTTCTACACTGTTTCGTGTATTTGATCCTGATAGTTGTACGTGTCGTTCTTGCGGATTTGCTTGTTCTGGAGCAAGCCTGGAAGAACAGAGCAATCGTTACAAACAAATGTGTGCCCCGAGGCACCTGTGGGCTGTCGTAAATAACTGTAACATGACTTCATTAATAAGGAACGAACCCATGAGCGACTTCGGTCCTTTGTTTTCGTATTTTTACCTGCGCACGTCGTTCTTCGTCTCGGGTAGACCACTTCACACTTGAAGCTCAAGTTCCTAGGACGGAATTCTCAGTCTCGATCCGGCGTCTGCACCCACTTTTAGGCTATTTTGCATCCTTCCTTTGAGGGGGGAGTTTGGCTCGCGATTCGTAACCAGCACGAACCTTATCGATCCACAATTTTTACAAATACCCGCAAGATCGTGAGCAGTGGAAGCAATGGAAAGAAAATAAAGTAGCCAACGTGATGCATGATATAAGTATGACCGCGCCCTTCGGAATCTGACTCCGCAGACCGATACGAGCCAGCAGCTGACTCGGAGGCGGGTTGTTAAAAGTTTGGTCGTGTGCACGGCATTGCCAGGTGAGAAGCACACGTTTTCTCTATCCCGAGGTTCGAGTGCCCCACGGAAGAAGATCCGCAAGGTACCCGAGGAGGGCCGAGAGCAGTGGCCGTGCTTTTGAACACGAAGATAAACAGAGTGCTGCGGGAGGTGATGGGGAGGGAACAAACGAACGAGGGAGGAAGGTGCGTTCTTCAAAGAGAAGATAACGGTGTGCACAACAAAAGAAAATCGTGGACCGAACTGAACCTGGACGGCGGCGGGCAGCTCGGTGAGCAAGCCGAACCTTGCAACACGTGGAGAAAGAGACAGGCGCTTCGGTGTGTGGTGTATTGGATCAGAATTCCAAAGGAAGCTTTGCACCCTGCCAACCCTACGCTTCACAATACATTGGGCAACCCGCAGATTGTTAGTGCTACCACTTGGTTCGGTCGTTAATCTTCCGCTCACAAGTCACTGTTAGTACTACAACTTTGTACGGTCGGTAGTCTTCCGTTGACAAGCCAAGGCCCAGGTTCTTGTTGGTCCGTTGTGACACAGGGAGAAGCGGTGCGAGTAAGAGAGGAGAAAGACAGCCACCCACCGGGAGAGTGAATGTCGTTTTCTTTTTTTTTTGAATCTGATGTTTGGAAAAGGCCCACACACCGGACACCCGACGCATTCGCTACAAGACGTCACGCGACGGGTCCGGAAGGGTAGGTTCGCCGTTTGCTGTACAAAACCTTTCGCGGAATGCTTGCCAAAGCGCTATTATTTACAGCTTCTACTTGGGTGCCAACAAGAGGGTCGGGCATTCGGCACCGCAGGAAATGCCCGCCGCTCTTCTCGACAGATGTCTCGGCTCTGGATGAAGACCGCGGCTAGACGCGATAGGCAATGGAAATCGATACTCGCCAGGTCGTCGAAAACGTTCGCGGGTGTCCATGCCCATCAGCAGTTGCGAGCGTCGCTTGAAATCTAATCTCTCGCCCATACACAAGCTCTTCAGCATGTGCCCTGCTGTTTCCAAGATGTGCGCTGTGCGCAACTCCACGACGACAGCCACGCAGTCACACTGAGCTGGGATAGGCCCTGGCCCCGCAACATGGACGGAGAACAGAAGGTTGGAGCGGGACTAGACTTCTCGCTGCTTGTTATTATCGGGGTCAACTCCAGGGTATCAGGGGTTTGCAGATATTGACCGTTTGTGGGGGGTGGTTTAGTCAGCGCTTTCGTTTCGGTGGCTTGGGGCTGACACACCTCCGCAACTTCCCCCCCCCACCTATCTTTCCTGGAAACGCTGTGTTTTGCGTTTTTCCGACGATTTTTAATTTTTTCCCCAGCCAGCCCCGGTTTGCAGATTTAGACCAACGTTGGTCTAAATCTGCAACGTAAACTAATCCCCTGACTCAACTCCACACCTTGGCGCGTGAGCTGGTCTGGACCGCTCGGAATGAATCGGACGTTACGCGCGCTCCGATACTGGGAACTTTTGGTACGTGAGTACAAGTCTTCTTTTCGGAGGTGTTCCTGAGCGGTCGTAGAGGTTGACTACTCGATAATAAAGGAATCTTCATTTTCTTTTCACTTGCTGTAACAGCTAAGTGTAGGAAATGAAGATTCTGTGTGAAGATTTGATCGCTGCGTCGCAACAGGGGCAGGCTCCTAAAAACACACGATTCCAGCCCAGCTTACGCAAGGGGGAGCTGAGCACAGAATCGCGTGTTCCGCAGCGTCCTCGTGTTTCCGGGGGAGCGCTGCGGCCTCCGGTCCCAGATTTTTCCGCCGTGCTTGGTTTGGCACGCAGCTGCGTTGCACTTTGCGCGGCGGCACTTTGCCTTCCAAAAGCGCACACCGGTTGGTTGAGTCGCGACTGCTTTTCTTGCGGCTATCGACGACCAACCGAAAGTCGGCGCGCGTGTTGGCCAATCTTCGACTTGCTTTCGCGGCGACGCTTCCTTCGCTTTCTCTCTCTCTCTCATCAATCGGACCTTTTTTCATTTCAGCACGAGAAAAGTAGCTCGTTGCACGGGAGCAACGGAAGCGGCAGGCATGCCTGCCGCTTCCAAACCGAAGCGGCAGGCATGACGCTTGCACAGAGCTTTACACTCGTGAAATGTCCTTGCTGGGGGGGTCACAGAGAAGACCCGGTCGTTGCCGGGTGTTCATTCCGACTCAAGCCTCTTCGGTTTGACAGTGCTGTGTATCCACGACTCAAGCCTCTTCGGTTTGGCAGTGCTGTGTATCCACGACTCAAGCCTCTTCGGTTTGGCAGTGCTGTGTATCCACGACTCAAGCCTCTTCGGTTTGGCAGTGCTGTGTATCCACGACTCAAGCCTCTTCGGTTTGGCAGTGCTGTGTATCCACGACTCAAGCCTCTTCGGTTTGGCAGTGCTGTGTATCCACGACTCAAGCCTCTTCGGTTTGGCAGTGCTGTGTATCCACGACTCAAGCCTCTTCGGTTTGGCAGTGCTGTGTATCCACGACTCAAGCCTCTTCGGTTTGGCAGTGCTGTGTATCCACGACTCAAGCCTCTTCGGTTTGGCAGTGCTGTGTATCCACGACTCAAGCCTCTTCGGTTTGGCAGTGCTGTGTATCCACGACTCAAGCCTCTTCGGTTTGGCAGTGCTGTGTATCCACGACTCAAGCCTCTTCGGTTTGGCAGTGCTGTGTATCCACGACTCAAGCCTCTTCGGTTTGGCAGTGCTGTGTATCCACGACTCAAGCCTCTTCGGTTTGGCAGTGCTGTGTATCCACGACTCAAGCCTCTTCGGTTTGGCAGTGCTGTGTATCCACGACTCAAGCCTCTTCGGTTTGGCAGTGCTGTGTATCCACGACTCAAGCCTCTTCGGTTTGGCAGTGCTGTGTATCCACGACTCAAGCCTCTTCGGTTTGGCAGTGCTGTGTATCCACGACTCAAGCCTCTTCGGTTTGGCAGTGCTGTGTATCCACGACTCAAGCCTCTTCGGTTTGGCAGTGCTGTGTATCCACGACTCAAGCCTCTTCGGTTTGGCAGTGCTGTGTATCCACGACTCAAGCCTCTTCGGTTTGGCAGTGCTGTGTATCCACGACTCAAGCCTCTTCGGTTTGGCAGTGCTGTGTATCCACGACTCAAGCCTCTTCGGTTTGGCAGTGCTGTGTATCCACGACTCAAGCCTCTTCGGTTTGGCAGTGCTGTGTATCCACGACTCAAGCCTCTTCGGTTTGGCAGTGCTGTGTATCCACGACTCAAGCCTCTTCGGTTTGGCAGTGCTGTGTATCCACGACTCAAGCCTCTTCGGTTTGGCAGTGCTGTGTATCCACGACTCAAGCCTCTTCGGATAGACAGTGTTGTTTATCGCGACTCCAGCCTCTTCGGTTTGGCAGTGCTGTGTATCCACGACTCAAGCCTCTTCGGATAGACAGTGTTGTTTATCGCGACTCCAGCCTCTTCGGTTTGGGAGTGTTGTGTATCATTCAGGTGACATGACCTTCAAAGAGAATCGAAAGGTCATGCTTGCCGATGATGTTCAAAGCCTCCCCGCTGACTCCGTGCGCGCAGCACCTCTTGCCATGCGCCGACTCGGCGGCGTCGGCGGGCGCGTGGAAAGCGCGATCACACAACAACGCCGGTCGCGACGGCGAGGGCGAGGACGGGGAGCCACGCGGAGAGCAGCGCGGGCCCGAAAGCCCCGGCCGCCTCCATGGGGACGACGAAGGACACCGGCGCCGGCTCCAGCGGCAGGGGCGGCGGGGCCGCGGCGCCGTCGTCGGAAGGCGGGTTTGCGCCGTCGGCGGGCGCGTCTCCGGGGGCTCCCCCTGGAGCGGAATCCTGCGGCGGCAAGAAGTCACTGGGCGACTCGGCATCTTCGGGGGTCCCTGCGGAATCGTGCGGCGGCAAGAAGTCGATCGGCGACTCGTCGTCTTCGGGGGCCCGCGCAGAATCTTGCGGCGGCAAGAAATCAGTGGGCGGCTCGGCATCTTCGGGGGTCCCTGCGGAATCCTGCGGCGGCAAGAAATCGGGCGGCGACTCGTCGTCTTCGGGGGTCCCTGCGGAATCCTGCGGCGGCAAGAAATCGGTCGGCGACTCGTCGTCTTCGGGGGCCCGCGCAGAATCTTGCGGCGGCAAGAAATCAGTGGGCGGCTCGGCATCTTCGGGGGTCCCTGCGGAATCTTGCGGCGGCAAGAAATCGGTAGGCGACTCGTCGTCTTCGGGGGCCCTCGCAGAATCTTGCGGCGGCGGCAAGAAGTCACTTGGCGTCTCATCATCTTCGGGGGCCCTTGCAGAATCCTGCGGCGGCGGCAAGAAGCTTGGAGCTTCGTCATCTTCGGGGGTCCTTGCAGAATGCGGCAACCCCGGCAAGAAGTCGCTCGGGACTGCACCAACTTCGGGGGGCCCTGCAGAGTCCTCGCGCGGGACGGCGGCGGGATCCTCCGGCGAATACTCGTTGGGAGTTTCGTCGTCTTCGAGGAACTTTCCGCGGCGGCTTGTCGGGACCGGGACATGCTCGTTCGGCGGCAGCTCCGTGTGGGCTTCGTCGCTTTCGAGCAACGGCTCCCGGCCGCCCCGCAGCAGCATCCCCCGTTGCGCGTCCGCCAGCGCCACGCACACAATGCATGCAGTCGCGGCAGCAAAAGTCTTCATCTGCGGAAGATTGGGGGGGAACGAGGGCGAGAGAAAGAGAGAGAGAGAGAGAGAGAGAGAGGGGGGGGGGAATGAGGAGGGGCAAAGACAAGACCCTGGGAATGGTTTGCACGGTTGCGTGAAGTGAACAAAAATTAGTACGGCGCTTTCTCTTGTTTGTGCTGCTTTGGTAAGTTTCATGTAGTACGGCGCCAACTACTAATTTTTAGTACCAACAATGCATTGTTAACACAAAAAAGTCGAGGTGCCTGGCCCCGAAGCCGAGGGTTTTGCACCCGGTGTGTGCTCGCGAAGAGAACTCCTTTTAGTTAGTGACGAAAGCGTTATCGTTGATCAGCTGCTGCCGATCTGCTGTTGTTAACTCATTGCGAGACCTGTCCCCGGAAGTGTTCGTGCAGCTACACGGACCGGCAGCTGGAGCATTCGTTTGTTTGTCAGCTCAACCAGGCAACAAACAACAACCAAAGCAAGCAACCAACCTCGAAGACCCAAGCGGGTTGTGGTTCACGCACTCCCTTTCGGCAATCCTGCACGTCCGAAGCAAGCTCGTCAGTACCCTGTGTCCAATTGCTCGACACGGAAACCTTCTTCATTTTCGGCCTCCGGTGTTCTCCTTTGAAATATTCGCTACTACAACCAAGATCTGCACTCACCCACGCTTCATCGAGGCTCACGCCAACGCCTCCAACGCACGCCCGGCTTTGTGTTACCAGTACGCGCCAACTATGGGTGGATCGCTTGAGCATCATCTGTTTTCGGATGGTCGGGACACGACGGCAAGACTCGGCTCCTGCAGGCGACTCGAGGAGCGTTAGGAGAAAAGCGGGGGACCTACGTTGATCCACCTTATCGGTCTTCGCTTCCACCTTCATTCTGCAGGGCACGGACATTGTGGTTCCCACCTTCGCTTCGCTGCCCAATATCCCACGCTGCTACCAGACGCGCAAGCTGCCAACGGGCGACGAGAAAAGGAGGGTAAAGAAGAAAACGCGAAGTGCTAGCCTTTGGGGGAAAGTGTTTCTCTGGTCTTAATCGTGGTTAGTCATCCGGGGAAGGAGGATGCAGGAACGTGCTTGAAAAAGGTGCGTGCTACACCGTGTCATATCTACACCGCTTTTCGGTCTTCTAAGCCACGGACACACAAGGCGGACCTCATCAACAGCGAGGAACCTGAGTGTCTGCAACAGAACGAGCGATGCGAGTCTGGCTTGCCAGGCTGTTCGTAGCTCGCCACAACCAGGACCACCCACGCGGGAGCACAGGAAAGTGGTGAAAATGTGCCTGAGCAGCCAGTTGTAAAAACTCAGGGCGCCCTATTTGTGACTGCGACTCGCTAGAACGCACTGGCTGTCTTCTTTTTTTTACGGTCGCAATCTGCGAAGTGCTCCACAGAGCACAGAGGATGCAGCAACAATTGTCGAAGGGAAAAAGAGTGCTGGGAGGTAATCCTGCTACGAATGGTATGGCTCATTGCGCCGTGTCCTCAACTTTCAATGTGCGCCCAACGGGGACATTGCAATGCTTGGAATGGATATGTGCTCTACACCGCACTGGTCCCGTCTGCACCGAGTGAGGGTGTGAGGGGCGTAATTAAGCCGGTCCATCCCTATCTCCTGGAACTGCGTCGAATTGCCTGCCGCTGATAGCGAATCGAGGTCCACCACGGTCTATCAGGTCCATTCGAATCCCCTGGAGCTGCATAGAATTGTCTGGAGCTGCATTCTTCTGTGCATCGGATCACAGTCTATCAGGAGGGGATGGACCGGCTTAGTAATGTTTAAAAATGAGAGAGAGAGGGAGAGGAAGAGAGGTCGCCTCGCCTTGGCAGTTCCAGGGCCTTTCTCCACCCGTCGGTTAGTGATCTCGTTGGTCATCGCTACCGCGCTGACCTTTCCCGAGAGGGAGAGAGAGAGAGAGAGCGAGAGAGAGAGCTAGTGCAGGGACCATCTCCCTCCGAGGTGTTCCCATCACTTCGCTCGCTTCATGCACTGCCCGCAACACGGCAAGGTGTTCAATTGTTTCGTTGAAAACTTGTGGCGCGAGCCGGACGGCGCTTGGGCAGGAGGCGAATTTCGCCTCAACAAGCCAGGACGCGGTCGCCGCCTTGATGCGTTGCGGGCAAAAAATAAGAGCTCGTCACTCGCACAACCGCGGCTGATACAACACTAATGATGATGATGACGGGAAGAGAGAGTTGTTTTCGTTGAACACAGTGCCTGATCGTTTTTTACGTAAAGCTGGATTCAGGACGTAAGTGAAAACGCCACGGTTTGCGGCGACGAGCTTCTCATTTCCTCCAACATTTCATGTTTGGTAAAAAAAAATATGATGAACGCCACCTGGCGGTTGTTTCGAATGTGCTTCTATTCTTGCCGCGTCGCAAAAAGAAGAAGAAACTGCCGGGCATTGAGAAAACGTGCGTGGAGGGTACGTGCGAAACAGGTGAGATCCGGTGATCACGCAGAGGAAACAGCGACGGGGGGTTATTATCGTATCGTGCGCTCTGCAGGGTTCGGGCGCTGTGCCTTTGAAGGATGCCGTTCGCCGAAGTTCATGATTGCTCGATGGATCCGATATGCCGTGGGAATCTCAACGCAGTCCGCTAGACTGGGTTTTGAGCTTCATGCGTTCGTGCACGTGCTTAAAGTGGTATGTGCACGACGTTGTGTTCTATCTGCGGTTCGATCCTGAAAGCGACATTAGGCGGAGCAGTCATTGACTTGCTTACTATAGAGTGAAAATTCGTTTGTGGGTGGGGTGGTGAAGCAAGTAACCCGTGCGCGGGAAAACACCACGACGTTCCTCAAGGTTGCTGAGACATCACACTGCCGAACGTGCTTGGGGGAAATGCAGACGGTGCCTCTCGTTGCCCATCAACCGGAAGTGTCGTGTCTTTGCCTGTTTCTGTTTGTTTCGATTTTTCTACCCGCGACGATTCGTTATAAACTGTGCTTGTTTACTGAAGAGCGAAAGTTTTGCACACCCAGCAGAAATGTGCGACCCTGCAGGCCGCAAGCCCAGGGAAGCGAGCTACGAACACGGGAGGCCACCAGCTTTCTGCACCCGGTGCTCGGCGGACTGCGGTTTTTTTCTTTCGTTTGTTTTTTTTTTTTTTTTTGGTTGCGCTAAGGCAAGGGAGAGCAATGCGTGCGACCTTTCTTCTTTTGCATAAGCACCTGCTTTGTAGGAAATGCCTGAGGAGGCTGCCAGCTGCAAAAGATCAAAGGAGGTAAAAAAATGTGCTGTCGCTCACACGAAACACAGGTGAATCTGGGTTCAGTGGCGGGCGTAAGCGTTCAACAAAAAGACCCGTTGTATTGTTTCACAAGGCAGCCCCTCGAGTATTCTTCTCCGAAAGCGGTTGGACTCGTCCACAGAAAAATACTCGACGTAGCTGCTTCGACTCCGAATGGAAGGGAGGAAATATACACCACCGTGTGTTGTTTTCTCACTCAGGACTTTGATCTGTCGTGTTTGTGTGATTTGTCGTGTACGGGTAGACCCGCACGACCTCACGTCCGTTCAACACGTGGTTCGGTAGATACAGCACTTGGGATCGCCTTCTGTTCTTTGTCAGGCAGCATCGTCGAGCATTTCAAAAAGCTGGCGCTTATGTAAAAAAAGTCGGCGTCGTTTGCAGTAACGCAACGGCTGAAACTAACGGCCGAGCGAGGTGCAGCGCGAATAGGGGCCGGGCCTTTCAGATTCGACACGCAAAATCTGCGGAGCGGGGTTCCCCCCCCCCAGGGGTGGCCCTAAGCGGCCAGATTGCGGAGTCGTTGGCAGAATCTGACCTGACCCCCCCCCCTATATACAGGCTATTTTCACTGTGGAGGGGGACGCTACCTGTCACTCTCTAAGGTGGTCACCACAGTGGGTGGTCAGAAAAAAAAAATTTTTCTTTTGGCCCAAATACCCCAAAAACCACACTTTGAAAATTTTTTGTGGGCCCACTTTTGCCAGGGAATTTTGACCATTTCACCTTACAGAATTCGACTACCCAGCCTCCAAGGCAACTGCACTGTAGAAGGGGGGGGGGAGGGGGGGGGTCCCTTGCAAAGTCGTTGGAGGCTCTCAGGGTAGTGTCAGCACTGCCCCCCCCCCCCAAACGTGTACGTTTGTGTTGTGTAACTTTTAGGGGCGGGTTTTTTTGTTTGAGTGCGCTTGCCTCTCTCAAAGGCCGCAGCACACTTCGTTGGCAGAGCGGCTGGGACTTTGCTCCTCGCGTGGGGTGTTCAAAACTGCACGCATAAAGTGCAGGCGCACTCTGGGCCCATTGAGCACACTCATTGGGACGGAAAAACGACCATGCGTGAACAGAAGGTCTCCAAAGCCGAATTGAGTGAAGCAATAGTTGTTCGAAGGCACGTGAAGGGCGCGACCGGAGTGCCCCAGAGTGAAAACTCCTTGTCCGGGAAAACGGTATCAAAAGCATCGTCGTTTTCGACACTTTTCTCTCGTACGTTCTTCTTGAAATGGCTGCAGGCAACAGTCTCAGAGGCTGGCGGCTGGTTTCAAAATGTATAGCCTTTTTCCTTCCCATTCAGTGGTCTTTACAATCCTCTCGGTCTCGTTTCTCACTGTAGGGGGGCTGTTTGAGTTGCTTGGTCTAGACTTTCGACAGTTAAAGGCATGCCGTTCTCGAGGTTGATGGGGTGTGTGGTCGGGGGAAAACTAGGAGAGCCTCGCCACTGGAATCTAGCACTGCAGGCGGAATCATACTTGATCATGCTTGGAATAGATATTTGCTCACCGCACTGATCCCGTCTGCGCCGTGTTTCGGTCCTTTAAGCCACGGACACATAAGGCGGACCATCGTCAGCGCGGAACCTGAGTGTCTGCAGACAGGACAGCGGTGTGAGTGAGTCTGGTCTGTCAGGCGGCTGTTGGTAGCTCATCACAGCCAGAACCACCCGTGCTACTAGCACAGGCTCATGATCAAGTGTGGGGGGGGAGGTTTAAAAGACAACCCCCTCCTGCCCATGAGGCTACTGAGTCCGAACCGGCCAGGGCCTGACCGCATATCACGCAGGGTCAAAACCTTGTGTCTTTTTGGAAATGGCCACAAAAAAAATCCGGAAAAAATTTGGGTTTTAAAATGAAAATAATATAACTTTTTTGAATTTTAAAAATTTGGAACAAACTCTGCGGTAATTTTTGAGGAAGTTGAGCATTTTTTTTTTTTTTCCAAATTGTTTTTTGGGGGCCATCGGCCCCGCGGCAGCGTTTAAAAAAGACACAAGGTTTTGACCCTGCATGATATGCACTCTTCACTTTTGGGCCCCGGTCCCGAAAAATCAAGGAAACGAAGCCAACAGGAAGAGACGCGAAAATGACCGGGGGTCGATGACAGCCTGGACGGAGCTCTCCAGCAAAACCCTGCAACAGCCCAAAATTAACTGGCCCATCGAAGAAGCCTCCCTCAGCAATCAGACACATAAGCGAAGAGCCGTCATGTACGGACACCCACGTTGAAGGCATGTACCGCATGTGCTGGCGGGAAACTGAACACTCCATTTTTCATTCCGCATTATGTGGACGCGGCCGCGTGGCAGCTGCGTTTTGGTGAGTATCCTGTTTGTTCGCGGATGTGCCGGGGAAGGTCTGCTGTTGAGAGTTGAGGCATTTTGCTTCCGTTTTGGACGGGCTTCGGCTCGCCGAATCCTCGTTTGGGGTGTCTATCGGGGCGGCTCGCATGAGGATCCGGGAATCACCGAACGGGAACTTTAAAGAAGAAAAAAGAGTGGGGGGGCAGCTATGCGTGTACAGGTGCACGCATGCGTATCGTTGTGTGCTGTGTTACCACGAAGCCGTTTTAGAGAAGAGTTCGCTTGAGATTCCTATTATTTAAAAGTCACTGTTCGTCCATTTGAAATGGATTGTTTCAAAGCAAAATGGGGACTTGGGGGAGACGGTGCTGTTTCTTCTCCCACTTTTAGAGTTAAAGTTCGCTTGAAATTCCGGGGTTTTAGGGTCTCCGTGTGACCGTTCACGAATGGGTTCTCTTAGAGCAAGAACGGGCTATATGGTTACGGGTTGCATATTTGGTGCTCGCTTTCGTTATGGCTAGCCATGTCCGGGACCGACACCAAGTACATTCCTTCGTGGAGTGTAGTCTTGGGCCCCCCACGTTCTACAAGTTGAGCAGGGGTTGCCTTGTAGCCCGTACCGGTCTGTTGTCCGCGTTTTTATGTATTTTCTCACTTTTAGTTGGATCGGGTACTGTGCGCTCTGTCGGTTTGGATGGTGCCTGTTCGTCTGGTTTCCATCGCACACTTTCACAGCTCCCTTTGGTTACCCAAGGGAGAGGCTCGTGCGGCCATTCTTCTTCTTTTATCCTTAATTGAGCTTTTCACGTGGTGAGGTTAGCTTTTTGTGTCGATGTTCGAGCACAGAAGGGAAACTTGTGTTTGCGCAAAGCAACGAGGAGAATTGGATCACCCAAGAACGTTTCCCTCCGGCCGAAGCAGCGGGATGAGCGAACACTAACACAAATCTGAGCGAAGAAGGAAAAAGCAGACTGTTGGCACACTCGCACATGAAGGAACATGTCCGGAAAACAACGGTTGCGCGTGAAAAGTTCACGACCCAACGAACAAGTGCGAAGCTCCCAAAGAGGCTTGATGCCATGAGATACGCGAAAAACGAGGATGCGTTTCCGTTGATCAGTTGATACTGATTCGCCCTCAGTGCAAGCCCCAACTCCAGAAGTGCTCCGTCGTTTTCCTTCCGGATTGCTGCGAGGGATTCAGGGCTGGTGCTTGGATTTCGGGATCGAAGCCGAAATCGGGCTAGACTAAGAAGTCAGCACCCCCCCCGCCAGACCTTCAGCACCGGCTCTATTAAGTTTTCCGCCCTGGCATGAAAAAGCCTCGTTCGGGTCCGTGCAACGACGAGAGCCTCCCTTGTTTCTCTTGGTAGGAAAAGCCGGCTGAACCTGCTCGAATACACCGTCATTTTTCAGCTTCGAATGTCCTTGTTTACAACCGCGAGTGCGTGTTGAAGCAACTGACGCAGACCCGGCCAAAAGACGCTCGCTGTAGGGAGGTGCAGGTAAGTGCCTTTTTGCGAACCAACAAAGCAAGCGAGAAGTGCGCTGGGCATACCGAACCCCCGCAACGCACTGTTGCGAAGCGCGCTGAAGAGAGGTATTCGTATGATTGTCCCGTCGTGAATGACCATCTACCGTAATAGACAGCTCCAACTCATTCGATGGACACCCAGTGGGGATAGGGATGGACCTAATAGACCAAGGCGTACGTGGGTAACCCGTGATGGACGGCAGGCAATTCGATGCAGTGCTAGGAGATAAGGGGTGGACCGGCAATTGCATACCATCGACGAGCAGGTTGCGCAGAATACGAGGCCGCAAGCTCTGCAGTGATGCCTGCGCAAGGAGAACGTGAAGGACGTTCGGCAGGAGTGGCAGCCGGCTGCAAGCTTGTTCGGGAACCACTCGCTCTTGTCGATGGCGGCCGAAGTCGGCGTGGGCGCGGGTTCCTCGTGGCTGCTGTCGACCAGTTCCCAGCCGTCCCATCCGTCGCTGGACGCGGCTTCTTCAGCTCCAGACGGCGGCGGCCAGCTTTCTGCATTGGTTTGCCGATTATTCTGTGTTAACAATGCACTGCTGGTACTAAAAATTTGTAGTTGGCAGCGTACTACATGAAACTTACCGAAGCAGGTGAGTTCCGCTAGTGCGCACAGAAAGAAGAAGAAGAAAAAGAAAAAGAAAAAGGCCGCTCCTGGTCCAGGAACGTGACGGTCAACCACAGCTTGCAAAGCTTGAGTCGAAGGCAACACAGTGCCACAACCCCGTCCGCTCTGCCCTGCGGCTGACCGTCTCGACGAGCTTGTGTTCAGCGCGAGCGCCAAGCCTCAAGGTGCGCCAAGCCTTGATGCTTTAGTTTGGGAAATCGGTAGCCACTAGTGCGCACAAAGAAAAGAGAGAGAGAGAGAGACGAGTTAGAGTGCAGGGACCATCTCTCCGGGGAGTTTCCGGTCTCCTCACTTCTTCGCACTGCTACGGCGGGCGTAAGTCGCTCCGGAGGCGCGCTGCAGGTTGCGGCTCTGCTACAGTGAGTGGCGGCACCGGAGTTGGTGCTGCAGCGGGCGCTCTGGCCGGCGGGCGAGCTCGTCTCGCGGGGGATCGCCGCCTTGTAACGCTGCGGGCCCTCTTCTTCCTCGCGACTGCGCGGCCTACGGCGGCGGCTAACACCTTGATGGGAAACTTCAGCTTCCATTGAGCGAAGGCTACGTCCTGAGGGTACACGGGTTTGGCGTCATTCCAGCTGTCTTTGGAGCAAACTGCTACTATGCCGTTTAACATCGCCTCTGTCCTCCGTCCAGCCGCAAAACGTGGACGGTGTGTGAATCCCGGCATTGCCGGCGCACCCAGACAGCGTAAAGAGCATACACCCTGACGCCACTTCCCGGGGAAGGCTGAGGCCCCCGTGTCAGCAAAGCTTAGGTCGTTGATGGCTCGTGTTAGATATCCTATCTGCAACCCTTTTTCGGCAAACGTTTCCCCAGGCAGCTTGGATCGCGTGTAGGCCTCAAAATCCAAAGCGAGTTCCACGCCGGTCGTAGGGAGAGGGGGGGTGTTGACCCAACGTAGATTCCTTAGCCAGTAGACTAGCGTCGCCGCGAAGCGCGTCCCGATCTGCTTCGTGAGGAGCTCACGGCTGTCCCTTGCCAGCTCAACGTCATATCTCCCTGCCGCGGCGGAGGCAAGCTCCCAGGGGCGCGTCGTCGCGATATTACGCTGCGCTTGCGCCATCTCGATGGAGATGGTCCCGATCAGCTTCTGGACCCTCTCCACGAGTACCGGCGGGGTTCCGATGGGGGGAATCCCCCGTGTGCTCAGGCATAGGGGCATATTCTGTGCCGCCACTCCTGCGACGTCGAGTCGGCAACGTAGATTGACCCACCTGCCCCCCGGTCCCGGGCATTCCCAGAAATAGTGCAGCAGGGTCCCCGGCGCCCCACCGTCGCAGAACTCGCATACGCCGTCACCCGTTCCCCATTTTCTGTTGCACCACTCGCGAGAGTACACCGCTCCTGCGATGCATTTGCGGATTGCAAAGCTGAGCCTGTCCTCCGTCGCGCGGTTCTGCCACAGTCTGTTCAGCAGGCGCACATCCCATTTGGCTCGTGCGGCCGAGTATTCCCGCATGCGTCCGAGAAGACACCTGGCTCTCTTCAGAGGTGCGGTGTCGGCCCCCGCACCCTCCGGGGACGGCCTCGCGGACACGCGCTGGGTGCTCAGCCTCCGCCGCTCTCCTCGCCCGCGGTAGGCCGCCAGGTTACCCTCAATCTTGGACTTCTGGAGCAGATAATCCTCCGCCGCCCGCGAGATACGCAGCCAGAGAAAATCCACCCTCTGGCTGTCTTCTAGTCCGCGGGGGCACGGGTCGGCGAGTCGGTATTTCGCGACTACAGCTTTGAGAGCTGCGGTGTCGGTACGGTCAGTCAGACCGGATCCAGGGATGGCACGGGGGAAGCGGAACACCGCGTTAAGTTGCTGGAAAGCGGTGAGGTGAAGCTCAGCTCGAATCGCCTTATGTGTCGGGAACCCGGCCTCGAAGGTTTCTACGTTTCCAAGAGCGGAAGAGGCGATTTCGTTGGTAAGCACAAGGTCAATGCGTGACGGCTCCCCGTGGTAGCAGGTGTGCTCCGGAGGCCTGCTCAGGGACTTCGCGTGAAGCTCGGCACAGTCAGTCCACCCGTTTCGCAGTGCGAAGCGTAGGGCAGGAGAGTTCAGAGGGTCTGTGTTCAGGTCACCTGCAACTACAATCGGTACCGCGCCCAGGCGCCGGCGCATGCCCCAGAGAACCCCCTCGACCAACTTCTCACGTTCAATCCGAGCCGAGTGGCCGCAATGTCCGTACAACGAAACCACGTGAAGCGCACCCTTCCCGCTTCCGGTCGCGACACGTACGTGGAGGAAGCGAGCTGCCTCGTAGGCCCGCTCTTCAACGACATCGAACGGGCTAACCACGCATGCCGGCAGGCCTTTCCTCACAAGGATTGCTACACCGGCGCTCCCCCCGGTTATTTGGGATGGAACGTCGTTGCCACATTTACGCCCTTCGCAGCAGGAACCGAAGAAAGGCTGCCAGACGTCGAGAGCAGCACACTCCTTCAGGGCCATCCGGATTTTCTTCTGCCCGGTGCTCGTCAGCTTCGTCTCCTGCAAGCAGATGACGTCCGCCACAATGCCGCAGAGCAGGAGCACGTTCTTTAACAACGAGGTTACGTTGATCGTTACTATACGTAAGGGTGGTAGGCGAGGGCCGGACCCAGCGGATGTAGTGAGGGTAAGGTTGTGTGACGCGTATGACGCGTGGTATAATTGAGGGCTCACCATTTTCAGTCCGCGGGGTCGACGGCGGGCGCCTGCGCAGGCGAGGGCGGTGAAAAGAAAGCGCCGTACCAATTTTTGGAGGGGGCAATGGAAGGGCGCGTTCGAAGCGGTCTGTGCTCAGCCCCGCAGTGGTCTCTATCTACGCCTTATTAGAGTGCAAGTTCGCTTAGGGATCCGGGGTTTTATAGTCTCCGGGTGACCGTAGTCATAACGGTTCCTTTAAGGTATTGTATGTTTGTGTGTATATCTTTGCTTCCTATTGCCGACTATTCGACTTACTTTAGCGCGCGCTCTTTTTTCCTATGTGCTTTGCCAAATCCATGGTTATTGTCGGTCCTTTAAGCCACGAACACGTAAAGGCGACAGCACAACTTCAAGGAGATACGAGAAAAAAAGGTCGCCCCCGCTAGAAAACCCTGGCTGTGGCCTTGCCGCAGAGCCATGCTGTGCGTAACAACTCACCTCCTCGTACTCGTCTCGTTCTCGCTGATGCATGATGGAAACTGAAGATGAAAAACAACGTAACGTAGAAGAGCCAAGCAATGATTTCCTGTGTGCCGTTCAGATGCTTTGAGCTATATTTGTGGACAAGTTTTCGTACGTCTTCTTAACCATGGTCAAGTGCGCAAATGGTGTCAGCCGAACTTGTTCTTCGCTTACACCACCATGTGTTGCTTTCTCACTCCGGACTTTGTTGTGGTTGTGTGATTTGTCGTGTTGGGGTAGACCCGCATGACCTCACGTCGTTCAACACGCGTGTTCGGTAGTTACAGCACTAGGGATCCCTTCGGTTGTTTGATCGTCGAGCATTTCCTTTCAAGCTGGCGCTTTTATGTAAAAAAAAAGAGAGAAAAGTGACCGCACCTTTCAAAACCGTCTTTTCCAATCTTTTCTGCAGCGCGCAGTGGTAGTCGGTCCACAGCGACAGGTGCCTCGGAGACGCTGAGGGGCTGATGACCTTCGGGTTGTGCTTGTACGACTTGTTGAAGAAGGCTGCTGCGGTCGCGACGTCCTCCGCACTCCGCGCAAGGGGCCGAACGCCGAGGTGGTGGAGGAGTAGAAGGGCGGCACAGACGGCAGCTTGGGCAGCCTGGGTGCTCGTGGCTTCGGTGGGCGGGGACGTGGGGGGCGACAGCCCCCCGGCGACGCCGTCTTCGGAGCGCACGTCTTCGTCCGAAAATATGGAGCTCATCCTTCGCTTCGGGCACTTGATGTCGCACACGTACCCATCGTACGTATCCGGGAACGGCGCTCCGAGAAGCCACTCTACGTGTTCATAAAGCGAAAGGGTGTGCGGCTCCAGAGCGTGCCGCTCCTGCAGTTTTCAGAGGGTATTGTGTGCTGAGTGGATCGACGGTAGGAGACGCGTGTGTAATGGCAGTGTAAATATGCGTGACAGGGACCTGCCGACGTGGCCAGACCGTCGGCAGGTAGTCGGCAGTCCGGCTGCCCGTGTCCCGAAGAGAAGCTGGTTCG
This sequence comes from Diplonema papillatum, assembly GCA_030068145.1. Taxonomy (NCBI): domain Eukaryota; phylum Euglenozoa; class Diplonemea; order Diplonemida; family Diplonemidae; genus Diplonema; species Diplonema papillatum. The sequence goes on along the minus strand of JAPJBO010000030.1, from coordinate 302,275 downwards.
CAACAGTGCCGCTCTCGTAAGCCCTGCAGTATGACACAGATAGACGAGGGCGCTCAAGCCGTTCCCGTCGGGGGCTTGCAAGAACGTGCTTGGAATGGGTATGTGCTCAACACCGCACTGGTCCCGTCTGCGCCGTGTTTCGGTCCTTTAAGCCACGGACACATAAGGCGGACCATCATCAGCGTGGAACCTGAGTGTCTGCAGACAGGACTGCGGTGTGAGTCTGATTTGTCAGGCGGCTGCTCGTAGCTCGTCACAGCCAGGACCACCCGTGCTACTAGAGTACAGACGAATCCGTCACGCACGCAAGCCGATCCCGTCGGGGGCGCGGTTTCTCGGCAAACAGCCCACCGTGGTGCAAATGGGCCAGCTTCCTGTCCTCTGGCCCAGGGGTCGCGTTCAGGTGCCCTGATTTGCATACTTTCTAGATGCAATATTCTCCTCGCCCGGTTCGCTGCGCCGATCTCACTAATAAAACTGATGATGATGTGCAACGAGCGTACAAAGATCAACAAGATTTTGTGTACATGCCACGAAATTCTTCGATCCAAGCGAGAGCGGTTGTGTGAGGGGAGAGTAGTCCTGTACCATGGTATTGCCGGACCACTCCCTGCTGATAGACTGGTGATAGACTGTGAAGTCGGTTCACTAATACTAACCTTCTGAGACACCGTGTATGTACGACAAACGAAAAAGACGCAAACCTTGGGCGTGTTGGCCATGAAGCTGCCTACTTTGCCTTCCCAAGCACACAGGGTGAGGTGGGCGAGAAAGTCGGTCGTGAATTCGAAGGCCGTCGGGAACTGCGAGAGGAGCTGCACGACGCACTCCATGAACTGCGCGAAGATGGGCGAGACGCCCTTCGCGCGGTGGTGCCCAGCGCCGAGGAGGCCGAGGCGCTCGGCGAACTTGTGCGACCCGCAGAACCAGTCCTTTTCGAGCAGCACCACGAACCCTTTCACGGTGCGGTAGTACGGGTCGAGCATGATGTTCGCCAGCGACGCGAGCTGCGACGTCCGGTCCCAGCCGTTGGTGCAGTGGACCAGGACCGACGTCGCCTCCTTGTCGATCATGTGCGCGATGTGCACCGACACGCGCAGGATCTTTTCGACATGGTCCATCCACTGCGACGCCTGCACCCTCCCCGCCTGCCCTCCATCCCCCTTCTTCCCGTGTACCAGCGCATGCGACAGCCGGGCGAGCGAGCAAGTCATAGCGTGGATGTTGCCGATGTTCGCGTTTACCTGCCGACACCGCAGATAGTTCTTCACCGATATGTACCCGCCGCCGGTAGCGAGGTTCACGACCGCGTTCATAAACGGCCGCGCGTCCACCACCGCGGTCGACGACGCGCAGAGCGCGAGCTTCGACCCGTCGCTCGCCGCACCGTCGCTCTTCCGCCAGCCGAACGAGCCGCGCAGCCCGCCGAAGCTCCCGTTCACAGCGCCCCGCGGCGCCGGCAGCGGGCTCGCTCCGAACGACCGCGCCTTCACGAACCCCGGATCGACCACCGTCGGCGACTTGCCGAACGCACGGCACGAAGCCGGCGACCCCGTCCGCGCCCTCGCCGGAAGCAGCCCGGGCACCCCCGGCGGCGGCGCTCGCGGCTTGCTGCAGTTGTTGTTGAGGTTGTTGTTGGTACCGTTGTAGGTGCAGTTGTTGTCGTGGTTGTTGGTGCTGTTGCTGTTGTTGTTGTTGTTGTTGTTGTTGTTGTTGTTGTTGTTGTTGTTGTTGTTGTTGTTGTTGTTGTTGTTGTTGTTGTTGTTGTTGTTGCGGTTGCTGTTGCTGCTGCTGTTGGTGCAGTTGTTGTTGAGGTTGTTGTAGGTGCAGTTGTTGTCGTGGTTGTTGGTGCTGTTGCTGTTGTTGTTGTTGTTGTTGTTGTTGTTGCTGCGGTTGCTGTTGTTGCTGCCCGCGCGCCCGCCGAACCAGTGCTGCGGAGCGGCCTGTTTGGCGTGCGCGGGCGCCGGCTCGGCGGCGAACATGTCGAAGCCTTGCAAGGGCACGGGCTGCCCTCTCGGCCGGCCGGCGCCGCCCGCGGCCTGACCCGAGCTCCCCCGCTTGACGGTGTTCGCGCGGAGCCGCGATTCAGGCTCGAACAGCTGGCACGGCCACGTCGACGGAGGCAACGACCGCGTATTGCCCCGCTTGCCCCCGTCTTCGCCCGCCTCCACGCACGGAGACGCGCAGTGCGAGCAGATGGAAGGCGAAGACGACCGGCGGGACCTCGACGCCGACGAGCAGCACGACGCACTTTCGCACGCCACGTCGAATTCTTCCGCGTCTTCGCCTTCGGCGCGCACGTCCTCCGGCGCCTGCGGGAGGTACCGAGGCTCGGACTCGGAGGACATAATCGCCGACATGTACTGCTCGTCCTTCTCGCAGCGCTTCTTCTGCAACCCCACTACGGGCTGACTCGCCCGCACCAAGCACGCCCCGGTCTTCGGGTGGATCCACGACACCATCGGAAACCGACGGTTCACCCTGAACCGAGCCAGGGCGGGGATGTCGCTGTCCGCCACCGACGCGGGCGTGATGACCGCCTGCGGCATCGTGTCTGTGATCGCGAAGTTCCGGTTCGCGAGGGAGATCCGGTACGGCATGTGCGGCGGGCTGTTGGTGACCAGCCGGACGTACTCGGCGGTCAGCACGTCGTTGATTCGGGTGCGGGGGACCGAGAAGCGGGCGTGCCGGTAGTACTTCCACGCAAAAAAAGAGTCGCGCGGCACCGCGGACGGCACGTACCGCTGGAGCACCGACTCAAGGACCGACACCAGCGAAGGGTCGGTCGGGGCGAAGGTGAACGACCACGCGTTCTGGCACGAGAGCTCGACGGTCCTCGCCTCGCCGGACCTGCGCGGAGACGCGACCTTGACGCTCTTCACGAGGTGCACCGGGACGGAAAACACCTCCGGCTTCTGCTTCGCCGCCGGGTAGACCACTAAGCAGATGCGGCTTTCGGCTGCGACCAGGTAGCAAGGCGTGGCGGCGTTCTCCGAGAGCAGCCTCACGAACACGTGCGCGAACACGTCCTCGAACGGCAGCAGCGGCAGCACCGGCGGCGCCGGCGGGGGGGGGGCGGCCGCGCCGGCGGCGAAGCCGGCGAGCCGCTCGCCCCACGACAGCGAGCGCAGCCGCGCCTCGGTCATGAGGGCAGAAAGGTCGCGCGGCGTTGCCGCCGCCTTCGGCGACTTCGGGTGCCCGTCGGTCCGCGCTTCGGAGGCCGCCCTCGACCGGTGCCCGGGGGAGGGGTCAGGCGCGTCTGGGCAGTCGTCGGACGGGCGGCGGGGCGGCGGGTCGGCGGCGTCGTGGGAGACGACGTGGTGGTGGGCGGTGGTGACGAACGCGATGTATTGGTGCATCGCGTCGCGGAACGAAGCCGCGGGGTCGGAACGGTCCTCCGTGGGTGAGAACGGGGGGTCTCCGCCGTCGGGCCGGCCCCGCACCACGAACTGGGCTGCGGTGCCTCGCTGCTCCGGCCCGCAGCCGGCCGGCGAGCCTTGGAGGAAGGCCGCGACGGTGGCTGTGCTGCCCGACGGCGGGCCCGAAGCGAACGAGCCGTTCGTCGACGGCTCCCCGACCGAGCTGAACCCGCTGCTGTTCAGCTTGCTCGCCGAGCTGCCGCTGTGGCTGCCCGGCCACCGGTGCTCGTTCGGCACATCGTGCACCGTGACCGTCTTCTTCAGCAACCGGCGAAGCACCTCCCGATCGCTTTCGACCGCCGACTGCGACCTGTCCCTGCCCATGGCAAACGCACCTTGGCGGGAGGAGCTGGGAGGGGGAGGTGAACGGATCCCCCTTATGTTTCGATGCTCCCTTCCTCCCCTCTGCCTGTCCGTGTATTGTGGGTTTCTAGACTGTTTCCTGTTCACAGGCAAATACCCGCAAGTGTTGCAAGCATTTACTTACCCCACAACGCACAAACGGCACTGGGTCACTAGGGTCGGCCAATAATAATAAAGACCCGTTCGTTCAACGGGTCTGGTCGCCATGGTCAGCCACTAATAATAGAAGGTCTCGCTGGACGGTCACAATTTCTGCAGGTTTTCGTCCCCCATCGGCACGCCCCTGCTACCGCAAACGACGTCACCATCCCGGCTGATTAGGTCTTGAAAGCCGCAGCAGATGAATCTCGAGCGCGCCTCTGTCTCTTCATTCCTTGAAGCGAACCCCAAATTTCCGAGCGCCGGTAGTCAAGGTTGTCCAAGCTCTCTTGACGCGAGATGATCGTAGCGGCAACAGCTACCACCGACTTGCCAGCCGAGGAATGAAAGCACTGTAAGAGACTCGGCCCGCAAGGTCACAGACAGGCTTGTAAGCAAGTGCTGCCCGTATGTTGGTGGTGTCAAAGCAAGGACTGCAGCAACCGTGTGACGGCAAAAACTTGGCACACCCCACTCCGGCGTGTCGTTCAGGCATTGCGACGGGCCGAAGCGGGCCAAAACGTAAAAAAAAGCCGCCGGCGGAATGAACCCTCACGCTGTGGTTGTTGGGTCACGCACCGGACGCCGGACTCAAGGGATTGCGAAACGTCCAACGCGGCGCGGACGTTGTCGCAGCCGTCTTGGACTTCGGCGGCCCCTCCAGCAGCCGGAGGCGATGCGCGATGTGGTGGGGCGCACGCGTTCGCGCGGCCAGCTTGCGGGCAACGCGGAGCACGGCGGCGGCTTCGGCAGGTTCCATGGACACTCGGAAGAAATGCTCCCAAAACCGGTCCGCTTCGATCCACGCCTCGGCGTGGTCTTTGTTCGCGTCGAGGAAGCACGTGTAGTGGAACAGGCACCGTTCCGTCAGTTCGGAGGCCTCGCACGCTTCCTTCCACACGCGGCGACTGGCCGCTTGCATGTTCCAACGCAGCAAAATCTGTCACGGGAGATAGTGGGGGGTGGGTGAGGCGCCGTACTACATGAATCTCTGTTATATCGCTCTCACTGCGGGACGAGGGCACGCAGTACTGGGGGGCGCTTCAGCCCAGGGACTTTGTCGACTTTCCCCTCTCCTGGAAGACGAAAGGCGGGGGAGACCCAACGCAACTGTTCGGTTGCCCGGAACTTTTTTTAGTATTCGACAAATCGAATACTAACACTACAACTGAGCGCTCAGTGTCGGATGGAACACCACAAATCAGGATCGGGCTGTGCTACGTCCTCAAGGTTGGAACATCTCCCTTTCAGTGCGGCTTGTGGGTTTGACACCCTAAGCCTCGCACACGTGTTAGACTCCTTGGGCCGTGTTTCAAGACGGGTTGTAGAAGATCGCTGTGCCTGACGTGAGGGGGGGTACCACGCACTTACAACGCAAATCGCGAGGGGGGCGGTGCCGCTGCCTTTTTCTCGTGAAGCGACCTTCATAACTGACGGGACTCCCAGGCACAACCGCATCGACCGCCATACCTTCAAAGTCATTGCGTAGTGGAATCCGTTCGGGCGCACGCCCAGCGTGCGCATCGCTGCAAAAACGCGCAAGATGTCACGGTCTGCTTCTTTGCCGGACGCGCAGGTGAAGCACAGGCGTAAAACTGCGATACAAGCCTGCAAAGTTGCTTGTTGTTACGTGTTTTCTCCGAGAGAGAAAACAAGGCCAAATCCTATCCCCGTGAATGAAGCAGCGACACAGTAGACGCTGAGGACGCCGACACGACGAAGACGAGATGAAGGTCCCACGAAACGGGGGCAAAGGAAAGCTTGTCACCCCATGTAAAGTGTAAAGAAAAAACAGTATTCCACGAACTGGAGAGTAATATAATTTAGCTTCGTGTATTCGCCGCTGCCTTTTTTCTTTCCGCGGCCGCGCGTGAAGCGGACCATCAGCGCGGAACCTGAGAGTCTGCAAACAGTACAGACGGTGTGGGTGTGGGTACCGTCCAGTAGGACGCCCCCCTACTAGGAGGAGTAGCAAAAACCAGTTTGAGAATGGCGGGGTGGACCTTGCTATCGACCACGGCGCCTTGGTGCTTCAATTGGTCTAGTAGCGCTAGGCCTTCATCGACGCTTGTGCTGGCGGAGATCCGCGCTGTGGTCAGGACAACGTCTGCGGGGGAGCCGGCGGCCCGGTAGACGTCGCGGGCTTCTTCGCCGCCGCCCCGAGCCGCCAGCTTCCGGATGAGGCACGCCTGCTGCTTGTCTCGCAGCGCGCTCGCATCCAGCTTGCCGGCCATCGCCTTGCCCACCCGGACCGCCCACGTCAACTCATTGACCACGCCGCGATGCATGGGCCCCACACCATTTTCTGTTCTGAGGACTGTTGCGTGTAATGAGGGAGCTGGTGATTTCGGGCCTCCCGTGGAGGTGGCACTACTCGGATCCGCGGCGCACGACAGGCATTTTGTGGCGCGCGTCTGTTTCTTCAACTGATAGTATCTGAGTCGAAGATTCCGTGACTACCCAATTTCCGCCTTTTGCTCGAGACAAACTCAGACTGTTCAGGCAGCGCCATAAACTGTTCTTGACTGTTAAGCCAGCGCCATATACTGTGCTAGACTGTTTCTTGTAGGAAGCGGTCGGGTTTTTTGAAGTCTCCGTTTGACTTGTGTTGTTTCTTGTTTTAAAGGATGCAAGTACTGGAATAGTTGACTGGGCTTGTGTTGTTCACCATGGCTGCAGTCGGAAGCTCCCGACCAGGACCGACCCCCCCGTCACCTTTTCCTGCTAATCGTACCGATAGCGGACGAACTTCTCAATTCGCGGTACGCACATTTTTTTGGCAGAACATCTCCCTTGGTAGCTCTCGCAGATTTCCGTGGCGAGATCCAGTTCGACAAAAAAAAGAACATGGGCGAAAGGCGAAACCTGTCAATTAAGTATTTTGCTTCTTGAGGGTGTAGCAAAGAGATCGCACGGGTTAGCAAGGACGGATACGCCAGCAACTTGCAATGACGCCCGGAGGAAGGAAGGCATGCATTAAAAAGAAACAAATACAACCTGGAGGTGCGCCTGGGCTCGTGAGGGAGAAATATGAGGACGTGCGGCATTGCAGACAGCAATCCGCATGCGGAGATCGTGATCGTGTCCACAGGCCCCAGATGATGCGCCGGCGTCTCTTTTCAAGGAACAGTCGACCGTGAAAAGCATCACGCGGAGACAGGGTTGACTGGTTGCGCACGAGCAACCGCCACACGTTGCCTTCAGGTTACACGGACGCACCAGACGGCAGTCACCTCCAGTGGATTCTGTGTACAGGGTGAAAGTCGAACCGGTAGTTGGACGTCTTTGGGCGAGACCAACACAAAATAAAAATAGGGCATTCTGCCCGGTTCGATAGATTTCTCTCCGGGCAAAAATGAAGACTCTTTGTATCTTCGGATAGTCGACCTCTGGGACTACCCCCTTCTGAGAGAAGGCTCGTGTGCAAAGCGGTTCAGGACTGCTGCGCATGCGCGCCTTCGACAAACACTCGAGCCAGATGATTGACACCAGTACTTGAGGCCTTCATACGTGCAAAATAAACGATTTGGTTGATTGGGGCGAATTGAATTTCGTAAAGGATATGGTTGGTTAAACACGACGGGCGGTCTGCTTATTGCGTTTGGTGAAAACGGTACGAAGAACAACGACGGTCGATCGCAGTGCAAAGCGTGTTCCGAGGTGGCACGTTGGCTCAGCCGGATACGTTCTGCCTGCTAACCGTCATCGGGCAGGGTTCTTCCCCTAATTATTTCGAGACCGGGCAGTATGAATTGACAGAGAGAGAGAGAGACGAGTTAGTGCAGGGACCCGAGTATCCGGTCGCCCCACTACTTGACATGGGAAGACGTGGAGGGAATGCGAATCGGCCGTGTGCCAATGAAAATGCATCCTAAGCAAGACCTCCTCACCAATTGACTCGTTTCAGAGCTGAGTGCCCTCCGACACGGAGGGAGCGCAAAATGGATCGGTCAGGAGCAAATGAAAAGTCAAGACCGTTCCTTTAGCATGGACTCGTTACAAACGAATTAGTTGTAGTCTACTCAACGAAATGAAAACACAGGAACAAAGTACGCCTGGATGACAAATAGTGTCGGCATGGGATTCGTACGTGTGGGGCTTTTGGTTGCACTGAGGGCCGCCGCGTCTGGGTTAAAAAGATGCCATCGGTGGACTTGGGTGTTCGTCCTAGTTCGGGAAGAAAGAACGCACCCGAGTGCGCCATCAGTATAAACAAGAAAAATTGTTGCCACTGCTGCTCGGGCCGCGCGTTGCGGCGAGCGCTCAGTTCAATGATCCCGTCGGTTTGCAGTGGATCGTTTGGCAGCAGCGCGACACCTCGAGGCAGGTCCCCACGCGGAGTTCGCCCTTGGTGCAGGATTCTGCTTTTTCAAGTCCCGTCGGACACGTCGGCAGGAGCGAACAGCATCCAGCGTCGTCCTTCACGCAATCGGCTTGTCCCATCGAATTCAGCTGGCACTTGTGGCCAGCACTGCACCTCGAGGTCACGCACTGATCGAACACACAGCACCCGGCGCAGTCGGTGTCCCCAGCGAGAGGGTCGCAAGTATCGGTTGCGTCGTCGAGGCACACCTCGACTTTTCCGCCGCACGCTTCTCCCATCACACCTCCGCACATGCTGCTGGCTGCGCAAATTCCCTGTTTCGAGCAGGGCTTGGCCGGGCACAACGCCTCCGAGCACACCATATCGCCGTCATTGCAGACGCACTTGTTGCACGCGTTGCTGCCGTCGTCCAGCCCTCTCCACCCGTGGTGCGCGTGCTTGCCGCACGTCGTCTTGCACCCTTTGAAGCAACGTGCCACACCCTCTTCGACTGCGCACAACGAGCCCGGCATGCAACGCATCACGGTGCAGTCTTTTACCTGCATCAGGGTCGACGCGACCAACGCGACAACGGCGAGTTGCATCTTGACTTTCTTTTTTCGGAGTGTTCGCTTTAGTCAGGGGACTTTAGCTCTTTGTCTGACCGAGCAAAAAAGCCGGTTTCAGCGAAAACCCCGGTTTTTCGGCGCTGTGGTGCCGGTGGGTGGCTGAGTGCCTGGAACTGTCGCCCCATACACACAAACTAGGGAACGGAGAGGAGTGGTGAGATATAGGCCTGCGGTGGCGGTGCGCACGTCATCAAACTACGGAGGTGGTAAGTGAAAAAAAGCTTTGGTGGCAGTAACAGTATTCAGGGGGGCACTGCGCCTGTGCGCACCAAGGCTTCCTTGTAGTTTTTGAATGAGCAGAAACGATTTGCTCGTGTTCTTCCGTCGTTTTGGAGGTCCTCGACAGAAGCTCCAGTCCGCACATGATGTCCTTCAACGTATCATTGTGCAGAGTGGTTCGGAGACGGCTCTTGACAAGTTTCAGGGGCGAAAACATCCTCTCCGCACCGGCAGTTCCTTGCTGCAACCAGCAGCATCTGGGTACAGCATTAGAAACTGGGTGTCACCCAAGACGCTTGCCAGCACTTGACTGAACTCCGTCCACTCCCGTGCCTGGATCAGTTCCTCTAGCGAGGTCGTGTGCGTCTGCAGAAATAGTAAAGAAGTGCATATGGCAAAAGGGAGTGTACGACTTCGCTAATGGGGGTATGAAACCTTGAGGGACTGGCCCTCTGTCCTCGCTTTTTCACCGCGTCGTTATGCGCACCTCGTTCTTCGTCTCGAGTTTTATTCATGCATGCAGACCATCCCGTAGTTAAAGCTGAATAGTAGTAGTAGTAGAAGTATGTGTCGTCTGCCGAAGCAGCCGGAGACAGCAGGCGCAGGGGGCAGGTCTTGCTTTACTTTTCTCTTCTTCATGGAGACCCGCCCCCGGCAATCCCGACTGTCCAATCTCTGTCGCGAAAGGTTTGTGCCCTATAGTGATGAGGTGGTTGACCAGGCCCTCACGAAACCTTATACACAACACGGCTACAACACGAGGATGCAGCCCTGCTTAGGTGTGCACTCAGCCATCACAGGGCCCCAGATCTCGCTACTTGACCTGACACAGCGGCCACCCAGAAGGCCGCAGCAGTAACCTTCGCAATGAAGGCACGCGCGGCTGAGTGTATGTAGGCGATCCATACAACAGCTGCATCAGACGCAGCTTGATCCGAGAGCTCGCTAGGGGAGGTGACGCTGCTCACCTGCCAGTCTCACAACTGACTGCTGCCCCACCACCACCAAAAAAAAAAAAAAAAAAAAAAAAAAAAAAAAAAACCAACGATTTAAAAGCTACAGTTTCTGTACGAGCGATTGTCTACTGGCTTCAATGCTGTGGTAAGAGCGGACAACCAACATCGCGGTGTCGATCGTAGGGCGGCATTTTACACTTTCAGCATGACTTTGACCGAAGCCAGATATTCAGAGGAGATGTATTCTATTCTTAGATATATCTCCCCTGGATTGGCTTCGGTCATTGCGGATAAGTTTAAAATCCGATGCGACATCGAAATAGCTAACGACACGATGGTCGTCAGCTGCACGCTGTCGGGGAGCTGTGCAAATACGCACAGCTTCTTTTGATCGAACTGGCCAAAGAGGCCCGTACAATGACAGAAGATAAGCGCGAGTACAAACAAGAAACAAGAAGATTCAGCTTTATTGCTGGGGAGATTGATCTCCCTAAAAACACCGAGATAACGGTGGCAATTGAAGCGATCAAAGACGAGAACTGGGATTTTTTCCATAAGAAAGAGAGAGAGACGAGTTAGAGCGCACACAGGTGTGCTTCTTCGGAGGAGCCGAAGCAGTCCAAAAGTTCCAGATGGAACCTAACAACTCCGACTACATAGTGTGGTCGAATGCACTCCGCAGCGATGCGGTTTTGAAGGAGTTGGGATTCATGTCCGGGACTGCTGTCCTGGATTCTCCAGTTGCTAGTGTTGTAGTACAGGGTGTTGTTACCAATGCAACTGCTGTTATCAAGAGTTTGAACTCTACCATTGAGAAATGGTTGCAAGAGTTTGACAAAGACAAGACGAGCACCTCATACCTCGAAATCGCCGGAAACTCGGTGATGGGATTGTGTCTGAAAGACATATATTCCGAGAGTGTGGCAGGGACGTCAAGATCGAAAATAGAGCTCTGTAAAGAGTTCATCATTTGGTCTTGGGCGACCAGGATGTATAAAGTTGATGAAGAAATTCGCACGCGATCGGAGGTGAGCCTGCAAAGGACATCGGCTTTCTCGCTCAGTATAGATCGAAGATTTACGAGAAGAAGAGCGTAAAAGAGATAACAAAGTTCGAAGGAAACCTGACGAAGGAAGTCTGGAAGATAATGACTGAGGTCTCTTTAGACAGATGGAATTACGACCAAGAGAAGAAACCAGAAGAAGGATAACCCGAAGAAGGATAACCCGAAGAAGGATGATAAGAACGGGGCTAAACCAAAACCAAAGGGAAAGGCAGCGAAACCTAACCCAAAGAAGCCCAAGAAGTAAGTCGTTGGTAAAGATCGCCGGTGTGAGCGCCGGTCTGGATCTTTGTAGAAACACAAGTAGGAAGCTGATTTATCGGTTCTATAAAGTGTTGGGGCAGATCATCAGTGCGGGGCACTGATCGGGGATCTGTCTTTGTAGAAACACAAGTAGGAAGCTGATTTATCGGTTCTGAAAAGTGTTGGGGCAGATCATCAGTGCGGGGCACTGATCGGGGATCTGTCTTTGTAGAAACACAAGTAGGAAGCTGATTTATCGGTTCTGAAAAGTGTTGGGGCAGATCATCAGTGCGGGGCACTGATCGGGGATCTGTCTTTGTAGAGCGACGAGTGTCGCCAGAAAGATCGCCGGTGTGAGCGCCGGTCTGGATCTTTGTAGAAACACAAGTAGGAAGCTGATTTATCGGTTCTGAAAAGTGTTGGGGCAGATCATCAGTGAGGCACTGATCGGGATCTGTCTTTGTAAAGCGATGAGTCTGTAGAGACTGGCGCCAGGCAGATCATCAGTGAGGCACTGATCGGGATCTGTCTTTGTAGAGCGATGAGTCTGTAGAGACTATCGCCATCTTTGTAGAGCGACGGGTTATTGGAAAAGCGAACACTAAGAAGTGGGAGCCCACTTGCTCCAAGTGTAGCTACGGCGGCACGTTCGGGGGATGGACGAGCTGCTGTTTACGAACAAAGTACAGCAAGCGACGCAAGTCGCAACAACAACCCAACGCTCAGATGGTCTACTCAGACCATTGGTACCAACATCCTCCACTCCAATCGAAAAGGATTTCCCCGATCGACTGAAAGCACAGACCGCCCTACAGCGGCATAAAAGACCGTCCCCAGCACCCGAATCATCACATAGCCAGTCCACTCAACTACCGTTGCTGCTTGGAGTTACCGACGTGTCGCCTGCGACCGTTCTTGATTATGTTTTGATACAGGACAACCTCCTTTTGAAGACTTCTCGAAGGAAGTACTCACGAGGTAGGACCCCCCTGTCTCTCGGGCCTCTGGATCTGACGCGTCTTACAGAAAAGACTGTGGAAATGATTCTCGCCAATCATGCCATTCCAAGAGTAATGTGTGCGCGCATGCACCTTACGATGCAGCATCCCGCCTGTGAGTTCGCGGTTCCCTCTTACTCCAAGCTCTACAAGCTTGAGGAACGCCCATTGACTCATGGGGCTGCATCAAAAGAGCGGATTTACAAATTCGTCATGCACGAAGAGACTGAATACTATGGGACTGTCAACCTTCGGGAGATTCAATCTCCTTTTTCCAAACACGCCATTGACTTTCGTCAAGTTACGGAAGGCACTGGCCTTATTTTTGGAAGGCGTGTTGACCCCGGTGTTACTACCATCCACGACCCCGTCTCTGCCCACGTAATCATTGGTTTAGCAGCCGAATGTCTTAAGCCAGTATTGCCAAGCGGCAACAAAATCTACAAAGGCCTATTCGAGCAAGCACAGGAGCTTGTAGCTTTTGACGCAAACGGGAAGGTTGATCGTGATTCAACAATGTCCTCCTTAAAGACGAAGTTCACGAACGTCGTTCAGGTAGAAGGTGGATTTCAACATGATACAAAGAAGAATCGCGTGCCAGTATCAGCATCAACCACATCACTGCTCAGCTCCAGCGATGGACGATCACGCAAGCTCATCATAACAAGCTACTCGTCCCTGTCCGAGCGAGCCATAGCCGTGTTGCCGCAAAGCGGGGTCGGAAGCGTCGATGTCCGCGTGGACAACACAACGGTGGCCGCAGTTGCACGGAAGAAGATGTGCACTGCCAGCCAGCGTTTGAACGACGCAGTCGTGTCGGCTATGACACGCTTACACGGGTTGAACTGTCCGTTCTCGGTGTCGTGGGTCCGCTCAAAGGAGAACCCGGCGGACGTCCCCTCGAGAGTCTCGCCGGAAGTTTTTGCCTCCCGAGAAGGAAGGCATTCTGTTGAACGAGCGTTACGGGGTTTCTTTACGCGCGGTGAGGATGAGTGCAGCGCCTCGCAAGAAGGCATCGCTCGTCCTTTCCCCCGTTAAGATCCCCATTCGCTTCAGCAAGTGCTTGGGTTGACACCAGGGGATTATACGGGCTTAGTTTAGCGGTCTGAGAGACCGGAACTCAAATTCTTCCGGTCTGGGCAGGGATTTTCCCCTTTAGTGAAAAAAAAAAAATTCACTAAAAAAAAAAAATTCCCAAAATGGGCTTGGTGAAAAAACTTTTTTCACTAAAGGGATTTTGCGTTGCTGGGTGTAGGTGGTCAGGGCGCGGGTTGTGGTGGACAGTGTGGGTGGGCGTGGGTGGTGGGCGCTGGTGGTGGAGTGGGTGCGTGTTGTGTGTGGTCGGGGCGTGGGTTGTGGGTGGTAAGGGCGCGGGTTGTGGTGGACAGTGTGGGTGGGCGTGGGTGGTGGGCTGGTGGTGAAGTGGGTGCGTGTTGTGTGTGGTCAGGGTGTGGTTTAAGCGGCCCAACAACAGGTCTGTATGATGCGGACCGTATCCAAGGCGGAAATCGAGTCAACCAGTGTCCGGATTTGACGACCGGATTCAACGACCGGATATCTGGCGTCCAATTTGACGAGATTTATGGCGGCAGCTCCATCACCTGGTGTCCACCGGAACAAGTTCTTGTCTCCTTTCAGGCATAGCGCCCACAAAATCACAAATCAATTCATCACATTACATCACACCAGAGCCGGGTTGAGACACAAAAAAGACTATGTCACTCACCGCCTTCGGCTTTGTTGGCCCATCACAAAGAGAACCCCCTAGTGATACCATCCAGTATGACTACAGCAACTGGAAGGGGCCCAAGCTTGAGAAGCAGGCGGGCCTCAGAGACATCGCTCAAGGCACAGGGACCAACCGTCTGAAGAAGGCCGCGCTGCTCAAGAAGATCAAGCAACACGATGCGCAGAAGAAGATACAGGCTGCTGCGGAAGCTGTTCGAAGCCGTGCTGAAGGCCCATCCGAACAAGAAGTCACTTCTGCTGCAGCCCGGCCGGAAGAAGATGCAGAAGACAGCGATGCGGACGGTGCACCGGCTGCATTTTTCGGAGATGGGTACAACGTCACCTCGGAGTACGTACCGGATGATGAAGATGCCGAAGCCGCCTTCGCTTACATCGCGGCCTCGTTCATCGTTCTTGCCTGCGCGAATCATCATGTCACCGTGCCTGCTGTTGTCGTCGTTGAAGAAGACGAACCTGCGTCGACTGCTGGGGAAGCGGGAAAAGACACGCGTCGATTTGGAACGTCGACCATCTTGAGCGCCACAGTTAACAGGTGGATCTTTGAGTTTCCGTGGCTTGATGTGTCCGATGACGGAGCTCAGTGCAAGGTGTGCAGCGAAAAGTATCCGAACCTCAAACAACTTATGGTCAACACGCGTTACTCGCTCCCTTCTCACATTCGCGTGAGGATTCAGACACACGAGCGCACCATGCAACACCAGTCTTCAGCGAACATCTTGACGCACATCCGGGCTTCTGCTTCGAGGGCAAGGGATCAGCTGCGGAAAATCATCAAGACGATTTACAAAATCGCAAGGCTTGAGATCCCGCATTCCGAACACACCAATGACCTGATGTCGTTCTTCTCGCGGCTTCATGGCGACACCGACTTCACCACGTGGCTGGACCAAGACGCAACATACACGTCGTCTTCTACAGTGACCGAAATTTTGGGATTGATTGGGGTCGTACTTGAGAAGCAACTGTACAAAGAAGTTAAAGAGTCGCGCTTCTGGTCCACCACAGCTGACGGAACAACAGATGTGAAAGGCAACCACCAGCTTGTTGTCACCATTCGCTACCTCCTGAACGGCACTCCTCGGGAACGTTTTCTCGACCTATCTGTGCTGCACGACCAGAGCTCTACGGGTTATGCAACGGCAATCCAGAACGCGTTGCGCCACCTCCCCAAGGCAGGCTTCGTCTCCTGTTCGTTTGATGGAGCTTCGTCCATGAGTGGAAGGTTCCAAGGCGCGGAGAAGAAAGTTCGCGGAGGCATCAATGCAACCGCAATCTTTGTTTGGTGCTGCGCCCACGTGCTCAACCTTCTCGCGCAGGACGGAGTGAAGGCAGTCGGATTCCTGCAGGAGTTCTTCAGGACGGTGCGTTCGTTGTGGTTAATTTTTTCGGACTCTGACATCAACCAGCTCGTGTTGGACTCTGTCTTCGCTGACGAAGAATTCGCGGCAACGTGCGAATCTGTCAACCGTTCCCTTGCGGAGCCTTCAGAGACGCGTTGGCTGGCCCGGTGGAGAAGTGTGACAGTGATCCGCAAGCAGTACAGTGCCATTCGCGAGGCCCTGCATCGCATCTGGAAAGACCGAAACAGCACGCAGGCCGAATACCTGTACAAAGAGGTGAGTACTCCCCAGTTCTTCGCTTGTCTTATGCTCACTTGCGATGTTCTGCAAAAGATGCATGCTGTCTCCCTTGTGTTCCAGAACACTGGGACAACTGTCGCAGATGTGTGTCGTGAAGCAGACCTCCTCGAAGCAGAACTCGAACTGCTACAAACGGAAGACAGGGCAAAGAAGGTAACCAAGTATTACGGAACCTGGCGCAAGTCTTTCTACGCAGCAACGGGTGTGGCTCTCAGTCCGGGCGCTTTCACAATCTTTCATTCCACTGTGGCGACCCCGTACATCAAAGCTCTGCTGAGTGCTACAAAGAAACGGTTTGAGTTCAAGGGTATCTTGCGTCACTTTGCTATCTTCGACCGGAAGGTCTGGCCTGCTAATGCCCATGTCACAGACTATGGTGACGAGTCCATCACCAAACTCCATGAGTTTTTGTGTCAGCCAGGAACTGTCACTTACAGGGAATATGTTGTGGTGGAGGCCGCCACTGAGAAAATGCCAAGGCCAACATACAGTGACACCGAGTTCGAAACGAAAACGAAGGTCGGCACCCCTCTCTTGACTTCCACACGTGACGAGCTGATTGCTGACTGGACTTTGCTCAAAGAAGTACTTCGTCGCCGTAACACACCAGATGCTGTATTCCAGGCGTTTGCCCCCCAAGGTTGTGCAGGCACTCGGATGCCGGCCTTGCAAGTACTTGTTGAATTGGCGCAGACAGTTGTAACCTCGTCGGCAGAGAGCGAGCGTCAGTTCAGCACGTTGGCTCGGGTGAAGACTAGGCTACGAAACCGCTTGTTGAACACGACACTCTGGGCCATGTTCCGCATTGTTGATGCCGACAACAAGGAAATGAGCGACGAAACTGCCGAGGAAGTGATAGACCTGTTTGCTCAGGGATTGTCGGCCGTGACCCTGCGGACCATGTACCTTGCTGGCGATCTCGACAACGCCCCGGAAGGAGCTAAGCGCAAGAGGCGCAAAATTGGCCTTTCAGCATGAACCCTTTGTGATTTCTACTTACATCTTCTACTTACATCGTTCACGGCATCATGTGTAGCTGTTCTGCATGTTCTCTGAATCCGTTTCCTGCTTGATCTGAAGAGGAGCAAGAGGGTAGGGAGTGAGCTAGCACCCCAAACTTGAGTGGGGTGAAGGGCCAGAGGGACCCCCGCTTATGGGGCTACGAGGTCAACGACGCGTACCACACACAGACAGACACAGGCACGTGTCGACTGGCACCCACACCACACCACACCGGCAGAAAAACTTTTCTGCCGGAGTGAAATTTTTTTTCACCACGGGTTTGGCCCGAAACTGGTGAGTGGAAAAACCCCTGGGTCTGGGGAAAAAAAAAAAAAAAAAACCACATAGCGTTCGGGTTGGGGCTTACCGGGTGGGAGCGGTAACGGGAGGGCCAGTATGCCACCAAAGAAGCTACAGCGTGTGGATCCAAAGAAGGAGGGGATTCCCCGGGACATCGCAAGCATGTTCGGGCTCGCATCTCGGCAAACAGGACGGCAGACCAACGTCCCGAAAGAGGGGACAAACACGGAGTACGAGCGGTGGACAAAGGAGTCGTACTCAGAAGTTGAGAAGGCCAACTCCCTGCACGACTTTCTTTGCAGACAAGGCAGCCTGCGCGGCTTCGCCAGACACCAAGGAAAGAAGAATGCCGTCCTCACCAGCATCCTGAAGACATATGATGCTTTGGTGACCGCCGATGACGGCAAGGCTCCTGGTGTTCGAAAGGAGCTGCAGCACCTCCGAGAACAAGCGATCCGCCTTGGAGAAGCCCAATCAGCAGCAGCTGAACCTTCCCAACTGCCTGATGTAGCCGGGCCAGCTCAGGGCCCTCCGATACAAAGCGAGTCGGCAAGAATTCTTGGTCTGGCGGCATGCTGGCAGCTGATCAAAACGAGGCTGAGGGCGGGAATTTACGATGACAAAATGGCAATGCTGGTTAACATTGCCTTGGAAGGGGACTATGACCGCACGAACGGCTTCAGCGAGGGCATCATGGAAGCAGTAGTAGCCGAGTGTCTGTCTGTACCCCGGGCACACCACTATGCCAGTTACGAGCAGTACAAAAAGGCCCGAGGCGCAATCCTGCACTGGAGAAAGAACAGAGAAACAAGGATAAAGGTGTCGACGGGCACGCAGACCGACTAATCCAACACTGTGTCCCTTTCGTATTCGTGCACTGCTTTCACTCACGGCCCCTCACCCGCAACTTTCTTTCCGAACCCGCTCTCACCATTTTCCTATCCCAGAGCAGTGCACAACGAACCACATGAGGAGAGCAAGAGCATCTGTTGCGAAAGCCAAAGGTGGCATACAGCATGCAGTTGCAGCAAAAAAAAAAAACACGCCCAGACCGGAACTCAGGATTTTTTCGAAGCCCCGTATAAACCCCTGGTTGACACCCAAGAGAATAAAATATTGTCCGCTACCTTCTTCCTACCTCTCTGTTTCCCTGGGAACCCCCGCGACATGGACCAAAAGGTGTTCTGCGATTCCGAGGAAGTGGCTTATTCTCTCAGGCTCCCTTGGGGTATAAATAGCGACCGAGAGCAGAGATGATTGATCCTTGTTTTAGTGTACATACTAAACACCGAAAGGTTTCCTCGTCCCTCGACTCTTTGTTTTTCCCACCCACCCATCTCCCGCATGGAGGTTGGCCTCTCCATGTGAGTCCACGGGTGACGGTACACCGCATGGTGACACGGACACATCACGTGACATCACGTGCGCATCACGTGCCACACCGTGACGTGCCACGTGACAGCAGTACAGTACAGTACTGCCGGAGCCACTTTTCTTTGTTTCCGGCGAGATTTGCTGGTTAGAAAAAAACCCAAATTTTTTTGTATAAGCACCTGCTTTGTAGGAAATACGAGGAGGCTGCCAGTTGCAAAGATCAAAGGAGGTAAATGTGCTGTAGCACACACGAAACACAGGTGAATCTGGGTTTAGTGGCGGGCGTAAGCGTTCAACAAAAAATCGAAATTTATAAATTATTTTTATTTTTTTGAAAAACCGAAACCGGAAAAACCCGGTTTCGAAAACCGGGAAACCGGGTTTCTAAAGTCCCCTGGCTTTAGTGGCTGCCTTCAACACAGCTGCGCGTAATGCGGGGGGGATTGCAAGGTATGTGCTCAACACCGCACTGGTCCCGTCTGCGCCGTGTTTCGGTTCTTTAAGCCACGGACACGTAAGGCGGACCATCATCAGCGCGGAACCTGAGTGTCTGCAGACAGGACTGCGGTGTGAGTGTGGTTTTTCAGGCGGCCGTTCGTAGCTCGTCACAGCCAGGACCACCCGTGCTACTAGAGCACAGGAGAATCCGTCACGGGGAGAACGCCCCTACAACCGTGTCTGAGCAGGGAACTCACCCTGATTGTGACTGCGACTCGCTAGGCAGCACTGACTTGTCTTCTTTTTACGTGGCAATCTGCGAAACTCCGCAGGGCACAGTAATGCGGGGGGGATGGGGCAAGACAACCTTGCTCCACGATGGCTCAAATGCTGAACTTAGCCCATGCGTATCAGTCTGGTTGACGGTGCGTGAGCCCCTCCGGCTCAGCGTGTCTGACGAACGGACGTTTCTCGGCGTTTTATTAGAACCCGAAACTAACTGGGGCACGCCCGAAACGGTAGGCTGCCGTACTCCGTTTTGAGTATCCATGCCTTGCGGAGGGCCTACAAACGGAATGCAGAGGTGGGAACTCCTCGGAAGTAGCGGGTGTGGGATCGCACTTCTTTACCCACCAGGTTTTTAGGCGCCAGATTATCTGGTGTGCGTAGTGCGTGTATAGTGTGTTGCTCAGGGTAGTCGAAGGCCTGACAATCACACCAATGCAACAAATTTACATCTGGTGTCGCCGGCCGGAACGCAGAATGCAGAACTGAGAGGGAAGGTACACGACACGCAGCACCTCTCCACCGAGAGGACATCTGAAACGAGAAGGGTTGGTAAAGCCGGAACGAATATCCTCTTTGAAACGAAAGCCCGAAACTGGCGGCGGAGAGTGGAGAAATACGCGTCCAGGCACGAACAAGGAAATTTCTGCTGGGCAGGTGGGTTCTTGTGAACAGAAGGAATGCACCTCTCCTCCGGCAAGTCTCTTAACGACACGAAGGCCATGACGAGGGCAAACACTTTCTTTTCCGTTCGACGTGGCCGACTCAAAAAACACGACAGGGTCGTTTCTGCCCTCATGTTCTTGGCACGGCATTTCCATCCCGAAGAGATATATTTCTACTGCAAGAAAAGGGTATCTGGGGCTTCACGCGCTGCTTCCAACCAATCGTGCACTCCGTGCCAGTCTCCCGATCGCTGCAGAGGACAAGTAGAACAAACCAGTTGTCAACAATATTCGTGATGTGTGCGTTATACTTTGCCGGACGGTAGAATTTTCTGACTCTACCACCTCGCATGATGGTAGCATCAAGTCTTCTTCGAAGAAAAATGAGAGAGACCCTCGGGTTTCTGCGCACCTCGTTCTTCTTCTCGGCTTTCGCTCATGAACGCAGACTTATACCAAAGTTAGAGAGAGAGACGAGTTATAGTGCAGGGACCATCTCTCTGGGAGTTTCCGGTCCTCACTTCTTTT
Organism: Diplonema papillatum; assembly: GCA_030068145.1. Classification (NCBI taxonomy): domain Eukaryota; phylum Euglenozoa; class Diplonemea; order Diplonemida; family Diplonemidae; genus Diplonema; species Diplonema papillatum. The sequence continues at coordinate 281,963 of JAPJBO010000030.1, read as the reverse complement.
CGCGCTGCTACGGCGGGCGTAAGTCGCTCCGGAGGCGCGCTGCAGGTTACGGCTCTGCTACGGTGAGTGACGGCACCGGAGTTGGTGCTGCAGCGGGCGCTCTGGCCGGCGGGTGAGCTCGTCACGCGGGGGATCGCCGCCTTGTAACGCTGCGGGCCCTCTTCTTTCTTGTAGTTAGATAGGTCACCATCAGCGGGTTCTTTGGGGACTTTCGGTTCTGGCACCGTTTTCCGGTGCACGGGCAACCGCCACGGGGTGGCACTAGATTCCAGATTAATTTCTGAAGGTAGACTCCGTGTGATAGGAGGGACAATTGCTGGGCCCAGTCCATTTGTGCTGACGTATATTCTCATTTCAAGATGGTCGGCTGGGGGCCTCTGGTTTATTCTGGGGACACCTCGTTTCAGTGACACATCCATCATTTTATTGCTTGCGCTGGGGGGAGAGGGGGCGGGTAGAAGGGTCTACGGAGAATTCCAATATTTCACGAAGCGCAAAATGAAAGCAACGGACAGAACGAAAGAGGCCCTGTGCAACGGTATGTCGCGGCCGCGCGATGCGTTCTGGTGCTTGTGTACACGGTGAGGTCCAGCCTCAGAAGCTGGAGTTCAACAGGGTGAGCCCACCCGAAAAGCGGGTGTGACACGCTTTTTTAACACCGCCTTCAACTCCAGCTTCTGAGGCTCTACACCGTGTAGCAGGGACCACACGCAGAGGGGCAGTGTTTGTACACAAATAACTGACTCCGGGCAAGAAAGATCCTTCGTTTGCGCCCCGCTCTCGTTCTGGTGCGGCAGAGAAGGGTCCTGCTTGCCGCGTGTTCGCAATCCTTCCTCCGTTTTGCCAAACGGTAGCCATCGCCTCCGAGTCAGCGTGGGGCAGCCCTGAGGCTAGGGGGAGTGGGCCGCGGGCGAAAAGCAGTATTATACGAATCGCGCGGCGAGGGGAGCACACCTGCCGTGGCAGGGGAAGCGGCGCTGTTTATCGGGTTGTACCCCTCTCTTTTAAGCCAATTCACCTCCTGCTTGATCGACCGTTGTCGAGCATCTGTGGCGATAATCTGCATCTGCTCTCTTTCGTGACTACCTCTTAGAGCGCACCGTGTCACGCTTGTTACTTTCTGGCTCGTAATCGCCGCGTAATCGGGCTCAGATCGTTTTCAGGGGTAGGTGAATTGGTTCATGTTTGTGTTGCCGACATACTTTTTTTTTTGGTTTTGCCAAGCGCACCGCTACTCCAGCCATGCGCGCTGCCGCAAGCAGCTGAGTCGCAGCTCTCGATAGCCGTCTGCCCAAGTACAGTCTCCGGAAAACGTTCCTGCCAGTACAAAAAAAAAAACGGAGTCGGAACCGAAGAAGGAAAGGAACGACTGCATGAATGACCGGCTATACTGTATGTTAAAAAAAGGCGAACCTTCACTTCTAAACAGAAACAAAACGCGAAAAGATCGCAAAACCCCCCCTGAGGAAGGCATCCGGAAAGAGAACACGCCGGTCGGCTGCATCTCCCCGAAGTGCAGTTGAAAGAGCCTCAGGGGACCCTTGCGACTGGTGCACCGTGCAGTAGGCGTGCATACCACTGAGCAAGGCGACCACTATTTGTATCACTCGCATCATTTCAATGACTTTAAAGCCGCCGGATGACCTTCGTCGAGACCGACGATGTTGTGTTTCTTTCGTTTCCTGAGGTCCATCCATCCTCACCCCAGTTGTTGACGCACTTTATTTTTTTTTGCTTCCGAGCTTCTCGTTTCTGAGAGCACGAGCCGGATTTGCATCACCGAATAGCCTCAAGACCTCGTCCCGCTTAACCGAAACGAATCGAGAGGCATGCCAATCTGTTGCCGAGTCGAAAGTTGCGGTGTTTTTTGCTGGATCGCACATGGGAGGAAACGAGGTTTTGCATGGCGAACGCTCGCAAAAAACGATGGCCGGGTGTACGCTTATATCACTGATTGGAGACGGTCCAAAAATAGACGCGCGATGTCGTCCCGCGAAACGCGAAATTCTGCTGTAGATTGAACCTCGTACCAGAAATGGAAGCATGTGGACGACGAGGCTGCCGGGATGGGAAGAAATCTTCGTTTATTGTTTAGGAAGTAGTGCCGTCTGTTGGGAGGGGGGGGGGGTTGCAAGACCGTGCTTGGAACGTGCATTTTTGCTCAACACCGCACTAGTCCAATCGACACCGTGTTTCGGTGGGACTAATCTTGCGAACACCGATCGCTTTCAAACCGCGAAAGCTGTGCCGTCTCACGACGGTCTAAACCCAGCTCACGTTCCCTGTTAGTGGGTGAACAATCCAACCCTTAGACAATTCTGCTTGTCAAGGTTAGGAAGAGCCGACATCTAAGGATCAAAAAGCAACGTCGCTTTGCACGCAGGGCAGAGCTGCGCACACCGCTGGACAGCGGAAGTGGTTCGCGCGAGCACCCTTTTAGCTGTACACCTGCTCCCAACAGACAAAGGACCCGCGGGCCGCGCGGCACACGGCTTTGTTATTTGCGACGCCGTCGTCGCGAAAACAGGGGAACACCTCAGGCGCGGGGTGGGCAGCCTGCCCCCACTCAGACTCGGGTGCCGCATTCCTGGCAGAACTTCGGCACGACATTATTGAACCGGTTTCCGCATTCCTGACAGAACTTCGGCTTGCCAGAGCTGAGAGACGGTGAGGTGGCCACCGGTGGAGGCGACGAAACTGTGTGTGTACGTGTGGGTTAAGTCAGGGCTTTGAGTGGGTAACGGCTGAATCGAAGTATAGCCCACTTGTCACTTTCACCAGTCGGCTTTGGGTTTCCGACACGCTGCTTTTGGGTCCTGCGACTCCTCTTCGAAGGGTGGTTGAGTCTCAGTGAGTTTACTGGAACAAGGTTTGAGCAAAGGATTGGAGCCGGTGGTTTTGAGGTCTGGTGCACTCACCTGGTTGATTGAAAGGTGAGGACCCCCGACAATCGCAACCTCCGCAGGAGAAACCTTGCCTGCAGGAAGAACCGCCTGGGTGGGCCAGTCTCTTGCTGTCGTCACGCTGGCGGTGATAGCGACGAAGAAAAATTTGACAGCTTCGCGTGCAAGGAATACAACCCCCGCTGTCGTCGTGGTCTTCACAACACACCTTCCAAACCGAGGAACGTATGTCTTCCCAACAAAAAGCACAAGTAGTAGAAGTTTGAACTTGTTATGCAGCAACAATCTGTGTCGATAGACTGCACAAGCCGCTACAGACTACCTCTTTGCACGCGTCGTGTCATGCTTCGGTCGCTTCTTGCCCCGCATACTGTTTGTCTCCGGTGCGCGCTCACGTCCGATGTGCAGTTTGATGACGAGGAATCAGATGATTCGGCGCACTTCCTTTTCTCCCTTGCAGGTAGTAGTAGTAGTAGTAGTATGTGTCATCCTAATCCGGGAACAAGTCAGGGAGAAGAACGGAGCAATCTTTGCAAACAAACGAGTGACTTAAGGTGGCCGCTTGAGCGGCACCAATCCGAGCGCACACAGCAGCAGTGACGCGTCGGCAGTATTTGCACTTCAGGATGGGGCTGCCGTCATGAGCGTCGACGGCTAGCGAGTGTCGGCAGAGGGTGCAGTGGTCGGAGCAAGCTTGAACGTGACAGGTCGGTGCCGCACAAAAAAAGCACAAAAAAGGCAAACCGGCGGGTGCTGGGCGGGCGGACTGCGGCCTGCGCGGATTCGAAGCCGGGCCATTCTTCGAGGACGAGCAGATTTCCTCGTGCTTCCCTATCCGATCCGGGGCAAAAGTGCGGCTGCAGTGCCTATGTGTGATGAGAGATTTGTGTGGACCGAAAGCGCCATATAAACCCCTGCACTTTCTTGCGATTCAGCGGCAGATGGAATTCCAGGGCTCCTGCGTGCTGGCAGGGCCAGGGTAGTCCCGCATGACCTCACGTCCGTTCAACACGCGTGTTCGGTAGTTGCAGCACTAGGGATCCCTTCGGTTCTTTGTCTGGCAGCTTCGTCGAGCACTTCCTTCCAAGCTGGGGCTTATGTGTCTTTCTAGTCCAGAGCAAGCCTGGAAGAGAACGGAGCAGTCTTTACAATCAAACGAGTGACTTTAGGTAGCCGCCTGGGCGGCGCCGATCCGAGCGCAGGTCGCCACCTTCGTCACTCGGTTTGCAGTAAAAACCGCCAAAACCGCAAAACCCTGCCTCTCGTGCTTCTTCGCTTCTATGGGGCGGCAATCAGGATACTGCCCACTGGCTGATAAGCACCCCCGACCGGTCAATTTGCCACTCTTGTAGCCCTCTAGCGGGCGGTGCTGTCAGCACTTCGTGCCGCGTTGCGTCAAATGGCGGCTGGGGGATCGGCGACTGCAGCTCAATTAAGGCGCGGTCAACAGTGTCGCCTCGTGAAGGCGCCCCCATGACTGACACCTGAGGGGGGCTTATACAAAAACTAAAAGAGGAGTCTCTCCCCCCACGATTTTCACGTGAAGTGGACGCATACTGGCAAGGAACCAGGCTCTTCTCGTAGTTGACGGCGCCGTTGGCCCCTAGCGGAGACGGCCCCTTGCAGAGGGCGATGTGCGCTTCGAGCTTCTTCGGAACGAACCGGCGGTTGCACGATGGGCACGGCTCGAGCTGCGCCGCCGGCGGCGGCTGGATGACGCGCTTCGGCCGCTGCTGCTGCTGCTGCTGCTGGGGCTGGTCGAGGGCTGCGAGCTCTTCCTGCGCGAGCGTCTCCGCGTAGGCTTCGTCGTTGGGCGCGTCCGGATCTTCCGCGTCGACGTAGGCCGGCCGCGGGCTCATCGACGTCGATTTGCGGAGGCCGTTGCCGGCGGTGCGGATCGGCGGCGACGCGGCTCTGCGGGTTCGTGGCTGGTTTGTTCACAGGGGATTAGTTGAGTTGCAGCTCTTGACAAAGGTAGATGGAAAAAAGAAGGTGTTTATTATGGTGTGGTCGGTGGGCCAGTTCCCCGTAGTTCCCCCGTAGTTCAACATGGGGGGGGGGTGTCTTTTTTTTTTTCGTTTCTTGTTTTTTTGCTGAGTGCTTCAGGGATGCAGCCTTGGGTCCTGGAGAGCATTTCTAAGCTACTTTGCACTTTTTCGTCACAAAATACGGACAATTTCGGGTACTTCGAGCGTACCAAGATCAAAGACCCCAGGAGACAAGCCACCTGGTCCAGGCCAAAATCGGTGAATTTCGGGGGGTAATTTCTTTGTGGCGACCACTTTCTGCAGTCGGCCCTGGGCGGAAGAGCTACAAAGGTGCAGTATTACGGCCCCAGCTTGCGCAGAGCGCCATGTGCTATGCGTGCCCCGAAGAGGAAGGAATAGGATGAGAAGGAAGGACAGACTGGGAGTCACGGTTTGACAGGTAGTGACAGGATCAGCTGCGGTAAGGAGAGCAGGAAATGTTCTATCAGAGGCCCCGCGCCGGCCGGGTTTCGAAGCGATCGCGGGACCGGAGACCTTCGCGGCGGTCGGAGGAGAGAGATGGTTCCGGGCGCTGCAGTATTGGCTGGATGGGATGTGCTGGTCGGTGGCGGGTGACGTCTCGAAACCCGCAGACGTCTCGAAACCTCGCCGTCGACTTTGAAGTGTGGACCAAACTGGATCTTCCGGACAGTGTCGTAGCGACGACGGATGGGACACCGTTGAGCATGCGTGCGAGGGTACTCTCAAAACTTTTAAAAACCGTCGGGGATGCGCTGGAGCGAACGGTGACGGACCGCTTCTGCCAGGCAGGAAACTGAAGAAGATAGGGTCGCTGAGATCGGTGGGAGCCCCGCCGTGCCTCACGGGGTACGAGATGAGGCCGATCTTCCGTGGTGGTACGGAGACGATGGAAGTGCTCGAGACAGCTGACGACGGCACGAGTTCAGCGGCGAGGCGTGAGGGATGGATCTTTTCCTGACGTACGGAGGTGGAAGGGCGGAGCGTGCGGCGAGATGGGCGATGTTCAACGCTACGGAACACGAAAGTGGAGTGAGCGGGTGTGCCACGAGCACTAGAAAGTGAAGTGCGGCGTGTGAAAGCGCCGGTGCAGCAACCGATGAACCTGGACGAGCAATCGAAGAAGAAGCGAGGCACCAAACGCGCCTGAGCGCGACGATCAAGTCGAGCTAAAGAGGCGAAAGCATGGTCACGTACGAAGAGATAACCGCGACACCGCAAATCGCCACAGATTATTTGTATTCTAACCCAAACTATCAGAGGCGGTCGCGGTCGAAGACGGCAACCCGAGCGAGGAGTAAGGTTGATAACCAGAATGACAGTCATAATGGCCATGCTGAAGGCAAGGTTGCGTTGCAGGAGGAGAAACTGGTGCTTGGCCGAGGATAAGATGGCTATGGCGGCAGGGGCAGAACAGAGCGCACGCCTTCGCAGTCCCAGGACCTCCGCCCACTTGCATACAGCCGTCGACTGGCCTTTCCCAAGAGGACGAGTTGGAATGCAGGTACCATCTCCGGAGAGCTTCCGGTTTCTCCCAGAGTAGAGGAGCTGATGCAAACGCCACCTGATTGCGGATCACCTTCTTGCCCAAACCCAAGAGGGATTGGAGTGTCGGAATGGCGCGCAAGGAGAGGCTCTGGCTTGTTTGCTTCTTTCGCTGGCGAGAGGAAGACTTCGGACACGGCAAAGCCTTGGGCTTTTCGGGCTCTGCATCCTTCTGTTCCAGAGATCTTGCCCACAACAAAATTAGCCTTGAATGGCATGCTTCGGGTGAGGGCATGCAGTTTATCAAGAAGTAACTTCTTATCAGCTCCCTTCCATGCAGACACAAGTTGGACTCAAGCACATCCTTTCGTCTATCACCGGACTCTTGATTGTGTGCTGCCAAATTTATCTGTGGGCTGTCCAAGATATCCTGCAGATCTCCATCGGTCAGGCCTCTGCCATCCGTCACGATAACGCGTTATTTTCAAGGACCAGTACAAGCACGCAATGGTAGCAACTGAAGCTTTTCCTTCAGTCCTCTTGGGGAACGTTGAAGGGGGCCCGGTAGCGAGCTTTACTTAGGTTCCTGTAAGCGTGAGCCAACCGACTTCTGCGAGTCCTACGATAGCGTTCGAGTCTACATTCCAACGAATCCTTCATGCCACGGCGTCACGAAGCACCACCCCCGACACCCCGAAGGCTCCATTTTTCCAAAGGCTTGGCCCTTCTGTGGAAAGCCCAAGCAAGAGGAACCGTCTTGCTCACTCCAAAGCTCCCGGTTTGGCGCCGGTGCGTGGCGCTTGAAAAAAATCACTACAAAAAAAAAAGACACCCCAAGGTCAGTTCCCCGTAGTTCCCCCGTAGTTCTCCCTGGCTATACCGACCACACCATATTAGCGTTATTTGTGGATTCGAAGGTCGGTATTTCAAAGTCTCCGGTTGACCGTAGAGGCTTGTATGGAGGGGGGTTGAGAAGAGTTGAGTGAGAGGGTGCAGTTTCGGGGTGATGTGTCACTCCGTTGTGAAACCTTGTGAAGTCCCCTAACGCGTTTAGGGGGTGTTTGAGATTGGGTAGGGTGTGGTCATTCTGCTACTTCAGGAAGATCCCGGTGCCTGTCTTTTCTTCTGGGTTGGAAAGCACAAACTCAAGAGGTCTAGTCAACTATTCCCTGCAGTATTAACATACTTTCAGTGGTCGACCGTGGTGTACGCGTCGACTACTTGCAAGGAACCATCACCACCGTGACCGTCGTTCAGAATGGGAAGTACATGATACACTAGTGGATCACACTATAGAAAGGAAAATGGAGGGGAAATGCCTGTATAACTCCGTAAACTGGCAAACCCATGCTACAGGCAAATGCGGAGGCCTTTACACCGCCGTGTCCGTGCAATCACTTAAAAAACTCAGGAACCCAATTTTTTCCCAGAAAGAAATTGGTGGCCATTTACCAAAAAGACACAAGGTTTTGACCCTGCATGGTATGAACCCTTGAGGGACTAGGGCCTCAGGTTTCGCTCGTGAACGCAGACCCATCCAGAGTGACGTGGGGGGGGTAAGCACCTGTGCCTGTCGGTCGAGTGCGGAGGCAGGGTCGCGGCGTCCGAGCTGCCGGCGGTGTTCTTGCCCGCGACGGGTTTGGAGCCGCGGCCCGATGCGGCCGGGTGGCACGAGCGCTTGTGGATGACGAGGCGGTCGGGGAAGAAGGTGCGGCCGCAGTTCTCGCAGGCGAGCATGTTGTCGGAGAACTGCTGGTACTGCGCGTCGTTGAAGGCCTCCGCCTGCTGCTCCCGGTTCATGCCCCGCGTGTCCACCTGCGGCGCCCGCGCCGCTTGCTCTTCAGGGGACAGAGGCTTCGGGCCCCGCATGTCGGGGTCGTTCCGCTCCCACTCGACGAGCTTCTTCACGAAGCACTGCGGCTGGTGAATGGGCAGGGACGCCTTGCCGAACTGCTGCCCGCAGAGGTAGCACATCAGGAAGTTCGGCCGCTTCGGCATGCCGCCGGCGGCCTTCGCCGTCTTCCTCGCGACCCGGTGCCCGCCGTCCTGCTGCGCCTGCTTGTAGAAGTTCTGCGCCGCCGTCGACCGCGCAGGCGACACCGCAAGCCCTGTCCCACCCGTGGACCCTATCCCGCTGAACCCGCCCCCGCGCGAGGCCCCAGCCGTGCTGCTCCGCCCGGCAGGCCGGTCGTCGAAGCTCATCGAGCCCATCCCCCCGTGCATCTTTTTGAGTTTGTTTTTGTTTGAGTGGCACGGGGGGGGGGGGGGGGTTTGAAACAAAAAACAGGGTTTGTTTCTTATACTTTTTTCTTTTTAGCGCGGGGAGACGGAAGGGTGTTGTGTTTTTTTGCTGTCGGTCCCGGAGGACGAGCACCTTCGTTTTTTAGTATCGTTTTTAGAGTAGTTAAAGTTCGCTTGAAATTCCGGGGTTTTAGGGTCTCCGTGTGACCGTTCATGAATGGGTTCTCTTAGAGCAAGAAAGGGCTATGTGGTTGCGGGGTTGCATATTTAGTGCACGCTTTCGTTATGGGGTATGGCTAGCCATGTCCGGGACTGTTTGTGACCGACACCAAGTACATTCCTTTGTGGAGTGTAGTCTTGGGCACCCCACGTTCTACAAGTTGAGCATTGAGTTCTTTAAGGTGCAAGTGCCATCAAGGCAGGCGAGTACTGTTGTAAGTTGAGCAGGGGTTGCCTTGTAGTGTTTTTGTGGGAAAACTTCTCGAACCGCTAAACTGTGTAGACTCGACGGGGGGTCATTGCCAGAATGACCCACTACACTACACCGTCAAAAGCTGATAGAGCAGAAGCTCTTGCAGGCTTGTACCGACTTGAAGTCGTGTGCCGTCGGGCTGTTTTTTGTGGCTGCAGTATGGGATTTGATGATTTTCCTTAAGGAATTGGCTTGTGGGGGGTGATTTGGCCTTGTTTGCAGCCGTTATTTCAGCCTAAACGAGCGTCTGACCACTTTTCTCGCCGTTTTGGAGCATTTTATGGGCACCTGAGATCACTCGATTGACCTGCACACACTGCTGCTATCGCTAGCGTTGGTTGTCAATTGTATCCACCTCGACCCCGCGATTTTAAGGCCACGGAGTTGAATCGAGTTGGATTCTTCGGAATGTATCAGCGCAGGATTCGGAGGAAAGCCTGCAAGCTTCACTTGTTCGGCGGTACTGCACAGGCCTACGGGTCGAGTGGCTACTGTTTTACTACAGCCTGGCTGCGGGAATCTCACCTTTCACCTGCAGTGGGGCTGAACGAAGCGTGATCGGTGTTTCGAGACAGAAGCATCAAGCCTTCGATCTAAACCAACAGCTTTCAAACGAAGACAGCAGGAACCTGTTTCAGCCTTCATTTTTTGCTCACTCGCAAGGCGACTTTCCCCGTCGTCATGTGATGGATTTGGCTGGAAGAAGGGGGAGAAGAACCAAATGTATTGAACGCTTGATCGAAGGCGAGCAGCCAAGAACGGACGCACGCTGAAATCAGGGGGAAGAGGGCTCGCGCTTTCCTACCCTGAAGCGAACTTGCACGGCTGGTCGAAGAGCGCGAGGAGGTAACGGTAAACGCCGGGCAGCCGAAGCTGACAAAAGTGTCGAAAGACACGAAACTCAGCGCGGGAGAAGTAGACAGTGTTGGGAGTAGCCGGTGTTTTAGAGTCTCCCGGATGACCAACTTGAAGCGATGCCAATCGAACATACGTACTACTGCCAGGGAAAAGGTCAAACTACAGTCAATATCGGAGCAGGAACCCAGTACAGCAGAGACACTTCACCCACAGCAGTCCCAAACTGGACGACTCTGTGCTTGCGAGGGCTGCCAACGCGGGAGTGTACGGGGATTCCCACTGTCCGTAACACAGGCGTTTTTCCCGTTGCACAACAAATCGTCTGGCGGGCAGAGTCAGGTGTCACAGTCAGACCACACACACGACAACCAGGTGGCGGTGCAGGGCCGATCTCGTCGGCCGGCCACGCAAGTCTTGAATTGCAATCTTACCAGAGAGCGAGGCAATATTTTGACTATCCTATGGTGTGGCGTTTCTCCTCGGGAGACATCTCGGCCCAGTGGCTAGGCAAGCGCGGGAGCGTGTCGAGCTCCACCGTGGCGTCCGAGTCCGAGTGTATCTCCGGCTGCGGCTTGTTCCTCGCGTCCTTCTCCAGTTTCCGCTTTTTACGCGCGCTGCACTGTGGCGCCAGCTCCGTGTCGTCGAGTTCACGCACGACGCGCGTTCTGTGTGTTTGAAATCGCCACTTCGTGTCCAATCCCGCACAAGCACATTAAGGGCCTTGCCCAGGTGTCGTCACCTCCCCGATGCGAGCTAATTGCCGGTTGGATGCGGGCACCTGCACCTTTGTACCACCGACACCCTCTGGGTGCTTCCAGGTTACGCGCAGTCGGGGGTTTGAAACATGATGATTAATATCAAAAGCCCGCACCCACGCGGCGTTGACTGTGGCTGGTCTTTGTAAGGGCTGCCGTGATGTTGCTTTGATCAAACTCACACTACGCTGAAACGCATTCAGCGGATGCGGTCGTGGCCGTAACAGGAGGAGGTCTCAGGGAAACCACGAACAGGAATTTTAGCTGGCAACGACGACTGCGCTTCACGACACCAAGTCGGGCGTACGCACGATATGCTAAGCGTGGATGAGGGGGCGCATACCTTGTGGTTTCAGTGGTTTCAGAGAAGTAGGGGTCGACAATTTGAAGCTCGTCGTCGTCGTCGAAAGACCAATCGTCGTTGTCGTCGTCATCGTCGTCGCTCAGCATTTCTACGTGTTCATACTCTTCATCACCATCGGAGGACGAATCGCCGTAGTAGTTTGGGATTTCTAACATGCTCCCAGTGAGGTGCACTTCGGCCTCACAGCCAGACTGGACAGACCCTAATGAAAGCACCACTTCCGTGTTGGCCGGAACGACGAATTCCATGAACGCGCTGCTTGCGCCTTGCAAGGAGCAAAGCGGCGTCACGAACCCGTCGACCGCCGCCAAGACGCACACTTTGCCGCTCGTTTCGCTTGAGGTGCAGCATGCCTGCGTGTTTTGTGTTGCCTTGTTGCGCACCTTGGGGCTTGGCACTCGCGCTGAACACAAGCTCGTCGAGACGGTCGGCCGCAGACGGGGTTGTGGCACTGTGCTGCCTCCGACTCAAGCTTTGCAAGCTGTGCTTGACCGTCACGTTCCTGGACCAGGAGCGGCCCTTTTCTTCTTTTTTTTCTTCTTTCTTCTTCCGAGTTCCCCCACCATGTCATTATAACGTTCGCTAACTTCCCCGCCGTGCCATGGAATCGGTGCCCAGTTTCCCATCCCAATCAATCATCCGTCCATCCTGCCCCGCGGAGAGAAAGCGGGACCAACGCGACAACGGCGAGTTGCATAATTTTGCTCTTGACTTTCTTTTTTCGGAGTGTTCGCTTTAGTCAGGGGACTTTAGCTCTTTGTCTGACCGAGCAAAAAAGCCGGTTTCAGCGAAAACCCCGGTTTTTCGGCGCTGTGGTGCCGGTGGGTGGCTGAGTGCCTGGAACTGTCGCCCCATACACACAAACTAGGGAACGGAGAGGAGTGGTGAGATATAGGCCTGCGGTGGCGGTGCGCACGTCATCAAACTACGGAGGTGGTAAGTGAAAAAAAGCTTTGGTGGCAGTAACAGTATTCAGGGGGGCACTGCGCCTGTGCGCACCAAGGCTTCCTTGTAGTTTTTGAATGAGCAGAAACGATTTGCTCGTGTTCTTCCGTCGTTTTGGAGGTCCTCGACAGAAGCTCCAGTCCGCACATGATGTCCTTCAACGTATCATTGTGCAGAGTGGTTCGGAGACGGCTCTTGACAAGTTTCAGGGGCGAAAACATCCTCTCCGCACCGGCAGTTCCTTGCTGCAACCAGCAGCATCTGGGTACAGCATTAGAAACTGGGTGTCACCCAAGACGCTTGCCAGCACTTGACTGAACTCCGTCCACTCCCGTGCCTGGATCAGTTCCTCTAGCGAGGTCGTGTGCGTCTGCAGAAATAGTAAAGAAGTGCATATGGCAAAAGGGAGTGTACGACTTCGCTAATGGGGGTATGAAACCTTGAGGGACTGGCCCTCTGTCCTCGCTTTTTCACCGCGTCGTTATGCGCACCTCGTTCTTCGTCTCGAGTTTTATTCATGCATGCAGACCATCCCGTAGTTAAAGCTGAATAGTAGTAGTAGTAGAAGTATGTGTCGTCTGCCGAAGCAGCCGGAGACAGCAGGCGCAGGGGGCAGGTCTTGCTTTACTTTTCTCTTCTTCATGGAGACCCGCCCCCGGCAATCCCGACTGTCCAATCTCTGTCGCGAAAGGTTTGTGCCCTATAGTGATGAGGTGGTTGACCAGGCCCTCACGAAACCTTATACACAACACGGCTACAACACGAGGATGCAGCCCTGCTTAGGTGTGCACTCAGCCATCACAGGGCCCCAGATCTCGCTACTTGACCTGACACAGCGGCCACCCAGAAGGCCGCAGCAGTAACCTTCGCAATGAAGGCACGCGCGGCTGAGTGTATGTAGGCGATCCATACAACAGCTGCATCAGACGCAGCTTGATCCGAGAGCTCGCTAGGGGAGGTGACGCTGCTCACCTGCCAGTCTCACAACTGACTGCTGCCCCACCACCACCAAAAAAAAAAAAAACCTGATCACACAGCGCCGAAAACACATCCTTTTTCCAAACACGCCATTGACTTTCGTCAAGTTACGGAAGGCACTGGCCTTATTTTTGGAAGGCGTGTTGACCCCGGTGTTACTCAGTTTCTCACCATCCACGACCCCGTCTCTGCCCACATAATCATTGGTATAGCAGCCGAACGTCTTAAGCCAGTATTGCCAAGCGGCAACAAAATCTACAAAGGCCTATTCGAGCAAGCACAGGAGCTTGTAGCTTTTGACGCAAACGGGAAGGTTGATCGTGATTCAACAATGTCCTCCTTAAAGACGAAGTTCACGAACGTCGTTCAGAAGGTGGATTTCAACATGATTCAAAGAAGAATCGCGTGCCAGTATCAGCGATGGACGATCACTCAAGCTCATCATAACAAGCTACTCGTCCCTGTCCGAGCGAGCCATAGCCGTGTTGCCGCAAAGCGGGGTCGGAAGCGTCGATGTCCGCGGGGACAACACAACGGTGGCTGCAGTTGCACGGAAGAAGATGTGCACTGCCAGCCAGCGTTTGAACGACGCAGTCGTGTCGGCTATGACACGCTTACACGGGTTGAACTGTCCGTTCTCGGTGTCGTGGGTCCGCTCAAAGGAGAACCCGGCGGACGTCCCCTCGAGAGTCTCGCCGGAAGTTTTTGCCACGCAGCGTACACATGTCGCACGGGGTCATACTCTGGCCAGTTGAGGCCGCAGCAGGCCCCGGCAGTGAGAGCAGTTTGCGCTCGCCCGAAACTGTTGCATCAGTTTGTATTGGGTGGCCAAGAAAACAATCCGCGTTGATTCGGGTCCCGCCTTTGACTCCGCTGGGTGCCTCCACTGCGGAAGAACGCTGGGCCTTTTGAAGAAGACCGCGGGGTCGGCGAACCGGGAGAAATAGTAAAGAAGTGCATATGGCAAAAGGGAGTGTACGACTTCGCTAATGGGGGTATGAAACCTTGAGGGACTGGCCCTCTGTCCTCGCTTTTTCACCGCGTCGTTATGCGCACCTCGTTCTTCGTCTCGAGTTTTATTCATGCATGCAGACCATCCCGTAGTTAAAGCTGAATAGTAGTAGTAGTAGAAGTATGTGTCGTCTGCCGAAGCAGCCGGAGACAGCAGGCGCAGGGGGCAGGTCTTGCTTTACTTTTCTCTTCTTCATGGAGACCCGCCCCCCGCGCAATCCCGACTGTCCAATCTCTGTCGCGAAAGGTTTGTGCCCTATAGTGATGAGGTGGTTGACCAGGCCCTCACGAAACCTTATACACAACACGGCTACAACACGAGGATGCAGCCCTGCACTCAGCCATCACAGGGCCCCAGATCTCGCTACTTGACCTGACACAGCGGCCACCCAGAAGGCCGCAGCAGTAACCTTCGCAATGAAGGCACGCGCGGCTGAGTGTATGTAGGCGATCCATACAACAGCTGCATCAGACTCAGCTTGATCCGAGAGCTCGCTAGGGGAGGTGACGCTGCTCACCTGCCAGTCTCACAACTGACTGCTGCCCCACCACCACAAAAAAAAAAAAAAAAAAAAAAACCAACGATTTAAATTGCAAAACGAAAGCACGAGACAGCTGTCGCAGAGGTCGTCGAAGTGGCTGAATCCGGCGATGTGGGGTCTGTGCGGGAGATCGGCGGCAATGCAGCAGCACCTGAAGCTCCGAGCGTGGAGTTGACCATGCACCGATATCGCCTGGTCGGACTTATCAACGCCAAGTCTGGGACGAAGATTTCTGGAGGCGTGCAGTGGGAGTCTCTTTGTGCTAGGGAGCTCGCTGGTGAAGGTACTAAATACAACCTGGTTTTCTGTTTTCTATCAGTTTTTATATTTTTCTTTCTGATCTTGTTTTGGGATGGTGCCGAATTAAGCTTGGGTCGGTGCCTGGTCCGGTGGAGGGCTAGAAAACAGCAACTAATGCTAAGGCAACCCAAAGGGACCCGGCTACAAAAAGAATTCGCCTCCCGCAATTCTACTTTTATTTGATTCTCCTTTTGTTTTTTACGATTCCTTTCTTAGCAGAGTTCCGGCCTGGAGAACTCATCTTCCGCCGATGATTATTGAATTGACCTTTCCTTTTGTGCTCAAGGCCGTGACCAAGAAGGCCGAATAAGCAGACGGTCAGGATGGACCGCAACACCAAAAAGGACATTGTGTCCTCACAAACCCGCCAAACAAACAAACAAGACAACGCAAGCCCGAGCAGCAGAAGAAGGTCCAGGACCAACAGAAGCCAGCCAGCAACCCGAGAGCAAGTGGTCCGCAAGCCTGCCTGTATATTCTGTACTTTATTGGAAAAGCGAACACTAAGAAGTGGGAGCCCACTTGCTCCAAGTGTAGCTACGGCGGCACGTTCGGGGGATGGACGAGCTGCTGTTTACGAACAAACCACAGCTAGCGACGCAAGTCGCAACAACAACCCAACGCTCAGATGGTCAGATCTACCATGCGGTGACCAAAAACAACAACTACTCTCAGGGTAGTTACAAGACCTTCACAGTGTATCGTAAGCACGGTGGGGTCGTGAAGTCAGCGCCCGTAGAGCGCCTGAGTCCCGGAAAGACTCAGGTCCCGGCCAGCGCCCGTCCGAGAGTCATGGAGAGGGCGACTCGACTGGGGGTCTAGACACAAAGAAGTTGGTAAACCAAAGGAAGCGAGCTAGAGAGGCGCACGGTGCAGGACGCAAGCCCTGCACTTTGCGTCCACCCCTAGCTCGCACACGCGCAAGCCACACACCACCTACCTCACACCACCGACCCACACGCACACGAAAACAAAAAAGAACATACACGCACACCACCCGCACTCACCCACACCTGAACCGCACCCACGCACACACGCCCCCCGTACACAACGCGCGAGGGAGGGGATGTCGGACGGAGCAGGAGCGCCGCAGCAGGCGAGGGGTGCCGGGCCCCCATCGTACGCGGCAGCCTTGGCGACGGGCATCGGGGCGAAGGGCTCGAGGGGAGCCGGAGGCGGACAGCCCGCCGACGTGAAGGGCGCGAAGGGCGGCGGGCAGCCCGCCGGAGCGAAAGGCGGCAAGGCTCCCCCAGCGGAGGCGCAGGCAGGCGGCGGGGGCCCCTTCGCGCCTCCTTGCTGGGAGTTCGCGAAGACCGGCGAGTGCCGGTTTGGGGAGCGGTGCCGGTTCCGGCACGCTCGCAACGACGCGGCGGCCCCAGCTTGCTGGGACTTTGCGACGCGCGGCTGCAGCCGCGAGACGTGTCGGTTCCGGCACGTCGCCCCGTGCAGCATCGAAGGCTGCCGGGACGGGAGCTGCGCGCTTGCGCACCCGCCGCGGGAGCAGCGGCAGAAGGGCGCGCCTTCCCAGCCGCTTGGGAACGCAGTCGGAGGCAAGGGAAGTGGTATGGCCGCTTCCGTTTTTTTTTTCGGGGAGGGGCAACACGCAGGGACCCCAATCGTGAGGTCGGGGCGGGTGCAAAGGAAGGGGGGGCTTCACCCGGCATTCCCGTTTGCCGGGGAGGCGCAGGCCCTTGCGATGGAGGTCCTGCTCGGGGAGGAGGGGACAGCGAGAAGCGTGGTCCGCCACGCGTTTTTGCAGGAGCTGTGGGCGATGTGGACGGCCTGCGACGAGCAGCTTCCCCTCCCCCCGACGGAGCGGGGCGTGGCAGACTTCCGGGTCTGCCCCACCTGTGGAGAGGTGGTCCAGTCGCAGGGAGCGTTGGAGCGGCACGCGCGGGACCACAAGGCGGCGTGGCGGGCGCAGCAGGTGTCGGGAGCACGCAGGGCGGCCACCCAAGTACAAGAAAGGCATACAGGAGGAGTACGACGCGGGGTACGGCGCCGTGTGGGCCGAGTGGGAGGCGAGCGTGGAGATCGTCGAGGTGACGGACTCGGACGAGGGGTCGGAGATGGAGAGCGTCCCGTCCCACGGTCCGGCGGAGCAGGAGAGGGAGCAGGTAGCGAAAACCAACCCACAGGAAAAACCAGGAAACCCACAGGATGCACCGCGGAGCACGACGGCGGAAGGAGCCCAGGGGGCGGACACTCAACCGGTGCCGCCCCCGAAGGGAGAGCAGGTGGTCGAGGGCGGGCCCCGGGCGGAGGAGGAGAAAAGCCCCGAGCCTGCACCGGACCAAGGAGGGCCGGACCAGGGCGAGGACACGGGCGAGACGGCGAAGCGGAGACGCACTCGTGTCCCGATGGACGAGGACGCGGCGCCCCAGGCGGACGGTCCCGGAGCCCGCCCCGACAGCACACAACCGGGGGCAGGGGTGGGGACGACCTGACGGTGGACGGGTGCGTAGAAGCAAACCCGGGCCCCGCAGCGGATCCGCCCCCCCCTCAGGAACAGCCACCACAACAACAACAGCAGGAACCTCCACCACAACCACGGACAGGCGAGCAGGCGATCCGTGCCCTTCACTCGGACATGGTCGCCAGACAGCAGGCAGCCCGGGGGGCGCCAGACGGCTGCTGCAGGATGGGGGTTCAGCAGAGACGGATCCAAAAGACACAATGGATTTTCGTGCGTCGGGATTTTGGTTCCGTCGCTCTCTCGCGACCCATTTTTTTATACAAATATAGATTGCGAACAGAGCGCCAGGATGCTTTGAACTCCCACGTTCTCATCATAATCGAAGCAAAAACGCAGGGACCCGACTGCGGAGAAGCAGCTTGTGACCTCGCTCTGCTTGTCGGCAGCTAAATGCTCCTTTAAAAGAATGAGACGGCAGACCTGAGATATTCGCAGACGCTCGTTACTCTGCACGCGGACTGAGCGCATTTCGCCGACGGACAAGGTGGCGCCCTGTTTCAAATATTTTGCGACGTGAAGAACTGCGACCAGGTTCGTTAACGAGAGCGGTGCTTTACACATCGAACTCTCCCGTCAACATTCGCGACCGGCACCACGTTGCCACGACGACGAGAGTGCAGCGATCCCCTTCGGTGTCACTCAAGACACAACCGTGAGTGAAAGGTGAGACCGGTCAACCCTAACAATGTTACAATAGCCCGGTCAAAGTGCCCGACCCTTTATCCCACGACTGCGAGACGCATCGCACAGTGCCGGCTGGCAAGATTTAGGACGATTTATGCATAGTAAAGATAGACCAGTGGACAACGAAATGCCCGACTCACTACGACGTCCTCCTGAAAAGCTCTTAAACCCCCGGAGTGTTGAGTTCCGTTTTGGAGCGCGTTTAAAAACAGCAACTCTTGAAGAAGCTATATTAGATCCTGGCGACCCTGAAGCGATGAATACCAAAGCATACCCATAGTCGTTCGCTAGGCGCGGTGTGCATTCCCAGCACGGTTTTTCGTCGTTTCGGCTCTTGCTGTGGTGGCACGCGATCTGTCGACTTTCAAGTTTTCTTTTCCCCCCGGCAAAGGCTCAGTGGGTCATTTTGCGTTTTCCTGTATTCGTGGCTCAATAATACGCGGACGCGCATCCGCATGAATTTGGACTTCAGCGAGCAGCTGAAGTCTGAATTTCCGATTAAACGCGACGCGGTTGGGCAGCAATAGATCGACGAAAGGTGAAGCGAGATGTCACAGAACGCTCGGTACAATTGCGGACGCCTTCTGGACGCGAAAGCACCGTCAGACGCCGTTAAAGAAAAGAGGCTAGAGAAGTGGATGATTGAGTGCATTGGTCAGCCGACGATGAATGGGCCAACCGTGTCACCTGCAGCGGCTTGGTGTCGTGAGGACTCTAAGGATTGTGGTGATGGCAGACTACGACAATCAAGGCCCACCTTCGAGGTATACAAGGCCCGAAACGTCCCAATGTTTCATTACCAACAAAGCGAGAGTGCGTCGGCGTGTAATTCATCAGCCGCCAAACTACCAGCAGCCTTCGCACGACAGCCTGCCTCATGGAACACAAACGCGGCAGCAACGACTGTGGTGACGCGAGGCACGAAAGACTCAAATTCAAAGAGACGGCAAGCGGGCAATCCATCTGATAAGTCACGCGAGTCGGTGATCTTGGCAGGCTCGAGGGAGCAGGACATGGAGCAGCCGCCAGCTCTCTTTTCTCTGGGCACCAGTCTATCTCTTGCCCTTTTTCTTTCCCTTCTTCTTGCCTTTCCCATCTTCTGCGTCCGATGCCTTCAAGTCCTCAGCGGTTTTGCGTCGCCCCGGATGGCCGAACGGCACCTTCAAGCTAAACTCCTGCAGTGGGGTTGAGGGGGTTTGTGCGGAGTTCTTGCGTATAAGTCGATCTTTGAGTGCGTGAGCCCCTCCGAAGAAAGGTCCATCACTAGTTCCAGGCTAACTAGCCCGGGTCTCTGCCCTCCTTGGTCTTGCGTCTTGTTGGTCCGTCCGGGCTGGTCGCTTCGCGCTTCACCTTCGTCTTGCATCACCTCGTCCGGAGTCGTGCGGAGTTCTTGCGCACTTCGTTACTTCGGTTTTCGGGTGGTACCAAGAAATACTCAGAAGTGTGTTGCAGACAATCAACCGGGGTTGATGTACAGTCTGGTGTCTTTCGACGCTTCTTGGTATCTTTCCTTTGGGTGGTGGTTCTGCTTTCAATCCGTTCTCTTTTCCTTTCGCTAATGTTTTGTTTGAAATAACCAAACTAATTCTCGACGCCATTTTCGAGGCTGGAGTGCCGGTGTTCCTCTCGTCGTCGGATGGGCGCTTCTTCGGGGCCCATCGGTGGGAGGGAACAGCGCTAGCGGACTCGAGGTGCCGTCCGAAGAGCTCGGCTTTGCCTTTGGGGTCGACACAGAAAGCTTTGCCGTTCCACAGCGGGGGGATGGAATGGTGCTGTCCTCCCCTGCCGTCAAGCATTGGCACCTGGCGGAAACGTGGTAACGGTGGTATCGACTTTTGGGTGGTCTTTGTAAAGGGGGGGAATGCAGAGAAGAAGCCGCATACCCGCATCATTAGCCACTCCTCTCGGAACACCGGTTTGTACTTGACCAACGAGTTCAGGAACTCTTCGGCCTTCAGAAGGCGATGCGCAAGACGCCGGACCCGCCGTTTTGTCAAGGTTTCCGACACCACGTTGGCAATGACACCGGATGTGCATTTTGCTGTCATGTAAGCAAGCACCTCATAATCGGTATCCAGCAGAAGCTGTCCGTGCTTTGCGCCGGCAGCCTTCGCTACCAGAGACGTCCAGAGCAGCATGCGTGACGCGTAGTCGGGATGCGGGAAGTACAAGCACGTCTTAAAGAACCCCATAATCTCCTGTATGTTGGGAAAGGTCCTGGTTTGGCTAGTAGCGGAGGGACCACTTTCAAAAGCGGATAGAAAAATGGTAGGGCTCGCATCAGATCTAAAGCCTTGGCACGGCGGCAAGATTTCCCGCGTTAGCAGCGAGTGCGGCATTATCTCCATCCTCAAGGTCGGACAAAAGCACTCACACGACATCCGGCCCATCCTCCCAGCCGTCCCGCTTTCCCTGTTGAATGTACGCAGCCATGCGAATCGGACATAGACGTTGTCGCAGGACTGAGTAAAAAGGTTCGGGTTGAGCAACACGTTTCCTCTGGACTCGCACAGGGGGTGGTTTCTACAGCCTCTTCACCGAGTGGCGAAGACGTGCGCAGCGCCCCAAGAACGCCACCCAAACCTTCTCCCCCCCCACCCCGAAAAATACTCGACGTAGCTGCTTCGACTCCGAATGGAAGGGAGGAAGTATAGAGGTAACGGGCAAATACAATACAAACGCAATCAACTGATTTGTTCTTCGCTTACACGTTGTTTTCTTACTCAGGACTTTGACCTGTTGTGCTTGTGTGATTTGTCGTGTAGCGGTAGACCCGCATGACCTCACGTCCGTTCAACACGTGGTTCGGTAGTTACAGCACTTGGGATCCCTTCTGTTCTTTGTCGGGCAGCATCGTCGAGCATTTCCTTTCAAGCTGGCGCTTATGTAAAGAGAGAGGGCAGCCCATACGTCTTGCGCCTTCAACACGTCCTCCGATATTTTGCAGTTGCCGACGACGAGCACCCGGTCGGTCGGCTCCAACGTCTTGACGTTGGCGAGCAGCTCCTTTTTCAAGGGCTTCACGATTTTGTCGAGCTCCGGGTTCTTGTTCTTCCCCTTCCGCTTCGTGAACACGCAGTCGACGTTGTCGATGTAGATGACGGCAGGCGCCCAGGCTCGCGCCACCTTGAAGACCATCGCCAGGAGAATGCGTATGGGATTGGGTGCACTGTACTTCCCATCCGCGAACGCCGGTCCCGTCGGCGTCAGGTCGAAAAACAACGACCCCGTCTCGTTGGCGATGGCGTGAGACATCATCGTCTTCCCCGACAGGGACGCGCCGTAGAACAAAGCGGTCATCGCCTGCGACGCGCCGCCGCCGCCTTTTTTGCCCTTGCCGGTGTCTGCTTTCTTGTCGTCTCCCGGCACGTCGACGAGGTCCCGTATTGTCTGCGACCCGAGCGGTAGGATACAGTACTCGGTGACGGCCTGCCTCACTTGGGCCATCGACGGCTCGAACAACACACCTGTTTGATGGATAACTAGAATTGTAACCTCTGCCATCCCGTTCTTCTGTCTGCCGCTACTTTTTCAGTAGTACGTGGCATGTACTAGTGAT
Source organism: Diplonema papillatum (assembly GCA_030068145.1). Taxonomy (NCBI): domain Eukaryota; phylum Euglenozoa; class Diplonemea; order Diplonemida; family Diplonemidae; genus Diplonema; species Diplonema papillatum. Next base: position 260,384 of record JAPJBO010000030.1, on the reverse strand, counting down.
GGGAGACTCGGAGAATGCTGCCGACCCGAAGTGGGCCAAACTCAAAGGTCTGTACACATGACAGTGGGACAACTTCCGGCGGTACAGAAACCCTGCCTAATGCAAACGGGAGGCTTTTCGTGTTATTTTGCAAATGCTTTGAGCTATCTTTGTGTCTGTGCTTTCAGTGGTCTTCTAAACCGAAAAAAGGCGAAGCCAGAAATCAGCTGAGTGCGGTGCCCTGCGCGGGCGCGTTTAACTGCCATGTACTTACGGTTTGCAAATAACAAACACCTTTCCAGTACTCGCGTGATAATGCACACTGATTGCAATGAGACCGCGACACATACCGGCGTTGGTCGACGGGTTTCCTTTCTTCCACTCCTCGAAGAGCGCCTGGAACTCCTCCTTCTTCATGCAGATGTTTTTCTCGATGACCTTCGCCTGGTCCGGGTCGGCTTCCCAGCGGTCCAGCAGCTCCTGCCACTTCTTCGAAATCTCGTCGGTTTGGCCGCCGCCGGCGCCGCCCAGCCGGGCGGCGTCCTCCTCCGCCTTCGCCATCAGGTTGTGCGCCCCTATGTAGTCGGACACCTTCGCCGGCGGCACCTGCGGGAGGAACTTGATCCAATACAGCTCGCGGCACAAGTTGTACACGTCCTGCGCCTTCACCTTGTCGCCAGCCGCGTCGCCCTTGGCGCCCCCCTTCTTCGACTTGTCCTTCCCCTTCTTGCCGCCTCCTTTGCCCTTCTTCTGCTTTTTGCCGCCGCCCTGCATCAACCCGATTTGCAGGTTGTGGATTTCGACGCGGATCAGCGCGTCCACGTGTCCCCGCAGCTCGGCCTCCAGCCCCCCCGGACCCTCCATGATCTCGGCCCGAAGAAGGTCTCGGTCGTACTTTTGCAAGAAGTCCGTGGGCTTGAACCTGTCTTGCCACACGGTGACGTACCTGTCGGTGCCCTCGTGGAGGCGCGACCAGAACTTCGACACAGGAATGACTTCGATGTTGGCATCCGCGTCATCTTCTCCCTGTTGGTAGAGGGGGGGGGTTGTACCACTAAGAGTGCTCTCGTTTTGGGTTTTATACCCAACCGGGAAACACCGGACAGGATGTTTTGTATCCTCACCCAGGAAATCGGAAGATCGAATCTCCATAACACGCTGGGGCTTTTGGTATTCTGCACAATGCAGGGATCGCAGGGGTGTATCGATGCTGAAGCACACCTTTTTGCCTTTCTTTCCGTCGCCTTTCTTAGCGTCCTTCTTGCCCTTCGAGTCCTTTTTGCCCTTCCCGGCTGCAGCTGCCTCGGCGGACGCAGCGGCAGCTTGCTCGGGTGTTGGTTCGGTGCCGAAGGTCATCCACTCTGGGTTGCCCGAGCCGCCGTCCTCGACTGATGGGAACTCCATCCACTTGTCCTTGTACGCTTCGTCGGCCGACGTCTTGAGCTTGATGATCTTCTCGAGAAGCTCGTCGTGGAGGTCCTCCATCAGCTTGCCTCCCTCTTGATCCTTGATCTCCTGCCGAGTTGACATCCGGTCTGCCTCGAGTTGCTGCTGGTTCTGCTGCTGCGCGAGCTTCCGCCGGTGCAGCACTTTATCCAGTTTATCCGTCTCCTTCGCCAGGCGGTCGCCGGATGGGAATTCGATGCCTGTTTGCGTGGTACGGTTGAGGACATGGGTGTATTGCTCAAGAGTGACGCGGTTTGCTTGAAACTCGATGGTACTCGGAATGCCTATACCGAAGAATAGGAGAAAGAAGAACGGAAAGCCAGGGGTTTCGTTTACCGCACTTTGGACCCCAGGGACCAGGACCCTATGGGACCACAGGATTCAGACTGAGAGTCTGCTCGAACGACTCCCCGATGTGGGTGTTCCGTTCTCGCCGCTCGAGAAATACATTCCCGCCAAGCGGGCTCGGTGGTGCAAACGAGCAGCCGCGCCAAACGTCCACCATACCGAGAAATTCTAGTTCCTGCAATCGAAGCTCTTTGCACTTCTTCCGCGCGAGAAACCCCTTGAAATGCTTCTGAATCTTCGTCGCCGACTGGTGAAGATCGCACTCGACCTGTGGAAAAATGTGCAATTCGTTTGTAGCCGCTCGTATTCGTTTGTAGCCGCTCCAGCCTCGGGCCCCGGCTGGAGTCTGGGAATCCAGGCACACGGTCCAGGCCCCCGTCCGATCAGAACTATGGGTGCAAATATGCTGCCACATAAGGGTACGTTGGAGAAACCCCCGGCTCTGGGGGAATGCTGCTATTTTGCATGGCAGTGAAATTCCGCATCCCCTGATGTTCACGTTTTAGTTTGCTGCGCCAAGCAGAGCACTCTCACAGTTTCACTGAGGGAGTTGATGCACCACGAAAGTCGATCAGGGTGTAGTTGGTTCAAAGAAAAATTCAAGGTTTCCCACCTCCCTAACCCCCTGGTGACCTCGCCCAAAGCTCGTTCGCCCCCGGGTTAAGGCAGTCACTCAACATTCCCTTGCGCTAGTGATATCAGTTACAAAGACGTGTTCTTACTTTTCCCTTTCTTCTAGGCAGTTCTCGTCAGACAATACGAAGAGCAGAAACTCCCCATTTTCTTCTGATGAACGCACACCTGTCCCTCGGCGAGTACTTTTCGCTCGCGCTCTTCTTGTTGGCGGATCTCCTTCATGAATTTGGCTCGGAGGCGGCCTTGCCTCCCTCGCTCGTTGCACTGCAGCAACGTGATTGCCTGCGTGATGTCCATCGGAGGGGCCCAGTCCTCCTTGCTGAGGTCTTCCGCAGGCTTATTTTCGGCGGGGGAAGGGTCCGTCTGACCCCACGTATTGAACAGCTTTTGGCGATCTTCCAGCTCACGTTTTCGCTCTTCAGTGAAGTATCTGTAACGTTGAGGGACTCTTAAGTTGGGCTACTCTTCTCTACTAAACCCGTGATGAAGGACTGCCGGTTTGTACGTACTTCTACAGACGTGAAAATACTAGACGTCGTGGGAAGACGAACTTTTGCGAAAGCATTTGACTAGAATGTCTCGCAGGTGCACACTGTGTCAGCTGTTCGGTGCGTGGCAAAGATCACTTCAGCCAACTGGTTGCTCAGAAAAACGTCAGATGTGCCCCCACACCACACACCTTGGAATGGGTATTTCGAGGACTTCGGGCACGAGCTTGAGATCCACGAGAACGTCGTCGTAGTTGATGTAGTCCCCGCAGTGTTTGAGCAGCTGGTGCTTCAGTTCGAGCATCCTGCCGATTGTCGCGTCGAGGACTACGCGGACGTCGGCTCGCTTTTGGGGGTGCAGCACTTGGTCGTAGCAGTCCTCGAGCTTCTTGAAGACGATGAGGTACCGTATGTACAGGGGCGCAAAGTTCTGCAGGAGGAACTCGGAATCGAAAACGGACTTCCCGTCCGCGTAGCCCATGTCCGCCTCCAGCTGCTCCCGCAAATCGACCATCGCCTCGCGGAGCTGCTCTTCGAAGGTGAGGTTCGACATCTTTGCAGATTTACCTCACGCTTCTGTGTTCGTTTATTTCTTTTTTTCGTTCCCCTTTCTTTACGGCCCCGCCCGTTCCAACTGCCCCCCCCCCCACACGCCCCCCGCGGGGCTGCCTTGGGTGGGAAATTCCTGCGGTAATGTGTTTGTTGAAGAACCCAGGAAATGGTGTTGTTTTTTTGTATAAGCACGCGCTTTGTAGGAGATGCTTGAGGAAACTGCAAGTTGCGATAGATCAAAGGAGGTAAATGTGCTGTAGCCCACACGAAACACAGGTAAATCTGGGTTTAATGGCGGGCGTAAGCGTTCAACAAACACAGTCGTTGACAACGTGCCGTGTGCCCCAGCTTTCTCTCCCGGGCCCCCGCCGCGCGTGTGGCATCTACGATCGCCAGGGAGGTTGCTGGACGGTCAGTTTGATCCAGGATGTTTGTCCTCGAGCTAGTCAATACCGTTACAATACTTGATGGCCGGCAATTACTCAGACACCCCGCGCCGCGCATCAATCCACACCGCACAGGCGAGTCTGAGTGAACGAAAAAAACAGCAGGCGTAGCACACAGGGAGCATTGCACAAGGATGAAAGATGGGCTCGCAGGCGTCTGTAGCAGCAGCGTGCGGCATTTTGAGCCTTCGCTCTCTTTAGGTGTTCGAAAAGCGGCATGACCTCCTTCTCCAGCCCCACCCCCCTACGGAGATTTCCCCGGGGGCGCAAGGTCAGGCTTCTGCCAGCATGGCGACATTTGTTGAACAAAAACACCGCCAATGACCGTCCAACCTTTCAGTTGAACAAAAACACCGCCAATGACAGTCCAACCTTTCAGTTGAACAAAAACACCGCCAATGACCGTCCAACCTTTCAGTTGAACAAAAACACCGCCAATGACCGTCCAACCTTTCAGTTGAACAAAAACACCGCCAATGACCGTCCAACCTTTCAGTTGAACAAAAACACCGCCAATGACCGTCCAACCTTTCAGTTGAACAAAAACACCGCCAATGACCGTCCAACCTTTCAGTTGAACAAAAACACCGCCAATGACCGTCCAACCTTTCAGTTGAACAAAAACACCGCCAATGACCGTCCAACCTTTCAGTTGAACAAAAACACCGCCAATGACCGTCCAACCTTTCAGTTGAACAAAAACACCGCCGATGACAGTCCAAGCTTTCAGAAGTTGACAAGACTCAGCAGGGCAACGGCATCCGAGCTAGGTTCGGGGACGACGCCGAAGTCTGCCTCGATCTCGCCCGCGATGGCGGCCGCGGTCTCGGCGGGGCTGAGGCTCCGGAAGCGGCGCCTTTTGCGCGCCGGTTCCGACACGGCCGACCGGGCCACGGTCGACGGCAGCTGCGGCTCTTCAGCCGCCTCCCCGCGTCGCCCGACGGCCCGCTTCGCCCGCCGCGGCGTCGACGGGCCTGCGTCTTTGCTTCCCGCACGGAGTGTGGCGTCAATGCTTCCCCACAATACCTTCTTGATTGCGTTCGGCGTTGGCGGCGGCGTCGACGTGCCTCCTTCGCCGTCTTCAGCTGACATGTTTCCCCACGACACCGTCTTGAGTGCGGTCGGCGTTGGCGGCGGCGGCGTCGACGTGCCTCCTTTGCACACCGCCGCGTTTTTAGCTGGTTTCGTGCTCTCCGCAGGGAGATTGGTGCCGATGCTTCCCCACGACACCTTCTTAACCGCGGTCGGCGTCGGCACCTTCGCCGGGGCGCGAAGATCTGCTCCGTTCGGACCCGGCTCGGACGCAGGCATCCCGCTCTCCACGCGCGGCGTGCTGGCGGCGGAGGTCGTGTCGAACAGGTACTCGGCCGCGTCCGGCGTCACCACGACGGGTTTTCGCGCCCGTTTGGCCGGGCTGCTGGGCGCCGCGGCTTGCGGTTCGGCTTCAGGCGTAGCCGGAAAAGCCTGATGTGGTCTCCTGCCTCGCGCCGATTTTTTACCAGAGGCCGCGGTTTGCGGTTCAGTTTGAAGCGTGGTCTGAAAAGCCTGCTGTGGTCTCATGCCTCGCGCCGATTCTCTACTAGAGGCCGCGGCATGCGGTTCAGCAACAGGCGTAGCCTGAAAAGCCTGCTGTGGTCTTCTGCCTCGCGCCGATTTTTTACGAGAGGCGGTTTGCGGTTCAGTTTGAGGCGTAGCCTGAAAACCCTGCTGTGGTCTTCTGCCTCGCGCGGATTCTCTCGCGGTTTGCGGTTCCACAACAGGCGTAGCCTGAAAAGCCTGCTGTGGTCTCCTGCCCCGCGCCGATTCTCGACGACGGGGGGCGGTTTGCGGTTCAGCCTCAGGCGCCGCCTGTAAAGCCTGCTGCGGCCTCCTGCGTCTCCGAGGCTTCGGCGAACTGTTCGGCGGGGTCGAGTACCCGTCGGCCTCGCGCAACGCGGGCCCGGAACCGCGGTTGTCGGAATCCGCGGGTTTGGACCGGAACGGCAGAGCGCGGGCGGTGGCGGCTCTCTGTTCCCGGCTCCGCTTCCGACTCGCAGGGGATGCGGCGAGACGACCGGCAGGGGGGTTGTGGTCGACGCCTGCCACGGGCACCGGTGTCCGAATTTGGCCGTCGCCGAGGGATGAGGCTTCGTCTGTATTACCGCCTGACGGCTTCACTTCAGGTCTGTGGCCAAGAGGTGGCAACGGAGGGCCGAAAGGGTCGTTGCAGGGAGAGGCGCCTTCGGGGCTTCCCGCCGGGGTGCCGGGTGCAGTGCTGTCGGGCGGGGGTGCGGTCCTGTTTTGGACGGTTTTCAGCACTTGCTCCAGGTTGCAGGACGATGCCAGGCTCGACTCCTGGCTTCCGCGTTCCCACAGACTGGCCCCGCTGAAGGGTATCGACGCCGTCGAGCACCAGCACTTGTAGCCGGCTTCGCCCGCGCCGGCCTCGAGCTTCCAAATGAAGGGAAGCGCGTGGTTCGCGTCTCGCAACGGCGGCGCTGCGATGATGCAGACAACCCGCGACACGACGGGCAATCCTCCGCCACGAGGGATGTCCACGGGGGAAACGAGAGACCGCGTTTCGGGGTACGTGTGCAGGGGATCGACCCGGGCGGAGTCGCCACCTACACGGGGTGGGGGCTGTCTGGTGCTGAGTGGCGAGTGTTTCTCTCTCGGCGCCTCTTGCCTGTCGTTAGGTACGGCTGCGGCATTCCCACCCCTGCCAGACGCTTGCGCGTTGAGCGGTCGACTTTCTTGTGGTGTGGGCTGCGCGGGTACTGAAACCAGGTGGCTGGTGTCTGCTACGGCCGCATGGCTCAGCTTTCTGCCGACCCACCGGACTCGATGTTCGGGCGACTTCTTCGTGAACAGCGAGACGCAGAAATTGGCAAATTGGATGCTGGCGGACACCGAGTCGCTGACCAAGACTTCGGCAAGCTCGCGCATCGGCCAGACCCTGCGCCTGTAGTCGGGGGCGACGTGCATCAGGGTCTCCGAGGCCAGGTCGTACGTCACGCTCGACTCGTCGAGAAAGTGCACGAGCACCTTCTCGCAGCATGTGAGGAACGCGACACCGAATCGGTCGGCGTAGTAATCGATGCACGCGACCACCTCGATCTCGGGCGCTGGGCTGTCGCCTTCCGGGCGAACACCCCGTGCATAAGTCGGTTCAGCGCGGCGGAAAGTGTTGGTCACCGGCATCCGTCTCGCGGCTTCAAGTTTTGCGCGGGGCTTTTGGTGTTTCGGGCGATGCCCGTTTCATTCGGTTGCCTGTGACGGCGTTCTTCTGGTTGGAACTTGAAGTATAAGGTTGCTTGGAATAGCTGCTGATCGGCTGTGATACTCTGCAATTTGCAGTGTTGCCGACAATCAACCGAGGTTCATGTGGTTAAAGCACGTTCAGGCAGGAGGTGAACACGTTTTTGTACAGGTGACAGGTATCAATGACGTTGTCCAAAGACGCCAACATTTACCCATCACCGAGCCGCGGATCACGCTTCCAAATTCGGTTCTTATAAGACTCAACAGCACGGGTCCCTCTGAAGTGCAAGGACCCGATACCGGATGCAGATGAAGACGTGTGACGGAACGGGTGCTAAACGCGGGATTGGCTGTGTTTTATTTTTCCTTTTCTTTTCGTAATGCACACGGGAAAATAACCGGCCTCTAGTTTCGAAGGAAGAACAGGGGAAGGAGGGGGGGCAGAGATGTGGGGATATGACTCTGGGACTCTTTCGTTCTGCCGATGGAACTCCCGTTGGAACTGACCACGGCTCACACGAAGAGCACCTTTGATTCTACTGGTGGGTGAGACGTGTTGGGGACAACTTTGTCGGCCGAGCGCGGGGGCCTGGATGTGCCCGTCGACGACTCGACTCGAGCTGCACACTGGCTCGAGACGTGAATTGCAAACGAACTGTTCCAAGCGGACACGGCAAGCGGACGCCACACGATGCCGCCCGACAGAGATCGACCTCCGAAGTGCGGGGCTAGAAATATTGCATCACAAGCGCCGGGCTAGGTCAAGCGTGACTGCCCTCCCCGTGGGGTGGGTGATCCCTTTTGAGAGAGGGAAGGGCTCGCACCCTTTTGGTGCCGTTCATGGACAATGCCTGCTCGCAGGCACATGAAGAATGGCCTACGGCAGGCCTACCGAGGTGTTCCGAGGGGAACTCTGGAAGATGTGCAGCGCAGTGTCGCCAAGCCGGACACGCCGGACGAACCCGCCCGGTTGACAAGTGTTCGGGGGGACGTTGCGAGCCATTGCGGCCAAACAACGTGTGGCCCAGACGAACAACGCGGACGAACTCGTTGAAATCGTACTTCATGGTCCGGGAACGTATTCTGGTAAGCCCAATGCAGATGCACATGACAGACAACCCCAAGGACCCCTGGCAGGGCCGACTGGAAGTTCCCGCGAGAAATCCGGGGACACCGGATAGGAAGCTGAACAAGTGTTCTGACGAAGAATCCTGAAGACGTTTAGGGCAGTTCTGTCGTTAAGCCCATTGCAGATGCGCACGACAGACGAGCCCGAGGACCCGTTGGGGCGACTAGGAGTTCCTGGAAATCCGGGTGGACACCGGAAACGAAGCGGAACAAAGGTTCTGACGAGGAATCCAGGACACGCTCAGGGCAGTTCTGTCGCTAAGCGGGTGGGCAAGACGGACATGACGCGGACGAATTCGCTGAAGTCTACCAGGTCTTCCGACGAATCCGGGAAGACGATGTCCTGGCTCTTGAGCCCGAAGGTACGCTCCATGGCGATGAAGGCGGTGCGAACTCTGTCTCGCGGCAAGACACCCTTGTGGTCGGTGTCGTATTCCATAAACATGTCGCGCAGATCGCGCTTCAGATCGGCATCGACCTCCTCGTCCGAAGACCGGTCCGTCGACGGGGTCACGTCGACGCCCGCCGTCGTCGCCAGCCACGACGGCAGGTTGTTCCGGTTCTTCGCCTCGCCGCCGCAGAGCGGCTTCGTCGGCGTCCACTCGTCGGCCGACGACGGCGACAAATGCCGGTCGCCCCTCGCGGGCGGCGGCGTCCGCTCCGGACTCGCCGCCGTCGACACGTTGGGGCTCCGGTCCGACAGCGGGCTCGGCTCTCGGTACTCGATCGAGCTACTCCACGACACACGGTTCTTAGCGACGGCGTGCCCTCCGGGAATGCTGTCGCGAAGTACACCCGCAGGGCGGACGCCGCCTGGTGACGCAGGTTCGGTTGCATCGCTGGTTGAGTCCCCGTCCACGACATCGATGTCCGCGAGTAGGGAAGACAGGTGGGAAGACCTCGAAGAGGGGACCGGCGAAGCGCGGGCGGCGGTGGCGAGGTGGCCGCGGAGGACCTGGGCTTCGGCTTTGTACTGCGCCTGCTTCTTGTCGGCTTCCTCGAGGCGGAGCTTCAGCGCGCTGATGTCGCTGGCGGTGCGCCGCCGCATCTCCTCCCTGTCTTGGACGGCTTGCGCCGCGGTTGCTTCCAGCTTCTTCCGCATCGACTCCGCCTTGTGCCGCTCGTCTCGCGCTTGCCGCGTGGCCGCGTCGATCTTGGAAGTTGCCTCGCGGGCCTGCGTCGGGGGGAGAAATTGATATTATGGATGGAATGCGAGTGGAGGTAACAGTATGAACTCGGCATGCTGTAAGGACAGACTGCGTCCGGAAGAGGAAAAACTGTTGAAGCGAGGTTTCTCCCAAAGGCGGATCGTGATATTTTGCAGATGCTTTCAGCTGTAGTCGTAACCGTGGAGTGCGCAATTGGTGTCACGGATCTTAACATGCAAGCGACTCAAGGAACCCCCCCACTGGAAGGTACCACGTGAAAACAGGTCTAACACACACACACACACACACACACACACACACACATCGCGCGATCTGTTCTCATCATATCATTAAAGCACCACCCCCAGTTGAACACGGACCCCTGCTCGCAACCTGCGGGAGCATTGGCGGTTACTTGGAAACGGAAGGAGGCGTCGGCGCCTCTCGCACAGGAAGGCACCGGTCTGTGCAACACACACACACACACACACACACACACAGACAACAAAGGATCGAAGTACGCACCTGCTGGGTGAGAGCGGCGCTGTGCTGCTTTTCGGCTTCCAACTCGTGCCGCAGGCTGACGATGTCCTGCTCGAGGGCGTGGATCCTGTCGAGCCTGTCGTACCGGTCCGGCTCGAGGGATTCTTTCCGAGAGACGCTGCGGGCGACGGACGTGCTGCTGCGCGGGGTCCGCATCGCCGGCTTCGGCGACACCGCCGCCGCCGGCGGCGGCGCACCGCCCGCCGCGGCCCACCGGATGGGAGACGGCGCGATCGGGTAGTGCAGCTGGAACTGCTTTTGGTCGCTCGCGAGCTCGTTCCGCATCTTCGCCAGCTCCAGCTTCGTCGGCGTGAACCGGGCCCCCGCGGCGCTGTCGGCGAAGGCGCGGCCGGTGCCGCCGCGGGTGGCCGCCGCGCCCGCGTGAAACGAGGACCAGTAAGCCGAGCGGTGCGTCCCGCTATTCCCGAGGCTCCTCGACCGCATGCTGAAGGCGCCGATCTTCTGCTGGTGGTGCAGCGGCGGCGGCTGCTGCTGCTGCTGGGGGTGGTGGTGGTGGTGGTGGTGGGGCGGCTGGAGCCCGTCGGTGGGCGGCCGGCCAGCGCGCGACGTGCGTCCGCGGCAGCTGCCGATGCTGCTGTTCGGGTTCAGCGGCGCCGACTTCGAGCGGGCGAACACCCGCGTGCCGCTGCCGGCCTCGCGCCGCCCCGCGCCGGGGGTCGACCCGCCGCCGGTGGTCTTCGGCTTCTTGCCGTTCATCGACCGCGCGACCGCGAGGTCGGCCCGCAGCTGCACGACGCTCGCGGGCGGCTGCCGGAGTTGCATCGCGGCCGCAGCCACCCAACCACCTGGTGGCTCCCCTGCGCGTGCCTAGGGTAGGGGGGGGGTTTATGCAGCAGAGGTCAAATACACAAACAAATGGCACAAGGAAAATCAGTTCGGGTCCCATTTCCGTAGAGACACATGCTAGCAACTGTGGACAACCAGTGACTGGCGTTAGCATCTTCCCTTCTTTTCTCTGTTGTTGGAGGTATTGCCAGCGGGCCAGGCTTCTGAACCAACACGGGTTCAGCGACGCCGTTTTCGACCGCGCGACCGCCAGACGTTAACATTTGTTTTGACAACGCGGTTTTGCAGGGCGCGGCGCGAAATGCGCCTCCGCGCGCGTGCGCAAGGGGCAAGGCAACACTACCGGGGCGACTTGCGGCTACCACGGGTATTTCGCACGAAAGGCAGGCTCGTCCAAATTCAAATGGGGGTTCGAACGTGGAACTGTACAACGCTCGCGGGCGGCGTATTCCGAGCCGTCCCCCCCGGCTGCATATCTACCACACTCCTTCCTTCGAAACTCGCACGCGGTAGGTGGGAGGCATTTTCCTTCCGTTGCTCGACGTGACAGAAAAGGTTAAGATTGCGGCAGTCAATGACTTTTCGGGGAGCAGGAAAGGTAACGCGACAGCGAAACGGCGCGGTCCGGACTCATCGTTGTAGGGATCGAGCCAAAGAGAGGAAGAGAGAGATGGGGGAAAGTGTCATCATGTCGGTGAGAGCCCATGGTTGGGTGCTGGTGTAGCATCCACGGGAAGTTGGTGGCATGGTCGAACAGTCCACGCAGTCCTACCCGTCCCAGAGATGCACCAAACAAGAGCTTCGCATTCGCAAGAAGTTAAGACCTGATGCGAAACAACGAAGCCAGACTAAACCCGGTTGATGCAAACGCAAATGTGCACCTTTTCAATACCTTCCTCAAACTGCAAGCACGTCGTGCGCGCATCTGAAGTTGGAATCGAGAAGTTCCTCTTTGACTCTAACCGTGGTGGTCCGAAAGTATCTGTGTGGCGATAGTCTGCACTACCTTGCTAGTTTCCGGGCTCCCACGGCAGGACTCGTCAAGGCGGTGACAACCAAGAAGCGCGGCATCACGAACCGGGGCAACGTTTTTGAAAAAAGAAACACGAGTGGTACACGACGCAAATAAAACAGACACAGTACCACCTTTCACACGCTAAATCGAGACGTCGTCATACAACAACACTCGGTGGCTTAAAACGCCAAAAGATTAAGCAAAGGGATGTTACGTTTATCGTCGGGGCGCCGCTTCACAGTCCTGTGTAGGCCAAGCTGCCACGCGAGCAAGGTCGCGTGACTGCAGGTTTTTGGTCGTTCGTGCACTGCAGGCTTCAACTGTAATTCTTGCCGCAAGCGCCGCACGCGCCCGAATTGCCTGACTTCACCGGGGTGCCGTCGCCGAGGTTTCGCTTGCACTGTTTGCACATCTTCGTCCCGCAAGCTTTGCAGTTGATCGAGTCGCTGCTGCCACAACCAGACGCCCACTTGCACATTTTGTTGAGGAGGTTGTCGGGTTCTTTCGGTTGTGTGGTGCGGGGGACGCCTGCTTGTATTGATTGATGGAACTACTAAGATCGTAGAGCTCGAGAAGCCTACTCAATCGGCCTGCATGCACGTGCATCAGGGAAGAACCACACCCACGCAATGCATTGCAGTTTGTCGGATGACTGGTGATTCTCGTCGCTACTGAGGTCAGTCCTCTTGGAATAGCAAAAAGCATCAGCATTAAACACACGAGTTTACAATCGAATACTCAATCGAAGGTCTCTGCGGTCGAGTGTGTTCAAAGTCCCGTTGCGCGGAAATGGTCAGAATTGCTCGCGCCTACACGCGTGGGGACCTTCAAACCACCATCCAGTCTAGTCGCCCCTTAATGCGGAAACTGAGAAAGGGAACCCAATAGAGACAGGCACCATGGTGAGCACAATTAAGACGGGACCCAGAGAGGGAAGGTCTCGTGCTGTCTGTAAGACAGTGACAAAGCGATGAAAACGTGCGTACTTGTTGAAGAAAGAAGAAAGGGACGGTTAACCTCTCTCCAATTCGAGAATGGTTTCGCTACCATCCGGGTCGCAAGGCCTGTTCGTGCAGGAAGCTTGCGGCCTTCGGAGGGTAAACGCATCAAAATGGGAAGCTACCGCGGAGCAGGTGGAGAGGAAGACAAAAGGGGAGGAGATGGAATGCCGGCTCACCAATACGAGGCGACGACTGGTTCTTCGGTTTTGGCATGAGGGCCTGAGAGGCCTGAAGCCCCGCTCGCGACACGCCACGGTGGTGTGTGTTGCAAAGCGATTGAAGAACTGGTAGCGTCGCGACGAAGGTGAGGATCGTGCATTCGTGCAAGACTGTTGCGTACACGTGGTGAGCTAATCATCCACATGGTCATGCAAGTTGCATCGTCAGGTTGAACACGGCTATCGTGGTGTTCATGATTCGGATCTCTCGGTCGTGGGTTGGTGTTCCCAATCATCAATGATGATCAAAAAAGAGATGCGTGGCTCGGTTGGATTCGTTTACTTTCTCGTTCGCTGTCAACAACATTCTGAGAACAAGTCAAGCTTGAGGGACCTTCCTTTTCGTTCTTGTACGTTGTGCACAGTGCCGGATAGACACACGTTCATCGAATCGAGCGTAGTAAGAATAGGAACGTTTAGCTTCAATGTCCGGTTGTCCCGCGAAGAACCTGAGTTCGTGCTATTGTGTTTTTGACAAATCAGGCTTCGCAGGGATGGTCGTCGACGGACCAGGAAAGCGAGTTCAAGAGAGCGGTAAGGTTGCCTCGGACAGGCTCCATGGGCTGGATGAGAGCGGCGTTCATCGCGTCGAAGAAGAACGCGTTGGCGACGTCGGCAGCCCCGATGGCAACTTGGTTGAACTCGCCGTCGGTGGTGAAGCTCTCAATCTTGCCAGCGAGCAGTTCGACGGACATCGTCGAAATCTTCATTGACAGAAGTGGGTGTGTCTGCCACGACTCCACAATCTCGGCAACGTCCTCGTTTGCTTCCATCAGCTGCTTCACAGCCGCAATCAGGAACGCAGGGTCGGTAAGGTTCACCTCCGACGGCATCGACACAGAGTCAGACAACCACGGCAGCGTGCCGCACGTCGCCGCGTCCATGCCCAGCATCACCGACGCGTTCAGGCGGAACGAGCTTTCCTTCAGATCGCACACCATCGGTGCCGTGTAGGCCGGGTTGCCGTTCGGCTTGTCTTCCACGAACAGAGTCCCCGTCAGGCGCCCTGCAACATTCGTCATCGTCACAGACATCGCAAGCGAGTAGTCGCCGACCACCTCCAGCGAGATCGACGGCACCGAGTAGCCGCTGATCACCACGTCGTCGATGCCGACAGACATGTGCGAGAAAGTCGCAACGTCGTCGCCGCCAGCAATCACAGACACTGTCGTGTTCACGTTGATCGCCAGTGTCGGCCACAGCGTGCGCATCATCATCCCAAGTTCAGAGTTCGCTCCGCTTTCCCGAGGGGCGGCGTAGATGACGTTCATGATGTTCAACAGGCCCGTCGCGATCGATGACCCCGCCAGCGTCACCAGGTTCGCACTCCCGAATTCTGCCACCATGAGCGCCTCGTCCACCGCAGCCACCACCGCCGGATCAGCGTACACTCCTGCCGTCAGATTCTGCAGGAGCGGCGTCACCAGCTCGCTTACCAGCGCTTCGACCGTCGGTTGGAAAACAGGGCTCGCCAAGTAATCCTTCAGGACCACAATCAGCCCTTCGCAGATCACCCCCGTCACGCACGTGTGCGAAGCCAGCGTCAGCGTGATGTCCGACACGTTCAGTTGCTTCGCGTCTCCGAGCCCGTCGCTGTTCGAGAAGTTCGCTGTCAGTGCGACCCCCGTGAACTGCAATTGCACCTTCATCGGATACGGCACGACGCCTCCCATCAAAGCAACCATCTCGACCGTCGCTCCCACAGACCCCAGCGATACGTCCACGGTGCCCCACGTGTCTTGCACGGAAGTCACTTCACCTGTCAAGTCGTCTGCCGACAACTCGGACATGACAATTGCAGACGCAATCATGTTCGCTGGCTCAAACGGCGTGTCTGGAACATTGATCGCCACTCCGTCGAGAAGCTCATTCAGCGCCGTCGAGTTCACCGCTGAAGCGGTTCCAAACAGAGCCGCCACAGCCACAAACATTGTTGTCCGCATTTTGGGGAAGCTTTGAGTTTTGTGTGTTTTGTTGATTCTGGAGAGTATAGGAAGATGTCCTGTAAGGTGAACGTATTTGCGAAAATGTGTGCATTCTTCGGTTTCGGAGGTTCTTGTTTTGTTCGCCGATATTTTGTCGAAACGGGCGGAAATGTTCACGCCAAGCATGTTCCAACGAAAAGACTCGGGCTCGTACTGGGAGGTACAGCAGCGGTTACCCGATAATGATCCCACTGCGAGAAGATTTCTTGGGGGTCCCAATGATCTCATGGAAGGCGTCTTGGACTCGGGTGTGTTACAGCACGTAGCAGAAAAGGTTGAAAAAAAGGGGACTTGCAGACGCAAGTTTCTCGCTCGGGTACTTGAAAAGTAACTCGACAGCGAAACGGCGCGGTCGGGGCTCATCACTGTCGTGATTGAGCATAGAGGAAGAGGGAGAGAGGGGGAAGTCAAGGGGAGGTAAGAGTCATCATGTCGGTGAGTATCCATGGGGGTGCTGGTGTGGCACTCACGGGAAGTTGGTGGCATGGACGAAAGGTCCACCAAACAAGAGCTTCGCGTCCACAAGAAGTTAAGACCTGATGCGGACCACTAAGCCAGACTAAACCCGTAGTCGATGTAAGCGCATATGTGCACCTTTTCAATACCTTCCTCAAACTGCAAGCACATCGTGCGAGCATCTGAAGTTGGAATCGAGAAGCTCCTTCATCTCTCTCCAACCGTGGTGGTCCGTGTTAACACTCGATAATGCAACAGTATCTGTGTGGCGATAGTCTGCACTACCTTGCTAGTCTTCACGTCTCCCACGGCAGGACTCGTCAAGGCGGTGACAACCAAGAAGCGCAGCATCACGAACCGGGGCAACGTTTTTGAAAAAAGAAACACGAGTGGTACACGACGCAAAGTAAAACAGACACAGTACCACCTTTCACACGCTAAATCGAGACGTCGTCATACAACAACACTCGGTGGCTGAAAACGCCAAAAGATTAAGCAAAGAGATCGTCAGGGCGGCGGTTCACAGTCCTGTGAAGGCCAAGCTGCCACGCGAGCCAGGTCGCGTGACTGCATGTTGTTTGGTCGTTCGTACACGGCAGGCTTCAACTGTAATTCTTGCCGCAAGCGCCGCACGCGCCCGAATTGCCTGACTTCACCGGGGTGCCGTTGCCGAGGTTTCTCTTGCACTGTTTGCACATCTTCGTCCCGCAAGCTTTGCAGTTGATCGAGTCGCTGCTGCCACAACCAGACGCCCACTTGCACATTTTGTTGAGGAGGTTGTCGGGTTCTTTCGGTTGTGTGGTGCGGGGGACGCCTGCTTGTATTGATTGATGGAACTACTAAGATCGTAGAGCTCGAGAAGCCTACTCAATCGGCCTGCATGCACGTGCATCAGGGAAGAACCACACCCACGCAATGCATTGCAGTTTGTCGGATGACTGGTGATTCTCGTCGCTACTGAGGTCAGTCCTCTTGGAATAGCAAAAAGCATCAGCATTAAACACACGAGTTTACAATCGAATACTCAATCGAAGGTCTCTGCGGTCGAGTGTGTTCAAAGTCCCGTTGCGCGGAAATGGTCAGAATTGCTCGCGCCTACACGCGTGGGGACCTTCAAACCACCATCCAGTCTAGTCGCCCCTTAATGCGGAAACTGAGAAAGGGAACCCAATAGAGACAGGCACCATGGTGAGCACAATTAAGACGGGACCCAGAGAGGGAAGGTCTCGTGCTGTCTGTAAGACAGTGACAAAGCGATGAAAACGTGCGTACTTGTTGAAGAAAGAAGAAAGGGACGGTTAACCTCTCTCCAATTCGAGAATGGTTTCGCTACCATCCGGGTCGCAAGGCCTGTTCGTGCAGGAAGCTTGCGGCCTTCGGAGGGTAAACGCATCAAAATGGGAAGCTACCGCGGAGCAGGTGGAGAGGAAGACAAAAGGGGAGGAGATGGAATGCCGGCTCACCAATACGAGGCGACGACTGGTTCTTCGGTTTTGGCATGAGGGCCTGAGAGGCCTGAAGCCCCGCTCGCGACACGCCACGGTGGTGTGTGTTGCAAAGCGATTGAAGAACTGGTAGCGTCGCGACGAAGGTGAGGATCGTGCATTCGTGCAAGACTGTTGCGTACACGTGGTGAGCTAATCATCCACATGGTCATGCAAGTTGCATCGTCAGGTTGAACACGGCTATCGTGGTGTTCATGATTCGGATCTCTCGGTCGTGGGTTGGTGTTCCCAATCATCAATGATGATCAAAAAAGAGATGCGTGGCTCGGTTGGATTCGTTTACTTTCTCGTTCGCTGTCAACAACATTCTGAGAACAAGTCAAGCTTGAGGGACCTTCCTTTTCGTTCTTGTACGTTGTGCACAGTGCCGGATAGACACACGTTCATCGAATCGAGCGTAGTAAGAATAGGAACGTTTAGCTTCAATGTCCGGTTGTCCCGCGAAGAACCTGAGTTCGTGCTATTGTGTTTTTGACAAATCAGGCTTCGCAGGGATGGTCGTCGACGGACCAGGAAAGCGAGTTCAAGAGAGCGGTAAGGTTGCCTCGGACAGGCTCCATGGGCTGGATGAGAGCGGCGTTCATCGCGTCGAAGAAGAACGCGTTGGCGACGTCGGCAGCCCCGATGGCAACTTGGTTGAACTCGCCGTCGGTGGTGAAGCTCTCAATCTTGCCAGCGAGCAGTTCGACGGACATCGTCGAAATCTTCATTGACAGAAGTGGGTGTGTCTGCCACGACTCCACAATCTCGGCAACGTCCTCGTTTGCTTCCATCAGCTGCTTCACAGCCGCAATCAGGAACGCAGGGTCGGTAAGGTTCACCTCCGACGGCATCGACACAGAGTCAGACAACCACGGCAGCGTGCCGCACGTCGCCGCGTCCATGCCCAGCATCACCGACGCGTTCAGGCGGAACGAGCTTTCCTTCAGATCGCACACCATCGGTGCCGTGTAGGCCGGGTTGCCGTTCGGCTTGTCTTCCACGAACAGAGTCCCCGTCAGGCGCCCTGCAACATTCGTCATCGTCACAGACATCGCAAGCGAGTAGTCGCCGACCACCTCCAGCGAGATCGACGGCACCGAGTAGCCGCTGATCACCACGTCGTCGATGCCGACAGACATGTGCGAGAAAGTCGCAACGTCGTCGCCGCCAGCAATCACAGACACTGTCGTGTTCACGTTGATCGCCAGTGTCGGCCACAGCGTGCGCATCATCATCCCAAGTTCAGAGTTCGCTCCGCTTTCCCGAGGGGCGGCGTAGATGACGTTCATGATGTTCAACAGGCCCGTCGCGATCGATGACCCCGCCAGCGTCACCAGGTTCGCACTCCCGAATTCTGTCACCATGAGCGCCTCGTCCACCGCAGCCACCACCGCCGGATCAGCGTACACTCCTGCCGTCAGATTCTGCAGGAGCGGCGTCACCAGCTCGCTTACCAGCGCTTCGACCGTCGGTTGGAAAACAGGGCTCGCCAAGTAATCCTTCAGGACCACAATCAGCCCTTCGCAGATCACCCCCGTCACGCACGTGTGCGAAGCCAGCGTCAGCGTGATGTCCGACACGTTCAGTTGCTTCGCGTCTCCGAGCCCGTCGCTGTTCGAGAAGTTCGCTGTCAGTGCGACCCCCGTGAACTGCAATTGCACCTTCATCGGATACGGCACGACGCCTCCCATCAAAGCAACCATCTCGACCGTCGCTCCCACAGACCCCAGCGATACGTCCACGGTGCCCCACGTGTCTTGCACGGAAGTCACTTCACCTGTCAAGTCGTCTGCCGACAACTCGGACATGACAATTGCAGACGCAATCATGTTCGCTGGCTCAAACGGCGTGTCTGGAACATTGATCGCCACTCCGTCGAGAAGCTCATTCAGCGCCGTCGAGTTCACCGCTGAAGCGGTTCCAAACAGAGCCGCCACAGCCACAAACATTGTTGTCCGCATTTTGGGGAAGCTTTGAGTTTTGTGTGTTTTGTTGATTCTGGAGAGTATAGGAAGAGTCCTGTAAGGTGAACGTATTTGCGAAAATGTGTGCATTCTTCGGTTTCGGAGGTTCTTGTTTTGTTCGCCGATATTTTGTCGAAACGGGCGGAAATGTTCACGCCATGCATGTTCCAACGAAAAGACTCGGGCTCGTACTGGGAGGTACAGCAGCGGTTACCCGATAATGATCCCACTGCGAGAAGATTTCTTGGGGTCCCAATGATCTCGTCTTGGACTCGGGTGTGTTACAGCACGTAGCAGAAAAGGTTGAAAAAAAGGGGACTTGCAGACGCCAGTTTCTCGCTCGGGTACTTGAAAAGGAACTCGACAGCGAAACGGCGCGGTCGGGGCTCATCACTGTCGTGATTGAGCATAGAGGAAGAGGGAGAGAGGGGGAAGTCAAGGGTAGGTAAGAGTCATCATGTCGGTGAGTATCCATGGGGGTGCTGGTGTGGCACCCCCAAAAAAACGATTTCCGGCGGGAATCGAACCACCGACCCTCAAATCCCTGTGTGGGTGTGGTAACCTCTGGACCATGGGCTAAAAAAACGGCGGAGAAATTTTCTGTTCACTGCGGAGTGAAAATTTTGGACTCACTTTGAGTTCTTCGCAACCGGGCGAAATAAGCTCTGAGAGGGCAGAAATACCGTCCTGAGACACTGGAAACGAGTAAATGACGATCTCGCACTTTCCGATAAGAATTCCAACTGAGCAGGCGCTAAAAGCGAATTTGGCCGCATTTGGGGCAGCATGTCAGGAGACAGGGTGAGTAGCGACACCCCCCCAATGCCAGCACAGTGCGAACCTTGGAGCCACGGCGTCGTGCCTGACGTAGCAGACTCAAGAAGATTAGAAAGGAGCCCCTTCAGCCAAACACAACACTCACCAAACCCCTGGGCCAGAGTCCTCCCCCAGGCTCCCAGAGCGCAGGCACTCTCTTTTGCTCAGAGAAGCAAAACACCCCAGACCCAGGGCGAGACATGTTGTCCGCTTCGAAAGGATAGCCCCCACACCACACACTTTTCCTCTCTGTCACGCACACAACGGCACCGCGTTCCAGGCGCAGCATTTTCAGGGCAGCATGTCAGATGACAGGGTGAGTAGCGACACCCCCCTAAGCCAGCACAGTGTACCACGGGATTTGGATTCGACGAAAAAGGACGCTTTTTCTCTCCCCCCAGCAGGGGTGGAAACTGAATCTGGCCGGTCTGGGTTTTGGGTTTTATGTTTCCTGGGGGGGGTGGCTTGTCCAGGACACCAGCGTTTGTACTTAGAAGAATTCGAGGCCCACCTCACGGTTTTTGTGAAAGTTTGAAGAATGGGGAGTCCGGGGGGCCAAGCCCCCCGGCCGGACGGTACGATACGCCAAGGTACGCCTTCGGCGTTTTTTCGCGTTGATCTTCGGAAACCCAGTGCTTCTAGTGGATGTCCCGAAAACTATACAATATTACAGTATGTGGCGTATATTTGCGGGAATATCAAAATACAATCATTCCCCGCAAGTTACCCCTCCGAACCTTCAACTCGTATGGGATAGCCGGAACATTCGACGTTGTCTATCATCAGAGGCAGAGTATGCTTGCGGACAACGTCCCGAACGGCAAGACAAGGAAAGAAACTCCGAAGCTGTGCTTTCAATTTTCCCCAGTTCCAGGTCAGGGTGGGAACCAAAGTGAAAAGTCCTAGCAAGCAAGCCGTCTTCGTTTTACCAAAAATGATTTACGGCACATTGAAAAACAGAACAGTTTTATTTTATGTACCAATGGACTCGGGGTACGTACGGCAGTATGGCTAAGACGACGATGACGACGACGACGATGAACATGATGATGATGCTGATGATGATGATGATGATGACGACGACACGTTGCTTCGCTTTATGGCCTTGGGCGGCGGACAAGAGGGCGGGCATGACGAGGCACGTTTTCGTTTGCCTTGTGGGACTGCGGGAACAGCTGCTGAGGAACGATTGTCAGTTGTTGACGGGGCGGGTTTAGTGGCCGGTGTCGTGCGTTTGCCTTGTGGGACTGCGGGAACAGCTGCTGAGGAACGCTTGTCAGTTGTTGACGGGGCGGGTTGAGTGGCCGATGTCGTGCGGAGGCGTTTGTGTGTTCGCAGTGTATCGGGCTGGTGGGTTTGCTTTCTTTTCGCTGAAGCCGTAACAACAGGGAGCTCAATAGGCAAAGCAGATGCAGGCTGCGATGGAGCTGCTACGGCAGACGGCGCTGCAGAGGCTGATGTGGACCCTCTTGGCCGAGAAGTGGCAGGTCTTGATTGAGCAGTGTTGGCAGGCGACGACGTAGCTGCGTTGGCGGCTGGGGCAACTCGTGAACGAGCACCCGCGGAAGGGGTGCTTCGAGCTTTCGGCTGCTGCCCAGGCGATGAGGTAGCTGCGTTGGCGTCTGGGGTAACTCGCGATCGAGAAACCGCGGCTTGGGCGGGCCACCGGCTGCTGCCCAGTCGGACCTGCCACGCGAGCCGTCAGCAGAACCGCAACGATGCTGGCAATTGCGATGTTACCCCGGAGGCCCTTTACCCCGAGCCAATGCGCGAGATCTCGTTCACGCAGTTCGTCGACGGTCCGCTGGACGGCAGGGTCTTGCCCTCGGCGATGCATGGCCTCTACCCATGTCCACGTCTTCCGGTTCCGCTCCGCCTCCGAGTCGGTCCCCTTTTTAGGGCGCCCGCCACAATCCCTTCGGTCCTTTACGTTCCAGAACCGGATGCCATCCATCAGGAAGTCGTGAGCATCAGCCGGTGGAGGACCGTTCTTCGATATCAGCATCTCTTGGCTGATTGTTTCCACCTCCACCCGGTTTCTGAGCTCGCTAACTCGCCAGCGCATTTCGCCGAAGTCGCGCTCTACGCCGCAGCTGCTGGCACACCCGGTGCAGAGTGTCACTTGAAGGACACGAGCGGCACGAGAACCCTGGTCCGACAACTCCACCAAACGCGCCCTCCAGAAGTCGAGGAAGAGAAGTTTCGTGCTCCGGGCGGCCTCCTTGACCTTCCCCCAGTCTTTCAGCAGCGCGCTGTGCTCCTTGTCGTTCGGGTACGCAAGTTCGCACATGCGCGTCCATGCAGACTCACCGTAATCGGTGTCGACAAGACGTTCCTTCAGGAGACCGACATCCAGCACGGTGACGACGTCTAGCACGTTGGCAGACATGACGGTTTCCGGGACCAGCAACGAGATGGCACGATGATGGACGCTGAGGTACGCGTCCGGGACATCCATCACCGCAAGTGCGAGCTGCGCCTTCTGCAGGTAGGCAGCAATCTGGCTGGCCTGACCCGCCTCCAACTGCCCAATCAGCTGCGGACACGCAAGGGCTCCGAATAGCTGAGACAAGATCGAGGTGTCTCCTTGGTGGGGACAACTCGAAACAATGAAATTCAAGTGTCTCCTTCAAAGTTTGAAGGTTTCCAGGGTGGGGACATCTCCGGACGTCAAAATAGAGGTGTCTCCTTGGTGGGGACAACTCGAAACAATGAAATTCAAGTGTCTCCCTCAAAGCTTGAAGGTTTCCAGGGTGGGGACATCTCCGGATGTCAAAATAGAGGTGTCTCCTTGGTGGGGACAACTCGAAACAATGAAATTCAAGTGTCTCCCTCAAAGTTTGAAGGTTTCCAGGGTGGGGACATCTCCGGATGTCAAAATAGAGGTGTCTCCTTGGTGGGGACAACTCGAAACGATGAAATTCAAGTGTCTCTCACAGTTTCACTGAGGGAGTTGATGCACCACGAAAAGTCGATTAGAGAACTTAACACAGCCTTCAGGGTGTGGTTGGTTCAAAGAGAAATTCAAGTTTTTCCATGTCTTCGCCGCTGCCGAATGCCGACAGGTGGGACTACAGGTTCCCGTCTGTGCTCCGCGAGGCCTGGACTCGATCCTTTGCCTATGAGCCACCTTCCAAAAGGAAGTTCCGCGTGCGTGAAATGGAGTCTTTCTGCTCCACGTTATTCGGCACATGCGAAGAGGCCGTCACAGACAGGGCCCGCGCGGTACTCGCCGAGGCGATCGGCGCCACGATACTTGAGGTGGCGGGTTTGGATCTGCAGCGGGTCTTGGCGATCCTAATGCTCGTGTATGAGGAGGACGAAGCTCGCGTGTCACTAGCTGTTAAGAAGATTGTCGGAAAATTTGATGTACCCCCGCCTTCACTGGCGAGTCTTATCCAGGCCCCGGTCGAGGGTAGCGGAGCGGGGCGGCCGGTTTCTTCTGCGTCGGTTCCCTCTGCAGCGGTCCCGTCTGCGTCGGTGGCGCCTCCGGTGACGGCATCCGCGGGCGCATCGATGCAGGACCAGCTGCAGCGGATGGTCATGCAGCAGCAGGAGCAGATGCAGGCGCAGCAGCGGGAAATGCGGGCGCAACAACAGCAACAAGCGCACATGATGCAGGTGCTGCAGCAGATGCAGACGCAGCTGATGGGCATTTCGCACCAGCCGTCGCCCGCGGTAGCGTCAGTGTCAGCGACCGCGCAGCCAGCGCCGCAGCCAATGGAGTCTGACGGGCGGCAGGAAGAGGAAGAAGACGTTGCCCCCAGGGTGTTCGCGAAGGACGCCAAGGACGTCCGAGAGTGGCGGGAGCCCCTGCTCCTGGACCCGTGGGGTTTGATCCGGGACGTCGAATCGGCTTACGTGTGTGGGAGGGCTCACCTTCCGGGTGGCGAGCAGCTCGACAGCACGTTCGGCATGCTCCGATGCTGGATGTTGGCCATGTCGGCCACCGAGGGATGGACGCGCAGCCCCGACCAGCTGAGGCTGGGAAATGAGCTTCTGAAACAACTCCGGCTTCAGAAGCTGTACGTGGAGGAGGGGATGAGCCGTCGGGACCTCCTCCGACAAATCGGGTCTCAGGCTGAGGACCCGTTGGACAAGGCCGCCGCGGTTCTGCGCGGCAAGAAGGAGAGGGGTCCGACGAAGAAGCCGGCCTTCAGGCCGAGGCAGCCGGGAAACGGAAAGGCCGGCGGGAAATGACTGGCACCCACCCGGCCCAGGCTTCAACAGCCAGTTCCAATGCAACAACAGCTCGCGCGGATGAAGTTCCTCCCTCGTTCCACCGTCGCGTCGACCCACTCACCTCCCGTGCGAATGAAGTTCCTCCCTCCGTCGAATGTCTTTCCGACGCACTCCCCACCCGTTCAAAAGTTCGTCTCCCCGCCGATTCCCATGCCTACACACCAAGTAGATCTTCATCCCCCGTTGGCACGCACAACCGAGGCGTCGATGCTGCCACCAACACCGACCCGGCCAATGATGTGGGTTCGAGCTTGCAGCTCCTCACGGCCGTCAACGACCTCATCGTCACTGCGACCAACCTGTGCGCCGCCGTTGCCGGGAACCGAAGGGATGCCGACATCGGAGATAGGCATGGCAGTCTACCGCCTCATTTCGTCTGGAGGCACGAGCCGTACCGGTCGGACACAGGAGGGTGCGAGTACCGTGGAGATGGCTCGTACGAAGATGTCGGCGGTCGTGGCGGACATGTGGGCCCGGTCGACCACGCAGGAGCGTCGAAGCCTGTGGCGGCGGCTGCAGGCATGGACGACAGAACGTGGACTTGGGATGAACGCGGACTCGGCATGCCTGTTCGTGGCGGCAACGGGTGTCCGGCCCCAGGGACAGCTTGCCTACACCAAGGCCCTGTCGGCCTCGTTTGGGGCAATGGGGTTCGAGAACCACCCCCTGCGGGTCTTGGCCAAGGCCTTGCGCGGGGGTGGGGCGGCTATCCCGGAGAACCAGGCGACGCCAATCGAGAGGCGGAAGCTTGTGTCTTGGGCCAGGCAGCAGCAGTCGTCCGTTCGTCTGGCGGTTCTGGTCGCGTGGAAGACGGCTTCGCGTTGGGCGGAGGCGGCGAATCTTTCGTCAGTGCAGTTCCTCCTGGTGACGCAGAAGGAGGTCATCGTGGACTGGTTCCAGACGCCGAAGGGGCGGACGCAGGATCCGTTCAAGGCGTCGCGGTTTGCGGTCATCCAGGGACCGTTGACGGCGGAAATCGCCGTTCTGTACGCGAAGTGTGCACCCTTCGCTCCGCTGTCGGCGTTGACAACGTCGGCACTGGACGCTCTGTGGGGCCAGTCGACGCAGATGCAGGGGTACACCGCGCACTCCATCAAACGCGGAGCGGTGAAGCACCTCTTGCCGTTGCTGACCAGCGGCAAGCTGTCGCCGCACCTCATCGACCGGCTGACGAAGCACGAGGAGGAGGGCGGACCCGGAACGCTGTCGAGGACCACGCTCCGGTACGCCGGGGGCGACGTGGACCTTGCCAGGGCACTCGAGACCGGCAAGGTGACGAAGCACTTGTGACGGGATACCTCCGCAGTGGTCAATTCCACTCCGTCACCCGACGAGGCGGTTCGACGCGGCTGCCGCGAAGCAAGGAGGAGCGCGCTTCGCCATTGCATGTCGCGCCGATCAAGCCGATGTCTGTCGCGAAGCTTCGTGCGCGGATGAACGAGGCAACCCTCCGACGTTTTGACGATACGTGGCGTTCAACGTTCTTTCCCCGTGTCGAGACGGAGACGGCAATCGGGTCCCCCTCGACCCTTCGTCCCGACCATGCATCTTTGCTCGCGGAAAACGGGATTGCCCGCAGTTCAACCGGTCCCGGTCCGTTCGCTTCAGTCCCTTTCACAGTGCTGGAGGAGAAGGAAGGGGCGCTGCGTCAGCGCTTCATCTTGTGGACGGTGGACGGTAACCGAGCCGCTCAAGAGGCGGGTTACGAAGCATCTGTGCCCCTCGGACACGTTTCCGGCTACCTCGGGGCGAGCCGCGAGGAGTGTGGCTCAACCCGGGATTTCAAGACGGGTTTTTACGCCATTGAGATCCCGCCGGAGTCGCGTCATCTCTTCAGGTTCGCTGACTCCGATGGTGGTTGGTGGGAACTTCTGCGGCTTCCCATGGGACACTCGTGTGCACCGGAGTTAATGCACACCTTGGCAGCGGTGGCCGGCGGACATGACGACTTCGTGCGTCCGGAGTTTGCGGAACGGGATGTCATCGTCGACATTTGGATCGACAACATCCGGTATGCGGGCAAGAAGCCGGCTGTGCGGCTCGCGACTCGGAGGCTGGACCTGACCGCGGAGGAGTGCGGCATTTTTCCGGGCTCGTTTTGGTTTGCGTTGAAGTTCTTTCGACGCATAACCAACTCGTTGAACCGAGGGGCTCGGCTGCCCTCTGATAGAGTTGAAGTTTCTCCGTGTGTTCGTTTGTCGCTCCAAGAGTGGATTGACTCGGTGCTGAAGCCGAGGGCCGTTCCCACTCTCGAACAGTCCCCACGTATCACGGCCTTCGTGGACGCGAGTAAGAAAGGCTGGGGGGGTGTCCTTGTTGACTCGCGCACAATGGAAGTGACCGTGTTGGGGGGGTCATGGAACTCTGCGGAGAGCTCGTTGCACATAAACGAGCTGGAGGCAATTGCCTTCAAGTTAGTTGTCTTGGCTCTGCCGTCCTCGATTAGAGGTGGGAGAGTGGACATTGTGGTTGATAATACCACTGTGAAAGGAGTGGCCCGTAAGGGGTCCTGTTTGAAAAGTGCCGTCTTGAACGAGGCGGTAGTTAAAGGACTGGAACGCGTGCGTTCCTTGAATTGCGCTGTTTCTGTACGATGGGTCAGGAGTGAGGGCAACCCTGCGGACTTGCCGTCACGCGTACCGCTGACCATGATTGGCGCTGATGCGCTCGATTCAATTGTACTTGCGGTGAGGCAGTTTCTCACTGGCGTTGTGGTGGATGGAAGGTGACCTCGCCCAAGCTCGTTTCCCCGGGTTAAGGCAGTCACTCAACATTCCCTTGCGCTAGTGCTATCAGTTACAAAGACGTGTTCTTACTTCTCCCTTTCTCCTAAGCAGTTCTCGTCAGACAATACGAAGAGCAGAAGCTCTTCTAGGCAGTTCTCGTCAGACAATACGAAGAGCAGAAACTCCCTCAAAGTTTGAAGGTTTCCAGGGTGGGGACATCTCCGGACGTCAGAATAGAGGTGTCTCCTTGGTGGGGACAACTCGAAACAATGAAATTCAAGTGTCTCCCTCAAAGTTTGAAGGTTTCCAGGGTGGGGACATCTCCGGATGTCAAAATCGAGGTGTCTCCTTGGTGGGGACAACTCGAAACAATGAAATTCAAGTGTCTCCCTCAAAGTTTGAAGGTTTCCAGGGTGGGGACATCTCCGGACGTCAAAATAGAGGTGTCTCCTTGGTGGGGACAACTCGAAACAATGAAATTCAAGTGTCTCCCTCAAAGTTTGAAGGTTTCCAGGGTGGGGACATCTCCGGACGTCAAAATAGAGGTGTCTCCTTGGTGGGGACAACTCGAAACAATGAAATTCAAGTGTCTCCCTCAAAGTTTGAAGGTTTCCAGGGTGGGGACATCTCCGGATGTCAAAATAGAGGTGTCTCCTTGGTGGGGACAACTCGAAACGATGAAATTCAAGTGTCTCCCTCAAAGTTTGAAGGTTTCCAGGGTGGGGACATCTCCGGATGTCAAAATGGAGGTGTCGTAGCTGAGGGTGTAAAGGTTGGTGAAGCCTCGAGATTCTGTTGGAATTTTGCGAAGCTTGTGTGTTTCCTGCACACGAGCTGTAACGCTGTACCGTACCGTTCGGCCGGGGGGCGGTGCCCCCCGGATCCCCCCCTCTCTTTTGGAAGGATTGGTGCCAAAAAAAAAACCCCGGGCTACGCCCGTTTAGATTCGAAGGTATATTCAAGATCGGGAACCGGGACCAGCCAGCCAGTAGTGGCTGCCACCAAATATTTGGTATCTGGTGGCCTTGGGTTTTGGGTTTTATGTTTCCATCTATGCCCCCCAGCCCCTGACACACCAAAGCAAGGGCTTTCAGCCCTCGGAGACCCTGCCTGACACGAAGGACGCACAACCGACATTTCATTGTCGGTCCCGAGTGTCAGGTCAATCTGCACCTTCACAAGGTCAGAACCCCCTGCACGTAGCTCGTCTGACGAGTGCCCGGCGTGTGGGGGGATGCGTAACTTGCCTAACGGGCCGAAACGGGGGTCTCCGCGTGATGCCTATACCAAAGCACTTTCTACACCCACCCTCCAGGGAAAGCAACCCGCCCTCTTCCAACACACCTCGACCCCTGCGACACAAAAGGAAAACAAGCGCGTGGCGTGCCTTCCGGCACAAAGCGGGCCCAGTAACGCCCCTACCTGCGAGGACACTTGCGGGTGCCTCATGCAAAAAAAAAAAAAAAAAAAAAAAATGGCCCGAAGTTTGGCAACATAGCCTAACGGTTACCGCACCCTCCTGGACCCCCGTAGGCCGTGGTTCGATTCCCCGGGTCCGAATTTTTTTTTTTTGCGATTTTCCTTGGTAAATTGAAATTCTCAATTTAGCTCTCTAGTGAGCTACCCCACTTTTCTGGGGCAGGCCGTGGGGTACCCCCACCCCGGGCTTTTTTTTACCGTTTTTTCATGGTACTTTTGAGAATTCAAAATTCGTCGGAAAATTTTCTCGCGGCGGACAACGGCGTGGCACAGTCGTCAGTTGACGACGTTCCTTACCTACGGGTGGGAGGTTCGGTTCCCGCCGGTGGACTTTTTTCCGGGTCTGCACTCAGCATCAAAGCTTCACCAGGGGCGGTCCGTAGGGGGCTGGTGCCCATTACAGCACGGTTTTCTTAGATTTGCCCATTACAGCACGGTTTTCTTAGATTTGCGCATTCGGTGTTTTCGAGTGCCCATTACCGGTTTTCTTAGATTTGCCCATTCGGTGCGGGACAATTCCCATTATAGTACACTTCCTTATGTTTGTGCCCATTCTCGAACACTATTTAACTTTTTGCCCATTCTCGAACACTCGCTAACTTTTTGCCCATTCTCGAACACTTTTTAACTTTTTGCCCATTCTCGGTAACTTTGTGCCCATTCTCGAACACTATTTAACTTTTTGCCCATTCTCGAACATTCCAGTTTTTGTGGTGAAAATGTCACTTCCCCGAGACATTTGCCTCAAGTTTCACCGCGAGAACAGCTGCGTTCACTGATTCGAAGACGGTACTCTTGCTAACTTCAGGCCGCAGCCTCTTCGGCATCTAAACTCGGGTTCTTGGTTGCTTCAAGCTTCTACACGTGACGGTGGTGTGCGAGCTACAAACCCGGCACAGACTTCACTGAGTTTGCTCGTCTTGCTTGCAAATTGCGCGGCGGCCATTGAGTGACCTTAGTTCACTGACCTACACCAGGAGAAGCAGCTTGCAACTTTGCAGCAAAGTGATTCAAAAAATTTGACCGAAATTTTTTGGCTCAAAAATTTTCGGTCAATTTTTGGGTCAAATTTTTTGGGTCAAAAATTTAGGACAAAAATTTTGGGTCAAAAAAGTTAGGACAAATTTTTTGGGTCAAATTTTTTGGTCAAAAATTCGGGGTCCAATTTTTTTGGTCAATTTTTTTTTTCAGAGATGAACAGTAGAACGGGCTGGTCACTCGCGCATACCTGAATTATGCACGAATCTGTGTTTAGAAAACCGTTTACCCGTAGTCTGCGGTGTCAATGCCCAGTGCGCAACCAGGATACGGAGCCGGGACGCAGCAGCCAACCACAATGCTGGCACCTTGTTCGAGGAACGGATCCGACGGAAATCGGAATCGGAAATGGATTTGGATGTTGGGTGGTGAGTTCGAATCCCACCCTGGGCAAATTTCAATGTTCGAGAATGGGCAAAAAGTTAGGCGACTGTTCGAGAATGGGCAAAAAGTTAAAAAGTGTTCGAGAATGGGCAAAAAGTTAGCGAGTGTTCGAGAATGGGCAAAAAGTTAAATTGTGTTCGAGAATGGGAATTAGCCCCATTCGGTGCCTCAAAAAGTGTCACTTGCAGGGTTCGTCCCCGAAAAAGTGCCACATGCAGGACTCGAACTCACGACCTTCAGACCTTCCGCTGCATTGTGACTGTGACACCCACATTTTGGACGACGGACAATGGGCTGTCACTGGGCATAGCTGTCAGCCGCATTTTGGGCCATCTAACCACAAAGTAGCCACAAACCTTGTGGCTCGTTTTGTGGCGGGCAAGTAGCCACAAACCGACTGGCGGACACAACTTCAGATGGGGTTTTTGGACGGAGCTGCTACACCGGGCTCGGTATACTGGTGCGGCACTCATGAGCTATCCCTGGCGATTATGGGCAAGCAATCAGCTCGCGTGGCGACCAAAATCTGGCGTGCAGATGGACAAAAGGTCGGTTTTGGGGCTGTTTCAAAAACCCAAAAAAACGATTTCCGGCGGAATGGTAAAATTTGTTCGAGACTGGAGGTCCTATGAACATGCAATGTGAATAGCCTCTATTCGAGCTTTTCTTCATGAAAAAAGTGTATTGTTTTTGGAAAGAGCCGGGCAAGCTTTTTTTTTCCTCGCAGAAGTAGTTGCTTACTCAAAAAAAAAAAAAAAACAAAGCAGAAGGTATGCGGGTGGTCACGAAGATCGGGATCACGGACATGACGATCGCCTACAACGCCGCAGGTATCAAAATGAAGGTAGATCAAGTCGTTGTGTCTCCCCGGATCGCCGAGTACCTAAAACGGTACACTGTTGGAGGGCAGGAATGTAACCAAACCTGGGAGCATTAGGTTGATAGCTGTTGTCAGGGCGTGTGAGGACCGGCGACGATATTGCATCTTTGGACTACATGGCCGGGGGATCTCAGACGACACATCCCTCATCCACTGTTGGAGCGATAAACGGGTTCCTCCCGATCCCAAAGAGAGAGGTTTTAGCTAGTACGGGCAACGAAACGTTCCGAGACGTGATCGAGCAGTCCTTCCTGGATATACTCGAAACGTCCTTCGCCGCCGGAATGGCGCAGGTAGTGAGTACCCACGGTATCATCTCAGGGAATGGGGTGGTAAAGACGGGAGGGGGAAAGGTATCTGTAGTGACTGATAACAAAGATAAGCTCTTTCTGACGCTTAATGCCGGATCGGGCAGACAGGGGGCGTTATCTATCACTCGCACGAGGAACGAGTTCATCCAGAACGTCTCTCGCATTACGGATCTAATGTATGATCGTACCACTATACTCGACAGCTCTGTCGCGCTAAGTTCATTAGAAGGCACCAACAAAAACATGGCCACTCTTCTCAGGGAAGTAGCCGTTTGTAGGGCACCACTGATGGACTGCGCAAAAAGCGCACAGTTCTTCAACCCTAAAGACACAGCACGTCTTGCTCGCCTCACGAAAGCCACGAGGATGACAAAGCAGGAGACTGGTGGAGTACTTCCAATCTACGTCATGAAAGGCAAGAGCCTCGTAGAGTTGGAAGGAGAGAACAAAGGAAGTTGGTAACCAAAGGAAGCGAGCTAGAGAGGCGCACGGTGCAGGACGCAAGCCCCGCACTTTGTGTTCACCCCTAGCTCGCACACGCGCGCTACAACTCACACACCACCTACCCCCACCACCTACTACCCCGCACACACGCACGAAAAAAAGAACACACGCACACACCCGCACGCACACACAAAGAACCACACACACACACACAACGCGCGCCCCCCGGGATGACCCGATCCGGCTGGAAAACAGTCGGATCGCCTGGCCGCAAGCCCCCGCATGTCAGCGAGGGGCGGAAGGCGGCAGCCGCGCAGTCGACGGCATCGAAGCCGATGGCATCGAAGGCGGTGACGACCGCACAGCAGGAACAAGGGCCCGGAGAGGCCACATCAAGCAGGGCAGCGACGGCTGCGCAGCAGAGGGCCGGCGGAAGAGCGCCCCTGCCACAGGAGGACCGCAGGGGCACCGAGTCGAAGCACTTCTTAAAGTCCAGCCCAAGACCGTAGAGGGGATCCCCCGTCACGTGCGCCTGCTCTATGAGACCTGCGAGGTGCCAGACTAGGTCGTCCGTCCCATGTTTCTTCCGGCACCCGTGCAGCCCGCTGGGCGCTACCTTATCCATCCATTCCAAGGCCTCTGGGACCGCCCCCTCTGCCGCGAGTTCAACTCGCCCGGCGGATGCAGCCGCCAGCCGTGCCGCTTCAGGCACGTGCCCACCCCAGCCTGCATCGAGGCCTTGACGGCCCTGGGGTGTCGCCGGGCGGGTTGCCGCCACCGCCATGTCGCGGCCTGCGCCGACGACGACTGCGCGGACGCGGAGTGCGAGCAAGCGCACCCGCGGGACCCGCGGCTGAAGGGCAGGCAGCCCCTCGCTGGGAGCCGGTGAAGGGTGTGCCCCCTTTTTTCTCTGCCACCCCCCACACCCAGGGCCCCCCAGGGGCCTGCTCCTCCCCGCTCCAGCAGCGGTTCCAGACTGCCCCCGTAGCCCCGTGGGCCCTATCCCGCCAGCTCCCGGAGCCGCCCGACGCGCCCACGGAGCGGGCCTCCTCCCCGCATCCCGTCCGAGAGCCGCACCTCTCGTGGGGAGCCACCGCCGAGTGGCGGGCGGATTGCCCGTTTCCGGCCGACGAGGCGCATTCGCCTTTTCCTGCCTTTGTTGCATGCTTCCTCAGTTGTCAAAATCCCTAGTGCATGATGCCTACTTTGCTTAAATTTGCTTTTCTTTGCTTAAATTGCTTTTATTTGCTCGTAATCTGAAGCAAATCTCCTAAGCAAATTTAAGCAAAGTCGGCTTTGCTTGCCAACTATGATTAAACACACGAGTTTACATTCGAATACTCAATCGAAGGTCTCTGCGGTCGAGTGTGTTCAAAGTCCCGTTGCGCGGAAATGGTCAGAATTGCTCGCGCCTACACGCGTGGGGACCTTCAATCGACCATCCAGCCTAGTCGCCCTTTAATGCGGAAACTGAGAAAGGGAACCCAATAGAGACAGGCACCATGGTGAGCACAATTAAGACGGGACCCAAAGAGGGAAGGTCTCGTGCTGTCTGTAAGACAGTGAAAAAGCGATGAAAACGTGCTTGTTGAAGAAAGAAGAAAGGGACGGTTAACCTCTCTCCAATTCGAGAATGGTTTCGCTACCATCCGGGTCGCAAGGCCTGTTCGTGCAGGAAGCTTGCGGCCTTCGGAGGGTAAACGCATCAAAATGGGAAGCTACCGCGGAGCAGGTGGAGAGGAAGACAAAAGGGGAGGAGATGGAATGCCGGCTCACCAATACGAGGCGACGACTGGTTCTTCGGTTTTGGCATGAGGGCCTGAGAGGCCTGAAGCCCCGCTCGCGACACGCCACGGTGGTGTGTGTTGCAAAGCGATTGAAGAACTGGTAGCGTCGCGACGAAGGTGAGGATCGTGCATTCGTGCAAGACTGAATCGTCAGGTTGAACACGGCTATCGTGGTGTTCATGA
This sequence comes from Diplonema papillatum, assembly GCA_030068145.1. NCBI lineage: Eukaryota > Euglenozoa > Diplonemea > Diplonemida > Diplonemidae > Diplonema > Diplonema papillatum. The sequence continues at coordinate 227,207 of JAPJBO010000030.1, read as the reverse complement.
TTCGGATCTCTCGGTCGTGGGTTGGTGTTCCCAATCATCAATGATGATCAAAAAAGAGATGCGTGGCTCGGTTGGATTCGTTTACTTTCTCGTTCGCTGTCAACAACACTCTGAGAACAAGTCAAGCTTGAGGGACCTTCCTTTTCGTTCTTGTACGTTGTGCACAGTGCCGGATAGACACACGTTCATCGAATCGAGCGTAGTAAGAATAGGAACGTTTAGCTTCAATGTCCGGTTGTCCCGCGAAGAACCTGAGTTCGTGCTATTGTGTTTTTGACAAATCAGGCTTCGCAGGGATGGTCGTCGACGGACCAGGAAAGCGAGTTCAAGAGAGCGGTAAGGTTGCCTCGGACAGGCTCCATGGGCTGGATGAGAGCGGCGTTCATCGCGTCGAAGAAGAACGCGTTGGCGACGTCAGCAGCCCCGATGGCAACTTGGTTGAACTCGCCGTCGGTGGTGAAGCTCTCAATCTTGCCAGCGAGCAGCTCGACGGACATCGTCGAAATCTTCATCGACAGAAGTGGGTGTGTCTGCCACGACTCCACAATCTCGGCAACGTCCTCGTTTGCTTCCATCAGCTGCTTCACAGCCGCAATCAGGAACGCAGGGTCGGTAAGGTTCACCTCCGACGGCATCGACACAGAGTCAGACAACCACGGCAGCGTGCCGCACGTCGCCGCGTCCATGCCCAGCATCACCGACGCGTTCAGGCGGAACGAGCTTTCCTTCAGATCGCACACCATCGGTGCCGTGTAGGCCGGGTTGCCGTTCGGCTTGTCTTCCACGAACAGAGTCCCCGTCAGGCGCCCTGCAACATTCGTCATCGTCACAGACATCGCAAGCGAGTAGTCGCCGACCACCTCCAGCGAGATCGACGGCACCGAGTAGCCGCTGATCACCACGTCGTCGATGCCGACAGACATGTGCGAGAAAGTCGCAACGTCGTCGCCACCAGCAATCACAGACACTGTCGTGTTCACGTTGATCGCCAGTGTCGGCCACAGCGTGCGCATCATCATCCCAAGTTCAGAGTTCGCTCCGCTTTCCCGAGGGGCGGCGTAGATGACGTTCATGATGTTCAACAGGCCCGTCGCGATCGATGACCCCGCCAGCGTCACCAGGTTCGCACTCCCGAATTCTGCCACCATGAGCGCCTCGTCCACCGCAGCCACCACCGCCGGATCAGCGTACACTCCTGCCGTCAGATTCTGCAGGAGCGGCGTCACCAGCTCGCTTACCAGCGCTTCGACCGTCGGTTGGAAAACAGGGCTCGCCAAGTAATCCTTCAGGACCACAATCAGCCCTTCGCAGATCACCCCCGTCACGCACGTGTGCGAAGCCAGCGTCAGCGTGATGTCCGACACGTTCAGTTGCTTCGCGTCTCCGAGCCCGTCGCTGTTCGAGAAGTTCGCTGTCAGTGCGACCCCCGTGAACTGCAATTGCACCTTCATCGGATACGGCACGACGCCTCCCATCAAAGCAACCATCTCGACCGTCGCTCCCACAGACCCCAGCGATACGTCCACGGTGCCCCACGTGTCTTGCACGGAAGTCACTTCACCTGTCAAGTCGTCTGCCGACAACTCGGACATGACAATTGCAGACGCAATCATGTTCGCTGGCTCAAACGGCGTGTCTGGAACATTGATGAAGCTCGTTCAGCGCCGTCGAGTTCACCGCTGAAGCGGTTCCAAACAGAGCCGCCACAGCCACAAACATTGTTGTCCGCATTTTGGGGAAGTTTTGAGTTTTGTGTGTTTGTTGATTCTGAAGAGGAGAGTATAGGAAGAAGTCCTGTAAGGTGAACGTGTTTGCGAAAATGTGTGCATTCTTCGGTTTCGGAGGTTCTTGTTTTGTTCGCCGATATTTTGTCGAAACGGGCGGAAATGTTCACGCCAAGCATGTTCCAACGAAAAGACTCGGGCTCGTACTGGGAGGTACAGCAGCTATGAGGCCAGTGCTTTTGTGCTACGCTACCCGGTAGACGAAAGCGCAGTATCTGCTGTAAGATGACCCGCCGAGAGCACAGGTTTGGTGCGTTGCTGGCTTCACCGTTGGAAAGAAAGGGTGCGTGCAATCTGAGACATGGCCGCGACCGTGTTCGAGGCACACGGTGCGACAACGAGCTGGAGCTGAACCATCAAGAAGGCTGCGTCACAGCATGGCTATCGGCCTAAGCCTGGCAAAAAGCGGTCCTGCCACGAGTGCCTGGCCACTTTATTCCTTTCAACTTCCGGAGGCTGAGAACGTCACGAAGAGGAACCTGGCAGGAGACCCGGGGTGATGACCCTGGGCTGCTGGTGTCTCAGGACACCAGCCACGAAAGAGAAAACAGTTGATGAATTTGACGACTCGGCGGCGAGGCAGGGGAGCCGACAGTCAACCCTGTCCTCGCGCGAAGCGTTTCAAAGGCAAGTTTTCCAGAAACCGCCCGCTGCCGTCGCAAGTTGTCAAGTTGCGTCTTCGGTTCGCGAGGGGCGTACCACTTTAAAGCGGGTCCGCAACACACAGGCAGCATTCCAGTCTCGACTCACGCAGAGCAGATGCCGTGGACATCGGACATCGTGGAAGGTTCGCTTTCGGCGGAGCCGGAGGCGACTTCGTGATGGTCGGCGGGAGCGGCACCTTGGCCGTCAAAACGACTTCGCGTTCGCGGTCACGTGGGCACGTTGTAGTATGGCAGCCCTTGCGGCAGGACCGCGTTCAGGACCGCGTTCAGCTGTCGGCGGGTGCATTTGTCAAGTTGCGTCTTCGCTTCGAGAACGAAGCGCGCACACAAACACAAGCATGGCATTGTACTTTCGTGAAGGGACTCAACCACTGGTCCGCAACACACAGGCAGCAATCCAGTCTCGACTCACGCAGAGCAGAAGAACGTAGGTCTCGGGTTTGCTTTCGCCGGAACCGGAGCCGACTTCGTGACGGTCGGCGGGGGCGGCACCTTCGCCGCGCTCGCTGCCGCTGTCGTTGGGTTCCGCCACGGGGGCGGGGTACTCCTCCTCCGCGCCCTCTTCGTTCTGCCGGAACGCGGTCCAGGAGCCGGTCGCGCTCCGCCTTCGACAAGCGGCCGCCCATGTCGACGTCGAGCAGGTTGGCGCAGACCGTGACGGTCAGGTGCTTCGGAAACGACTTCGCGTTCGCGATCACGTGCGCGTGTCGAAGGACACGCTGTAGTAAGGCAGCCCTTGCGGCAGGACCGCCTGCAGCTGCTGAAAGGTTAGCTTTCGTCGGAACCGGAGCCGACTTCGCGACGGTCGGCGGGGGTGGCACCTTCGCCGCGCTCGCTGCCGCTGCCGTCGGGTTCCGCCGTGGGGGCGGGGTTCTCCTCCTCCTCCGCGCCCTCTTCGATGTCGAGCATTTTCGTCCAGTCGTGCTTGTCCCAGTTCTGCCGGAACGTGGTCCTCGCGTCGGGCCCCAGGAGCCGGTCGCGCTCCGCCTTCGACAAGCGGCCGCCCATGCCGACGCCAAGCAGGTTGGCGCAGACCGTGACGGTCAGGTGCTTCGGAAACGACTTTGCGTTCGCGATCACGTGCGCGTAGCCCCCGTCCAGCCCGAAGGACACATTGTAGTAAGGCAGCCCTTGCGGCAGGACCGCCTTCAGCTGCTTGCCGCGGGTCCTGAGCACCCGCCTCGACGACACCTCGAACTCGTTCTCCGCTTCGTCGATTGCCTTGTAGAAGTAGACCTCGATGTCTTCGAATTTTTCAAGCGGAACCGGGATGCAGTCAATGTACGTCTGCTGCCTCCCCACGCTGAGCACCGTCTCGGAGAAGACGACGCCGTATCCCGATTCGGCGCACATTTGGATCAGGCACTTTTTGAAGTTGCGGATTTCGGTCTGCTCTTCGTCGTCGAAGTCGAGCTCCGAGTGCCTGGGCTCGATAGTCGTGAGGTAGCACTGCCCGGGGGTTATCGGGGCGAACACGGGGAGCATGAGCAGGGTGCGCTCGGCGAGGGAGATGACGTTTTCCTTCGAAAACTCGGGGGTGTCCCACGCGATCAGGCTGCCGGCACCCCGGAAGGCGGTCTTGTCGCGAGCCTGCGACGCGAGGCCGACCTGCGCCCGCTCGTTCTTCTTGTCCTTGAGGAGGTTCTCGATGCCTTCGTACGGAGCGTACTTGTCGGCGGTCTTCTTCCCGTCCTTCTTCCTCCGCTTGCCGCCGCCGCCCCGGTCGGCGCCGGAGAGCATCGCGCGGAACTTTTCGACGGTCGTCCCGCGTCGCAGGTGCTCGGGCACGAAGGTGCCTTCGAAGCAGCCGTCCGCGTCCACGACGTCTTCCAGCATGGCGCCCGCGATCTGTGGTCGTGCGGGGGAAAGTGGTAGTTTCGTGTTTTAGGCAGAGTCTTGCCTCTCATGCATGCTTGATGATAGCATCAAGCAGGGGGGGGGCGTTGCGCCGGGGGGGGCCTGAGTGGCTGCAGACAGAATACCTCATGCAAACCCGCAAATCCGTCACGTGCGTTGTGTTCTTCGCCCCAACACAAACTGCACATTGTGTTCTCAACCGGGCTATACGAGGACCAGCAGGTGTAAACGGAGCCTTGGTGATGTAGCAGCCCCGGGGAGGATTGGGCTCAGGGTAGTGCGGTCAACGAAAACTCTTTCTCCTACTCTCGCGGTATACGGTTTTGGTGATCAAAAGGACCCACCAAGACGAAGCGAAAATGGTCATTCCAGGAACGACTACGAAATCAGAAGTTCGCTTGAGAAAAACCCAGGACCAAAAGGCTCAAACTCTCGGAACATCATCCTCCGACCACGGGGACGTGGTCGTATGCTCGTTTCCCTCTTTTTTTCGAGACTGGTGATTAGCCACTGTTAATGATCTTCGTGTGTTTGCCACATTTCGGTTAATATTAATCTTCTAAGACTAGCGTCTTATACGACAAATTCAACTTTCTGTTGACACCGGAAACGAAACGGCTGGACACCGTTGCAGAAATTGCCATCCTTTCGTCCCTCTGGTCCGCCTTTTTTGAGAGGTCGGCCATGGCCTTTTGCGCCTGGACCAGAGCCGACTTCGTGAAGTCGGTGTAGTCCAAAGACCCGAACCGGGTCTCCCACGCAATCTGGAATTCGATCCCGTTAGCGTGCAAGCACTTCAGCCGCAGGGCCTCCAGGCGGACCATGATGTGATGGAGCACCTGGAGGATGGGCGCGGTCCGGTAGGCCAACGGCATAAGGGAAATGAGCGTCACGAAATGCGTCCGGCGTTCGTGGTCGACCACGCTCCCCGCGTCGTGGGGGTTCTCGGGAACCAAATGGTAGGCGTATCTGCCCTTTACTTCGGACAGGATGACTTGGCGCCCCGGAGCCGTCGCCAACCCCTCCACCCAAGTCATGACTCGGCGTGGGTCCACCGCCTCGGTCATGACCGGTGCGGCCTGCGCAGCCATCGGGAGGCTTTGGAAGGCAGATTGGGCGAACAAAGCGAGGAGAGCGGTCTTGACCGGGCCCTCCTCAACGGCAGCGAGCAATGGCTCTTGAGCCAAGCTCGGCGGAGCGTCGTGCTCTTGAGCACGAGCGATCCGGACGCGAAACTCTTCTTGAAGAGTGGTGCCAGCCTGATGCACCGCCACTATGCAGGCGGGGCAAACCCACCCGTCCGCCGCTAAGTGGTCTACAAACAGGGGCGCGACTTCCCTTGGGAGCGCCGCTTTGAGGCAGGTGGCCAGACCCGTTTCCCGCATCGGGCACAGAACGCCCCCGCGGTGATTTTTCCACAATCGACACAGCAGTCGACGTCTTCCTCCGCGGCCTCCCACTCGTCGGCGCGGACAACCTGGATCGGGGACCAATCCACGGCCTTGAACTCACAAGCCATAGCACGAGCAATTATTTTTTTGTTTGTGCGATTTAACATACATGTGTTCTGGTTAAACCGCTGCCAACGTTCTTTTTGGCTGCAACAAATACTGTCTCCAGGGAAGCAGAAATTGGTTGTCGCAAAAAAATGGCGTACCTGGAGCATGCTGCCCTCGGCGCGGGGCGGGGCCGTTTGCGCGGCGCTGCCCTCCACGCTGTCGAAGGAGCGAGCCTGGCCGGACGCGGGCGCGAACCTGCCCTGCAGGCCGGCGGCGAAGAGGTCCGCGGTGTCCATGGTCCTCCGCTTCGGCGGCCTGGGCTGGGGCTGCTCCCGCGGCTTGTGCTCGGCGGCGTGGTCTTCGCCGAGGAGCGCCTTCATGAAATCGTCCTCGCTGCCCATCCAGCCGGCTGCCCCCCTAGCCTGCTGCTGAACCGGACCCGCCGCATCGCGTCCCGCGGACGACGACCGGGACGAACTGCCCGAAGACGAGTCAGCCTTCGCCTTCTTATCCCGCTTGCGGCGCTTCTCCTTCTTCTTCCGCTTCTTGTCCTCTTTCTTCTCTTTCTTGTCCTCCTTCTTGTCTTTCTTGTCCTTCTTGCTCTTCTTGTCCTTCGCGACTACCGTCACGCTGCCGAACATCGTGACTAATTCCTATTGTTTTTTTTTTGTTCTTTGAGCAGACCCTCTGTTCTTTCAACTCGACGGCGAGCGCAGATCTCAGCAGCTCGCCGTTGGTGGGGGCATCGCTGCCTTTTCCCTCCTCTTTCCTGCGGTTTTATGTGTGTGTGTGTGTGTGTGTGTGTGTGTGTGTGTGTGTGTGTGTGTGTGTGTGTGTGTGTGTGTGTGTGTGTGTGTGTGTGTGTGTGTGTGTGTGTGTGTGTGTGTGTGTGTGTGTGTGTGTGTGTGTGTGTGTGTGTGTGTGTGTGTGTGTGTGTGTGTGTGAGCGAGAATCGCTGTCAGTTTGTAGAGTTGTCGAACAGAGCATGGGCTTTTAGGGGCCAGGACCGCTTGGTCTTCTTTCACTCCTGCTGTAGAACCCGCGGCTTGGCAGACAGGGCGGCAAACGAACGAACGGGAGAAACTTTGACTGTTGCTGCACCGCGACTTTGCAAAAAGAGCGGCGAGAACCAGCCAGCGACAGAACGCGTGGAAAGGCTGCTGGGCACGACAACCGACGAGCACAGCGCGAAGGTCGGGGGGGGCGCTGCGCAGCTGCTGACTGGCCGGGGCAGATCAACCGGGGGGAGTGAGCGGCGGGAGCGCATGGCTGCAGGGAAGGCTCTCGTTGGTGCCGCAGGCAACGCATGGCGTCGCAGATCGACGCGCGCAGTTCTTTCACGAACCAGTGCTGTCCGGTTCACCGCAGCGAACGGCCACAGGCAGGGACTATAGCAGTACCCCTGGCCGGGGCAGATCAACCGGGGGGAAAATGTTTCTTGGGTTTGAAGAGCGCGTGGTGCTTGCACCACTGAGGCCAGGTTATTTAACCGCGGATTTAGTGAAGGATTGTTCAGGAAACGGTCGCGAGCGAAACCCGACCAGGTAACGACCATTTCACTGTCTTCTTTGTTTTGTGATGCGAACATCACGAGGTGCTGTCCGAAGACACCGCCCACGTGGCATTGAGTTATTTTAAGTACATGAACCACGTGGATTAGCATGCACTGTTAAGCAGCGGTTGCCAGATACTCCCGTAGCACCTATTCGCGGGTTTGCAGGGGTAAAAAGGAAGCCCGGGTTGGGGAGGGTGGTGGGTTTGGTGCGTAGTATTCTTCTTTTTTTGTTCTTTCTCGGTTCTGGTGGTGCTGCTCCTTCCTTCTCGTCCTGTGTTGGGTTACGACTATTTTTTGTTCTTTATCGGTTCTGAGCGTTTCCATATGCCTTTTCCAGCTTTGACATGGGGGAGTGAGCGGTGGGTGCGCATAAGGCTCTCGTTGTTTGTCGCTTGTTTTGTGCGGCCCGGAAGAAGAACGGCGCCGCAGGCAACGCATGGCGTCGCAGATCGACGCGCGCGGTTCTTTCACGAACAGTGCTGTCCGGCTCACTGCAGCGAACGGCCACAGGCAGGGACCCCTGGCCGGGGCAGATCAACCGGGGGGAGTGGGCGGTGGGAGCGCATGGCTGTAAGGAAGGCTCTCGTTGTTCGTCGCTTGTTTTGTGCGGCCCGGAAGAAGAACGGCGCCGCAGGCAACGCATGGCGTCGCAGATCGACGCGCGCCGTTCTTTCACGAACCAGTGCTGGCTGGTTCACCGCAGCGGAACGACCACCGGGACTATTGCAGTACCCACTGAGGGAATTTGTGCACAGAGGAGGTGCGGAAGTGCGCGTGCGAACAATGCAGGTACGTGTTGCTTCTCCTAGCTAACCGTTGGAAAATTTCCCAGCTTTTTTTGAGGTGCCTTCACCGGGTTGTTTCCAACCTTGGTGAGACCTTTTCTTCAGTCCGAGCCGAAGGCAAGCCGAGGCACCTTCCAGTCGAGGAAATCGCTCTCCGTTGAAGAGGCGTTCAAGCACTGAGGGCTAAATCTTCGTTTCGTGTTCGGACAGAACCGCCGACTCGGGGGATTGCAAGAACGTGCTTGGAATGGGTATGTGTTCAACACCGCACTGGTCCCGTCTGCGCCGTGTTTCGGTCCTTTAAGCCACGGACACATAAGGCGGACCATCATCAGCGTGGAACCTGAGTGTCTGCAGACAGGACTGCGGTGTGAGTCTGGTTTGTCAGGCGGCTGTTCGTAGCTCGTCACAGCCAGGACCACCCGTGCTACTAGAGCCGGCTCGGGGGAGGGGTTCCGTGGCCCGTATCAGGTCGCCGCACTGTGCGCGAGCAGCGCGGGACTCGCCGAAGACGCGCGCGGGGACCGGCTGACGTTGCGAAAGGTCGAAGCCGAAGGCGGCCGTTGCTGCTGCCCCGCCGCCTGAGCGGCGCCGGCCGGCAGCTTGCACCGGGGGTCCGGGACTAGCTGCACGACTCTCTCCTCCGGGTAGGACTCGACGACCCTTCTCCCCTCGCCGTCTCCGAAGCCGCCTTCAGCGAAGGCAAGCAAAGCTGGCTGCGGGAGCTGGTCCTTGCGTGTGACGTCGATGAGGCGCACCTCGAAGATCAAGATCGCCGAAGCCTGGATGGGAGTCCCGGGCACCCCTGAAAGCCCGTAGCCGTGGTTCGGGCTGCAGATGAGCTTGCAGCGCTGTCCGATGCACATCCGCATCAGCGCCTTCTCGAGGCCCCTGATCAGGCGCCCGACGCCCACCTTCGACCGCATCAGAGAGCAGCTGGAAACGTGTGTCCCGTCTTCGAGCCAGCAGTCGAACGCGAACACAGCCTCGTCGCCCTTCTTCGGGCGAACCTCCAACGTGCAGGGGCTGATCTCGCTCAGCATGAACCCAGCCTCGTCGAGCTCAACGGGGTTCACATTCCCCAGCGTCGCCGGCTGCTTCACACGAGCGCCACCGTCTGGCTGCGGCTGACCCGCAGTGTTGCCCATTGGCTTGACCCCTTCTCTGGTTCGGAGGGTGTGTTTTCGAGGTTGCACGACACATGTTCACAAAAAAACATGGGACCTCGCAACAGCTGGACGGGGTCGCGTGATATCGACCGGGATGAGCGTTTCTTTTCATTTTGCGGCTCGGCTACACCCTGTGACATGCAGGCCTTTGGGCGACGCTTTTTCTCTATCTGCTGACACAAAATTCGAGGCAGCCGCGTTTCTTGGAGCTTTTGGAGCAGTCCAACGGTTGTTTTAGAGTCCCCGGTGGACCATAGGGGCTGGGTGTCGGTCGGGTACTGATGGGGGCGAAGATCGTGCACTTTCACTTAGGTTGAAGGTTGTGGCGCATGGGACCGACTGTTTGGCTTCTCTTTTGCTTGACCAAAGCACATCCAGGATCCGGAGTTCCCCACAGGGTCGGGTCTCCAGGGTGCAATCCCTGGTCCTCCTCAGCCCTCCTACTCTGGGTACTTCCTCCTCCTTGTGGTTAGTGGTGGACACCGGGGTGCAATCCCTGGTCCTCCTCAGCCCCTCCTACTCCGGGTACTTCTTCCTCCTTGTGGTACGGCCGCGGGGTCGATCTGGGCGCGGTCATAAGACTTGAAACGCTTGCGTTTCTGCCCAAACTCGTATCCACTCGCCAGCGAGGTTGGAAGTGCTACAGAAATGACGAAATGCAGGAAGTAAAGATCATCAGAGTCGAAAGAAAAGCAAAAAAAAAAAAAGGAGAGAACCCCCCCTCAGAATCTCAAACCAGCGGGGAGGATTGTAGTCACCGCAGGCAGAGAAAAAGTGCGTGCAGATTCAAAGAAAGAAAAAGAGAGAGAAAAAAGAGGAAAGAAGCCAGGGTTAATTTTATGCGCACTTGCGATGTGGAATATGCCGCGTTTGGCACCAACCCGCACTGCAGCGGCACGCACAGCCTGGCTTATTTGCTTCCGGCGAATCTCTTTTGTACAGAACTATGAACTCCAGAAAAAAAAAATCGTCTCCCAAAGAAGGGCGCATCGGGGCCGCCTTTTGCGTGGCTGGAACGCTGTGATTCCTATCCTACGCGGACCCGTCTTTGCCAGTTCTCATATGCGTTTTGCTTTAACCTTACGGGCGTGCGCGCGATCATTCTCTCTGGGATTCGCTAGCGGAGAGCTTGTGTCCGATAACGAAAGGGGGAAGGGGAGAAGGGGAAGGTTTAAAGGTATCTAGAGGAGGCTCATGCGTGCGGGTCGCACGCTCTATTCCCTGACGGGAAGGGCGTGAGCTGCTTATTTGCCCGGGAACTGGGCGTTCTTCTGCTGCTCGAGGAGCTCTTGGAACTTCTGCTTGAAGTGGGCCGAGTGGTCACGCATCTTCTTGTTGAACTTGTCGGTGTGCTCCTTGATCATCTTCTCGAACTTGTCGTAGTGCTCCTTCATTTCCGGCGACAGCGTCGACTCGTCGGGCTTGTCGGCGAAGAACTTCTTGTTCTGCTCTTCCATCTTCTTCGCGAACTCGGCATCGAGTCTGTCGAGCTTGTCGCTGAACTCCTGGTACGTCGTGCACATTTTGTCTAAGCTTTGCTTTCTTTACAGGCGAGAGAAGTATTCCTGCGAGTGGGTTTGCAGTTCCACAGAGGATAGGGATGGACCGGCTTACATACACGAACCGCACCACCGTGTGTTGTTTTCTCACTCAGGATTTTTTGACCTGTTGTGTTTGTGTGATTTGTCGTGTAGGGGTAGACCCGCATGACCTCACGTCCGTTCAACACGTGGTTCGGTAGTTTCAGCACTTGGGATCCCTTCTGTTCTTTGTCGGGCAGCATCGTCGAGCATTTCCTTTCAAGCTGGCGCTTATGTAAAAATACTCGACGTAGCTGCTTCGACTCCGAATGGAAGGGGGGAAATATAGAGGTAAGGGGCAAATACAATACAAACACAATCTGATTTGTTCTTCGCTTACACCATCCAGGACCCCCAGGGACCACGCAGTGGCCTTTCAAGTAGTCAGATCCGGAGGAGGCGAGAGATCTTCCTCCTTCGGTAACCACCCTCCAGGCGTCGCGTTCTCTTTCGCCTGGGTACCCCGGGTGTACTCGTCCGCCCTCTGTTCGTGGGTCGGCACCCACGTAGCCGTGAGCTCAAGTCCGTACTCTCGGGCCAGATCAAAAATGCGCGACAGTATTATGTTCGCCGCGTAATTCTTTGAGTGGCCCTTGTTCAGGCAATGAACCGCCGGTAGGTTGTCTACCATCAGCTCTACGGACACTCCTCGGTGTGCTCTAACGGCTAGCTCGAGGCCTTTCAACACTGCGAAAAGCTCTTTCAAAAAAATGTGCTTTTCTGCGAAGTGACCAAAGAAAATGCCCTGTGACACCCGTTCGGGCTCACCCTCGAGCAGCGCCGCCCATTCTTTTGAGGAGGCGTCGGACCATAGTCGGATCGACTGCCCCCCGCGCGTGCCCACTCGCGTGACCCACCGGTTCTCCCCGATGGTCGCCGTGAGGCTTTCAACTTCGCGGGCTGTCGACGCCGGAACGTTCACCGGCACGTCCCATGCCTGCAGACCTCCCACCGACAGTCGTGAGGAGAGTCTCTGCACGAACGAAAGAGCGCACCGGGCGTACGCCAAGGGAAAACGCGTTGTGTACGCGAACCACACCAGAGCGCCGAACAGCCTGTAGAACGCCCGGGGAGAAACGGCTCCGCCCCGGAAAACGGCGAGTTCGGAAGACCGCAGCAGCTTTTCAACCCAAGCAGTGGCCATACTGTACCGAGGTGGGCTGCTGGCCAGATCGAACCGCAGCCCCAAAAGGTCGAACTGCGTGAGGGGGATCCCGTACTGGCCTTCGTCGTCGTTGAGGACGCAGTTCACCTCACGACATCGCCGGGCGAAACGTGTGAACTTCTCTTCCGCCTCGGCCAAAGAATCGCCCACGATGATGAAATTGTCAACCCACGGGAGACCGTCAGTCTCCGGCAGGATGACGCGAGAAGCTCTCTGTGCTATCGCCGGAGCCCAGCTCCAGCCCATGCACATCGCCCTTAAACGGGCTCTGACGAAACTCCCACGTGGGCCCGCAAGGTTCATGCCGAAATACCCGCGGACGCCCTCATCCAGTTCGAACTGGTAGAAGTAGCTCTTCGCATCCGCCAGGTAGACGACCGCCGAGCTTAGCACCCGATCGATCACGTCGGGCATGGAGGGCAGGAGCATCGGAGGCGGTCGGGGCACGACAGCGTTCAGCTTTCGTCCATCGCATACGAACCTCTCCCCCCCGCTCTTCTTGGGAACCGTGAATGCGGGGAGCACGACTCTCGGATGCTCGTGTGCTATGGGCGCTAAATACCCCTCCGAGCTGCGCTGCGCCGGAGGAGCGGCAAGCTCGTTGACGATGAGGTCGCCCCCGTAGGCGACGGTGACGAAAGGCGTAAAATCCGACGGCGGGGCATCGCCGATGCCCCCATGGTGCCGGATTGCTTCCAAAAACGCCGGGGGGGGTACATCCTGTGACAAAGCATCGGGTCCAGGATAGCACTTGGACAGGGGGTTACGAGGAGCTCTCTTCGGCGGCCTGTATGGGAAAACCGGTTCCAAAGGGAGGCTCACAGGAGGGTTGCCGACGCGCCTGCCGTCTCCCGGACGAGGGGTACCTCCGCCTCCGGGAGGTAGCGCACAAGGGCATCCTGAACGTCCAACGGCGTACCGAATCGCGTCTCCGAGTGATGGCGGAACTCTAGGAAGCGCCGGTACACCGAGTGAACGCCGCGTCGCGTCGACAACGCCAGCGCGTCGCCGATGTACGAGTTGGCCTTGCCAACAAGTCTCTCCCGCTCGCCGTTCGACAGCGGAGGCTCCAACAAAAGCGCCCGACCACCGGATGTCGCGCGCGGAGGTGGGGGGAAGCGGTCCAGGACGCTCACCGAGACCCCTTCCTCCTGTTGCCGGTGCGCGCCCCGTCCGCCTGCGGAAGGGGGGCTGCGCTGTGGGGAGGGGCAGCGCGCCTCGTCTGTGGTAACCCCCGAGACCGGGCGGGCTTCGTTGGCTGCTCGTCCGCCTTCCGCATCGCCTGGTACCCCCGGCGGAGAAAGGCGGGCACCACGTCCTCCTCGTGGTACGCCTTCTGGAGGTCCGCCGCAACGGACCAGCCCGCCTTGAGGCCTGTTTTGAGTACCACTAGGCGGTGCAAGGTGCTCTCGGCGAGCTGCACCATCCCCTCTGGGTCGGAGGAGTCGTCCATCAGATGCAGGATGCACGAGAGGTGGTGAAGGAGGTGCTGGCCGTCGTTCGCCAGGGTCTGCGACCCGTTGAGGACTTCCGCGAAAATATCGCGGATGTGGACGAGGAGCAGCGACTTCTCGACCTGCCCGTAGGACAGCCACACACGGGGGTCGAGGAGCCCGGGGCCCGGGGTGATCAGCGCTGGTTGGGATTGAACGGACCCGCGCTCCAGCGCGTCGAGCGGGTCCTGCTGAAAAACCTCCGTCTGGGAGGGTGCCGAGAAATGTTGCCCCGCGAATGGGTTCTCCTGGACCGGTTGGGCGGGAGCCGGCGGCTGGGGGGCAGAGAAGGGCGCCGGAACATGGCCTGCCCCCGCGTGATGCGACCCGAACGGGACGCGAGAGGCATCGACGAGGGGAGGCGGGGGCGGCACTTCCATGCTGCGCTGGACAGATGGGCGCTGAGGGGCTGGGGGCGAGGAGCGTTCCACGAGCTCCAGCACCATCGCGGTGAGGCGCTCCACCTGGCCCTCCAGGCGCCGGATGTCGTCCGGGCGTTCCGCAAACGTCACCCGCCTCGCGGGCGTGTCCTGCACGTCGACCTGCAGGGCCCGGGCGACCTCTTCGTCTCCGTCCGGTGTTCCCGGGAGCGGAATCCCCGAGGGGGTGCGCGGAGCAGCAGCGGAAGACGAGGCGGCGGAGGGGTCGGCCGCGGCAGCAGCAGCAGAAGTGGCGGCAGTTGATGAGGCGCGGGCCGCCGCTGTGGCCGCGGCGGCGGAGATGGCGGCGTAATCCGCCGAGTCTGAGTGCGAGGCGTCGGCGGAGCGGCCAGGCAGTCGAGGGGAGGGGTCTTCGCGGTCCGGCGACACCGACCGGACCAGTTCCTCGAAGTCAGCACGGGTGGCCGTGGGCGCGGACGCGCATGCCAACCAAGCCAACACCCACTGCGCCGTCCCGCTCGGCGGCTGCTCGCCCCCCAGGGCCCCTAGCAGGGACCTCAGGTACGCGTCCGCGGAAGCGCCGGCCTCCCCCGCCAACCGGATAGTCGACCATTGTCCGGACTAAAATGGAAAGCGGACTGAACTTGGAGCCCCGTAGCCTGCTTCACCCACTCCACCGCGGCCTCCCTGCTCCACTTCATCCCTTTTTGTTCTTCGCTTACACCACCGTGTGTTGTTTTCTCACTCAGGATTTTTTGACCTGTTGTGTTTGTGTGATTTGTCGTGTAGGGGTAGACCCGCATGACCTCACGTCCGTTCAACACGTGGTTCGGTAGTTACAGCACTTGGGATCCCTTCTGTTCTTTGTCGGGCAGCATCGTCGAGCATTTCCTTTCAAGCTGGCGCTTATGTAAAAAAAAAAAACGGAGAGGATGGTGCGCGGCTGGAACGCTACGGTTCTACGCAAACGATCGGGCCGGTGGTTGGCGGGAGTGTGTTCGTTTCGTCGGGCGTGATGTGATGGGACAGTGTCGGACTTTTGAAGTGCAACCTCACTTTCCAAGAACTTCTGTTGTACTGCCAGGACTCCGGATACCGAGTCGAGGAGAATGGGATTGCAGCATTGTGTTGAGAGTGCTACACGCTGTACACCCTCTTGATCTGAAGATTGTTCGTTGATGTTTTAGGTCTAAAACTCCGTTCAACGATACGAAATCACTTTGGGCCCGGTAGTGACCTTGGCGTTGCAGGTGGGCCACAAACAACAGTTTTTGGTTGGCTTCACGAACCTTCCGTTTCCACTGCTGCAGCACCAGCACCTGTCTAAAAAACTAAGCACATTCATTCGTTTTTTTTTTTTTTTGTAAAAGAATCCATTTGACGAAGGCCACCCGGAGATTCTAAAATCCCGGGTTCTCAATCGAACTTTTGCTCTAAGAAGTTCAGGAATGTACACAAAACGCCGGGGACAGGGAGGGGAGAGTCAGGGGAGCATCTATTGTGTAGTGAAAGCTGCCCTCAAGGCAGTGGCGGCACGACGGCCTGAACGGAGGGCCGCACGCACCCAAGGGGCGGGGGGGCCAGGGAGGGATGGATTCCGCCCCCCCACTGCTTCGTACTTGCCTGCACACTCTCGCTGTGTGCGGTGAGGTTGTGTGGGCAACGCGTGAAGGAAAGTGACAACGTCACGAGTTATTGAAGACGTACTGAAGCACTGTTTTTGGACGTGGAACTTCTGTTTTGATCTTACAGTATGGCCCAGGGGCTCGCGTCCGCCGCAGCCTTCACGGCCCCCGCCTTCTTCGGCGACTCCTCCTTCACCAGCGGCAGCGTCCGCCGCCACCGGGTTCGGCCTTTTCCCCGCCGACCTTCGCTTTGGCAGCAGCTCGTGCCGAATCTCGATACACGCGGGAAGCCGTCTTCGAGCTGCCCACCGGAGTGCCAAGCAAGAAAGAGTCCCGCGCTCAGTGCGGTCCAAAAAGGGGGTGACAAAATAAGAGCTCGTCACTTCGCACAACCGCGGCTGATACAAAACTAATGATGATGATGATGACAGGAAGAGAAAGTTGTTTTCGTTGAACGCAATGCCTGATCGTTTTTTACGTAAAGCTGGGTTCAGGACACAAGTGAAAACGCCACGGTTTGCGGCGACGAGCTTCTCATTTCCTCCAATATTTCATGCAGGGGATAAGCTTCTATATCCACATTTGGACCGTCGGTCAGAATTTGGAAAGGCCGCCGGAAAAAAAAAAAAAAAAATGGCACTACCGTGACTGCATCGTCCCCCAGGCGCCGGCAGCGGTGGCCAATGTGCAATTGGAGGGGCAACCACTGCACCAGCAAAGGCTACAGAAGGAGTGCACGCAGGGGGAATCCCACTTCCCAGCACCAGTAGAAGTGGCCAGTTTGGATGCAAGTTGGACGGGCACGGGGGAAAGAACAACAGCTCTGCATGACACATCACGTGCGACACCGGCAGGCGAGCCAACTCAGTGCAAAAATTGCAGAAAAACAGTGAAAACGCAAAAAAGCCGTTATCGGTCCAAATTTGGAAAATGGGCCGGAGACCAAGCTAATGCCCTGATTTCATGTTTGGTATAAAAAAAAAACCCCCCAAGCAGCCTGACGTGTCGGCAGGCAGCAAAGAAACGCCCGAGAAGCAACGGAAGGCAGAAACAGCCGCCGTGTGCCTGTTTCCGTGAGTCCACTCGGGAAGAAATATGTAGGAACCTCCCGCTGACTTAACAATATCCAGGACGAGCCGCGAACGGCCGACACTCGCCGATCCCAGGCTTGCCATCGAGTCCCGTCCGGAGGCGCGCAGCTGACGAAAAGCAGCTGCAGATAAAGTGTGCCCCGAAAGAGGGCGCTTATTTGCCCGGGAACTGGGCGTTCTTCTGCTGCTCGAGGAGCTCTTGGAACTTCTGCTTGAAGTGACCCGAGTGGTCACGCATCTTCTTGTTGAACTTGTCGGTGTGCTCTCTGATCATCTTCTCGAACTTGTCGTAGTGCTCCTTCATTTCCGGCGACAGGGTCGACTCGTCGGGCTTGTCGGCGAAGAACTTCTTGTTCTGCTCTTCCATCTTCTTTCCGAACTCGGCATCGAGTCTGTCGAGCTTGTCGCCAAATTCCTGGTACGTCGTGCACATCTTTGCTGTCTTTCTCTCTGCTTCGGAACGGTTTTATTTCCCTTTTCCTGTGCGGATTTCTGGATTACAGCTGTGACTTGCAAGCGAGTGCAAAGCCGGTGCTTGCGCAAGCTTGACATCTACCACACCACACGGAGGAGTTTCCTTTACACGTGCGCTGAGCTGAGCGATTGGGCTGGTTGCCGCGGTTGGCGGTTGCGGGAGATTCGCAGGTGGTAAGCCGGTACATCCCCTCCTCATAGACCGTGATACACAGCGAAAGTTTTACTCAGGTGACTACCTCTTCACGACACCGAGTCGTGCATCCGACATTTGCACGCATTCGCACCGCGAAAGAGGCAACTACATAGCTAGAAGATATGGGACGGACGTGGGTTAACTAAGGGTTGTCAGTGCCGGTTTAGGTCTGGGCTCAGATTGAGGGGGCTGTGAGTGGCGCTCTCGGGTGCTACCCGCGGTTCCTGATTTCTTCCAGGCCTTCTTGAATATTGTGCCCGCAATGACGTGTAAGCTTGAAGCTTATGCACCGTGATAGTTTGGATTAGTTTGTTTGCGCGCACTTCCTTCAAACCTGTTTTGTTAATCTGACGGAGGGGAGGATAGTACGCTGCCATCGACCTGTTTTTGTTCTTGACAAATTGCATTTGTTAAGACACAAGAATCTGTGGCGACAATCTGCATCGCCGGCGGCGCGGTTCTCTCTTCGCACGTAATGTGTCATGCTTTCGCCTCGTTAGCTCGTCTTGATCGTCGCGCTCAGGCGCGCTCCTTTAAACAGCGGACAACTTCATGATCCAAAAATCATCGCTTTGCGCCATCGCCGTGTTTTCGCTGCAGACTGAGATTCGAATGGTGGAGAGAGTGAAGAAAAACTTGCGAAGAAGAAGACGATCAAAAGAAGTACTGTTCGTACTGCTCAACAAAAAAGAAGGGTTGAGAGGAGAGGTGACGGGGAAGGCACGAAACGCGCCGCCTGGGTCGTGTGCAAGCCAACACTGTGGGTTCGGGCACATCAGATTCAGTTGAGCACGAGTTCACTTCCTAGCACCTAGAAGTGTTCGAGCACCAACGCGTGGCAGAGCAGCAGGGCACATTCCGCCTCCATGCCGTTTAAGATCTATACAGGTTGCAACCTAAACTAAAGAGGGGAAGGGGAGTGGAGGGAACCCTAGGGGTGTCTAATGGGAAACGGATCTTTTCTGCCGACCTGTGTGGGCAAGCCGCTGACTACCGTTCTCAGTTCGAAGATATTGGTAGGCGATGCTTGCTCACTCGCTCGCTGAACGAGGGTCTTATTTGCCCGGGAACTGGGCGTTCTTCTGCTGCTCGAGGAGCTCTTGGAACTTCTGCTTGAAGTGGGCCGAGTGGTCACGCATCTTCTTGTTGAACTTGTCGGTGTGCTCCTTGATCATCTTCTCGAACTTGTCGTAGTGCTCCTTCATTTCCGGCGACAGGGTCGACTCGTCGGGCTTGTCGGCGAAGAACTTCTTGTTCTGCTCTTCCATCTTCTTCGCGAACTCGGCATCGAGTCTGTCGAGCTTGTCGCTGAACTCCTGGTACGTCGTGCACATTTTGACTGGGTTTCTTTTAGATTCGTGGTGGAGGTATCCTATTTGGCTTGGACGTAGTTTGGCCTCTTGGGCATGGGTGTCTTTTTCGCCGATTCACAGCTGCCGCCACACGGTATGAGTTCATCGGGGTCAATTGGGACCACGTTGCTCATCGTGTGGCTGTCTCACGGAAGTTGCGAAGAAAGCTGATGGAGGCGCGCTACGCGCTGAAGTCGTCGCCCACCGTGCTGGCGTGCGAGCTCGAGACTCTCGGCGGCCGTTCTGTAACAAATTAGCAGTGCAACACCCCAGAGAGAACCGCACCGGTGGCAAGAGGAAAGGGCCCATTTCTTGGGCAGGTGGACTGGGGACTGCATGGAATGATGTTGGTTGGACATGCGCGTCGGCCGTCGCAATGACGCGTGCACCAGACTACCCAGCGTCAGCCACTCTATGCCTAGCTTGAACGGAGCTTACGGCAGAGTCCGCCTTACGGCAGAGCCCCGGCTACTTCACTGAGCCGTAGCCGTTCAAGTGGCTTAGCTCTTCGCCGGGCCTAAAAACCAGGCGGTCATAAGTCCTTTTTCCCTTGTGGACGAATGATGCGAAGAGTTTTCATCGTCGTCGCCTCTTCATAGCGCCAGCAAACGGCGAGCCTCAATCAGCAGGCAGGACGATGAGACTCAAAAAAAAAAAAACAGACAGGTGCTTCGTTGTTTGTCCGTGCCGGGTGATCGTTTTCCCACTTGTATCTACCCTGTGTATATTCAGGTAAGGAATTCTGAGCAACCACCAAAACACGCTGCCTACGTCTTTTTAGGCTGCACAATACATTGAGGGGCAACCCGCAAGATTGTTAGTACTAAAAAGACGGCAATGAAGTCAAAAGACACGGCTCCGAGGACGAGAAACGGCAGAACGTGTGTTGCGTTGCGACGCTGACTCGCTATCAGAAGACCCCCCGACGCCGCATGTGGTGCAAATCACGCCGAGTCCGGCCACCACACCCGCTAGTTGACTCCCCTGGTTACTGCGTCGTTGCGACCAAACGCGAGCTTTTCCTTGTCCGCTCCCGTAGGCCGCTGGTTTGAATTCGTAGACTGGCGGATACTGCAGCAGGCTGACCAGAACTGTACGAAAAGTGGCCCAGCGGCTCCAAGACAGCACATGCAGAGCAGTCGCCCAGGAGGCCCGTGCTACAGTCCGCTGCACTCGCAACTCCGGGAGAAGCAAAACGTGAACTCAAAATGGACTACAAATAGAGCGAAAGACACCGACCATGAGGCTACGAGGGAAGCCACGCATGAGGCTACGAGGGAAGCCACGCGGGGAATGGAGGGTCGAATGAAACAGGGGACTGTACAAGTCCGGATTTCCAGTTTTTCTAAACCGGAAAAGTACGGTTTGGTAAATGATACGGTGCGACGACTGAATAGCGTCACGTTGAACCCGGATATGCATTGCACCACTCGAAAAGACGGCGAACAAACCGCCGGAGGGCGCTGCAAGGCGCTGACATGCCCAAACCGGATTTTTGGCTGGAAACCAGGTTTCGGGCCCAGCGACCCGAACGTCTAGCGTCTCCTGTATGAAAGCAGCGGGGGGAAAATCTTAGTTTCGTGTTTACCTGACTCACCAGATGTATTGCCAAAAGCACCTGATTCGTGCGGTTCTTGGACTTTCAGATTTCGGAAGGGGCATGCGACTTGCAATGCGTGGCCTGTGCATCAACTTGACAAGGGGGGCATGCTGTACCTGACTCACCCGAGATGTTCTAATTCTGACAGCACTGCTACCTTTCAATGTACTCCGTCCTTGCATCATGGGGCCGGTGCGAGCAACGCTGTCAGAAGGGGACGTATGCGAGCTGTACCTGACTCATTCGATGGAATGGCCAAGGCATCTAATGTGTGCTGAACACAAGCTCGTGGAGGAAGACGGTCATCCACAGGGCAGAGCGGACGGGATTTTGCACTGTGCCACCTCGCCAGATCCGTCCTGAAGTGTTGAAGAATTCAGGCGGAAATACTAGCCATGAAGGCTGGTTGGATGTGTTAAAGTACCAATAAAGTACAGAAACTGTAGCTTTTAAATCGTTGGTTGGCCTCTCATGCATGTTTGATGCTAGCATCAAGTCTTCTTCGAAGAAAGTGTAAAGGATAAAGGGGTCGCGGGGAGTGGGGGGGAAGGAGAGGAACATCGTATGGCTTGCGGATACTGCTGCAGGGCAACTCGGATGGCACCACCCGTGCGAGCCATCCTGGTTCTAGTTTCTTTCCACCTTTAGCTATGCCGCGATGCCAGGACGAGACCTCACGTTCGTGATTCTTGACGAAAGTTTAACCCCAGGGGGGTACGAATCAACTGATCTCTTTCTCGTCATCGCAGGCCGGTGTGGCAGCCTAACCTTTTTGGAAGACGGTTGAGATCCCTCGAAAACAAAATGTGCCGAACTCAGGACAACTGCTCAGGCAAACCCCCCGGCATTTCACCCAAATTCAAATCAGTGGCTTATATCTGGGTCTGGTGCTCTGACCAAGTCCGAGCAACCAAAAAAAAAAAAAAAAAAAGCACAGAATGCCCTGGCTGAGGGGCCCAGTCGTAGTGCTACAGTACAGCAGTCACACTAGCAGTACACAGCACCGGTTACTGCACCTTTGGATCATCGTTGAAGCAACGTACAGCCTCAAATTTGTAACCTGCGACTGGCCCAATAGCTTGAAAAAAATTTCCGCGCCTGCGGCGCTGGTATTTCTGGCTTGTGTATTGTTTCATGACGTGTTGCCAAGAAAGCGAAGACCGCGGCTGTCCGCCCTGCTGTTGCAGATTACTGCCAAGTGTTTTTGAATGATCCCGGCACACTGCTACAGTACCCCAACACTCGCCTTCTTCGCATGGCTCTTTTGCTTCCCAAAGGACAGTCTCTGTGGTGGACAGTAGTGACAACCACAAAAGAGGTGCACCCTGTCGGGTACTAAACGTGCAGTTGTGCCGCAACTGGGATTTTTAGTAACTCCGAGCAACTTATGGACAGTTACGTGGAAGGAATTTTTATGTAGAGTTGCAATCGTAGGTGCGATAACCCGAATATTGATCAAAGGAGGTAAATGTGCTGTAGCCCACACGAAGCACAGGTGAATCTGGGTTCAGTGGCGGGCGTAAGCGTTCAACGAAATCTTTTAGCTGGCTTACTGCTAGTCAGTGTTGCCCGAAGGCCTCCTGAAGAACAGCGGGAAATCCGCGAGCGATTCGATAGAGACGGTGACCCACCCCGTCTTGGACACGACGGTCTGGTTCCACCAGTAAACCCACTCCAGCCCAGTTGACAGCTGGGGGAGGTACGCGGTCCACGTGGTGGCGTTGGCAGCAGTCACGGGGGAGATGAGCCAGTCGGAACCGAGCATGAACTGCGTCTCTATCGTGTACAAATTCTCGTCCGCCGGGTATTCCAAGAACACCGGCCGCAGCATGGGGTACCCAGTGGCCACCGCGACCTTGTTCGCCTCGAGAACGTACGGGCGGAGCTGCTCGCGAAGGTTCATCACGGCGGCGATCGCGTCGTAGTGCGTCTGATCGGGAGCCAGGTTCCATATTTCGTTGTCGCCGTTGGTGTCCCCGCACTCGTCGCTCGGAGGGCCGCCGACCCGCTGGCCGTGCAGGCGAAACAGCGGGCAGAACGCCCCGAACTGGAACCACCGCACGATCATTTGCTGGAAGTCGGCTGAGGCCGGATTTCCGCTGAAGTAGCCGCCGATGTCCGTCGTCCACAGCGGGACGCCGGACATCGCGACCTGCTGCGCCACCAGCACCGACTGCCGCAGGACGTCCCAAGAGCTCTGCACGTCGCCGCTCCACAGGGCGGCCCCGTTGGAGGCGGTGCCGGGCCACGCGTTCCGCGCGAGGATGAAATACTCGCCCGGCTCGTACTTCTCCTCGAGCCCCGCCCGGAAGCCGTCGGACCAGTACCGCACCCACGCCGGCAGCATCTCCGAGTCGGAGCCGGCGGCGAACGACCACTGGCCTCCGGATATGTACGCAGCGTGGTCGGGCTCCGCCTCGTCCATCCACACCGCCCGCACGCCGTACTTGCCGTACCCCTGCCACCACGCCTTCATGACAGCAGTCATGGCGTCCGGGTTCGTCGCGTCGACGACCGGGTTTCCTGTCGGTGTATTGTACCGCCAGAAGCTGTCCGGCGTGCCCGAAGTCGAGTTCAACGCCAGCCACTGGTTTTGAGAGAACTCGTCCCAGTTGCTGCTCACGTTGATGCCCACAAACGGCCAGCAAGTGATCATGAGCTCGATGCCGAGGTCGCGGAGCTCGTCCACCATTGCCTGCGGGTCCGGCCAGCAGAGCGGGTTCAGCGACCAGTCGCCCATCTCCTTCCAGTGGAACCAGTCGATCACGATCATCGAGATTGGGAGGTTCCTCGAGACGTAACCCCTCGCAACGTCCATCAGCTGCGTTTGGTTTCGGTACCTGTCTTTGCTCTGGATGAAGCCAGTGCTGTACCCTGGCATCGGCAGAGCATGCCCCGTCGCATCAACATATTGCTTCAAGAGGTCGCGATAGAACGACGCAGACGGTTGCTGCGGGCTCACGGTGATCCACACATCAAAGTTTCGCACGGCAAGGCCTGACCACGTCGCCGAACCATTGGTGATGTTAACAGTTCCAAGGCTCGGGTTGTTCCAGACGAACCCGTATCCATGCGACGAGCAATACCACGGAATCGAAACGTCCGAACCGTGGCTCTCGGCGTAGTACAGCGAGTCGGCGAAGTTTTTGAAGTACGGAAAGACGTTGACCCCCACGCCGTAATGCTCGCCCAGTCCGTAAATTCGCTCGGTTGCCCCTGCCGGCGTCGCGAACGTCGCGTTCAAGTAGCGAGTGCCATTGGACCAGGACGGCACGGGCGCTCCGAACACCAGCACCGTCGTCCTCAGAATCTGAAGACCGTCCGACAGACGAGTCGCCGTCAGGAACCCTGTCGTCTCGTCGACGTCCACGCGAAGGTTGCCGTTTACAGCGGAGGAAGCGTTGGAACCCAGCCGGCGGGTTTCCAACGGCTGGCTCGCGTTCGGCTGCAGTGCGGACTTCACCGGCTCGGCCAGCACGCCCCCGCTCGGCACCACGCGGACGCGGATCGAGTTCTCTCCCCCAGCCCGGAGGTCGGTTACGAACCCCTCTGCAACGGAAGCAGCAGCAGCGACCAGCAGCAGCGCTCCGCAGGACATCTTTACCATTCGCGGTTCTCGAAAGCCTGGAGATTGTTAGTTCCTCAGGAATGCTTTGACGGTGGAGAACAGCCTCTTTACCATTCGCGGTTCTCGAAAGCCTGGAGATTGTTAGTTCCTCAGAAATGCTTTGACGGTGGAGAACAGCCTCGTAAGCTGAGACTTACCTTGACGTCAGTTATGTCCCAAGCAGCTTGCGCCACATTCCGGATATACCGTAAATGGAAATATATTGGACCGGACAAATATTGGACCGGACAAATCTTGGGACTTTGGCCAGAAATTGGCAACTTGGGACTTTTGTCCGGTCCAACATATTTCCTATTCGGCACACAACACAATGCAAAGTTTGACTGGAAACCCACAAAAACAGAAGGAAAATAAAGGGAAAAAAAGGGAAATGTTGCGGTACGTCGTAAAGCGTGAACCGTTTGCTGTCATTTCGGCAGAGGTCAAGAAGGAAGCCCGCGCTGATGCTGTTGCCAAGGAGGTAGTTGCGAGCGCACCTCGCAAGGGCCAAGAGACATACAAGGCTTGGGCAGCAGATACAAAGCTTGAGATAGCCAAGTTGGTCGCAGATCTCGGGCTCACCAAGGCAGTTGCCACGTGGAATGACAGGCCGAATGCTCGGAAGGTAACGAAGGGCTCGGCCGGACGCTTCTATGACGCATACAAAGACGAGCTGAAAAAAACCGTGAACAAGAAGAGGCTGTACGACGACGAAAGAGACGAGAGAGGCATTGCCCTTCCCGTGGCTAAACGAGGACGTCCGAGGTTGCTTGCAGAAGAAGAACAGGAAGAGCTGTTCAGGATACTGAAGGCGATGCGAGAGGCAGGCGGGGTGATTACAGCTCAGGTTGTATCGAGTGTTGCGAGGGGTATTGTGAAGACTTCCAGCGACCCTGACAGGCTTGCGGACGAAAACACCCTGGCATACGACTGGGCAAGAAAGATGCTCACACGGAGCGGTTGGAAACTCCGTGCGCCTACGTCATCATTTGTAGAACCAAGGGGTGTGTCCGCCGAGGTGGTGCGCAGGTTTGCTGAAGAAGTCAAGGAACTTGTTCACGAGTTTTCAATTCCAACCTGCCTCATCGTGAATATTGACCACACTGGCATCCCATTTATTCCCTCTGTGAAGAAAACCTATGACGTCCGCGGAAAGAAGAACGTTAGCATTGCCCACAACGACGACAAGCGGTCTATCACAGCACTACTGGGGGCAAATGCCTGTGGTGACCTTCTCCCGCCCCAGATCATCTATTCGGGGAAGACGGCGCGTGTGCTGCCAGATGTCGGGGATCTTGACGTCAGTGGTTGGCACTTAACACAAAATTCTCGTCATTGGGCCAATGAGGCCACGACCTTAGAGTACGTCAACCGAATCTTGAAGCCGTTCAGAGAGAGGACAATCAAGGAGCACAAACTGGAGGAGAGCCAGAAAGGCTTGCTAATCTTCGACCGGTTTACTGCACAAAACACGGAAGCTGTTCGTGTTTTACTGAATCAGATCGGATTCAAGACGCACGTTATACCAGCAGGGTACACGGGTCGCTTGCAGCCGATGGACCTGGGGGTCAACGCAACTGTAAAGACACAACTCAAACGGTTCTTTACTGAATGGTTCGGTAAAAAGCTGAATAAGCTTTACAAGAAACTCGTAAAGAAAGGGAAGGTGACTGGTGAGTCGAACGACGACCTCGTCCGCGCTGCAAAGAACCTCAACGTGACAACCAAGCGCATCCGCGATGTGCATTTCAAATGGTTGCATGACAGTTTGTCGAGGCTGAAGCCAGACTCCATTAGAGCGAGCTTTGTGAAGGCTGGTATCATTGATCCTGGCGATGCACAACCTACAGAGGGCGACGTTCAGGAGGTAGCGGAATTCGAGGCAGAGGAAGAGGTTTTTTCCCAGGAGGAGGAACGGCTGTTCCATGCGATGGTCGACGCCATCAGTGAAGATGAGGAACAACATGAGCAAATAATGCTGGTCAACAGAGGCCATTGGCTTTCAGGAAGTGAAATCGAACATGTCTTCAGATTCCTCAATCGTAAAGCACCTTTCAGCTTCGGTGGTGCCCTCGCCTTCGACCTTGTTCAAAAGGACTTCCTTCTTTCCCGCCACTACTCTGTTTCGGTAGTCAACACTTCGTCTCACAGAGAAAGAGGAGCCCACTGGCTGCTGCTTGTGACGTGCGTCGCACAGGGGAACAAGCCCAAAGCAATAATCTGGGATTCTCTTCCTACTTCCTCTGTTGCAGACGTGGCCGTTAACAGCATCAAATGTTTGCTAGCGGACTGGGATGTGCAATGCAAGCAGACTGGGCAACAAGACGGTGACACGTGGACTTGTGGATACAGATGTTTGTGGTGGGCACTAGAGCTAGCAGCACTGGAAGTCCCATGGAGTGAGGAACTCACTGCCTGCCCCGATCATTTTCTTGACGATGTCCTGCACCTCCTTCGCACATCAGAAACCCTTTCCAGCAGAACACCACAAGTGAAACACCCTCTCCCTTCAGCAGAGGGAACAAAAGGGGACCCAATGTTCTTGTAGCTTGTCGAGCTTTTTTGTTTTTATGTCACACATCAGCATCAACAATCGTCAGCCGAACCCCCGACCTATGATCCTTCCGGATCCTCTAGGTGCGCAGAGAAAGAAATCTGTTTCCTTTGGCAGTTGGCCTGTCGTTTTGCACTGTTTCCAGCATCATTTTCTGTGCCATCTCTCACTCCTCTGGTGCCGGTGCGGAAGGCGCAGCGCCGGCGCAGGGCCTTCTTGGACCGTGCGAATGGCCGAGGAGCTCGTGTTCCACGAAGGGGACGCCTGCCACGTGGCTTTTCTCGGCGAACTGCTTGTCGAGACCTCCTGACGAACTTCTGGAAGGGGTGCCCGATGTCGGGTCGGGTAGGATAAGCGTCCCTCTACAGCCCGTGTCCAGGGGATCCGGAAGAAGAAGAAGAAGGTCGCCCTCAGGTACGGGTGTCGTCCGCGAGAACGTGGCAGCCATCGCACTGGTGGGCAACGTCAGGACTCTCCTACAGAATGTTTCCCATCCTGGGATGTGATACCACCAGATCCGGACCAAGCAAGAACCAAGAAGGCCAAAACTCGAAAATTGCTAAGTACGCAAAAGCCTCCCGAAAAATGTTGGACCGGACAAATCTTGGGACTTTCGGCCAAAAAGTGGCAACTTGGGACTTTTGTCCGGTCCAACATATTTCCATTTACGGTATGTAGAACACCGGTTAGGTGTGGGCTCTGCCCTGTTCACTCGCCGTTACTAGAGCAAGATATCCAGCTTATACGGCTAGAGTTTCAGTAGTAGCATGCGTTGTTCTAATTCGGGGGCAAGCTCGGAATAAGAAAGCGACAAGCTTTACAAACAAACGAGTGGCAGCCGCCTCAGCGGCGTTTTTTATTTCGGCCGGAGCGTAAACGCTGCAGTGACGCGTCGGCAGTATTGCCACCGGCGAGCATCGACGACCCGCCAGCAAGGGTGCGGTAGTCGGAGCAAGCTTGCAGATGAGGCAGTCGATGTAATCACTTTCCGCCGGCACGCTGCGCGGCGTCTCTCGTTTCCGGATCCGAACCCACACGCTTCGACACCTTTTCAATACTATCGCAGGACCGTTTCCGTGGGATAAAGTAAAGTGCCTCCCAGACAGGCCATTCTGCAAGCTCAGACCCACACACTAAAGCAATTTGATACGTTCTCGCCCGTGCAATCTTAACCTGGAACTTGCGCACATTGACCGCACGCACAACCCACTCCCGGCGACACTTGTTTCGTTCGAGTTTCATTTTCGCGGAAAAGCAAAGGAGATGCAACTGAGAACCCAGGGCGGCGTGGAAGAGTGCGAAAGGAAACGTTCAAAAAGCGGGTTGTTTGAACTCGCCGCGTTTGCCGAAGCGAGGAGAAAGGGAGAGAGAGAGAGAGAGACGAGGGAGATATTTTTTGATGGGTCTCTTCGCCATTGGCATTGGTTTGAATCAGCGCGCGCACGTTGCGATGCGGCTGGAGCTAGAGGGGAACTGGAACATTGCCGGTGTTGGCTTCTTTGCATTTTCCCGGGGTTTAACCTCTCGGAAAGGGTAATGCTAGATCGTGTGCGCAACACCCGCCGCGGTTCGATCCGACCACAGACACAAGCGGACGAACCTGACAGGGCACCGGCTCACGAGAGCACAGGCAAAACCTCCCGGTGGGGAGGACGGCTCCTCTGTATTGAGGGCTCTATTTCTCGTCAGCTTCTTCCAACTTGAGCCTGGTGCTCCGGAAATGTTCCCTGCTATTACTACTGACAAAAGAAATGGTAATCGTGGAAAAGTTTTCAACAAACTGCACCGTTTCACAACCGTGTGATAACCGGGATCGCACGGGAGCGATAAGACGTCACTGACGGGCGACGAGTTCGCCGTTTTTGCCGTCGGCACGTGTGGGTGCAGTTCGGATACGGCGGGATAACCGCATGAAACAAACATAATTGACCTTTTTCACACACTCAGAAGGCTGCTCCTGGGGGTGAGAAAAAAGGGAGATAGAAGAGAGGAAAGTCTGAGCGACATGTTGAACGGAAATGGGAGTTGATGGCTGACGGTTTGCGAAACAGTTGAGTTTACAGCTCTCTTGGTTGGGATGGGGGAGGGGAAAGACCCGCAAACAGGCCATTGTTGCATTGGTGGGAGGGGTGGTTCGTATGTCAACGTGCGTGCCACACCCTAAACCATAACGTTCGGAACCGGTAAAATGCTGAACCGGCGGCCCTCTTTTTCAGCCGAAGAAACCGTCCGGCACGACCATAGCCTTCCCAGTCTTGCTCAAGCACTAAGAGGAACATGGCAAGCTTGTCTCCAGAGGGGCTGCTAAAGGTAAAAAGCTGAGTGAGCAAGGAACGAGTCGAAGACTACAGAGGTCACTGCTTCGACACGTGCTTACGAATGAGTTCTGCAGCTGTTTCCAGCGGGAACAGAAACGTTTCCCGACTCGTCACGATGCACTCGGAGGCCGGCCGGTTAGTATTCCGACAAGCCAAGAGGGGAAGGAAACTGCTCGCCTCAAAGTTGCCGCTGACGATCTTGCCCGGACGTGCAGACTGCCGAACGCGAATGCGCGAGCACAGACATAAACGCCTTCGACCACTGCTGGCGACGCCCACGGGCCCGGAAGATGCAGTGGCTTCTCGTTGAACGAGAGGTCCCCTGAGGCGCTTCACGCAGGCAACCTGCATATGGGTCGTGCGCTGCCGTTTGCAACCGACGCACTGGACATGACAGACAGGCTTTTTCCCGCCTCGGTACATTTCATGCCACTGCCTTCGCGCCTTACGCTACAGGCGGAGGAAGTAGTCAGGTGTACTTTTCTCCCTGTCGTCTACATGAAATGTGCAAGGGATGCCGTTTGCTGCTAGAGTGCAAACGGGCGTCTCGATAGCTTCTCATTCAAAACGTTTTGTATGCTTGAAAGCGCGCCACGGAAGGTGGCCCTACTGCTTCGAAATTCGATAAACAGGCAGAGAGGGACGAGTTCGGTGGGCATCTTTCCACAATCCTTCTTTCAAACTTCCGCCAACGGATGCAATTGATCTACTTCGTGCACCGAGGTCGCCCCAGATAGTCCAACGAGCATACTTCGTCCTTTCCGCAGGTAGTTGCCGTACATTCATCGAGTACGCAGCACGACGCGCAGTCTTCACCGAAGCACGAGTCAGAAGGATCATCTAAACAAACGTTTTCCGGGGGACACACTCCCTCGTTGCACGATTTCGCCCCATCACACGGATTCCGGCACTCCTTCTCTGTGCACTTCTTCGACTCGCACGTCAGAATGCTGCCCGTGCACTCACACAAGTTGCAAGAGTTTGGCCCGTCGCCGATGCCTGTCCATCCATTCGCCACTTCAAAACCACAGTCGGTCTTACAGCTGTCGTAACACGCAGCTCCATTCTTGTCCTCCCGGCACTCCGTTCCCGGTTTACAGATAATGATTTCGCACGTGATGGCCATAGGCTTGGCATCCCGGCTCGACGGGCAAGCCTTGTCTTTGCAAAAGTCGTCCCCACACGTCAAAGTGCCGTCTGTGCACGAACAAGAGTTGCAAGAGTTTGGCCCATCACCTTTGCCAGTCCATCCATTCGGCACCACAGCACCGCAGTCCGTCTGGCAGTCAGCGTAGCATCCAACAGTTCCGTCTTTCTTCTCCTGGCAGGTCGTTCCGGTTGGGCAGAAGATGGTTGCGCATGTGATTGCCATAGGCAGCGCACCCCGGCTCGACGGGCAAGCCTTGTCTTTGCACAAGTCGTCCCCACACGTCAAAGTGCCGTCTGTGCACGAACAAGAATTGCAAGAGTTTGGCCCGTCACCTTTGCCAGTCCATCCACTCGGCACCATCGCACCGCAGTCAGTCTGGCAGTCAGCATAGCATCCAACAGTTCCGTCTTTCTTCTCCTGGCAGGTCGTTCCGATTTGGCAATAGATAATATCACATGTGATTGCCATAGGCAGCGCACCCCGGCTCGACGGGCAAGCCTTGTCTTTGCAAAAGTCGTCTCCACACGTCAAAGTGCCGTCTGTGCACGAACAAGAATTGCAAGAGTTTGGCCCATCACCTTTGCCAGTCCATCCATTCGGCACCACAGCACCACAGTCCGTCTGGCAGTCAGCGTAGCATCCAACAGTTCCGTCTTTCTTCTCCTGGCAGGTCGTTCCGGTTGGGCAGAAGATGGTTGCGCATGTGATTGCCATAGGCAGCGCACCCCGGCTCGACGGGCAAGCCTTGTCTTTGCAAAAGTCGTCTCCACACGTCAAAGTGCCGTCTGTGCACGAACAAGAATTGCAAGAGTTTGGCCCATCACCTTTGCCAGTCCATCCATTCGGCACCACAGCACCACAGTCCGTCTGGCAGTCAGCGTAGCATCCAACAGTTCCGTCTTTCTTCTCCTGGCAGGTCGTTCCGGTTGGGCAGAAGATGGTTGCGCATGTGATTGCCATAGGCAGCGCACCCCGGCTCGACGGGCAAGCCTTGTCTTTGCACAAGTCGTCCCCACACGTCAAAGTGCCGTCTGTGCACGAACAAGAATTGCAAGAGTTTGGCCCGTCACCTTTGCCAGTCCATCCACTCGGCACCATCGCACCGCAGTCAGTCTGGCAGTCAGCGTAGCATCCAACAGTTCCGTCTTTCTTCTCCTGGCAGGTCGTTCCGATTTGGCAATAGATAATATCACATGTGATTGCCATAGGCAGCGCACCCCGGCTCGACGGGCAAGCCTTGTCTTTGCAAAAGTCGTCTCCACACGTCAAAGTGCCGTCTGTGCACGAACAAGAATTGCAAGAGTTTGGCCCATCACCTTTGCCAGTCCATCCATTCGGCACCACAGCACCGCAGTCCGTCTGGCAGTCAGCGTAGCATCCAACAGTTCCGTCTTTCTTCTCCTGGCAGGTCGTTCCGGTTGGGCAGAAGATGGTTGCGCATGTGATTGCCATAGGCAGCGCACCCCGGCTCGACGGGCAAGCCTTGTCTTTGCACAAGTCGTCCCCACACGTCAAAGTGCCGTCTGTGCACGAACAAGAATTGCAAGAGTTTGGCCCGTCACCTTTGCCAGTCCATCCACTCGGCACCATCGCACCGCAGTCAGTCTGGCAATCAGCGTAGCATCCAACAGTTCCGTCTTTCTTCTCCTGGCAGGTCGTTCCGATTTGGCAATAGATAATATCACATGTGATTGCCATAGGCAGCGCACCCCGGCTCGACGGGCAAGCCTTGTCTTTGCACAAGTCGTTCCCACACGTCAAAGTGCCGTCTGTGCACGAACAAGAATTGCAAGAGTTTGGCCCGTCACCTTTGCCAGTCCATCCACTCGGCACCATCGCACCGCAGTCAGTCTGGCAGTCAGCGTAGCATCCAACAGTTCCGTCTTTCTTCTCCTGGCAGGTCGTTCCGATTTGGCAATAGATAATATCACATGTGATTGCCATAGGCAGCGCACCCCGGCTCGACGGGCAAGCCTTGTCTTTGCAAAAGTCGTCTCCACACGTCAAAGTGCCGTCTGTGCACGAACAAGAATTGCAAGAGTTTGGCCCATCACCTTTGCCAGTCCATCCATTCGGCACCACAGCACCACAGTCCGTCTGGCAGTCAGCGTAGCATCCAACAGTTCCGTCTTTCTTCTCCTGGCAGGTCGTTCCGGTTGGGCAGAAGATGGTTGCGCATGTGATTGCCATAGGCAGCGCACCCCGGCTCGACGGGCAAGCCTTGTCTTTGCACAAGTCGTCCCCACACGTCAAAGTGCCGTCTGTGCACGAACAAGAATTGCAAGAGTTTGGCCCGTCACCTTTGCCAGTCCATCCACTCGGCACCATCGCACCGCAGTCAGTCTGGCAATCAGCGTAGCATCCAACAGTTCCGTCTTTCTTCTCCTGGCAGGTCGTTCCGATTTGGCAATAGATAATATCACATGTGATTGCCATAGGCAGCGCACCCCGGCTCGACGGGCAAGCCTTGTCTTTGCACAAGTCGTTCCCACACGTCAAAGTGCCGTCTGTGCACGAACAAGAATTGCAAGAGTTTGGCCCGTCACCTTTGCCAGTCCATCCACTCGGCACCATCGCACCGCAGTCAGTCTGGCAGTCAGCATAGCATCCAACAGTTCCGTCTTTCTTCTCCTGGCAGGTCGTTCCGATTTGGCAATAGATAATATCACATGTGATTGCCATAGGCAGCGCACCCCGGCTCGACGGGCAAGCCTTGTCTTTGCAAAAGTCGTCTCCACACGTCAAAGTGCCGTCTGTGCACGAACAAGAATTGCAAGAGTTTGGCCCATCACCTTTGCCAGTCCATCCATTCGGCACCACAGCACCGCAGTCCGTCTGGCAGTCAGCGTAGCATCCAACAGTTCCGTCTTTCTTCTCCTGGCAGGTCGTTCCGGTTGGGCAGAAGATGGTTGCGCATGTGATTGCCATAGGCAGCGCACCCCGGCTCGACGGGCAAGCCTTGTCTTTGCACAAGTCGTCCCCACACGTCAAAGTGCCGTCTGTGCACGAACAAGAATTGCAAGAGTTTGGCCCGTCACCTTTGCCAGTCCATCCACTCGGCACCATCGCACCGCAGTCAGTCTGGCAATCAGCGTAGCATCCAACAGTTCCGTCTTTCTTCTCCTGGCAGGTCGTTCCGATTTGGCAATAGATAATATCACATGTGATTGCCATAGGCAGCGCACCCCGGCTCGACGGGCAAGCCTTGTCTTTGCACAAGTCGTTCCCACACGTCAAAGTGCCGTCTGTGCACGAACAAGAATTGCAAGAGTTTGGCCCGTCACCTTTGCCAGTCCATCCACTCGGCACCATCGCACCGCAGTCAGTCTGGCAGTCAGCATAGCATCCAACAGTTCCGTCTTTCTTCTCCTGGCAGGTCGTTCCGATTTGGCAATAGATAATATCACATGTGATTGCCATAGGCAGCGCACCCCGGCCCGACGGGCAAGCCTTGTCTTTGCAAAAGTCGTCTCCACACGTCAAAGTGCCGTCTGTGCACGAACAAGAATTGCAAGAGTTTGGCCCATCACCTTTGCCAGTCCATCCATTCGGCACCATCGCACCGCAGTCCGTCTGGCAGTCAGCGTAGCATCCAACAGTTCCGTCTTTCTTCTCCTGGCAGGTCGTTCCGGTTGGGCAGAAGATGGTTGCGCATGTGATTGCCATAGGCAGCGCACCCCGGCTCGACGGGCAAGCCTTGTCTTTGCAAAAGTCGTCTCCCACACGTCAAAGTGCCGTCTGTGCACGAACAAGAATTGCAAGAGTTTGGCCCATCACCTTTGCCAGTCCATCCATTCGGCACCACAGCACCGCAGTCCGTCTGGCAGTCAGCGTAGCATCCAACAGTTCCGTCTTTCTTCTCCTGGCAGGTCGTTCCGGTTGGGCAGAAGATGGTTGCGCATGTGATTGCCATAGGCAGCGCACCCCGGCTCGACGGGCAAGCCTTGTCTTTGCAAAAGTCGTCTCCACACGTCAAAGTGCCGTCTGTGCACGAACAAGAATTGCAAGAGTTTGGCCCATCACCTTTGCCAGTCCATCCATTCGGCACCACAGCACCACAGTCCGTCTGGCAGTCAGCGTAGCATCCAACAGTTCCGTCTTTCTTCTCCTGGCAGGTCGTTCCGGTTGGGCAGAAGATGGTTGCGCATGTGATTGCCATAGGCAGCGCACCCCGGCTCGACGGGCAAGCCTTGTCTTTGCAAAAGTCGTCCCCACACGTCAAAGTGCCGTCTGTGCACGAACAAGAATTGCAAGAGTTTGGCCCATCACCTTTGCCAGTCCATCCATTCGGCACCACAGCACCGCAGTCCGTCTTGCAGTCAGCGTAGCATCCAACGGTCCCGTCTTTGTTTTCCTGGCACGTCGTCCCGTCTTGACAGTAGATAGTCGCGCACGTAATTTGCGCCGCTGCGAGTGCTGCCAGGGACAACGCACAACACGAGCGGATCATTGTTCGGTTGGTGTATTCTTTGGAGTAGAGTCTAGGAGGATTCGAAGTCACCAAGGCAAGAACGAGAAAGATCACCAATCAGATTGCAAACTAGACGGTGCAGTCCACCACCAGAAGTTGGACTTGGACACCTTCTCATGGTGGACAAAAAAGGCTCCGTACACCAAGGACTAAGCCGCTTAGGTGGCTAACACAACTAATATCGATGTAACGTCGTCGGTCACGTGTTGAAAGGAGATGGCTCAAGCTCACTGATCTTGGGTGCCCTCAGAATGCTGCGAAAACTGATGACGACGGCTCCGAAAGCCCCACAACTGGGCGGCTCTCAACGTGAGAGCTCGTGAGATTCATCGAGGGTCCACTAGGCAAAACGAACGAACTTCAGGTTCACTTGGGCTGGCTGGCGGGGAAAATCTTTCTGGTGGAGTGACCTCCTGGGATAGCCTATTCTCTCACACAGGGTCCACGCGAAGGTTGCCGTTTACAGCGGAGGAAGCGTTGGAACCCAGCCGGCGGGTTTCCAACGGCTGGCTCGCGTTCGGCTGCAGTGCGGACTTCACCGGCTCGGCCAGCACGCCCCCGCTCGGCACCACGCGGACGCGGATCGAGTTCTCTCCCCCAGCCCGGAGGACGGTTACGAACCCCTCTGCAACGGAAGCAGCAGCAGCGACCAGCAGCAGCGCTCCGCAGGACATCTTTACCATTCGCGGTTCTCGAAAGCCTGGAGATTGCTAGTTCCTCAGGAATGCTTAGACGGTGGAGAACAGCCTCTTTACCATTCGCGGTTCTCGAAAGCCTGGAGATTGTTAGTTCCTCAGAAATGCTTTGACGGTGGAGAACAGCCTCGTAAGCTGAGACTTACCTTGACGTCAGTTATGTCCCAAGCAGCTTGCGCCACATTCCGGATATATGTAGAACACCGGTTAGGTGTGGGCTCTGCCCTGTTCACTCGCCGTTACTAGAGCAAGATATCCAGCTTATACGGCTAGAGTTTCAGTAGTAGCATGCGTTGTTCTAATTCGGGGGCAAGCTCGGAATAAGAAAGCGACAAGCTTTACAAACAAACGAGTGGCAGCCGCCTCAGCGGCGTTTTTTATTTCGGCCGGAGCGTAAACGCTGCAGTGACGCGTCGGCAGTATTGCCACCGGCGAGCATCGACGACCCGCCAGCAAGGGTGCGGTAGTCGGAGCAAGCTTGCAGATGAGGCAGTCGATGTAATCACTTTCCGCCGGCACGCTGCGCGGCGTCTCTCGTTTCCGGATCCGAACCCACACGCTTCGACACCTTTTCAATACTATCGCAGGACCGTTTCCGTGGGATAAAGTAAAGTGCCTCCCAGACAGGCCATTCTGCAAGCTCAGACCCACACACTAAAGCAATTTGATACGTTCTCGCCCGTGCAATCTTAACCTGGAACTTGCGCACATTGACCGCACGCACAACCCACTCCCGGCGACACTTGTTTCGTTCGAGTTTCATTTTCGCGGAAAAGCAAAGGAGATGCAACTGAGAACCCAGGGCGGCGTGGAAGAGTGCGAAAGGAAACGTTCAAAAAGCGGGTTGTTTGAACTCGCCGCGTTTGCCGAAGCGAGGAGAAAGGGAGAGAGAGAGAGAGAGAGAGAGAGAGAGAGAGAGAGAGAGAGAGAGAGAGAGAGAGAGAGAGAGAGAGAGAGAGAGAGAGAGAGAGAGAGAGAGAGAGAGAGAGAGAGAGAGAGAGAGACGAGGGAGATATTTCGAGACTGGAGGTCCTATGAACATGCAATGTGAATAGCCTCTATTCGAGCCAACCCGGCTTTTCTTCATGAAAAAAGTGTATTGTTTTTGGAAAGAGCCGGGCAAGCTTTTTTTTTTCCTCGCAGAAGGTATGCGGGTGGCAGAGTGACCGGGCGCCGGCCTTCAGGCCGGTGAGTCCGGGTTCGAACCCCGCCCATGACATTTTCCCGGTCGAAGATTGTTTTCGAGGTTTGTTGCGTTTCGGGGTCAAATGTGCCCGAAAATTGCGTTTTTGGCGGAGTTTCTCAGTATCTCGCGGTATTTGGGTCACCCCGGGAAACGGAGTCGGGCGGCCGAGCTTGCCATCACAGGCCAAACTTGCTACGAGAACCGAACTTTGCTTCACCAGAACTCAGCTTCGTGCGAACTTTGCTTCGTCCGAACTCAGCTGCGCCCGTACCAGAATTTAGCATCGCCCGAACTTTGCTTCGCCAGAACTTAACTTCGCCCGAGCGTTGCTTCGCCCGAACTCAGCTGCGCCCGAACTTTGCTTCACCAGAACTTAGCTCCACCCGAACTTAGGATCACTCGAACTCATTATCGTTCGAACTGAGCTTCACCAGAACTTAGCTCCGCCCGAAGTTTTGCTTCGCCGGGGGGCGGCGGGGGGGGCGCCCACCCGGGTACCAGCGCCAAACTTTTCCCGCACTCGGTGGGTCGGGGGGGGTCCGGGGGGGGTGTCCCCCCCCGGGTACGAGCACCGACCTTGGCTTCACCCGGACTTTACACCCTGGCCGAACTTCGCTTCGTGCCCGAACTGTTTTTTAGTACCAGCGCAGCCTGAGCGCTTAGCAACGCCCGAACTCAGCATCACTCGAACTTAGCTTCACCAGCATTGCCCGAACTTAGCTTCGCCCGAACTTTACTGTTCCCCGAACTTTAACTGCTGCCTCCAGTCTCGCCACGCGCCGGCCTTAGCCGAGCGCACGTACTTTTTGATGGGTCTCTTCGCCATTGACATTGGTTTGAATCAGCGCGCGCACGTTGCGATGCGGCTGGAGCTAGAGGGGAACTGGAACATTGCCGGTGTTGGCTTCTTTGCATTTTCCCGGGGTTTAACCTCTCGGAAAGGGTAATGCTAGATCGTGTGCGCAACACCCGCCGCGGTTCGATCCGACCACAGACACAAGCGGACGAACCTGACAGGGCACCGGCTCACGAGAGCACAGGCAAAACCTCCCGGTGGGGAGGACGGCTCCTCTGTATTGAGGGCTCTATTTCTCGTCAGCTTCTTCCAACTTGAGCCTGGTGCTCCGGAAATGTTCCCTGCTATTACTACTGACAAAAGAAAAGTTTTCAACAAACTGCACCGTTTCACAACCGTGTGATAACCGGGATCGCATGGGAGCGATAAGACGTCACTGACGGGCGACGAGTTCGCCGTTTTTGCCGTCGGCACGTGTGGGTGCAGTTCGGATACGGCGGGATAACCGCATGAAACAAACATAATTGACCTTTTTCACACACTCAGAAGGCTGCTCCTGGGGGTGAGAAAAAAGGGAGATAGAAGAGAGGAAAGTCTGAGCGACATGTTGAACGGAAATGGGAGTTGATGGCTGACGGTTTGCGAAACAGTTGAGTTTACAGCTCTCTTGGTTGGGATGGGGGAGGGGAAAGACCCGCAAACAGGCCATGGTTGCATTGGTGGGAGGGGTGGTTCGTATGTCAACGTGCGTGCCACACCCTAAACCATAACGTTCGGAACCGGTAAAATGCTGAACCGGCGGCCCTCTTTTTCAGCCGAAGAAACCGTCCGGCACGACCATAGCCTTCCCAGTCTTGCTCAAGCACTAAGAGGAACATGGCAAGCTTGTCTCCAGAGGGGCTGCTAAAGGTAAAAAGCTGAGTGAGCAAGGAACGAGTCGAAGACTACAGAGGTCACTGCTTCGACACGTGCTTACGAATGAGTTCTGCAGCTGTTTCCAGCGGGAACAGAAACGTTTCCCGACTCGTCACGATGCACTCGGAGGCCGGCCGGTTAGTATTCCGACAAGCCAAGAGGGGAAGGAAACTGCTCGCCTCAAAGTTGCCGCTGACGATCTTGCCCGGACGTGCAGACTGCCGAACGCGAATGCGCGAGCACAGACATAAACGCCTTCGACCACTGCTGGCGACGCCCACGGGCCCGGAAGATGCAGTGGCTTCTCGTTGAACGAGAGGTCCCCTGAGGCGCTTCACGCAGGCAACCTGCATATGGGTCGTGCGCTGCCGTTTGCAACCGACGCACTGGACATGACAGACAGGCTTTTTCCCGCCTCGGTACATTTCATGCCACTGCCTTCGCGCCTTACGCTACAGGCGGAGGAAGTAGTCAGGTGTACTTTTCTCCCTGTCGTCTACATGAAATGTGCAAGGGATGCCGTTTGCTGCTAGAGTGCAAACGGGCGTCTCGATAGCTTCTCATTCAAAACGTTTTGTATGCTTGAAAGCGCGCCACGGAAGGTGGCCCTACTGCTTCGAAATTCGATAAACAGGCAGAGAGGGACGAGTTCGGTGGGCATCTTTCCACAATCCTTCTTTCAAACTTCCGCCAACGGATGCAATTGATCTACTTCGTGCACCGAGGTCGCCCCAGATAGTCCAACGAGCATACTTCGTCCTTTCCGCAGGTAGTTGCCGTACATTCATCGAGTACGCAGCACGACGCGCAGTCTTCACCGAAGCACGAGTCAGAAGGATCATCTAAACAAACGTTTTCCGGGGGACACACTCCCTCGTTGCACGATTTCGCCCCATCACACGGATTCCGGCACTCCTTCTCTGTGCACTTCTTCGACTCGCACGTCAGAATGCTGCCCGTGCACTCACACAAGTTGCAAGAGTTTGGCCCGTCGCCGATGCCTGTCCATCCATTCGCCACTTCAAAACCACAGTCGGTCTTACAGCTGTCGTAACACGCAGCTCCATTCTTGTCCTCCCGGCACTCCGTTCCCGGTTTACAGATAATGATTTCGCACGTGATGGCCATAGGCTTGGCATCCCGGCTCGACGGGCAAGCCTTGTCTTTGCAAAAGTCGTCCCCACACGTCAAAGTGCCGTCTGTGCACGAACAAGAGTTGCAAGAGTTTGGCCCATCACCTTTGCCAGTCCATCCATTCGGCACCACAGCACCGCAGTCCGTCTGGCAGTCAGCGTAGCATCCAACAGTTCCGTCTTTCTTCTCCTGGCAGGTCGTTCCGGTTGGGCAGAAGATGGTTGCGCATGTGATTGCCATAGGCAGCGCACCCCGGCTCGACGGGCAAGCCTTGTCTTTGCACAAGTCGTCCCCACACGTCAAAGTGCCGTCTGTGCACGAACAAGAATTGCAAGAGTTTGGCCCGTCACCTTTGCCAGTCCATCCACTCGGCACCATCGCACCGCAGTCAGTCTGGCAGTCAGCGTAGCATCCAACAGTTCCGTCTTTCTTCTCCTGGCAGGTCGTTCCGATTTGGCAATAGATAATATCACATGTGATTGCCATAGGCAGCGCACCCCGGCTCGACGGGCAAGCCTTGTCTTTGCAAAAGTCGTCTCCACACGTCAAAGTGCCGTCTGTGCACGAACAAGAATTGCAAGAGTTTGGCCCATCACCTTTGCCAGTCCATCCATTCGGCACCACAGCACCACAGTCCGTCTGGCAGTCAGCGTAGCATCCAACAGTTCCGTCTTTCTTCTCCTGGCAGGTCGTTCCGGTTGGGCAGAAGATGGTTGCGCATGTGATTGCCATAGGCAGCGCACCCCGGCTCGACGGGCAAGCCTTGTCTTTGCACAAGTCGTCCCCACACGTCAAAGTGCCGTCTGTGCACGAACAAGAATTGCAAGAGTTTGGCCCGTCACCTTTGCCAGTCCATCCACTCGGCACCATCGCACCGCAGTCAGTCTGGCAGTCAGCATAGCATCCAACAGTTCCGTCTTTCTTCTCCTGGCAGGTCGTTCCGATTTGGCAATAGATAATATCACATGTGATTGCCATAGGCAGCGCACCCCGGCTCGACGGGCAAGCCTTGTCTTTGCAAAAGTCGTCTCCACACGTCAAAGTGCCGTCTGTGCACGAACAAGAATTGCAAGAGTTTGGCCCATCACCTTTGCCAGTCCATCCATTCGGCACCACAGCACCGCAGTCCGTCTGGCAGTCAGCGTAGCATCCAACAGTTCCGTCTTTCTTCTCCTGGCAGGTCGTTCCGGTTGGGCAGAAGATGGTTGCGCATGTGATTGCCATAGGCAGCGCACCCCGGCTCGACGGGCAAGCCTTGTCTTTGCAAAAGTCGTCTCCACACGTCAAAGTGCCGTCTGTGCACGAACAAGAATTGCAAGAGTTTGGCCCATCACCTTTGCCAGTCCATCCATTCGGCACCACAGCACCGCAGTCCGTCTGGCAGTCAGCGTAGCATCCAACAGTTCCGTCTTTCTTCTCCTGGCAGGTCGTTCCGGTTGGGCAGAAGATGGTTGCGCATGTGATTGCCATAGGCAGCGCACCCCGGCTCGACGGGCAAGCCTTGTCTTTGCACAAGTCGTCCCCACACGTCAAAGTGCCGTCTGTGCACGAACAAGAATTGCAAGAGTTTGGCCCGTCACCTTTGCCAGTCCATCCACTCGGCACCATCGCACCGCAGTCAGTCTGGCAGTCAGCGTAGCATCCAACAGTTCCGTCTTTCTTCTCCTGGCAGGTCGTTCCGATTTGGCAATAGATAATATCACATGTGATTGCCATAGGCAGCGCACCCCGGCTCGACGGGCAAGCCTTGTCTTTGCACAAGTCGTTCCCACACGTCAAAGTGCCGTCTGTGCACGAACAAGAATTGCAAGAGTTTGGCCCGTCACCTTTGCCAGTCCATCCACTCGG
Organism: Diplonema papillatum; assembly: GCA_030068145.1. Classification (NCBI taxonomy): domain Eukaryota; phylum Euglenozoa; class Diplonemea; order Diplonemida; family Diplonemidae; genus Diplonema; species Diplonema papillatum. Next base: position 186,263 of record JAPJBO010000030.1, on the reverse strand, counting down.
CACCATCGCACCGCAGTCAGTCTGGCAGTCAGCATAGCATCCAACAGTTCCGTCTTTCTTCTCCTGGCAGGTCGTTCCGATTTGGCAATAGATAATATCACATGTGATTGCCATAGGCAGCGCACCCCGGCTCGACGGGCAAGCCTTGTCTTTGCAAAAGTCGTCTCCACACGTCAAAGTGCCGTCTGTGCACGAACAAGAATTGCAAGAGTTTGGCCCATCACCTTTGCCAGTCCATCCATTCGGCACCACAGCACCACAGTCCGTCTGGCAGTCAGCGTAGCATCCAACAGTTCCGTCTTTCTTCTCCTGGCAGGTCGTTCCGGTTGGGCAGAAGATGGTTGCGCATGTGATTGCCATAGGCAGCGCACCCCGGCTCGACGGGCAAGCCTTGTCTTTGCACAAGTCGTCCCCACACGTCAAAGTGCCGTCTGTGCACGAACAAGAATTGCAAGAGTTTGGCCCGTCACCTTTGCCAGTCCATCCACTCGGCACCATCGCACCGCAGTCAGTCTGGCAGTCAGCGTAGCATCCAACAGTTCCGTCTTTCTTCTCCTGGCAGGTCGTTCCGATTTGGCAATAGATAATATCACATGTGATTGCCATAGGCAGCGCACCCCGGCTCGACGGGCAAGCCTTGTCTTTGCACAAGTCGTTCCCACACGTCAAAGTGCCGTCTGTGCACGAACAAGAATTGCAAGAGTTTGGCCCGTCACCTTTGCCAGTCCATCCACTCGGCACCATCGCACCGCAGTCAGTCTGGCAGTCAGCGTAGCATCCAACAGTTCCGTCTTTCTTCTCCTGGCAGGTCGTTCCGGTTGGGCAGAAGATGGTTGCGCATGTGATTGCCATAGGCAGCGCACCCCGGCTCGACGGGCAAGCCTTGTCTTTGCACAAGTCGTCCCCACACGTCAAAGTGCCGTCTGTGCACGAACAAGAATTGCAAGAGTTTGGCCCGTCACCTTTGCCAGTCCATCCACTCGGCACCATCGCACCGCAGTCAGTCTGGCAGTCAGCGTAGCATCCAACAGTTCCGTCTTTCTTCTCCTGGCAGGTCGTTCCGATTTGGCAATAGATAATATCACATGTGATTGCCATAGGCAGCGCACCCCGGCTCGACGGGCAAGCCTTGTCTTTGCAAAAGTCGTCTCCACACGTCAAAGTGCCGTCTGTGCACGAACAAGAATTGCAAGAGTTTGGCCCATCACCTTTGCCAGTCCATCCATTCGGCACCACAGCACCACAGTCCGTCTGGCAGTCAGCGTAGCATCCAACAGTTCCGTCTTTCTTCTCCTGGCAGGTCGTTCCGGTTGGGCAGAAGATGGTTGCGCATGTGATTGCCATAGGCAGCGCACCCCGGCTCGACGGGCAAGCCTTGTCTTTGCAAAAGTCGTCTCCACACGTCAAAGTGCCGTCTGTGCACGAACAAGAATTGCAAGAGTTTGGCCCATCACCTTTGCCAGTCCATCCATTCGGCACCACAGCACCGCAGTCCGTCTGGCAGTCAGCGTAGCATCCAACAGTTCCGTCTTTCTTCTCCTGGCAGGTCGTTCCGGTTGGGCAGAAGATGGTTGCGCATGTGATTGCCATAGGCAGCGCACCCCGGCTCGACGGGCAAGCCTTGTCTTTGCACAAGTCGTCCCCACACGTCAAAGTGCCGTCTGTGCACGAACAAGAATTGCAAGAGTTTGGCCCGTCACCTTTGCCAGTCCATCCACTCGGCACCATCGCACCGCAGTCAGTCTGGCAGTCAGCGTAGCATCCAACAGTTCCGTCTTTCTTCTCCTGGCAGGTCGTTCCGATTTGGCAATAGATAATATCACATGTGATTGCCATAGGCAGCGCACCCCGGCTCGACGGGCAAGCCTTGTCTTTGCAAAAGTCGTCTCCACACGTCAAAGTGCCGTCTGTGCACGAACAAGAATTGCAAGAGTTTGGCCCATCACCTTTGCCAGTCCATCCATTCGGCACCATCGCACCGCAGTCCGTCTGGCAGTCAGCGTAGCATCCAGCAGTTCCGTCTTTCTTCTCCTGGCAGGTCGTTCCGGTTGGGCAGAAGATGGTTGCGCATGTGATTGCCATAGGCAGCGCACCCCGGCTCGACGGGCAAGCCTTGTCTTTGCACAAGTCGTTCCCACACGTCAAAGTGCCGTCTGTGCACGAACAAGAATTGCAAGAGTTTGGCCCATCACCTTTGCCAGTCCATCCATTCGGCACCATCGCACCGCAGTCCGTCTGGCAGTCAGCGTAGCATCCAACAGTTCCGTCTTTCTTCTCCTGGCAGGTCGTTCCGGTTGGGCAGAAGATGGTTGCGCATGTGATTGCCATAGGCAGCGCACCCCGGCTCGACGGGCAAGCCTTGTCTTTGCACAAGTCGTTCCCACACGTCAAAGTGCCGTCTGTGCACGAACAAGAATTGCAAGAGTTTGGCCCGTCACCTTTGCCAGTCCATCCACTCGGCACCATCGCACCGCAGTCAGTCTGGCAGTCAGCATAGCATCCAACAGTTCCGTCTTTCTTCTCCTGGCAGGTCGTTCCGATTTGGCAATAGATAATATCACATGTGATTGCCATAGGCAGCGCACCCCGGCCCGACGGGCAAGCCTTGTCTTTGCAAAAGTCGTCTCCACACGTCAAAGTGCCGTCTGTGCACGAACAAGAATTGCAAGAGTTTGGCCCATCACCTTTGCCAGTCCATCCATTCGGCACCATCGCACCGCAGTCCGTCTGGCAGTCAGCGTAGCATCCAGCAGTTCCGTCTTTCTTCTCTTGGCACGTCGTTCCGGTTGGGCAGAAGATGGTTGCGCATGTGATTGCCATAGGCAGCGCACCCCGGCTCGACGGGCAAGCCTTGTCTTTGCACAAGTCGTTCCCACACGTCAAAGTGCCGTCTGTGCACGAACAAGAATTGCAAGAGTTTGGCCCGTCACCTTTGCCAGTCCATCCACTCGGCACCATCGCACCGCAGTCAGTCTGGCAGTCAGCATAGCATCCAACAGTTCCGTCTTTCTTCTCCTGGCAGGTCGTTCCGATTTGGCAATAGATAATATCACATGTGATTGCCATAGGCAGCGCACCCCGGCTCGACGGGCAAGCCTTGTCTTTGCAAAAGTCGTCTCCACACGTCAAAGTGCCGTCTGTGCACGAACAAGAATTGCAAGAGTTTGGCCCATCACCTTTGCCAGTCCATCCATTCGGCACCACAGCACCACAGTCCGTCTGGCAGTCAGCGTAGCATCCAACAGTTCCGTCTTTCTTCTCCTGGCAGGTCGTTCCGGTTGGGCAGAAGATGGTTGCGCATGTGATTGCCATAGGCAGCGCACCCCGGCTCGACGGGCAAGCCTTGTCTTTGCAAAAGTCGTCTCCACACGTCAAAGTGCCGTCTGTGCACGAACAAGAATTGCAAGAGTTTGGCCCATCACCTTTGCCAGTCCATCCATTCGGCACCACAGCACCGCAGTCCGTCTGGCAGTCAGCGTAGCATCCAACAGTTCCGTCTTTCTTCTCCTGGCAGGTCGTTCCGGTTGGGCAGAAGATGGTTGCGCATGTGATTGCCATAGGCAGCGCACCCCGGCTCGACGGGCAAGCCTTGTCTTTGCAAAAGTCGTCCCCACACGTCAAAGTGCCGTCTGTGCACGAACAAGAATTGCAAGAGTTTGGCCCATCACCTTTGCCAGTCCATCCATTCGGCACCACAGCACCGCAGTCCGTCTTGCAGTCAGCGTAGCATCCAACGGTCCCGTCTTTGTTTTCCTGGCACGTCGTCCCGTCTTGACAGTAGATAGTCGCGCACGTAATTTGCGCCGCTGCGAGTGCTGCCAGGGACAACGCACAACACGAGCGGATCATTGTTCGGTTGGTGTATTCTTTGGAGTAGAGTCTAGGAGGATTCGAAGTCACCAAGGCAAGAACGAGAAAGATCACCAATCAGATTGCAAACTAGACGGTGCAGTCCACCACCAGAAGTTGGACTTGGACACCTTCTCATGGTGGACAAAAAAGGCTCCGTACACCAAGGACTAAGCCGCTTAGGTGGCTAACACAACTAATATCGATGTAACGTCGTCGGTCACGTGTTGAAAGGAGATGGCTCAAGCTCACTGATCTTGGGTGCCCTCAGAATGCTGCGAAAACTGATGACGACGGCTCCGAAAGCCCCACAACTGGGCGGCTCTCAACGTGAGAGCTCGTGAGATTCATCGAGGGTCCACTAGGCAAAACGAACGAACTTCAGGTTCACTTGGGCTGGCTGGCGGGGAAAATCTTTCTGGTGGAGTGACCTCCTGGGATAGCCTATTCTCTCACACAGGGTGGCGATCTCGGGGGGCTACCCCATCGTACGTTAGACCCTTGGAACGGCCAGGGTGATTTGGCCTTGTTTTCGCATTCTGCAGCCGTTATTTCAGCCTAAACGAGCGTCCGACCAGTTTTCCCGCCCTTTCGGAGCATTTCATGGGCACCCGACCCAAGTGGTAGTTTTGGGCTGCTGGGGGCCCCCCTTTTTAAAAACCCAGGGGTCTTTTAGGGTCCTTTCAGGGTCCTTTTAGGGTCCTTTTAGGGTCCTTTTAGGGTCCTTTTAAGGTCCTTTTAGGGTCCCGGCGGTTTGGCGACACATTCTGCGGGCGTTTTATGAACCCACACCGGTGTGGATCAAACTTTCCTGGGGTTTCCGATTGTTCTTGGGTTCCCTGTGTGGTTGTGTCCTAGTCGGGCTGTTTTTGTGGCTGCGGTTTGGGTTTTGATGTTTTCCCTTAAGGAATTGCCTAGGAATTGGCTTGTGGGTGATGTGGTCCTTGTGTTCGCATTCTGCAGCCGTTATTTCAGCCTAAACGAGCGTCCGACCACTTTTCCCGCCTTCTTGGACCATTTCATGTCACCCGAGTGGTAGGTTTCGAGTTTTGGATTTTTTGGTGACGCCCCGCCTGAGTCTGCTGTTTTCCTTCGGGAATTGCCTCGTGGGTTTTTTTGCATTCTGCAGCCATTATTTCAGCCTAAACGAGCATCCGACCAGTTATTTTGGATTTCCCGAGCATCTTAGGACCAGGTTCCTAGTTTTGGGCTGCTGGGGGCCCCCCTTTTTTTTTTGGAAAAACAGGGTCCTTTAGGGTCCTTTTAGGGTCCCGGCTGTTTGCGGACACATTTTGCGGGCGTTTTATGAACCCACACCGGTGTGGATCAATGCAGGAGTGAGTAGCCGACGGAGAATTCTTCGTTTTTACGTGGTGCCCCAACTTTCCAGCATGCTACGGCTTGAATGCAACCGCCCGTGTTGTTGACTTGCCTCCTCAGGGGGAAACTGACGAAAACACGTGGCCGGGGTTTCGCCCGACGCGATTGCAAGAATGGAAGAACAAAGCATTCGCAGTGAACAATTCTCGGTGAGATTGCTCTCTTTTTTTTTTTCATTTTTGCGAACATTTTTCTTTTTTTTTTTTTTAGAAAAGCGAAACTGCATGTAACTTTATATATTCATGTGTGCTATTTTCCTCTCCTGACTAGCAAGCAGGGGGCGGGGCTGGAGCACCAAGGCTCCTATCCTCCGCAGGGCCCCCACTCACGGGAATAGTAGAGAACCTCGTGATGTCGAGACAGCATGATCGTTTGCGCAGAGGTGGTAAATCATCATCATCTCTTGACTAGACAGTCTTTTCCCGACCAACAACGACATGCCAAAAAATAGTGGATCGCTACCACAGGTTCTTAGAGCGAAGGGTCGCTTGAGTGTTCTCGACTATTCCCTGCAGGATACGAAAAACAGTGTCGAAATGAACACGAAAGAAAGAGGAAAGAAGAAGAAGAAGAAGAAGAAGAAGAAGAAGTAAAAAAAAGGAGTGCATCACAGCGGATTCTGGCGAGCTTCGGACAGGGCTTTGCTTCTCCGATGCACGTCTAGGGTCGGCCAATAATAATAGAGACCCGTTCGTTCAACGGGTCTGGGTCGCTGTGGTCAGCCACTAATAATAGAAGGTCTCGCTGGACGGTCACAATTTCTGCAGGTATTCGTCCATCGGCACGCCCCTGCTACCGCAAACGACGTACCCATCCCGGCCTATTAGGTCTTGAAAGCCTGCAGCAGATGAATCTCGAGCGCATAGCGTCAAGCCAGCATAATGTTTTTCTTCGTGCACGAAGAAAGTTGAAGTATGGCTAAAGATAAAGTGGTGTCACCTGAGGGGGTAATCTCAGGGCCGCCCACGTGATAAGCCGTTAAGCATTGAGTTCTTTTAAGTACATGAACCACATGGATTAGCATGCACCGTTAAGCAGCGGCTGCCGGCTTATCCCGTGACACCAAAGAAGAGAGAGAAGAAAGGGAGCACCCTCCAGACTTGCTGGAAGCGATGCATCTTGCGTGTGCTAGCCTTTTTGGTGTCGTTCGACGTTTCTTCGGCTCGCGCCAGCCCATAGCCCGCAAGAATTCCACAGAGACTTGTCTGTACGCACAGAATAGACAAAAAAGAAGGGGGAAAAAACAGACGATCATGTGTTTTTCTTTACTTCTTCGACGGAGAGAGACCCCCCCCTCATCCTGCTACCAACACCTGTTCGGCATCGAAGTGACAGCGAGAAAGATAGGGGGGGGACCCCTCCGCAGCAAAAAAAGGAACCATCTGGAGAAACGGAAAGGGGGTGCGGGGGGAAGGTTTAAAGGTATCTAGAGGGGGCTCATGCGTGCGGGGTGCACTCTCTAATCCCTGACGGGAAGGACGTGAGCTGCTTATTTGCCCGGGAACTGGGCGTTCTTCTGCTGCTCGAGGAGCTCTTGGAACTTCTGCTTGAAGTGGGCCGAGTGGTCACGCATCTTCTTGTTGAACTTGTCGGTGTGCTCCTTGATCATCTTCTCGAACTTGTCGTAGTGCTCCTTCATTTCCGGCGACAGGGTCGACTCGTCGGGCTTGTCGGCGAAGAACTTCTTGTTCTGCTCTTCCATCTTCTTCGCGAACTCGGCATCGAGTCTGTCGAGCTTGTCGCTGAACTCCTGGTACGTCGTGCACATTTTCGAGGGATGAAGATAGAGGGGTGGGCGAGGGTAATCCTGCGGGTTTGTGAGCCGGTTCAGATCTCTCTACGTTCTGACACCGAAAAACCGTCACGGTTCAAAACGTTACTCACGGTCCACCATCCAAAACACAGATTCGCCTGCTGCTGGCTCTCACGGATAGACTGGCTTGAGAACCTGGCTACGATTGATATCCAGTTTGTCCTGGCCGAGGCACACTGATTCGGCACACTGATTCTGTCGCCTGGCGCAGACTGCCACGGAACCAAATGGTGCCGACCGTATGTCAAAGGCCCGCCGCTCCGGGTCCAGGAACGTGACGATCAGCCACGGCTTGCAAAGTTTGAGTCGAAGGCAGCACAGTGCTACAACCCCGTCCGCTTTGCCCTGTGGCTGACCGGGGCCTTGACGAGCTTGTTGTTCAGCGCGAGCGCCAAGCCCGAAAGAAGGTGCGCCAAGCCTTGATGCTTTAGTTTGGGAAGTCGGCCGCCACTTGACCCGTGGCTCTGCACACCCGGCTGAAATGAGTGGAAACGCAAGGAGTGGTAAGAGCGCGGGCAAGGTCACTACAGCTCGAGAAAGATGGCAAGCCGGTCGGTCCCGTTCCAGGCCCGCAGGTGAGGCGAGATAGGGGGTGGATGGGAAGGGGCTAGCACGCCTGCGTTCTGCGGAGGGTGGTTCCCCTGCACGGCTTTCCCGCGAGGATCGTCGGAATAGGAGTAATTAGTACGAAGACGGGCTTCGAGGTTTTTTTTTTTTTAAGCTTTTTCTCTTTTTGGGTTCTTTCTCTTCGTTTGCGCTAGTTTGCCGGTTGTCGGAGGGAGGCGGTTATCAATGCTCCCAGAGGACATCAAGTTCCGGGAAAGCTAGCAGTAATCCCGTTTTTGAAGTGTAAAGTAGTCTCTTGGCCAACGAAGACAGCAGAAACCCTGCTCGTCAGCGCGGGTGCATAGAATCCTCCCCTCCCCGGTGAATGTCACCACTCGTGTTGTTGAGTGAAGGTAAGCCTGAAAACCCGGACTCTTTGAACCTCCGAAACCTTTGTGTGCCTCTTGTCCTGTGCTCGACGAGCTGAATGGCTGTACGAGCATGGCAGTGTCGGTTCGCGGTCTGCAGGACGTCGGCCATCATCCACTTCATGACGCGCATTCGGTGCACAGCCGCGGTTAGCTGCAGACACGGAAGCGTGGTATGCCGTCGTGGGCAGTAGATATATGCGTTTCGCGCACGAGGTCGTGTGGCCACGCGTCGTTTTGCGTTTTTCGTCGAAGGCGCGCACGCGACTGGACGTGCCGCTACATGCCCATGAGCAACGCAACCGCGTCATCCACTCGCCAACCGCAAGCTTCTAGCACAGACCGAACGGAGTCTGGATCAACGTCCGCGCCGACAACACCGCGCACTTGCTCAATCTGTTCGTGGATTATTGCGTGAGCAGGGTGGGCGGAGCGAGAGCATCTGCTACAGCAGTGAGAGAGAAACGCAACGCAAAACGTACTCTTTTCCAGCACGCGACATTCAGCGATTTTTCTCTCTACGAACTTCGCCTCCTGTTGACGAGCGATGCTGGCCGTACCATTTCCTCCTGTGCTCAACGTCGTACTGGTCCTGTCTGCACCCGACTGTTGGCAGGACAGCAGCGTGAGTCTGATTTGGCACGCGGCTCTTCGTAGCCAATGCTATCAGCACAAGTAATCCGTATTGCGAGTCGCTTGGACGCACTGATGATTGCATTCTTGCTACGGTGACAGTCTGCGAAGTAAACTGCGCAGAGCACAGTTTCGGGTGGGGGGCGGCAGACCTTTTCCTGCGCATCGGAGTCTGTTGGCACGAACGTTTCCACATCGTCGCACGACTGCTGTTTGATTGAAAGAAGAGTGAAGATTGAGTTCGAGTGAACCGAGCACAACGTGCGCGAAGAAATGTGAAAACGGGTTTTTGCCTAGAGGCTTTTCGTGCTATTCTGCTTCGATTGCTATTGATGGGGCATGCAGGCCTGATGAAAGTAGGCGTGTATGCTTGCTGTTTGTTTCCCGGGGGTGCTATGTTCCCAGCGGCGTATGTGTGCGCTTGACTGGGCGCGAAAACACAAAAGGGCTTGGGATCCAGCTAGGGGTGTGAAACCTGTCTCTCTCTCATCGTACCCGCGGTGGCGATTGCACGCAATCACTGGATCTAGATCTTGCTCGCCTCGGCTCTCATCCGCATTGCTCTTAGCAAACCGCCACCTAACTACGTTTGCTGAGCATCTCATCTGTCTCGTTGCCATTTCGAATCATTGAGGGAACTCCGCTGCAAAAAGTTAAGACGCACCAGGATTTCTCTGAGCCGGATCGTAAGACCGGGTGAAGGTACACGGGGCCTTTGATGCCTTTGTCACAGAAGTTAACCATGGCCTGGCCTGGGCATAACTGTGCTCGACACACCAGAAGGACAGTCGGCCGCGGTGATGGCAACGTCCGGTCGAGCTGAGCAATCCGGCCTCGATCCGTGGGAGGCGCTGGGGGAAAGGGACACAGAAAGCAGACCATCCATTGCTCACCGGGTGCTGACAACCGAGGTCTCGTTGCACTGGGCGCATCGCTATTGGGACATGGCCGCTGTGTGTGTGAAAATGGGCTTCCTAACACATGCGGTACACACAAAGGACGCGTGCATGCACTCAGTATATCGTACATCCACCGCGAGGCCCGGACGAACCCTGTCCTCCTGGCGATCATTCCATGACGCTACGGCTTCTTGCGCCTTCCCAGAGCAGGGGACCCCGACAAACCCGTCCCAATTGTTAATGCTCGGAATGGCTGAGTCGCACCCCTTGCAAAATAGATAGAAGAGAAAAACGGGTTTAGTCCCGGGCGGCACACCTGCTCCAAAGTATATCGGCGGGTGACCTCGACCTTTTAGGCCGAGGTAAATACCCAACGCTCCTGCAAATTTTCCCTCTCTCTTTCTCTTGCGCATTATTGTGATTCCCAATCGATCAATCGATCTGACATGAAGCGCATTGTTCTCCATTGGTTCCCCCTTTTTAACTCTGCCGTAGCTGCCAATGAAACATTCCTTACACGTGCTTGTACAAAAAATGTACACAGCGGGTGTGGGAGAAGCATGATGGGACACGTGCTTGTACAAAAAATGTACACAGCGGGTGTGGGAGAAGCATGATGGGAAACTAGAGATTTTGTTGACCGCGCCGAACACAAATCCCCGACATGGCAAACTGGTTGATTGGATCCACTTGTATTTTCCTTGTCGTTTTTCTGGTTCGAAATTCGGATCAACCCCCACAACACACGTTGTCGACGACTGTATTAGCCCGACTACTAATAACTACAACCCGGATCAAAAAGAGAAAAAGGGCGCACCTTCCCGTCGGCGGCGCCGTCAGCGAACAGCCCCGGGTTTTCCTGCATGCGCTTGCGCAGCTCCTCGTTCTCGTTGGCGAGGTCCCAGGCCTTCGAGAGGTGGTCCTCGGAGTGCTCGGGCGCGGCGTCTTTGCGGGGCATAGACGGGGCGGAGAGCGGCGCGAAGTCGTCGTGGTGGTTGCTGGGGTCGCTCTCGGCGTCGTCGGACTCGGAGTCGTCGCCGCGCTCGGACGCGTCGTCAACCTCCGGGTACCGCTTCTGCACGAGGATCCTCGACCGGTGCAGCGACTTGCTGATCTCGTCGTCGGGGGACAGCTCCTGCGGCTTGGGAAACACGGTCAAAAGCATCACGTTCGGCAGCGTCACGACGTCGTCGACGACCCAATCGGACGCGACCATCGCGAATTCGACCATGTCCCGCACCTTCCTCCCCGCGGTGAACGACCCGTCGACCTGCGAGCCGTCGGGAAAGGTGAGCTTCACCGCCACGTCACCCTTCCGCCGCAGGACACCCGCGTCTTCGAGCTCGCACCGCAGCATCGCGATGCGGTTGAGCTTCGCGACCCGCGCCTTCTCGGCGAGGGCAGACTCTCGGTCGGTCTTCTTCTTCTCGTTCTCGCGGATCTTCGCCTCGACGGTTTCGAGGCGCTGCGTCTTGTCCTCGGCGTCTTCGAAGTCGGGCGCCGGCACGAACGTGACCTTGCACTTGATCTCCTGCGTGAAGTCGGCAGAGATCAGCCGAACGGCTCCGGGGGGGTACACGTCAAGGACCTCCATCATGTGCACTCGGTCGGTCCCTGGGACGCGGATGCGGACGCCGCTGTGGGCGGTGAGCGCAGTGAGCTTCGAGTTTTCGAAGGCGCTGTTGAGCCCCGCCTCGTCCTTGATGTCCTCGTAGAACCCGTTTCCCCGCGGCTGGAGCAGCGCGCGGCGCGCGGCCTGCAGCGACACACAGCGCACGGTGCACGGCGGCGCCGCCGAGAGCGAGAACCGGAACTCCTCCATGACCCAGTCGGGAACGATCACCGTGTCCTGCGGCACGTAGTCGATGAACGCGAACGCGTCGCTGATGCCGGCGTGTCGGACCTGCCCGTTGTGTGACTGGATTTCGAAGATGAGCGGCAGCTCGTTCTGCTCCGCGTAGAGCTCGTTCATGAGGGCGGGCGAGAACGAGATCCGGTCGCTGAGCTGCAGCTTTTCTTGGACCTCCTTCGAGATGGTGCTCGCGGCCTTCATCACCATCTGCCGCTCGAATTTGTTGACGGTCGGGAAGTCCTGCTTCTGAAACGAAACCGGATCCTGGTCGAACGGCTTCTCGTGGTACGGCCGGATGGTCCTCCGGGGAACATCGACCTCCGCCCCGCTGCCGAGCAGCTTCATCGTGACGTCTTGGATGACGTCGCGCATGGTGAGGAAGCTGTTCCAGTCCACGCTGAGGAGCGGCGTGTTGAGCTTCCCGCCGAAGCTGACGAAGTTGCAGCTTTCGAAGGCGATTCGGGGCTCGGCGATGGTTACCTCGGGGGGATAGTTTGGGTACGCCTTCGAAAAGTGCACCCGGACGTCCATCGCCTTCTTCGCGGGGTCCGCCAGGCGCTGGGCGTAGGCTTCGATCCCCTTCTGTATCGGAGTGTCCGGTTTGAACTTGATGCGGAGCCTCCACCGCATCAGGTCCTTGTCGATCAGCTCCACCGACTCCACATCGCGGCCGACCAGTTGCTCGGTCTCGCGCAGCTCCTGCACGATCCGTGCCTTGCACTTGTCGTCGGCCATCCTGCCCTCTTCCGTCCGCAGGCGAGTCCAGCCCCCACAAAAAGCTTGCGCCTTTCGTGTGCGATCGAAGATGGTGCGCAGCCTTTTTTTTTTTTGCTTTCTTTGCTTCTCGAACCGCAGTCCCCTCCACTCCCCCCCAACCCGCGAGGTAAAACGCGCGGACTGCCTGTTGTGATGTTCGTCGTGTGTGCGTGTGTGTGTGTGGACTCTTCGAGAGGCTCGATTTAGGTTCTGTGTAAACGTACGCGCCATCCTCCCGAACGAGGGTCCCCACCATTACTCGGTTTGCGTCCCGTAACCACCGATACTTTCGTGCAGCCCGATGTCGAGACCACTCAGGGGCCAAGGTGGCTGAACGTACTCGTGGAAGCGGTGACATATCAGCAGGGTTGCACTTGACACCATCTAGTCACGAGAGAAGGCACGGTCTCACATCCCCCTTTCGCAGAGCTTCGATGCTCACACTGTTTCCTGAGGCATATTTGGGACGCTTCGTCCCCAACGACTTAGCAATTCGCGTGACCCCTTCTTCCGTTTCGGCTAAACTCGAGGGGAACCCTTGTCTTGCCTTTCTCGCGGCTTCGGTGGGTATTTGTGTTCCCAGCGACACCCCAATTTGACACAAGTTACCTTTTTCCGGTTTGCGGTCTTAACTGCTTGCAGTCGTTGGTTGTGCAAAAACTTAAGAAGGTCGCGGGTATTTGTGTTTCCAGCGATACTCGCTCACGCGATGGCGTCCTTTTGCAAATTTTTGGGTTGCTTGGAATCGCTGCTGTTTTTTTCTCGACGTAGTCGTGCTCAATCTGACACAAGTTACCTTTTGTCTGGTTTGCGTTCTAGTCGTTGGTTGTGCGAAAACTTGAGAAGGGAGAGGAGTTGCGACAGGAACATGGAAGAGGGACGCCCGGAAGCGTTCTAAGCGAGGTAAAACCGAAAGCGAAGAAAGAAGGAAAAAGCAGGGGGGGGAGCACCTTTTCCTGTGGTGGCTTCGTATCTTCGTATTGTTTCGCGAGTTCTTCGTTTAGAACTTTGGCTCCTCTAATCGATTGGGGCATCCTCCTTGTGAAAGCGACAACGTATTCGTGTGCGGGAAACCATCCTCTCTGATGCATGGGCATGTTCTTGCTCTGGAATTGTTCCCTTCAGGAACAACTCTACTAGAGTATAGCCATCATTGTTGTTCTCAAACATCCCTTGCGGTCGATGACCGGTTTGCGGCCACAATAATAGTTGCTATTAACAGGTGCGATCAATGACCGCACCACATGGCCTGTCGCTATTCCTATGATCATTTCCGCTCTCGTGATCAATGTTGTCCCTGGGGTCTTGAGCCTGAACGGAGTGAGGTGAAACACAAGTGACGCATAGTAATTTGCTAGTTTTTCAGAAGATTAAGTCAACCTGCGTACTTCTACTTCGGTGATGTAGCTGCCTTCACCTCCACCAGTCTTCCTGAGGTACTAGGGCAATGGAAGGTGAAGCAGCCGGGTGAAGCCTGCCTCACTTCGTGACTGCTACATTCCACCACTGTCGTCAATCGACGACGAAAGGATCCGAACAGTAAAACGCAATCAAACCCTTCGTTGCAGAATTTCCATTTTTTAGCCTTCTCTCGTATCGACTTTTCCCTGCAGATGGGCAACGTGCTTGGTACGGTTGTGTGCGCAACACAGCACCGTCGGCTGTCTGCATCGTGCTTCGGTCGGTCATGAAGGCGGACCGTCATAGTGTAGAACCTGCTTGCGTGTTACAGGACACCGATGCGAGGCTGGTTTGTCAGGCGGCCGTTTGTAGCTCATCACAAACTCGGTCTCGGGGAGAAGGCCCCCCTACAACCGCTAAAACAAGGTTCTGCCTCTGGCAAAAATAATTCAAAAACAATGCGAGGCGGTGTCCAGTGGTTCCTGTGAGGTGGTCCAGGTAACCACTCGAAGCCCGAGCCGGAACTTCGTACGCCACAAAGCAGAGAAACACCATCATCAACAAAGGAGAAATGAGTAGGGGGTGGGGGGAGCGAAAGGGGGGGTACACCGGTGTTGTTAACGATCTAAACAAGCTGAAAAAAGAAAACAAAAGGGAAACAATCGTCTCTCATTTTTTTTCCCGTTCGAGGCATTGAACACGCCTGGCGAAGCGAGGGCGGGGGGTGGGGGAAGCTCTAGCGGGACATTCTCTCTGACTGGAGAGTTGAGAATAGTTGAGTCGCAGCTCTTGGCCGATAGGAGTGAGCGTTTTGCATTAGTCTGAGCCGGTCCGTCCCTTTCTCTTGAAACTGCATCGAAGTGCCTGCCGCTGTTTATCACGGTGAATCACGGTCCACCACGGTCTATCAGGTCCATCCCTAGTCCCTAGAGCTGCATCGAATTGCCCGGTGCTGTATTCTTCGGTCTATCACGGTCTATCAAGAGGGGATGGACCGGCTCATAGTCGCTTTTTTTTCTCACATAAGTCGGTCCCGCTGTCGGTACGGCAGATTTTCCGCCTCCCGCAACCACGAGCAGCAGAAACTCAAGAGGGGTCTAGTCAACTATTCTCTGCAGTATTTGCATACTTTCAAAAGGAATGAAATGCCCTTTTTTTTCCCCCTACGCCGGTCAATGCTTTTCGCATCGCGGGCGGACAGCAGCGCTAAACGAAGTCCGACCTCGCAAAACCGTACTTGCACAAGGAGATGCAGGGTCACGTGTTTGCTAGGCTGCAGAGGAGGACTCAGGTCAAGTTAACACGTGGAAGGAGAGGGGGAAAGCTCAAGGGGTGAATGTTAAATGCTGGACAGAACTATGCCGGCTCGAGGAGAAGTGATAGCGGTTGCGTGAGGGGAGAGAGAAGTCCTGCACCGCAGTATGTTTAAGTCCGAGTTTTCTTCTTATCCGCCACACTGCGTGGACTAAGCGCCTGCGCTGCGAACAGAGATACGAACCGGGTTCACCGTCAGTTGAAGATCGTATGAGTGTTGCCACAGACTCGTTGAGCCCACGGACTCGTTGAGCACCGGCTGGTGGTCCTTTGCCGCCTAGCAATCGGAGCATCGTAGGTATCATGATATTCTGTCTGAAGGAGATGGCGCTGGCTTTCCTTCGGGTCCTTCTGACGTCTGGCGACTTTTTTGTATTTGAAACAGGGCTGTTGCCGTCGCGGGCCCGAGCCTCGCTTCACCGCACGATAAAACCCTCACAAAGGTTTTACATCAACGGCGGCCCTGGGGGAGTGGAGCTTCCACTCGACCCGGCGGACACGTAGCAGAAACGAGGCCGCGCGCAGGCAAGGAAAGCCCTGCAATGGCTGAGCATCGGGACGCTCGTAAAAACCCCCGTACACGCGAGAGTAGGAGGAAAGGAAAACTAAGAGAGTTTTTCGTTGATCGCACTGCATCCTGAACTCAAAACCCGTGGTTGCAGGTGGCGATTGCTCATGTTAAGAGGTCCTCGGGTAGTCACACGTACAAAAGGACTGGCTTCAGTCATCGGGCAGTTTGTTTGTGCGCACTTCCTTCAAACCTGTTTTGTTCATCTAACGGGGGTAGTACGCTGCCATCGATCTGTTTTTGTTCTTGACAAATTGCATTTGTTCGACACAAAAACATGAAGTCGGGAGAACAGCTTTGCTAATCTGCTGTAGCTACACGTTCACCGTGCCCGGTCCACCCCGGTGACAGGTGTGGGAGGTAAGATGGAATCGTGGCAACCACGAAACCTGCCGTGTCTTGATCTCAATAGCGAGCCGTGTGACGTTTGGACACCGTCTGCACTTGGGTGGAGGTTCTTGCCAATCTGGACGGCCTCCACGGTGAGGGGGGGAACGAAAGAACAGGAACACGGCGGCCGCCAGTCTTCCCTTTCTAGATCCGCCGCCCCCCACCCCCGAACGGTGAGACGACAACTTATATAGATAAAACTCAAAGGCAAAGGAGAAGCGGAGGAAGCTTGGAAAACGACAACAATCTAGCCGGGACACCGGCACCGAGGTGGCGGCGACGGGGGAGGAGACAGGGGGCAGAGGGGAAGGGAGAAGGGCACACCGCACGGATGAAGTGCGGCTTCTAAGTATTAAGATACGTGTTGAGTGTTGTCTTTAATTGCGTTGAGCGACGTGCGTCGTCAACCATGAGTTAACGATGCGATCTTCGTTTTTTTATGTTGTGTGCGTGCGTGCGCGCGGGTGTGTTCACTGCTTGGTAGAGAGGCTTCACCGGGGTTCGAGGACTTTCACAGAAAGTGATGAAAAAGCCAAAATCGAGGTGCACTACTGCTCGGTACGGGGTTCGAGGACTTTCCACAGAAAGTGATGAAAAAGCCAAAATCGAGGTGCACTACTGCTCGGTACGGGGTTCGAGGACTTTCCACAGAAAGTGATGAAAAAGCCAAAATCGAGGTGCACTACTGCTCGGTACGGGGTTCGAGGACTTTCCACAGAAAGTGATGAAAAAGCCAAAATCGAGGTGCACTACTGCTCGGTACGGGGTTCGAGGACTTTCCACAGAAAGTGGTGAAAAAGCCAAAAGCGAGGTGCCAAGGGCAGCCGGGTGTCAACAATTTTGTGTGCCAAAATGCGAGTCCCGCGAGGACAGAAGGGTGGGGTGGATAGATGCCGCGCACTCTTGACTGTGGGTATCGTTTTGCCCAAGGCCTGCGCAGATGTCCTTCGAAGCCTGGACCGACGCCTCGTGCCTCGCTCTAGTCGATGTCGTTCAAGTCTGCCGCGCAGGTGTTGCTCAACGGGGAGCTCGAGGGGTTGGCAGATGTCGCCTGCGGCTGCGCGGCGGGCGTGGGTTGACCCGCCGGTGATGCTGAAGGAGCTGGCTCCGCTGAAGCACTTTCCGCCGCGTCCGGCTCTTCGTGGCCAGCGTTCTCTGCCGCGACCGCGGTAAACGACTTCGCCGGCGAGGCGTTGCTTGCGCTGCTCAAATCACTATCGAGCTCGGTTACGTAGGACTCGACGGTTACCGGATCCAAGTCAACGGGACCCTCATAGTATCTGTGTTTTGGTGGATGGTGTTTGTTTGCTGCTGTGCGAAGGGGAAGTCCAACACGCAGGAAATCTAGTTCGCGCCACCACGAGGTAGCTGACGAATCCGGTTCGCTACGTTTCCGTACCGTACCTTGTTCGTTCGACAGAGGCCGTTAGCAGAGCTAGTTCGACGCGTCGAAATTCCAATGTGACTTTCGCGGAGCGTACACATGCGAGCACGTTGCTGGACACTGCTGCCTCCTGTGTCACCTCTGTGACACCTTCGCCGACGGTGCGGTGGTCTGCACCACCTGTCGTTCAGCGGCGTGCAATGCTGTAGCTGCTCTGCCCCGTGTGTGCGTGTGCATGGACGAGGAGGAAATATTAGTTCGAAACTGAGTTCAATTGGTTCAATCAAGGTCTTCTTCGAAGGGGGGATTGGCATACTTGTTGTGCTTCGAGGACGACGAGAACGGAGCCTCGCGCGACGACGACGCTTTCTTGGCGGAGCTGCGCGGAGCGGAGTGCAGGCTCTCGTTGGCCGCGGTCCGGTAGTGCTCGGGGTTGTACGCGGCCGCCCGCTTCGCCCCCGACGAAAGCGGCGGCGAAGCATGCGCCGCCGCGCGCTGCGCCGGCGGCGACGGGGCCGCGGCAGCGTCGCTGGGGGGAGCCTGCGGCTGCTGCTGCTGCTGCTGTTGGTGGTGGTCCTGCTGCTGCTGCTGCTGCCGTTGGTGGTGTTCCTGCTGCTGCTGCTGCTGTTGGTGGTGGTCCTGCTGCTGCTGCTGCTGCCGTTGGTGGTGTTCCTGCTGCTGATGCTGCTGTTGGTGGTGGTCCTGCTGCTGATGCTGGGGGTCCTGCGGCTGGTGTTGTTGCTGCTGCTGGGGTCGGGTGCAGGGGTTCGCCCAGGGCGCGGCCGGGCACGCGTAGGCGGCGGCGAGGTCTTCCTCGGACGTGTCGTTGTCGGTGGTCTCCGGGGCGGCGTCGTCGAAGTCGATGTGCTCCTTGAACCGCCCCCTCGCCGCCGGCTCGCCCTTCTGCCGCGCGCCCGCGAACGGGTCGTCCGACGCGACGGAGCTGTCCAAGTCGAGCACCCGCGTCGTGTTCGAATCCAGCGACACGTCGTCGGGCGCCTGCCCCGCATGCTCCCTCTCCGCCCCCCGAGCCGGCGGCGCCGTGCTCTTGCCGTACAACTCGCTCGCCGCCGCCTGCGGCCGCTGCGCGTCCCCGAGGTTGAGGCCGCCCGCCAGCCCCCGGTACCCAAACAGCCCGCCCGCGAACCCCGGTGCCCGGCCGTTCTCGCCCGTCGCCGCGCCGTAGCCCTTGGCGGGGCCGTTGGCGCTGGCGTACCCGGGGTGCGGGGCGGGTTCCCCCTGCTGCGGCTGCGCCGCCTTGAACGACGCCTGCGGCCGCCCGTAGCTCTTCTCGAACCCGGCGCCCGCCGGCTGCTCCCCGACACCGTGCTGCGCCGGCCGGAAAGCAGCCGGGTCGGCGCCCCGGTAGCTGGGCTGCGCCTCCTTCTGCAGGTCCGCTTGCTCCTGCTGCTGCTGCTGCTGCTGCTGGTGGTGGTGGGCGTCCTCTTCAAGCCTGCGGAGGACGGAGATCTTACCCTCGAGCCCTTGCTGCTGGCGCCGGACCTCCTGAGCGAGCTCGACCAGCCGCGCCTCGTCGTCGTAGATCTCGCGCTTCTTGTGGGCCAGCGCGCGCTCCTTGTCCTCGAGGCTGCGGGCCCACGTGGCCACGTCCTCCCGGTCGTACTCGGCCGCGGCCGCCAGCTTCTCGCGGGCTTCCAGCTCGAGCCCCCACGACGCCAGCTTTTGCTGCCGATCGTCGAGATACCGCGACTCCTCTGCGTGCTTCTCCTGCCGCTTGAGCATGTCCTGCTCGCGGCAGGAGAGCACCTGGGCGCGGACGTCGGCTGTGCCGAGTTCGCGGTTGAGCTCTTCCTCCTTCTTGAGGATCCGGTCGCTCTTCGCTTCGAGCAGGTCGAAGAGGCCCTGCGCGTCGTGCGCCTTCTGCTCGATGACCGACGCACGCTCGGCGAGCGCCTCTTCGCGGGACTTGATTTCGGCGACGGCGGACGCGAGGTTGAGTTCGCGGATTTCGAGGTCCTTTTCGCGGGCTTCGAGGGTGTCTGCCCGCCAGGCGTGGCGGTCGGCGTCGGCGGCTTGGGTCCGGGCCTCGGCGGAGGTGGCTTCGACCTCGCGGCGCTTGACGGTGTCAAGGCGGTACTGGTACTCGGCCTCCGCCTTCTGGAGCCGCTCGTGCTGCGCCTGCAGCACGCCGGACCACTTGCGCAGCTCGTCCATCTGCTTCTCGAGCGCGCTCTGGTGGTTGTTGTGCAGCCACGACAGCTGCTGCTCGCGCTTGTGCAGCGTCCGCTCGCGGTCGCCGAGGTCGCGCTCCTTGCGCGACAGGAAGCTGCCCTTGGCCACGGGGTCCGCGGGCGCCGCGGCGGCGGCGGCGGCGGCGCGCAGCCCGCTGCGAGGGGAGCCGGCGGTCGGGTAGCTCGAATGCTCGCGGAGGGGGCTGTACTCGGCGGGCGCCGCCCGCGCGTGGCTGGCGGCGGCGGGCCGGTGGAACCCGTCGTCGGCGGCTGCAGCCGCCGCCGCCGCCGCCCTCGGAACCGACTTGGGCTGGGCCGCTGCTTGCGGCGCGTACCGTTGCTCGTGAAGCTGCTGGAACGACGCGTTCGACGCGCTCTCGTGCCGGCGGTGGTACTGGTGGGCCCCCGGCTGCTGCTGCTGCTGCTGCTGCTGGTGGTGGGAGCGGGTCGTGTCGTACCGGGGGCTGGTAGACTCAGGGGGCGAAGTGCTTTCTGGGTCGCGAACGGGGTGGCGGGCGTGGGCGGCCGGTTCCTGCTTGCGGGCATGGGCGGGCATTGCGACGGGCTTCGCTACGAAGACGCCGGTCGTCAGCTGCGGCTCGTCCGCGAAGGTGGTGAGGTGCGGGGCGTACTCTACCGGCGGGTTCTGCAGGTCGGGGTCCCCGGCCATGCTGTGGGACGACGAGCCCAGCAGCTCGGCGATCTCGTCGTCCGGCGAGAGGGCCGCGGCGCCCTGCTGCGGGTTCCGCGGCGCCGCGCGCACGCTCGGCTGCTGGTCGAACTCGAGCTCGGGCGACATCATATTCCGGCTCCTCCACCTGTCCGTCAAGCCCGCGGCGTCCGCGCCGTAGTACTGCCCGTACTGCGGCGGCATCACGCTTCCCAGCCCGTCGGGGCCCTTCGTCGGCATGTTCGCGTTCTTTGTGTGCCCTGTTTTTTTTTGTTGCGTTGTGCTGGCGATGACGCTTGCGCTTGGCATACTACGATGCACATGGAAAAAAACAGGCCCGGGGCTGTCACAGGCGGATACAGTCTATCAGCCGGGGGTGGACGGCTCTGCATTGGAGGTAAGATGGCAAACTGGGCCCGTGACGTGGTGCGACCGGTGGGTTCTGCAGGTCGGAGTCTCCGGCCATGCTGTGGGACGACGAGTCCAGCA
Organism: Diplonema papillatum; assembly: GCA_030068145.1. NCBI lineage: Eukaryota > Euglenozoa > Diplonemea > Diplonemida > Diplonemidae > Diplonema > Diplonema papillatum. The sequence continues at coordinate 165,699 of JAPJBO010000030.1, read as the reverse complement.
GCTCGGCGATCTCGTCGTCCGGCGAGAGGGCCGCGGCGCCGCGCGCACGCTCGGCTGCTGGTCGAACTCGAGCTCGGGCGCCATCATATTCCGGCTCCTCCACCTGTCCGTCAAGCCCGCGGCGTCCGCGCCGTAGTACTACCCGCACTGCGGCGGCATCACGCTTCCCAGCCCGTTGGGGCCCTTCGTCGGCATGTTCGCGTTTTTTGTGTGCCCTGTTTTTGTGGGCCTGGCTGACTACCTCATTCTCCTGCCGGTTTCGAAGCTGAAAGGCTCTGGACTTCAGAACAAGTAGGCAAGGGATATCGGCAAACTGGACCTGAGACGTGACTACTGCCTGCAGATCGTCTCGATGGACGCTTCAGATACACGTATCACCTTATCAATCGAGACCTCTGCGCCTACCGCAAGTCCAACGTGACGGCAAGGCATGGCTCGATGTCACTAAGACACCGCCCTCTCGCGCTTTTGCGTGTCCACAGCAGGTTCGAAGTGGGGAAAAGAAACGCAAGAAGGCAAGCAGGGGTAGAATAATACGAGCCAAAAATGGTGTGACCAGCGGTCTTCTTGCACTATTTTTCCCCGGGTGTGTGTGTGTGTGTGTGTGTGTGTGTGTGAGCGTGTGTGCATTGCCGATCAATCGGAGTTTGCGAACTGGCTCTCGCACATGCGGCGGCGAACAGAACCCTGTTCTTCATAGAGACTTGCGCTCCAACGGTGAGTGCAAGAAATCCCGTCATCGGATTGGCCCCCTTTGACTGTTGAACACACGCCAGAGCGTACCGGAAACAGATGTTCGCCGTGGAAGATAAATCGTGGACTGAGAAGGCCACGATTCAAAGCCCAAGCCTGAACTGATGTGCTGGATAGGCGCACGCTGCGACTCGGCGCAACGGGCGTCTTGGTGCCTCTGGAATGGTAGGTGCCGCCCATACAACACAAGTGCCGACGCGGCCGAACTATCGGAACAACACAGAAACTTGTCGAAGAGAGCCTGCAACAGCAGTATGGTGAGCCACCAAACGAGTTGCATGTATCACGTTGTTGACGAGCTGCAGGCGGATACCCGCTCGCAGAAAAAAACAGGCCTTCACGACCAAAGCATGCCCAACGTGTAGCAGCCGTCAATTGGGAAGCTCGTTCCCGCAGGCTATCGCGGTTTGCACCTTTTGAGAACCGAGTGGCACGGCCAGGTTCTCCAAGAGTGCAAGGGAAGCAAAAGTGTGGAAAGACGAACTCTGCAATTGAGATAGAAATAGTACACGAAAACCGGGGGTGTGGGGGGATGTAAGGGTATGGGCTCGTCATCGTGCCCCATTCCGTCTTCAGGGTATGGGCTCGTCATCGTGCCCCATTCTGTCTTCAGGGTATGGGCTCGTCATCGTGCCCCATTCCGTCTTCAGGGTATGGGCTCGTCATCGTGCCCCATTCCGTCTTCAGGGTATGGGCTCGTCATCGTGCCCCATTCCGTCTTCACCGGATTCTTCTGGACAGGACAGCGATGTGAGCCGGGTTCGTCGGGTGGCTAACTTCTGTGTTGAAAAAACTCAGGGCCCACCCAATTTCGGTTGCGGCCCAAAAAAGCCAAACCCGTATAATGAACCCGCGTGGGTCACGAGTACTGCTGGACCCTGCCGAGAAACCACTCGCCTGCGAAGGTGAAACACGAGGCGCAGCTCACGAGTCAACAACTACAAGCAATTTTCTCTTCAGGCCCGGATATAGACCTGCTACTAAGGGTCAGAAGGCGCTGAACGAACAGCCAGTGAGGGGACCGCCGATCTGTTCTCGATGATATCAGGAAACATTGCCGCTCCCCGTGCGAGCAGCTCGCTCGTCGGAAGAAGCGGGAGACGGCAGGGCAGGGCCGCACAGCTGGGGCGACGCTGGGGTGGACTCGACGCTGACGGAGCCAGCGGATATCAGCGTCGCCAGCGGGACGGCACCGCCGTGCGGGCTGACAACGAACGCGCCGCGACCCTTCTCGCACCGAACGCAGATGCGCACGGCAACCGTGTACCCAAGCTCGAAGAGGACGCACCGGTTCGGCGAGCAGGTGCTGCACACCACGTTCCCGCACGCACGGCAGTGGTGCCTCCGGCGGAACCACTTGAAGTCTTTGTCACAATACGGGCACACAGGCACGTCTGTGTCAGGCACTGCCTCCGGTCGCTTCCTCACGTCCCCTCGCCCCGCGGGCACGATGACTCCCGACGGGTTGCGGTAGGCCATCACTTCGACTGAGCTGTCCGGGTTCTCAGTCTCCTGCTCGACTGGCGGGCCGTCGTTGGCCATGCGCACCGCCTCGTCCGACTCGTCTTCTTCTCCGTCCACTTCATGGCCGCTCTCCAATATGATGGACGCGCTCTGCAGCCGGGGGGAGGGTGCCAGGTTGTTCTCGACGGCCAGCGCGACGCTGAAGTGCGTCGGCAGCGACCGGGTGAGGCTGCCGAACGTGCGGTTCGACCCGCCGCCGTTCTTCGAGTTCGGGAGCGGCGCGTCCCCGGAGGTGTCCGACTCGGCGTCCTGCAGCACGTCGCGGCACGTCTGGATCTTCTCGCCGGCGGTGCCCTCCTGCAAGAGCACCAGCGTGAGGATGATCTCCCGGAACGGCACCGCCTCCGTCTCCCAATTGAAGACTTGGTCGAACTCCGGGTTGATCATGCCCGTCTTGTCCACGAGGACGTGCAGAGCCTCGCGCGTCACAGCGTCGTCCAGGCCGCCGGTCCAGTTCGCCCTGACTTCGTCGATGAGCTTCCTCGACACTTTCGCCCTCTGCACGAGCTCCAGACGGGCTACGTGCGCCTGCGATTCTTTCAGCATCGTGTTCGTGAGGTCGTCCCTCGTTTCCAAGATCCACTGGTCCGACACCGTCTCTGCGGTGGCTTCCGCCACGTCGATGACTCGACGTGCGTTGTACAAGGACGCCGCGCCCTTGCTGAAGACCTCTATCACGGTGTTCACGCCGTCGGCGTGCAGCAAGTCGGCCTTCAGCAGGCACATGAAACTGCACGTGATCCTCAGCAGCGCGACCCGCGGATTTCGCGCGCGGAAGACCGACTGCCACAACTGGAGGGTGCCCTCCGGCGGCATGCCCAGGGAGAAGAAGCAGATGAGGTACTGCGTGAAGATGACCCCGCAGTTGAACCCGAGGTGGCTCAAGTGCTCCCACAGCTTCGGCTCGAGGAACTGGAGCATGGCTTCGATGACCTTGAGGTCAACGACGACGCCGTGCAGGCCGCTGTAGTAGTCGGGGACGACTTGCTCGACGATGAACGCGAGGAGCCAAAAAGCTTTTTCAGGCGACTCGATGGCCCGGCAGAGGAGCGCCGCGAGGTAGTTCATCCCTTGGCAGTACCCCACTGCCCGGTTGCGCAGGGCGTAGTTCTGCAGGACCTCCTTGCACGCGTCGAGAACCTCGGGGTCCATTGCGGCGCCGGGGCACGTGCGCGGCATGTCCTTCTCGATTTCCTTGTAAATCTCGATGATCGGCCTGTGGTGCTTCGACAGCACCGACTCCTGCGTTCGCACGCAGTTGAGGCTCGGGTAGTACGACGCGTCGCCGTTCCACTCGAGCTTCTCGATGCCCTTGCCCGGCCATAGGTAGTTCGCCCAACCGTCGCCGGTCTCGACCTCGGCGTGCAGCCGCTCCTGGTCGGGCGACGCGTGCCACTTTTTGAAGGCGGCCACGTCGTGCACCTGCGAGCCGAACACGTCGCGGCTCTTCGCCGCATCCGCTGCCCCCCCCGCCGCCGGGCTGACGGGGTCGCGGTCGCTGGAGTGGCCGGAGCTCGTGCCGGAACGGCTGTGCGGTGACGGCGTCGCCACCGGCTCGCCCCGCCGCCGCGTGGTCACCGCATCCGGCGACGTGTCGAGCAACCCCGCAAGCGGCATGCCCCCCTCCCGCCCTGCGGCCTCATCGGAAAAGACTGCCTCGTCGGTCCCCTCAGCCCCGGGCTGGCCTTCCCCTCCTTCGCCTTCTCCGCCCCCGCTTCCCCCCTTCTTCCTCCGCCGCTTCCCCCCGTCGCGCGGCCGCCGGGCGAACAGCGCCACTAGCCCCCTGCCCTGCGACCCGCCCCGCGCCTGCGAGGACGACGCCGCGGGGAGGGCCAGCGGCCAACTCGATTGTCGTATGCTGAGGTCAGTTTTCTATGTGTACCGGTGTTCCGCCGCTCCCCCCCCCCGCAGCCTCTGCGCGCACGCCGTCGCGGCGGGATCGGAGGACCCGAGGGGCGGGGCGGGCGAGGGAGGGGGGCAGGGCTGGCAAACTTTCCCAGCAGCTCTTCTTCCTTTTTCAGACCCCTTTTTTTTTTCCCCCTGCTTGCGTGTGCTAACATGTGCACGGTTGACACTGAAATTTAGTAGTTGGCAGCGTACTTTCGCGAGAGATACTGTGTGCACAAACACGCATCGAAAACAAGGTTGCGACTCAGCAATTCATGCATGGGTGGACCAATGTTCTGTTGGCTCATGCTGCGTTTTGATTGAAGCTGTCCTCCGGGTTTTTCTCTAACAGCTGACTGCAACGTAAAGGGTACCGCAGCAACCACAGCTTCCGCTGTTGACAAGCCCTCTCGCCGACGGCTCGATCACGAAAAGGCCACGAAGAAGAGAGCTTTTCGCGTTTCATTGTATTCGCGCGAAAACAACTAAATAGTGCTATTCACGAAAAGGAAACCGCATGGGGGGGGAGGAGAGGGGGGTGGAGGTGGTCCCAGGGCAGCTCCGGATGCTAGAGTACAGATGGCGACAGGACGCGCCCGGCGCGCCCGGTGAGTGGCTAATGCAGTAGAGCCAGCCAGCTTTGCTTGTTTGTAGATCACGGGCTACACGGTAGAAAGATAACCCGAGCCGCACGTGGGTATAGCTACGTAGCATCCTCCTCTGCTAGTACGTATGCACTGCACAGCATGCAGTAGCACTACACAGCAGCGGATGGATATGCTGTTGATGCTCAGCATATCCATCCGCTGCTGTGTAGTGCTACTGCATGCTGTGATAGGATGGACTCCTTGCCCCTCAGGCCTCCGCGATCAGTTTCGATCCGTTGGTAGCTCCGTTGGAGGTTGTGCGCTCGTTGTTGCTTGCGGGTGCAAGTCTTTCGCACAGGGATGGTCAAGTCAGCGAGCTGCACGCAAAGTACCTGCTGATGGCATCATGTATGAGTCCTGGGATACGTGTGCGCTCGGAGTTCTCATCCACACAGACGAATGTAGTCAGCTTAACAGCTGAGCTGGTTCGATTCCACTGTCGGCGTTTGACGAGATGCGAGGCTCAAACGAACAGTCGAGTTCTTCAGCGCGCGTCGTGTTCGAAGTATGCGCTCGGAGCTTCGCCTCTCAGGTTGCCCGTTGCTAGTACTAGTAGTAGGTTGCGACACCCACAGGGACACCGTCCGAGTCGATCGGCACGCAGTCAAGTCGGTCAAGCAGTCGACGAGCTTTCGAATGACAGGGACGCCAACTCCGGCAGAGCCTTCCTGCAACGGCGAGCCGCACACTTCCTATCCGTTGATAGCTTTCGCGACGCCTGTTCTATTCCGGATATCGGTGATTTGTGCGTCTATGAGGGCGTCAAGAGACGGGTCGAGCTGCTTCGCCTTTTTGAAGTCCTTGAGCGCGTCGTCGAGATTGTCTTGGAGGAGGTACGTGTGCGCCCTGTGGACCAGCGTGGCGGGGTCCGGGTCCCCTTTGTCCTTCTCGTCGTGCTTGATGTAGTTGGTGAAGTCGGCGACGGCCTGCGTGAGGAACGCCTCTACCTGCTCCTTGTCGCGCAGCTCGCGCTCCTCCTGCCAGAACTCGTCCTCCCACTGCTGCTCGAGCGGCTTCCGGCGGTTCTCGGCGGCCAGCTTCTCGCGCTCTTCTTCCTCCTCGGGCGACGCGGGGCCCTTCGTCCTTTTTGCAAGGACGTACTCGTAGTAAGCGAGGCCGCGCCGCGACAGGACGTACCAGTAGTCGTCTTTGATGTGCAGCGCCCGCGAGTAGTCTTCGATGGCGCTGAAGTACTCCCGCCGGTCGAACCGCGCGTTGGCCCGGCTGGCGTACGCGTAGTAGTTGCAGTCGTTGAGCTCGATGGCCTTCGTGAAGTCGGCGATCACCTGCATGTACTCCACGTTCTTCAGGTTGAGCCCCGCGGGCCTCTTCTTCGCCCGGGCGAGGCCGCGCATGTTGTAGGGATGGTCGTCGTCCGGCTGGAGCTCGATGATGGCGGAGTAGTCGGCGATCGCAGCATCCCAGTCACGCACCTGCTCGCTGCAGTAGCCCCGCGACGCCAGGGCTTCGGTGTCCTGGTTGTTGAGCTCGATGGCCATCGTGTAGTCGGCGATGGCCTTTTCGAACTCGAGCGTCAGCTTCATGCACTTCGCGCGCATGAGGAACGCCGTCGCGTTGCTCGGGTTCGCCTCGATGGCGCGCGTGAACTGCGCGATGGCCTTCGGAAACTGGCCGAGCCCCGTGTTCTTGTCGACGTTGATCTTGTCGAGGATCGCCTCACCTTCGGCGACGGCCTCCATGCTCTCCTTCGCCGCCATCTCCAGCGCCTTCTGCGCCTTCTTCTTCTCCTTCGCCGATGGCCCCTTCGGAGGCATCTTGTCCTGCCACACCCTCCCCTGTGTCCTAAAGACTGTTTCTTTTCTTGACTTTCTCGGAACAATTACTTACCTTCTTGTGCTCCGTCGTGTTTCACTAACTACCACAAGATGTGCCCTCTGGAGAGGTTTTCCCAATTGCTTGAATGAGCGCGATCCGCGGGTTTTCTGTTTTCTGCTTCGCCGGCGGTTTGTATGCGTGATCTCTCTGGATCAACGATCCTCTGTGGGTACTGAATTGACTAAGCAGACCCGGATGAGCCCGAGGGATACCAGTGCGAACCACTCGGATCCGGGGAGTGCTTCGTACTTGCCCCGCAGTAGCGTCTGCTGTGAAGCCGCCGTCGTAATACCACCAGCCCAGACGGAAAGAGCGAGTTGAAAGATGAGAACCGCGGCGCCATGACACAAGCCCGCCTGACACTGCCGGGGGGGAGCTCGCTCTGCAGGCCCGAACGAGGCCCGAACGGCGAACAGAGGTGGTCACAATTCGAAGCGCCGGAAATACGATGCCCACGGCCAACTAGTTGTCCGTGGCGCGTGCGAGATATCTGGGCCGGAAGATCAAGCATCGGTCGAAACGTCCCGGCGGGAGCAATCGAGAACTGAAGAAAGCATGGCGAACCAAAAGCTGACTAACCTAGGTCATCCAAGCTATCCCCCGACTGGGAGTTTGCTCCGCAGCGGTGGTCAGTCCCGAGGATTGCTTTCGCATCGGTTACCACTGCCCTTGCTGCTCACCTCCTAACCGGCGGTGCCACTGTGCACAGCTTGTTCACGCTCCACTTGTACGACCGGGTGCACGAAACTACCCAGCTTCTAGATGGTGCGAACTGCGACTTGCGGAAAGCGGTACCTTTGTCGACCTCATTGTAGTTGATGAGGCCTCAGCGCTTTCCCGACACCATCTGACCTACCGGAACGACGTGCGGACGTGCACGCGCGGTGCCCTGCGACACTACGACGCCCCGGCCTTCGGAAGGCGATCGCACGCTTCGACGTTGCCCAACGCAGAGTCGACCGTCTCCAGCCAGTCGTCGGTGGCGCCGGCTAGGCGAGCCCGCTGCGCTGCATCCCGGCAGCCGGCCACGTCGGACGCCGCCGGCGGCTCGCCCCGCCGCTGCGCGGCGAACAAGGCGGCCAGGTGCGCCTCCGCCGCCCCGCAGTGGAAGGGGAGCAGCGCGGAGAGTTCGCGCCGCGCGCCGGATGCAAGCCCGTCGCGGTACACTTTTAGCGCCCGGCGCGGCGAGCCGAGGGTGAGGAACCCCCACAGGCACGCGCTGTACTGGCCGGCGGTCGGCTGCACGAACGCGCCGAACGTGCGCCAGACCAGCAGGACGGCCGCCGGCGAGGGAGCTGCGTGCAGGAGGGTGGTCAGCGTGCTTTCGGTGAAGTCCACCCGCAGCGTGCGCCGGCAGTGGCCGACCAGCACCCGGAACTCCTCGGCGTCCGAGAACTCGCCGGACCGCAGCATCGCGGCCAGGTAGTGCCGCGCGAACACCTCCAACTCGGGCGCCGCGGCCGCGGGCCCTGCGTCGTCGGGAAGGGCGACGATGCCCATGGCGGCGCCTTGCTCCCAAAGGTCGGCTGCCCACTTCGCGTCGCCGGTGGCGGCGGCGGCCATGATGGCCGCGCCGACGTCGCTCGCGTCCTTCATCGCGATGCATTTGTACGCCTTCGCCGCCTTGTCCGGCTTCCCGCACTGCACGAGTGCCTTCAGCAGAGCTTTGAACACGCAGTCCGACAGCATCGGCATGAGCACGGGACTCACTCTCAGCATGACTTCGTCTACCAATTTCCCCTGGGTTGCCTTCGGTTCTTCTACAACGGGGCACTGGTTCAGTGCCGCCACAAGCTCGACTTCGCACTGAATTGACCTTCCGATGACACGCAGCACGTCATCAGCCCGCGAGCACTGGATGAGGCGCGCTAGCGTTGTGTTGGAGGTGGCCCCCTGTGCGCTCAAACGCACGCGGGACGCTCGGCACGCCATGGTGCCTTCGAGGAACTGGTGCCCTGCTTCCTCTAAACCCTTCCTTACCCCGACCTGATATCGTATACTCGAAGCGCCCGCAAATCGCTCACTGAAAGGATACGCGAAGTGTATCAAATCGTTCACCGACATGCGCAACTGGTGGGAGATTCGAAGCCCCGCAGTCAAGTCAAGTGCCAGTGCCAAACGAAGCATCCGTCACGATCCGCCGCGATTCGTTCAGGAGTGAGCGGAAGCGTCACAAAACTTCGGATGCAAACGCGCCTGGAAAGCAGTGCGCGTGAAACACACGTTGACCAACCAATCGCCCGTCGTCGGTTTCCGTCTCACGAGGGTACGAGCGAGGATGACACCAACCAACCAACAACTGTCTCCGTGTTTGGCTCTACAAGCGAATGACGCCGAAGGAGTAGCGAGCAGGGATGCTAACACGGACTTTGTTGTCTTTCCTGCTCGCTTCTCCTGCGGCGTCATTGTGTATAGGACGCAGAAGGGGCTGTATATGGGCCCAAAATGGGGTGCCATGCAGGATCCCCGACCTCGGGACCAAATACGCTTGTGTCTGCGCACTACGCGCGCGCGCGTAGGCCGCAGATATTAGAACCCCAGATCCCAGGACCGCCACCGACCCCGATATTGACCCCGAGGATGGGCTCAGCAGGTGGGTACCCGATATGGGGTGGTATGGGATAGGTGTACCACCAGTGTATGTGTACGTATAGCACACCCCGTCTACACCACTACACACCGTAGGTATTCGCACGGAAGCCGCGAAGGTCACAGCACCCAGCGCAACGACTTATCTCCGAGTGATCTCTCAATGGATCTCACAAAGGAGGTGGGTCGGTTCATCTTGACGGTGGTCATGGAAGTCGGCGTCAGACCATCAGTGTGTAACAACTCACCTGCTGCTTGCACTTTAGATGTCCGCGTCTGCAAAATCAGAACCAAACGCGAGCGTGGCGACTGTAAGACAAGGGGGACGGTGTCCTTTTCTTTCGCGATTGGAACAGGGACAAGTCAAAAAAAAGGGGAAACCTTCCGAGAAGAAGGGAAAAAGACAAAGCGGGAGGGGGGGCAGAAGAAAAAGAGCGAAAAGAGCCGGAAGAAGTTATTCAAAAAGAAAACAGAATGCTTACTTGTTTTTGCCGCCGGGGGGGGAGAGAAAAAAGGAACCCACTTGGGCGGGAAGGTGCGTAGCTTTTCCCCTTCAACTTTGGAAGCTTGAGCCGCAAGTGCCACAAGGACAGGAGCGTGCACTAGTCATGCTTTCCCAAAAACACCACCCAGTAGCTAGACTGACGCATAATGACACGTAGTGTGCTTGTGTTCTGTCGCTGGTCTATTCATATGACTCATACGCACGACCAGTGACTCGTCAAGTGCTCTCAACAGCAGACTACGTCACGGTGCGCGACGGCGTTGGGTTTCCTTTTTCCCATCCAGACGCCCGGGATGGTGAGCCTCAAGCAAAGCAAATCGTTGCTTCCAAATGTTGCCACCGTCGGCCGACAAAAGGAGGTCAGGAACGAGTTATGTACAGATTGTTTGTTTCCGACATCCTCTCCGCCGATCCAACGCGCATCAGAGGCGATCGGCCTAAATATAACACAGATCGACATCCTTCTGTATTCTGGATCAATCAGTAGAGCGCTTCCAATGAGTGGGCTGGCTCGGATCGAGATAGGGTCCACGGGTGGTGACGATCTTGACTGCTGATCCCAAACAGCCAGACTCACGGTTCGAGCACCTGCAGTACTTTGCATTGCAAAGACGGTGTCGATGGACTGCACCGGAACAAGGACCTTTTTGTGAGCCATCCGCAGGAAGCAACAAAGCGACTCGTGCCAAACACGCGCCAAGGGTCAACTTGCTCACTGCGGCTACCTTCACCCTGTGCTCAACGGAGTATTTTTTTCGCAGGCGCCAGTCAACGAAGGCTGTCGCCTATTAGCTCAGCTGAAGGCTGGGAGGCCACGGCTTGAGTACACGGAGGGCAGCTCAGGAGGAGATCCCAGACACGGCTGGGCACCGACAGTGGAAAGGATGTGGAAGACGTCGTCCCTTCTGGCATGCCGGGAACACTGCCAAGTACGCAACTGGCGCCGAGCCCGGAAAATGGGGAGGTCTTCTCAGGACTCCGCTGGTGCACCGTCGTCGCCCTGTGTTGGTTTGGTTGGTTCTTCCTTCGCGCGAACAGAACGTTTTCACAACTTCGAAGAGCACGACCAGAAAGAAATCTGGGGCGAGCGCGAGCCTGCGAGCCTGGCAATCGCAGCATGAAATGCTGCGATCGGTCGGTGTTTGCACAGTGGCACAGCTCCGCTCTGCACCGTTGGCCTCTACGGGCGTGTGTCCAGCGCAAGCGCCAAACACCAAGGCGCGCCGCGCCTTACTCGCCTGTTCGACCGCCATTGCCACGTCCAGGATTGGCTGCTGTGTTCGTGCGAACGTGTGTGGAGTCTAGCCACGACATGCTGCCAACGGCCTTCTTTTACAAATGACAAACGCGTTTGTTTGCCATTGGAGAAAAAAAACTCGTGTGTTCCCCGGTCTCCTCCTCTCGCGCATGTACGGTTGTAGGGCATACCCGTGCTCTGAGGTCGGCCTCCAGCTTCGCGATCCTTTCTTTAAGTTCGTCGTTTTCGGCTCTCAGGTTGTCGTAGTCGCTCTGTCGGGTTTGTTTGCGTCTATCCGAGTTGGCATACTCGTAGGCGCTCGACCACTTGGTAAAGGTAATCGAGACACGATGATGAAGTACATCAGCGAGGCGGCTGAGGCCGGTCGTTGTGATGCGATAAAGAGGCGTCCGATATGCCTCGAAAAGTGCCCTACTAGTTTGGGAGCAAGCCCGGAAGAAGATCGGAGCAATCTCTACAAGTAAACGAGAGACTCCAGGCTTATTCGGCGATATCGTTCCGAGGGTCTGCAAACGGACTGGGTGCGTCGTGCTTAGTTGGTTGCGTGCTGGTAGGATGTTGGTCGCTTTTTCTTGGGGTCTACACTCCGAGGCCCCATAGGGCCCAGTTGTCGCGTTTTCATCTACTCCCGTTTTGTGTAACCGACAATCCCGGAAAGGCGCGCATACCTGGGAAGGCCCGCCGAGGGCTTTCTTGATGAACTCCACTGGCTTCTCAGGTCTCTCGGGCTCTTCGTAAAGTGTGACCAAGACCTTCGTCAGCGCATCGATGACGTTGGACTTCTCGAGATACTTGCGGAAGTCTTCCTTCTTCGACTCGCTGGATTGGTACGTCGTCATAGTCCCGTTCCTTGCTGCTCTTGTGTAATCCTGGTTCGTGATTATTTTTCGAGCCTGCACACCAAGAAGAGAGACATACGACGTTAGCGCGGAGGGTCCATTTATCCGGGGATTTCCGGCGGTTTACGGGCAAAACACCCGCACTCGCGTCATGTACGCGAGTGCGGGTGTTTTCCTTGCTGGTGAGTTGGGATCGGCGCTGGCTTGCGGCTTTCCGCTTGCCCCTCTTGCGTCGTCAGGAGCCGAAGACACATCCAAGCACTGCAATGCAGGTCCAAGAGATACGGATGGATGAACTGTGATAGCTTGAGGTTAGAATCTGGTGGCGGTGGGCCGTGCGCTAGCCACGCAGGTGGGTATCTTTTCGAAGCACCACGCGCTTGCACTCCTTGACAACCATCGTCTCCGGTTTCTTGGGTTTCTCCGTCATGTACGCGAGTGCGGGTGTTTTCCTTGCTGGTGAGACGGGATCGGCGCTGGCTTGCGGCTTTCCGCTTGCCCCTCTTGCGTCGTCAGGAGTAATGCTCGAGCCGAAGACACATCCAAGCACTGCAATGCAGGTCCAAGAGATACGGATGGATGCACTGTGATAGCTTGAGGATAAAATCTGGTGGCGGTGGGCCGTGCGCTAGCCACGCAGGTGGGTATCTTTTCGAAGCACTTCGACGCACTTCCAGGGACGCCCGCTCAGCAACTGTCTGCAGCAGCTGCGTACTTTTGAAAAAGGTAAGGGAAGGGGAAGGAACTTTGCGCTTAACGGGTCCTGAGGCTAGGGGCACGAAGAAGAAGAAGAAGGAGAAGAAGAGGACAAACCGAACTGGATAACCCACCCGCGCACGGCATTTGCCGCGGGCATTGGCGGTTGCGCAGCGTCCCCCCCTGGAGCGGTCCCAGGCACGGGCGAGAAAGGCGGCCCGGTACTCATTTTTCTGAGGCTCATCTTCCTCCTAATTTCGGACGGGCGCACGTTCTCTTACAATCCTCTTTTTTGCGGCGGGGGGAAATCTTAGTTTAGTGCTTGGGGCAGAATGCCTTTTGTAGAGGGAGAGGTTTTGACCTCAAGCCGCGCTTCGAGGTTGCGGGGGCTGCGCCGCCGGGTTGCAGTACCGCGAGGCAAACTCACGGACCATGGGTCGCTGGTACACAGTGCCGATCGCAGTGGGCCGCGCCTTCTTGACGGCCTCGTTCGCGGCGCGGGCGTCGCCGTTGAACCGGTGCTTCGCCAGGTACGCGGTTGCTACGGTCACTGCACGGCCCTTGCCGGCCTTGCAGTGCACGTACACCGCGGCGTCGCTGCTCGGCGACTTCCGCTCCATGAAATCGACGGCGGCGACGATTTTTTCGAGCGGGACGTCGCAGAAGTCGATGCAGTTCAACCGTATGTGCGCGACCTCATGCCTCTCGTACACGTCCTCAGGCCCCACGTACTCCTCGCAGCAGTTGATGACGTACCGAACGTTGTGCTTTTGGATGAGCTCTTCAGCCATGGACGCCCAGGGGGCTCCGCCCACGATGATGCCGGGGCTGACCTCGTCGTAGTACTTCCTCTCTTTGATCAGGTTGCGGGTCGCGTTGAATGCGACGGTGGGCCATAGCGTCAGTCGGGCCACGCACCACGTCAAGGTCCCGCCCTTGCGGAGCCCCGCCTTCTGGATGGTGATGAACACTTTGCCGAGCAGCAGGCATATCAGCACCGGGGCCAGCGACAGCGCGGCCGCCTGCCGGTGCCCGGTGGCCAGCAGGCCGACTTGGACGGGCAGCGCGCAAACCGCCACCAGCCCGACGGCGCTCAGCGCCCGCCCGCCCCACTCGGCAGCCGCGCCCCTCAGTTCGCCGTGAACCAGCGTCGTCCGGCCCCCCGTCGCAGGCTTCCAGAACGGCGTCATGCCGTCCAAACACACCTCCTGCCCTGCGGCGCAGATGCCCTCCACTTCACCTGCCTTGCACGCCCGTCGCCCCTTCCCCCTCCGTCTGCAAGTATAAGGGGGGCTCCTGAGAGTGATGGTTCGCTTGACAAGTAATGTTAGTGGGAAAGGGCGTAGTTTGGTGTTCGGGTGAGTGAATCTCGATGAATTGTTTGATGCTACGGCCCACGCCGCCGCCCCTCAGTTCGCCCTGAACCAGCCTCGTCCGGCCCCCCGTCGCAGGCTTCCAGACCGGCGGCATGCCGTCCGAAGACACCTGCCCTGAGGCGCAGATGCCCTCCACTTCACCTGCCTGCAGGAAGGGTTCCTGAGAGAGATAGTTCGCTTGACGAGTATTGTTAGCGGGAAAAGGCGTAGTTTGGTGCTTGGGTGAATCTTGATGAATTGTTTGATGCTACGGCCCACGCCGCCGCCCCTCAGTTCGCCGTGAACCATCCTCGTCCGGCCCCCCATCGCAGGCTTCCAGACCGGCGTCATGCCGTCCGAAGACACCTCCTGCCCTGCGGCGCAGATGCCCTCTACCTCACCTGCCTTGCACGCCTTGTACAAATGGCAGGGACGTAATCAGTGCAAGCTGATGACTTGCGCCTACTAGGCATTCCTCATTCAAGGAGAAAAATTGCAATCATCGATCCTCATCACGACGCAAGTTCAACAGATTTCCCATCGATCCTCATCACGACGCAAGTTCAAAAGATTTCCCATGTTCTTCAAGATAGGTAGCCGGAAGGCTCTCAAACTCGTTTAATGCGTCAGTGTAGTGCGCGTGCAGCCTAGGACATTTAGGAGCATCACAGACCTGCTATTGGCTCGCTCTTCCGCGCGCTATAAGTCGCGCGCAGTCCCCTTAAGGAGTAGTGCGCGTCTCGGGTAAGCAGCAAGCCGCCGATGCCAAAAGACACCCCCTACAACGACACGCCCACCTATTTAAGGGTCGAGATCTCGTTCGTTACGGAAACGGAATCAACCTGACAAATCACTCCACCAACCAGGAGCGGCCATGCACCACCACACAATTCATCGAGAAAGAGCTCTCAATTGTCAATCCTTGAGATCATCCTGACCTAGTAAAATTCCCCGTGTTGAGTCAAATGAAGCCGCATACTCCACGCCTGGTGGTGTCATTCCGTCATTTCCTTTAAGTTTCAGCCTTGCCCCCTGAACCCATAATCTTTGATTTCTCGTTCGGGGAGTGCCGTGGGAGCCAAAATGACTTCCCTCGATCCTGAGACGGCATCGTTTACAGCAGTGGACTACGACGGTATCTGATCATCTTGGATCCCCACGCTCTCGTTCTTGATTAATGAAGACATTCTTGTCGAATGCTTTCGCAGAAGTTCGTCTTCCTACGATCTAAGAATTTCACCTCTGACGTAGGAGTACGTACGACCCCGGCAGTCCCTATTGATCCCGCGCAACGAGGCCTTAGACGAAACTCAAAAGAGAACCGCTAAGAACTTCGTTTTGATTCTTCCTCGGGTT
Organism: Diplonema papillatum; assembly: GCA_030068145.1. Classification (NCBI taxonomy): domain Eukaryota; phylum Euglenozoa; class Diplonemea; order Diplonemida; family Diplonemidae; genus Diplonema; species Diplonema papillatum. The sequence continues at coordinate 150,454 of JAPJBO010000030.1, read as the reverse complement.
AAGAGACCAATAAAAAAAAGAGTCGAGAGAATCGATCCCTTGTTATTCCATGCTTTATCATTCACGGCGAACGCCTGCTTTGGGCACGCTGGTTTGTTCACAGTAACATCGGTGGTCGACCCGTATGCGTATGGTGTACGCGTAAGCGCTTTCATTCCGATGAAGAGATTACTTGCAAGGCACCATTACCACCGTTCATAGAGCACAGGTCTTGATGCGAGGGGTTGATCCCAGCCTTCTGAATACTAGCAGTACGCTGATGCCCAGCAAACTGGGCCACCTTGCAACCTGAGCTCTGGATCCAACTACGAGCTTTTTAACTGCAGCAGCATTAATATACGTTATTGGTGCTGGAATTACCGCGGGTGCTGGCACCAGATCCCCTTAAGGAGTAGTGCGCGTCTCGGGTAAGCAGCAAGCCGCCGATGCCAAAAGACACCCGCTCCAACGACACGCCCACCTATTTAAGGGTCGAGATCTCGTTCGTTGACGGAATCAACCTGGCAAATCACTCCTCGTCCCCCCACGTCTGCAAGTATCAGGGGGGGCTCCTGAGAGTGATAGTTCGCTTGGCGTTTTAATGGGGGTGAAATCGTAGTTTGTGTGGCGTGAGCAATCGCAAGAAAAAAAGTAATTCGGATCATTAGGCTACCTCGCCCCCTATCACCCCTGGAAACTGCATCAATGTACCTGTCGCTTGTCTGTCGATCACGGCATCAATCAGCTTTCACTTCCAAGTCGAACGGGGGGAAACGAACCAACTTGAATGGTCCTCACGTGAAGCTGTGGAGAGGCAACGGTAAAGAGAAAGAGGGCGGGCACGGAAAAAAGAAACAAGAAGGAGAAAGCCAATGGAAAACTGGAAGAAACGAAGTTTCCTGAAGACCACATCTACGTTGATAGAGCAGAGAGGGAGGAGAGAGGTGGGGGTGGAAAATCGGCGCGAGGTAAACGTGTGTAAGGAGAGCAGGGTGTGTATGTGTGGCAAGCCCAGGGACCTGGGGTAACTACTCTCGTCACCCCAATGAAAAGAAAGGAGATTGAGGTTGCCTGGTGCGACTGCACGTTTGTGTTTCCGGCGAAGTTCGCTTGAGTCATCTGCCTTCGAGGGCGTTCTTTTTTTGTATAAGCACCTGCTTTGTAGGAAATGCTTGAGGAGACTGCCAGTTGCGATAGATCAAAGGAGGTAAATGTGCTGTAGCCCACACGAAACACAGGTAACCCTGGGTTTAGTGGCGGGCGTAAGCGTTCAACAGCTTTTATTTCGACTCTGATGATCTTTACTTCCTGCATTTCGTCATTTCTGTAGCACTTCCACGTGGTGTGCCACTGCGTGGTCCCTGGGGGTCCTGATGCGTAAGCGTTCAACAAAAAAGACCCACTTTGTAGTTGTATTGTTTTCTCCCCCTCTAGCCTCCTTCGAAATGAGCACAAGGCAGTCCCTCGAGTATTTTGACTGGAGGTTGCAACACCTTGGTTTGCTTGCGGTGCAGATTTTCTTTTGGAACATCCACGGCGTGGACATGCCAGCACAAAAAAGAAAGTTGGCAGCGGTAGAACCTGCCCTGTAAAGATACAAAACAGGTCGGCAAAAGGTCCTTCGCACACACAAAAGTGCCCCTGGAACTCCTGGACGAGTGCAGTCTCCAGGCGGACCTCCGTCGAAAAAGTGCAGTTTGTGTTGCCAACAATCCAACTTCAACTGCCCAACTACCTGGGGAGGGCCCTTCGGAACTCATCACCCATCCGCAACCCCTACGAACGTTTTCTCGCGGATTTCTCACATTCACATGGGGGACGAACGAACAGAACGCGGGACACGGGAGGGCGGCCTGCATCTACGTCGCGCTTTTTAGACTCTGTTTGCTGGTGTAAGGAACCTGAAGATCGTGAAGATGGCAACACATTTCGAAGCGCACGGTGGATGGAACGGCAAGCCTTTTTCCGTGAAGCGCGAAAGCACGAAAAATGGGTTTTTTTTTTTTTTTTTTTTTGCCGGAGGTCGATCAGGGTTCTGCGTGGCCAACAACCAACACGTGCAGCCCGGTGTTACCAGACTGCTTCTCGTTGTTACTGTTGTTGTGTTATCCGTCGGACCGCCTGACTACTCTTCAGTGAACGGCTGCTAAAGAGAAGTAAACTGCTGGCGCGAAGCGACAGATCCCCGTGATCCGAGACGCGGCAATCGTGGGAGAGCGGGGGACGCAAACAGAACGGTGACAGCAGTCCTGTAGCCAAAAAAGCAAAAAAGCTTGCCGCAAAACAAAACTATTCGAAAACCTTCCGCCCTTCGGAGAAAGCAGTGCACTGTCGATCACGGCATCAATCAGCTTCCACTTCCAAGTCGAACGGGGGGAAACAACCAACTTGAATGGTCCTCACGTGAAACTGTGGAGAGGCAACGGTAAAGAGAAAGAGGGCGGGCACGGAAAAAAGAAACAAGAAAGAGAAAGCCAATGGAAAACTGGAAGAAATGCGTAGTTTTGTTTTATTATTGGGAAAAATAAATTCCCTCTGGTAAAAATGGCTGGAGGAGCGTGACGATAAATTTCGTTTATTTTTTGACAGGATTCCGTTGTGTTTACACAGGCCGGACAAATAAACGAATTTATTTTTTCCGATCTCGGAATTTATTTTGCGCCGCCAGCTATTTTCAGCCGAAACAAATAAATGAAATTTATTGTCCCTAGGGAAATAAATTCGTTTATTTTTCCGACTGAAAATAGCTGGCGGCGCAAAATAAGGTCGTAGGCAGAAATCTGTAGGGGAGACCCCTCGCAAATTTTTTTTTCTCCCTGTGGTGAGTGAAATCGCGTGTTTTGAGCTCGTTTTGAGTCTAATTCATCCTTTCTGATCCATATCAAGACCTCGCAGAAAGAAAACCGCAGCACTTGTCAGCAGCGCTCATCCAACAGTCCTACCCAGCACGACAGCACCTGTGCAGTCCTTCATGCAAGCGCCCATGCAAGCAGCATCGTATGTTGTGAACTACAACGTCAACCTGCCGGGACTCCCCCAGTTGCAGCAGAACAACCAGGCACATTGATCTGTGACCCGTCACTTACAACAACTCCACTCCTACACAACGTTCTGCTACGCAATGTCTCAGACACACAACGTTCTGCTACGCAACGTTCTGCTAAACACCAACGTAACTGCAAAGCAATATGCTCAACGTCTTACACAACGTTCTGCCGTGCACATTTGCTACGCAACGTTCTGCTAGACACCAACATAACTGCAAAGCAGTATGGTTTTCTTTCCATCCTCGGGAATTTAGTTTTCCCAATAAAATCATTTATTCGGCAATAATTTCCGCCAATTTTGCCTCGGTGTCGGTTTTAGTCCCTCGGGAGGCCCTCGGGGGGGTTTGCAACCCCCCCTCGGGCCTCCCTCGGGACTAAAACCGACACCTCGGCAAAATAAACGGAAATTATCTTGCCGAATAAATGCTTATTCTTTTACTTGTTTGTTGTCGACAGCATATTGTGGTTGAGGTGTCATTCAGATGAAGATCTAAAGCCGCCCACGATGTGGTCTTCAGGAAACGAAGTTTCCTGAAGACCACATCTACGTTGATAGAGCAGAGAGGGAGAGAGGTGGGGGTGGGAAATCGGCGCGAGGTAAACGTGTGTAAGGAGAGCAGGGTGTGTATGTGTGGCAAGCCCAGGGACCTGTGGTAACTACTCTCGTCACCCCAATGAAAAGAAAGGAGATTGAGGTTGCCTGGTGCGACTGCACGTTTGTGTTTCCGGCGAAGTTCGCTTGTCATTTGCCTTCGAGGGCGTTCTTTTTTGACTGGAGGGTGCAACACCTTGGTTTGCTTGCGGTGCAGATTTTCTTTCGGAACATCCACGGCGTGGACATGCCAGCACAAAAAAGAAAGTTGGCAGCGGTAGAACCTGCCCTGCAAAGATACAAAACAGGTCGGCAAAAGGTCCTTCGCACACACAAAAGTGCCCCTGGAACTCCTGGACGAGTACAGTCTCCAGGCGGGCCTCCGTCGAAAAAGTGCAGTTTGTGTTGCCAACAATCCAACTTCAACTGCCCAACTACCTGGGGAGGGCCCTTCGGAACTCATCACCCATCCGCAACCCCTACGAACGTTTTCTCGCGGATTTCTCACATTCACATGGGGGACGAACGAACAGAACGCGGGACACGGGAGGGCGGCCTGCATCTACGTAGCGCTTTTTAGACTCTGTTTGCTGGTGTAAGGAACCTGAAGATCGTGAAGATGGCAACACGTTTCGAAGCGCACGGTGGATAGAACGGCAAGCCTTTTTCCGTGAAGCGAGAAAGCACGAAAAATGGGGTTTTTTTTTTGTGTTTCCGACGATCCGAACGGACGTACAGATTGGTGTCTTTCGACCTTTTGAATGCTTGTGAAGTTTTTTTAAAGAAATACTCGACGCAGCTGCGTTGGCTCCGAATGGAAGGGAGGAAGAGGGGGAAACACAATACAAACACAATCTGATTTGTTCTTCACTTACACCACCGTGCGTTGTTTTCTTACTCAGGACTCTGATGTAATTGTGTTCCCCTTCTGGAGTCACGTAGCGAAAAGCTAGTGATAGTGTGGTACTCATTTGTTTGCAAATGGCTCCCCAGACGTATTTGTGTAAGTTGTCGTGTAGGGGTAGACCTCACGTCCGTTCAACATGTGGTTCGGTAGTCACAGCACTTGGGATCCCTTCGGTTCTTTGTCTGGCAGCTATTGTCGAGCATTTCCTTCCAAGCTGGCGCTTATGTAAGAGCATGCCCACCATCGATCGGTTTATGTTCTTGGCATTCGCCAGGGTCAACTACGCCGTGCCTACCTCCGGAGCCGCGCGCCGAAGTGACACCGGGGGAGAACTTAGTTTAATGTTTAGGCTCATGCATGTTTGATGCTAGCATCAAGTCTTCTTCGAAGAGAGTGTAAAATAGAAAAGGGAAAAAGGAAAAGGGTAAAGGGGTCACGGGGAGTGTAAGGCTCCGCAGGTAGGGTATGAAACCTTGAGGGACTAGTCCTCTTTATTCTTTTTCACCGCGGTGTTGTGTGCACCTCGTTCTTCGTCTCGGGTTTCGCTCGTGAACGCAGACCAATCCAGAGTTAGAGCTCATCAGTGGGTCCTTTGGGTGGGGACTTTCGGTCCTGTTCCGGTGCTATCACAACTTTCTGGTTTCATTGTTCGTCGCATTCTTCCTTCGTAAGTTAAAAATGGGGGGGTCGGGTTTGGTTGTGGCTCGTAACCGCGCCGAAGTGACACCGGGGGAGGGGGAAAAAAAAGAAAGCGACGTGTAGGAAAGGCAACCTACCCCCTCCTTCTACCATGTTGGCCGCACGCGGAAGGGAGGCGGGGGGGGGATTGCTTCGCAGACATGTCTTTCTTTCCTCTCGGTCTCTCTCTGTTCACGACGGCAAACGAGTTGGGTTAGGAGCGTTCGGATGGTTGCTTTCTTTTTTTTGGAGGCGGGAAGATGTTCGAAGGGATGTGGTCTCGCGTTATGAAAGAAAAAACTTGCAGGGGAGCGACCGTGCCATACGGTACGAGGGGGTTAAAATACTCGACGTAGCTGCTTCGACTCCGAATGGAAGGGGGGAAATATAGAGGTAAGGGTTTGTTCTTCGCTTACACCACCGTGTGTTGTTTTCTCACTCAGGATTTTTTGACCTGTTGTGTTTGTGTGATTTGTCGTGTAGGGGTAGACCCGCATGACCTCACGTCCGTTCAACGCGTGGTTCGGTAGTTACAGCACTTGGGATCCCTTCTGTTCTTTGTCGGGCAGCATCGTCGAGCATTTCCTTTCAAGCTGGCGCTTATGTAAAAAAAAAGTGGAACAACCCAAAAGGCGAGGATGGAGTTTGATTTTGCTCCAGACTGGATCTGAAAGCAGTCGAAGAAGCCTTTCCTTGGCGGGGACGCTTACTCCGCCGGCTGTCCCACAGGCTGGTAGCCTGAATTGAGGTACGTACTCCTACGTCAGAGGTGAAATTCTTAGATCGTAGGAAGACGAACTTCTGCGAAATCATTCGACAAGAATGCCGCACTCCTGCCGCACTCCTGTAAACGATGCCGTCTCATCCCACGGCACTACACGAACCGGTGCTTAGTCAGAATACAGAAAAACATCAGGGGGGGAGAAGGGGGTGAACCCAGCCTGCATCGTTTTGCCCTTTGCGTTAACGGACTATTGGAGAGCAGAAAAAAACTGAAACGAGGAAACTTCGGTTTGCTGTACGATCACTTGCTTGCCGCCTTGGCCGCATCAGCTGCCGCCTTGGCTGCTTCAGCTTCCAAGTCCTTCCACCACGCCTTCGGCTCCAACATGTCGACACTTGGGCCGTCGTAGCCCATCGAAGAAGTGAACAGTCTGCTGGTGACCAGGTACGGGTCCACCGACGCAGCCGGACGACGGTCCTCGAAATATCCCTTGCCGTCGGCTTTGATGTCGTTACCGATTCTCACAGACGTGTGTCTGGTACCAATGCCGTACGTGAACTCGCTCAGCTTCGACGTCTCGTGGATACCCGTCATTCGCTGGTCGTTGTCCGCACCGTAGAACTTCACATCGTCGAGGAACGTCTTCTTCAACTGCTCGCACGCCGCGTAGATGGCTTTGATACCACCTTCCTCTCGCATCGCCTTCGTCGAGAAGTTCGTGTGGCACCCAGAACCGTTCCAGTCACCCTTCACCGGCTTCGAGTCGAAGCTGATCTCAAGTCCGTACTTCTCGCCGATCTTCTGGTACACCCATCTGGACACCACCATGTGGTCACCCTGCTCGATACCAATGCACGGACCCACCTGGTATTCCCACTGGGCGGGGGCAACTTCGGCGTTCACACCCGAGAGCTTCAGTCCCATTCTGAGGCACGCCTGGTAGTGCTCCAACGCGACTTCTCTGCCGACAACCTGGGCACCGTTACCACAGTAGTAGTCACCCTGCGGTGCCGGGTACCCGTTCTCGGGCCAGCCGAAGGGGTGGCCGTTCTTCATGATGAAGTACTCCTGCTCAAGGCCGAACATCGGCTCGTCCTCTTTGTGCGCGTCGAAGATTGCCTTGGCCATCTTTCTGGTGTTGCTCTTCTCGGGAGTTCCGTCCGGGTAGTAGCACTCGCACAGGACGACCTTCGAGTTGTCCAGGAAAGGGTGCGGGTACATGGCAACAGGCATGATGACGATTTCGGTGTTGTCTCCTCTGTGTTGGTTCGTCGACGACCCGTCGAAGTTCCACTTCGGCATGTCTGCGAGAGTCGCTATTTCGAGCGAGACGTTCGTGACCGTCTTGTACTTGGATCGGAGATCGCTGTACGTGTTCTGACCGCTGAGCCACACGTATTCCGCAATCCAGGCCATTGTTATGTTGAGTTAGTTGTGTTTACTTGCTTTAAAAGTAAGGCTGTCGTCGAAGAGTGTATGCCAGTTACGTCCGTGGTGTTTCGCGAGTGTTTTTCGCTATTCCCTCCCGCCGTTCTGCCCACGTGTGATGTTTCTGATGGGTTCTGAACCAAGGACTCGCACCTCTCAGCTTGACTCCGGGGGTTGCCATGAGAACCCCGAACAGGAGATCTGAAGGAACGCGTCTTCAACGAGATGCACGAGGCTTTTGGCTACCGGATGCCGAGATACCGTAGATACTAGGCTTGGCCCGGGTTGCCAGTTCGTGTTTTGCCGCGACATGGCAGACGTCGCTCGCTAGCAATCGAGATGAGCAGAGTTGCCCATTCAACCCGGACGCAGCTGGGGGCGGCGGGATGGCGTTTTCTGCCCGTTGTCCATGACCCGCCCCCGTGCAAAACTGCCCGTCCGTGCAGCTGTGTTTTAGATCCGTGTTCCGATCTCTTGGGCGAGCGCTGGGTTGCGAGGAGCAACCCGACGAACCGCGCCTCGCATTCCAGCATCGCCAATCGCCAATCGATCAATTAAGCGGCCTCCGGCTGGCAAACAGCACCACTAATAAAATCCTCACTCATATGCTTGTGTCTGTCACTCTCGTCCACCGCTCCTGCCCTGCTTGCCGCGCACCGCATGGTTGGAGTAAAGGTGAAGTCAGGAAGCTGCTAATCTTGCTGCTGACCACATAAAGTGGTGCTGGCAAACAGTACCACTAATAAAATTCTCACTCCTATGCTTGTGTCTGTCACTCTCGTCCGCCGCTGCTGCCCTGCTTGCCGCGCGCCGCACGGTCGGAGTAAAGGTGAAGCCAGGAAGCTGCTAATCTTGCTGCTGACCACAAAAAGTGGTGCTGGCAAACACTGCCGCAAACAGTACCACACAACAAAAAGAACAAAACATTTCCGGAGTTGGGGCTTGCACTGGTGAACGAAGCAACGGACGATCAGCATCAACTGACCAAAGGTGATGAAAATGCTAATAATTTGTTCTTCGCGTGTACAGGGTATACATATATATAAACAACCTCTCTGGGGGGTTCCTGTAATAGCACTTTTTCGTTAGCTTCGTTTTATGTGCAACCGTTGTTCCGGAAATGCTCCCGTCAGTACAGATGTACGAGGAAAAGCAAAGATATTTGCGGCTGCGTGCTCCATCCAACACGACGCCGGTGCTCAATCACGCCAGCGGTGCGGGGAGCGGGAGAGGAGGCATAACGCGGAGGCTGAGTGCGACTTTCGCGCTAGACGCCATATCAAGAAGAAGAGAAGAAGAAAAAGGCCGCTCCTGTCCAGGGACGTGACGGTCAACCACAGCTTGCAAAGCTTGAGTCGGAGGCAGCACAGTGCCACAACCCCGTCCGCTCTGCCCTGCGGCTGACCGTCTCGACGAGCTTGTGTTCAGCGCGAGCGCCAAGCCCCAAGGTGCGCCAAGCCTTGATGCTTTAGTTTGGGAAATCGGTAGCCACTTGACCCGTAGGCCCGTGGCTCTGCAGTACCGCCGAACACGTGAAGTTTGGCTTCCGTGCAGCAGGCTTTCCCTGGTACCTACGCCATATCAAAAAAAAAGAGGGGTTGCCGAGAAAGGTTGGGCGGCCACCCATTTCCCAGTCCGCAAAGGGCTGCTCCACAAGGAAAGGTGTTGGCAAGCAGCCTCGCGGGGTGCATCGGGGAGGGGCGACGGTCAAAAAATTAGTAGGGGCGCTTTCTTTGTTTGTGCGCACTAGCGGAACTCACCTGCTTTGGTAAGTTTCATGTAGTACGCTGCCAACTACTAATTTTTTAGTACCAACAATCAGTGCTCCCGCTAACCTCATTTTTAGTGAGGAACCCCAAAAACCTGGGTGAGGCTTTTTTCTTCTCCCCCGCCAGGCTCTCGCGTTTGGTGCAGCCTATTAGCTTCTGTTGCAGGGGGGCACCCGAGTCTTCCAAATGGGGGGCTCCGGCCCCCCCGGCGAACGGTACCAACGGGAAAAAGGTGAGGAATTCCTCATGAGGAATTCCTCACCCTCTTTTTTTCAGCCTCTTTTTTTTTTTTTTTTTTTAGGAATTCCTCGCACTTTTCGTTAGCGGGAGCACTGCCAACAATGCATTGTTAACTTAACACAAAAATACTCGACGTAGCTGCTTCGACTTCGAATGGAAGGGGGGAAATATAGAGGTAAGGGGCAAATACAATACAAACACAATTTGATTTGTTCTTCGCCTACACCACCGTGTGTTGTTTTTGACCTGTTGTGTTTGTGTGATTTGTCGTGTAGGGGTAGACCCGCATGACCTCACGTCCGTTCAACACGTGGTTCGGTAGTTACAGCACTTTGGATCCCTTCTGTTCTTTGTCGGGCAGCATCGTCGAGCATTTCCTTTCAAGCTGGCGCTTATGTATAAAAAAAAAACGACATCCCGGCAAGCGCCCCGGGCGGGAGTGTCTCCGAACAGAAGGAAAGGAGAGGGACGTCTGCTTCGTGCGGCTGTAACAGCAGCAGCGGTGCTGTACGCGCCACGGGACCGGGCAAGTCCCGCGGAGGGGATAGGAAGCGAAAAGAAGTGCGTAGTTTTGGTGTATTCTTTTGCTTTTCGTTGTCGACAACATTATTTACTTTCAGCGTCTTTTCATGCCTTTTAGTGACGGTATTTTTGGTTTTCTTTCTTCACCATGGATTTTCTGGACTTTATGGTGCCATAGAGTTGTCGTACTCTCTCTATGCCGTCCACGTCGATGTTCGTTTAGCATTGAGTTCTTTCAAGTACATGAACCACATGGATTAACATGCACACGTTTAGCAGCGGTTGCCGAAGGAATAGAGAGAGAGAGATCTCTCCGGGGACTTTCCGGTCTCCTCACACACGAATAGTTGAGTCGCAGCTCTTGACAGAACAGGCAGAAATACTCGAGGGGCCGCCCCGGTGCAAAGACCTCCGGGGCAACCACCAAGTGTCGTGTCGAACTCTTACGCCCGGCACGAACCCCAGATTCGCCGGTGCATGCTGATGCTAGGTATCAGGTATTACGAGCTGCTGACAGGTGGTAACCACCGCTGCACCATACTCGTGGGTGTGTACACACAACCCATCCACTAGCAGCTAGTGTGGTATCGTGGTATGCGTACCACGCTACCAGGTTTTGCAACTGGCGAGTATCCCCTGCGTCGGTCCTGCTGTTCACGGAGGAGTTCAGCCCACAAGCCGAAAAAAAAGGCGGGTGTGCTGCAACTAAAACGCGTGTAGATGTACACCCGAAAAGCGGGTGTGGCACCCGCTTTTCGAACTCAGGTTTAGCTCCAGCCTCTGAGGCTGGACTCTACTGTGTACGAGTAGCACAAATCCAAAAGGTTTGGTCAACTACTGGTCCCTGCAGTAATTTGCATGCTTTCTACAAAATGAAAAGAGAAATCGTTCAGCTCTGGACTGAGTTCGCGCTAACAGACGCCGCTCCGTTTTTGGGCGTGTTTCGGGCTAGGAGCGCACCGCACCGCTTCCTTCGCTCACAAGGTGCTCAGCAGCTGGCGATGAAGCTGGGTGTGTTGACGAAGGTGCTTATACAAAAAATATATTCCTCGAAGGTTCTGCGGCTGCCAGTATGGATCATTTGCTTGCCGCCTTGGCTGCTTCAGCTTCCAAGTCCTTCCACCACTCCTTCGGCTCCAACATGTCGACACTTGGGCCGTCGTAGCCCATCGAAGAAGTGTACAGTCTGCTGGTGACCAGGTACGGGTCAATGCCTGCAGCCGGACGACGGTCCTCGAAGTATCCCTTGCCGTCAACTTCGATGTCGTTACCGATTCTCACAGACGTGTGTCTGGTACCAACGCCGTACGTGAACTCGCTCAGCTTCGACGTCTCGTGGATACCCGTCATTCGCTGGTCGTTGTCCGCACCGTAGAACTTCACATCGTCAAGGAACGTCTTCTTCAAGTTCTCGCACGCTGCGTAGATAGCTTTGATACCACCTTCCTCTCGCATCGCCTTCGTCGAGAAGTTCGTGTGGCACCCAGAACCGTTCCAGTCACCCTTCACCGGTTTCGAGTCGAAGCTGATCTCAAGTCCGTACTTCTCGCCGATCTTTTGGTACATCCATCTGGACATCACCATGTGGTCACCCTGCTCGATACCAATGCACGGACCCACCTGGTATTCCCACTGGGCGGGGGCAACTTCGGCGTTCACACCCGAGAGCTTCAGTCCCATTCTGAGGCACGCCTGGTAGTGCTCCAACGCGATTTCTCTGCCGACAACCTGGGCACCGTTACCACAGTAGTAGTCGCCCTGAGCTGCCGGGTACCCGTTCTCGGGCCAGCCGAAGGGGCGGCCGTTCTTCATGATGAAGTACTCCTGCTCAAGGCCGAACATCGGCTCGTCCTCTTTGTGCGCGTCGAAGATTTCCTTGGCCATCTTTCTGGTGTTGTTCTTCTCGGGAGTTCCGTCCGGGTAGTAGCACTCGCACAGGACGACCTTCGAGTTTTCAAGGACGGGGTGCGGGTACATGGCAACAGGCACGATGACGATTTCGGTGTTGTCTCCTCTGTGCTGGTTCGTCGACGACCCGTCGAAGTTCCACTTTGGCATGTCTGCGAGAGTCGCTTTGTCGATCGAGACGTTCGTGACCGTCTTGTACTTGGACCTGATGTCGCTGAAAGTGTTCTGGCCACTGAGCCAGACGTATTCCGCAATCCAGGACATGATTTCGGTCTTTTTAGTGAAAGCGAGCAGAGGGTGTCGGAAACTACCTAATATGGTGTTGGCTAATGGAAAATGGATCGAGTTTCACATTAGGAATACCTCCAAGTCCTGCATGTTCAGAAAAGTTGGTCCGTTGAATCCACTGCAGCTCATCGAAGGTGCTGGAGTTGGCAGACGGAAGGCAGAAGTCCTAACCCGGTCGAAGCCAAGATCGTAGAGAGCGAAGCCCGATGATTCAACATCGTGCGTGTGTGAGTCTATTGAACCCATGGGCACAAGCCGGTGTTATCACACAGGCGACAGCAGGCCGACGCCCAAATATGGGTGTCCATATTTCCAGCACTGTCTTTGAATCCACGGACAGTGCACATCACCTACAGGGCGGCAAGTGTCGGCGGCGGATCAAATTCGCAAGGAGCGGCGGAGGACAGGAGGCGGGAGGGGATGGAACAAGACTCTGGCTTCTTTCCGCGGGCAGTGACGGCGTCACTCTCCGTCGTGTTTGTTCGTCAGCGCCGCAACAAACGGGGTCCCGAGCTCTGCGAGCAACTACAGGTGCACTGAGCGGATGATGCGCCCCCTCCTAGCGCCGAGACTTGTTCCTAGGAGGAGGCTGCTGGACTGCACCATTATTTTCGTTGTTTGTCTTTTTTTTTCTTTTTGAAACGGAAAAGAAGTTATCTTCTTCCGTTTGTGCGCACCCGGATCTTACCTGCTTGGTAAGTTGCGTGCGTCGCTGGCAACTACTAATATATAGGACCAGCAATGCATTGTTCACACAACAAAAAAACGGGGAATGACGCGCAAACTCGAGTCCACATGGGTGCCCAAACGTGGCCCGGTCGACCTGGCTGATCCACGACTTAGATGGGTCCCCGAGAAACAGGGAGACGAACAATAGACGGAGCAGGTTGGAGAGGGAAGGAGCGGGGATTTGGGGAACGGGGGGAAAAGAGAATTATGGATCAGTAACTGGAACAGAAAGGAAAAAAAAAGAATAGTTGAGTTGCAGCTCTTGACAAAGATAGATGGAAAAAAGAAGGTGCTTTTATTCTTCGCCTTTTCTCACGAACGGGGGGGTCGGTCCTGCTTTTGGCTTTGTAGGTTCTCCCGACTCCCCTATTCGTGGTCAGCACAAACTCAAGAGGTCTAGTCAACTATTCCCTGCAGTATTGGCATACTTTCAAGAAAAAAAAAAAAAAAAGCTTGAAAAAAAACAAAAACAAAAAACAAGCCGAGTTTCTCGCTGAGTGGGGTTGCTACGAGGTGGGTGAATACTCCGTGCTTCCAACAGCGAGGACACGGGCTGATTGTGTTTGGGGCGCGTGGGCCCAAAAGCCCGTCCACGCGCCCCAGGGGGGGGGGGGGGGGGGGGATGGGTTTGGGAATTTCCTGAAAGAAATAAATGATACAGATCAAAAAAAAAAAACAAGAGAAAAAAAAAAACACGCGCGGAGAAAAATAAAGGAACACCCCCAGAAAAATGCAGATCCACTTTTTTTCGCCAGAAATACTCGGGAGGCGCCACCCATTTATTTGTACGGAGGCTAGAGGGGTACAAATGGGCCGTTTCTTGTTGGACGCTGACAACATGTAGGCACGCATCTTCTCCAGATGGCCTCCTCGAGTATTTCCTAGCAAAATCAGGTGGTTGTCTTTATCATCAGGTGGATGAATTTAGCTAGTTCGTCTTCTGACGGCACAACTATTTCACCAGCTTCACGTTGTATTCGTGTGTCCGGTCATCAACCGGGTGTGTCGTGATTGCTCTTCTTTGCTCGGCAAGCCAAAATGGGAACACATTTGGCATGCCTCGTTTCTCTCGCACGCTCCCCTGCAGACGAACGGCAAACGGACCCTCGCTCGAAACAGCAAGGTACACCCTATCCTGGGTTTTTCTTCGGTTCTTTCTCCGGGAGTGTTGGCGGAAGTATGCTGCGGCCGGGAATCGGTGCCGTGCGCTTGAGGGGGGTAGGGCCGAAAAAGAAAGCGGGGGAACAAATCAATTCGGACGAGAAACTTCTGAAACGATAAGGGGAAAAAAAAAAGGATCGATGAAGATCGAGATGCATGCCCCCGAACGACAAGCGGCGAAGACTGTGGTGTGTGTGAAAATGCACATGCGCGTCGCCCGGGTTCGCACTGCGCACGTTTGAGCGTGTGCTATGGTTTGTTATAGACTGGATCTCTATGCAATCCGAGACGCGCTGCTTACTTCTGCCAGCTATCGAACGGGTGCATCTCTCTTGTCGTCTGAAAAACGGAAAGGGGCGGTGTGCCATCCACACTAGTGCCCTTCTCGCGTTTGAAGCGAAGCGTCAAAATGAAGAAATAGAGCAGCAAACAGGCCGCTGGGACCGGCGCGAGGGGAGGGGGGGGAAATGAATCGGGGAATTCCATCGGAAAAATTGAGTAGAGGCGGTCTCAAGGCTCTTTTTTTCCTTCGCAAACGTGAACTATTGCTTTTCACGTCCGGTGTGCACAATTCTACTACACCACATAGGGGGAGAGGATTTTTACTGTAGCGGACGTTTTTCCCACGAAAATGGGGGGGGGGTGAGGGACCTACCCGCCCCAGGCCCTAAAAACGTCTCTATACGCTGGTTGACACCATCAACACAGCGTGTCCGACTCGTCGATACCGGCTCCTGATGACTCGCGGCGGCACCTGCCGAGCTGCCACGACTTGATCGACGCACTTTCCAAAAAATTCCAAATCCTCGGAATTTTGGCTATTTGTACTTATCCATTTCCCAAAGAATTCCTGAGTCCAAAAACTGTTTTCCAGGCAAGTCCCCTGAGCTAGCGGACCTTTGGTACCCACCCACCCCTCGTTGCCGTCCGGCTGACAACGATGCCGAGTTTAGGGGCCTTAGCATCAGCACTGGGGGGGGGAGGGACCTACCCACCTCTGAGCCAAATTTGCGGGAAAAAATTCCGCGATAGTAATAATCCTCTCTCCCATAGTTGAAGACAAAAAAAAGGGGGTTAACACAACCGAACTCAGCTTCCGATGTGAAGGTTCAGGCGCCGTGGTGAAGCGTTTTCACAGGCTGCCTGCGTAGGTATTCAAGTGCTTTCTTCCAGGACGGTGGGTGAGGAAAAAGGAACGAGAGGAAGGTGGATGTGGACTTGCTTGGGAACGAGGGAGTTGTTAGGTATCGGACAAGGTGAGGGAGTACGGAGGCGAACTCGGAAAGAAACGTCGCGGGATGAATCTAGCATCAATCTACGATCAATCCAGGATCAACCTCACTGCGAAGCCGCGTTGGCGGCGGCCTCGGCTTCCAAATCCTTCCACCACGCCTTCGGCTCCAACATGTCCACAGTCGGACCACCCTCGTAACCCATGGACGAAGCGTACAGTCTGCTGGTGACCAGGTACGGGTCAACTCCTGCAGCCGGACGACGGTCCTCGAAGTATCCCTTGCCATCGGCTTTGATGTCGTTACCGATTCTCACAGACGTGTGTCTGGTACCAATGCCGTACGTGAACTCGCTCAGCTTCGACGTCTCGTGGATACCCGTCATTCGCTGGTCGTTGTCCGCACCGTAGAACTTCACATCGTCAAGGAACGTCTTCTTCAAGTTCTCGCACGCCGCGTAGATGTCCTTGATACCACCTTCCTCTCGCATCGCCTTCGTCGAGAAGTTCGTGTGGCACCCAGTACCGTTCCAGTCACCCTTCACCGGCTTCGCGTCGTAGCTGATCTCAAGTCCGTACTTCTCGCCGATCTTCTGGTACACCCATCTGGACATCACCATGTGGTCACCCTGCTCGATACCAATGCACGGACCCACCTGGTATTCCCACTGGGCGGGGGCAACTTCGGCGTTCACACCCGAGAGCTTCAGTCCCATTCTGAGGCACGCCTGGTAGTGCTCCAGCACGATTTCTCTGCCGACAACCTGGGCACCGTTACCACAGTAGTAGTCACCCTGCGGTGCCGGGTACCCGTTCTCGGGCCAGCCGAGCGGGCGGCCGTTCTTCATGATGAAGTACTCCTGCTCAAGGCCGAACATCGGCTCGTCTTCTGCGTGCGCGTCGAAGAGCTCCTTGGCCCTCTTTCTGGTGTTGCTCTTCTCGGGAGTTCCATCCGGGTAGTAGCACTCGCACAGGACGACCTTCGCGTTGTCCAGGAAGGGGTGCGGGTACATGGCAACAGGCATGATGATGATTTCGGTGTTGCTGCCTCTGTGCTGGTTCGTCGACGACCCGTCGAAGTTCCACTTCGACATGTCCTTCACGGTAGCCTTGTCAAGCGAGACGTTCGTGATCGTCTTGTACTTAGATCTGAGGTCGGTGAACGTGTTCTGACCACTGAGCCACACGTATTCCGCGATCCAGGCCATTGTTAGTTAGGTTTTGTTTTTAGTTGTGTGTTGAAGTAAAGGATATCACCTGGCGAACGAGTTGTGAAGAACGTGAAGTAGAACACGAAAGTGTGCTTGCATTTTAGGGCCAGCTCTTCAGCGCGTTCACTCCCACGTGCCTTGACGCGTTTTCGCATGTTTCGCGGTGGCCTTCACCACAGCACGCACTTTGAGGTCTCAGGCTTCCATCCGTCCGCCATCAAATCCGAATTTGACTATGACTGGTCATGCGAGCCGTGTGTGCGAAGGACCTGTTTTGTATCTTTACATGCAACGCTGCCAACGTTCTTTGTCAACTTTCAGCTGACATGTCCATGGCGTGGTATGTTGTTCTAGTACTAGCAGCAGTAGTAGTTTCAGCTTAGTGTGTGTTTGATCAAAGTCTAGTAGTAGTTGTATGTCGTCTGCCGAAGCAGCCGGAGACAGCAGGCGCAGGGGGCAGGTCTTGCTTTACTTTCCTCTTCTTCATAGAGACCCGCCCAGCCATCCCGACTGTCCTCGTCACGGCGCGAAAGGCTTGTGCCCTACAACTACGAGTTGGTTGGCCAGGCCCCCACGAAGCCTTATACATAACACGGCTACAACATGAGGAGGATGCAGCCCTGCTTAGGTGTTCACTCAGCCATCACAGGACCCCAGAGCTCGCTACTTGACCTGACACAGCTGCCACCCAGAAGGCCGCGGCAGTAACCTACGCAATGAAGGCACGCGCAGCTGAGTGCATGTAGGTGCATGTTCTTCCAAAAACAAAACGGAAACGGAGCCAGTGCGAACAATGCCCTTTTTTCGTTTGACGTGAAGCGTGAAATGAAGAAATCAGCGATCAACGGGTCACGAGCATTGAAACGAGGGCACGAAAAAAAGACGAAAAAATGGAAACGTGGTAGAAAGCGGGGCGGGAGGGGGTGCATCGGAAAAAAATTGAGAAGAGGCGGTTTTCAAAGCTCTTTTTTTTTCTCAGAGTCAAAGAATCTGACGTCTCCTCCACAATGATGAAAAAGAAAAAAAATAACACAACCGAACTCAGCTTCCGATGTGAAGGAACAGGCGCCGTGGTGAAATTTTTCAGAGGCTGCCTGCGTATGGGGGGGATTCAAGTGATTTCTTCCAGGGCGGAGGATGAGGAAAAGGAACGAGAGGAAGGTGGATGTGGACTTGCTTGGGAACGAGGGAGTTGTTAGGTATCGAACAGGTGGGTGAGGGAGAAGGGGAGGCGAACTCGGAAAGAAACATCGCGGGATGAATCTAGCATCAATCTACGATCAATCCAGGATCAATCTCACTGCGAAGCCGCGTTAGCGGCGGCCTCGGCTTCCAAATCCTTCCACCACGCCTTCGGCTCCAACATGTCCACAGTCGGACCACCCTCGTAACCCATGGACGAAGCGTACAGTCTGCTGGTGACCAGGTACGGGTCAACTCCTGCAGCCGGACGACGGTCCTCGAAGTATCCCTTGCCATCGGCTTTGATGTCGTTACCGATTCTCACAGACGTGTGTCTGGTACCAATGCCGTACGTGAACTCGCTCAGCTTCGACGTCTCGTGGATACCCGTCATTCGCTGGTCGTTGTCCGCACCGTAGAACTTCACATCGTCAAGGAACGTCTTCTTCAAGTTCTCGCACGCCGCGTAGATGTCCTTGATACCACCTTCCTCTCGCATCGCCTTCGTCGAGAAGTTCGTGTGGCACCCAGTACCGTTCCAGTCACCCTTCACCGGCTTCGCGTCGTAGCTGATCTCAAGTCCGTACTTCTCGCCGATCTTCTGGTACACCCATCTGGACATCACCATGTGGTCACCCTGCTCGATACCAATGCACGGACCCACCTGGTATTCCCACTGGGCGGGGGCAACTTCGGCGTTCACACCCGAGAGCTTCAGTCCCATTCTGAGGCACGCCTGGTAGTGCTCCAGCACGATTTCTCTGCCGACAACCTGGGCACCGTTACCACAGTAGTAGTCACCCTGCGGTGCCGGGTACCCGTTCTCGGGCCAGCCGAGCGGGCGGCCGTTCTTCATGATGAAGTACTCCTGCTCAAGGCCGAACATCGGCTCGTCTTCTGCGTGCGCGTCGAAGAGCTCCTTGGCCCTCTTTCTGGTGTTGCTCTTCTCGGGAGTTCCATCCGGGTAGTAGCACTCGCACAGGACGACCTTCGCGTTGTCCAGGAAGGGGTGCGGGTACATGGCAACAGGCATGATGATGATTTCGGTGTTGCTGCCTCTGTGCTGGTTCGTCGACGACCCGTCGAAGTTCCACTTCGACATGTCCTTCACGGTAGCCTTGTCGATCGAGACGTTCGTGATCGTCTTGTACTTAGACCTGAGGTCGGTGAACGTGTTCTGGCCGCTGAGCCACACGTATTCCGCGATCCATGACATTGTTAGTTTAGTTGTGTGTTGAAGCAAAGGATATCACCTATTGAACGAGCTGGAACACAACGGGAGGACCCAGTCGGTTTAGAGACACAAGGAAGTAGAACACGAGTGCGTTAAAAGCCCCGGCGTAGAATGGGTGCGGGATACTGCAAGATTGCAAGATTGCTCAGATTCCACTCATCGATGATCGTGTCACTCTTCGAAGACCGCAGGAGCTCAGGAGTTCATGCAAACATTCAGTCAGGTTGTAGTGGCAACACCGTGCACGAACTCACCGAATATCGTTCTGGGGATCCCAAGTGAATTTAGAGTACTTCCAGCCTACCCTAGAAGCTACTTGAGGGAGCTGTGCCCAACGCTTTGCAAGTTGCATGATGAATATAGTAGCTTGCTTCGTCTGGTAGAGACTCAGACTCGTCGTTAGAAGGGTCTGCTCCCCGGAACCTGGGTTGTCACTATGCCACGGCTAAGTCGACAGGTGAAACCACGAGCGCGCAAAAGGGAGACAGGGGAAAATGGTGCGGACCAACACGGCTCTAAGAACAGGCGTACAGTGGGGAATCATTAGGTGCGGGAGGGGGGCCATCGACGAAGCTAGGCTCCGCTCATGCGAGGCCGGCATCCGGAGGGTTGAGCCACAGCTGAGTCTACTGGAAACAAATTTTTGAGCAAAGGATTGGAGCCTTCCTTCTGGACGACTCGGTCTTTGTAGAAAGGTAGGCCGGGAAAAAATCCAACGGATAGCTAGGAGAAACAACCCACTACCTGTGTTGTTCGTACGTGCACTTCCGCACCTCCTCTGTACACAAATTCCCTCAGTGGGGTGCTGCAAGAAGCTGACTGGTACACATGCACGGGTTGATTACTAAAGGTGAGGACCCCCGACAATCGCTCAAAGCTAGAATCTTCTGATTATTTTCCGTCCGGGGTTGTGCCGTGCTCGTTGGCTCTAAGAACAATTTTCTTTGATTCTGTGGAAGCAAACATAGTTCAGCGCCGGACAACTGATGTGAACTACACCCCGATCTGGTCGAAGAAGACACTCTTGCCAAAAGCTTCAATTGAACCATATTGTTATATTATGTGCAGCAGGCGGCACGCGCCCATCAACAGACGGGTCTTACGAAAACGTGCTTGTTGATGATTGATCCTGAACACTGTGGACAGGCGGAGAAAAAGAACCCGGCACCAGCGAAGGTGCTCGGCGTCCCCTGTTTGACCGTGATTCTGGTCTAACACGGTCAGGCAGCGGTGGGAGATGCTGGGGATGCGAACTGGAAACTCAAAACATCCAGAAGACAATTGGGTGGCTTCGCCAACTTAATTTCGAGGTACATGACTTCATCCATTGCTATCTTTCGAGAACGTGAGCGACCACTCCCGGAAGCAGCAGTAGACGACAGAGGAAGAAGGCAGCGAGAGTCACGTGGTAGTCCAACCGTAAGATTCATACACACACCTTCTGTGATAGAATCGGGTAATTCGATCCTTGTTGGTGTGGGCGTGAGCGACAAGGCTCCTGCGGCAGGTTCGTCAACGGCAGCTACATTCTCTTCTCTAGCTGAGCTAGTTGCAACACTAGTCAATCGGTGACCTGGGCCACGGCAGATGGGTATTACATGTACACCATCGGCTTGCTGTGCAGATGATTCTTGACTGTACCGACAACAAGGTCGTAGAAATGCAGAGCGGCAAAAGCTTCGGTCGGTGTCGATGGAAACTTTCGAGTACGCACGGACGACGATTCTACAACTAGAAGCGCCGTCAGTACGGTCGGCTCGGTGTCGGCGATCTTGACTGGGTTCGGGTGCGGGGCATCTCCCGAAGCGGAACCCGGTTGACGTTCCGCCACCAAAGTTTCTGGATCGACGGCTCGTACATCTGCGTTGGTGGGCAGGACGGTAACGGGGTAAACCGTAATTATTGTGCGTGAGCAGAATCCAAGCTAAGTGTCCTCGGCAGAGGTCGAACCCGGGCCTCCCGGCGGTAACTCTGCCATTTTGAAATCTTGGCCGGGGGAAAAAAGCTCGCACAATTCTCTAATCTCCAAGAATAATTGAGTTGCAGCTCTTGACAAAGATAGATGGAAAAAAGAAGTGTTTTTATTCTCGCTTTTTCTCACGAACGGGGGGGTCGGTCCTGCTTTTGGCTTTGTAGGTTCTCCCGACTCCCCAATTCGTGGTGCGCACAAACTCAAGAGGTCTAGTCAAATATTCCCTGCAGTATTGGCATACTTTTAAGAACAATACACGTTTTCGCTACAGAAAGGTGGGGTTGGCTCAAAATAGAGGCTATTCATATTGCTCTAGTCTCGAAGAAAAACAGCAACACACCCAAGCGTTTTGCCTGCCGTCCAGCGTCATTTTGGGCGGCCTCGTCTGCTTTTCGGGAAGTCCCAACGAATCCACCGTCGGGCGCCGTTCGAGGCGGGGATACGGAACAGCGGGGTCGGCGTCCTCGGGCAGGCACCCGGTGCCGTGGGCAAAGGTTGGCGCCCCGGTTGGTGGGGCGGTGCACCCGCGGGAGCCGCAGCCGGAGGGGGGGTCGGAGGGGCGCGCACTCGGCTGGTGGTCCTGCGGGTGCCAGCCGGTGGGGTGGTTGGAGGGGCGTGCACTCGGCTGGTGGTTCTGCGGGTGCCAGCCGGTGGGGTGGTTGGAGGGGCGTGCACTCGGCTGGTGGTTCTGCGGGTGCCAGCCGGTGGGGTGGTTGGAGGGGCGTGCACTCGGCTGGTGGTTCTGCGGGTGCCAGCCGGAAGGGTACAATCCGCTGGCCGGGGCGAACGGGGCGCAGCCCGCAGGCGGGTCGGTGCCGGCGGCCCCCTTCCGCCGCGCAGCCGCCGAACACGAGCCGGAGAGTTGCGGTGCGGGGCCGCCTGCCACGTTGAGGAACCCAGCGCCGACGTCTTCGAGCGGGCGTCTCGAGCCGGGCGACGCGGACGGGTCGGTGCTGGCGGCCCCTCTCCGCTGCGCAGCCGCCGAACACGAGCCGGACAGTTGCGGTGCAGGGCCGCCTGCCGCGTTGAGGAACCCGGCGCCGACGTCTTCGAGCGGGCGTCTCGAGCCGGGCGACGCGGACGGATCGGTGCCGGAGCGGGGCGCGCTGCGAGGCGGCAGACTCGCGGGCGAAGGGCCCCCTCTCGCTGCCGCGGCGGACGGACCGGCCGCGTCGCCAAACCAGCAGCCGCCGGAGGCGTGCTCCGAGCCAGACCGGGTCACGCTGCGAGGCGGCAGCTTCGCGGGCCGGCGCGCAGCCGAACCGCTGCGCGCGCGGGGCAAACCCCGCCGCCCGGGCGAGAACTTAGGCAGCGCGGCGGTGCCTCTCGTGCCGCGAGAGCCGGCGGTGGCGTCGCGGGAGCCCGCGCACGACGGGTCTGGAGGCGGCGGGTCGACGCCAGGCGACCACCAGCCGGAGAAGCGGGGCGTCGAGATCCCTCCCATCCCGAGAGAACCCGTGCTGCCGCATTCCGGTGAGTCGCTCGCGCTCCGCGAACGCACGGACGGCGACGGCTCCGGTTCGTCATAGGCCGCCATGCCAGGCGCCCAGCCGCAGGCCGAGCGGCGCCGCGGGTCCGCCAGTGAAGAGCCGGACGACCCCCCGCTGCGGCGCTTCTCGCGGCCGGTGCTGCGCGCTGCGGCCCACCGACCAGACGCCTCATCCGCAAGATCCGCCTGTGTCAGAGGCATCATTCTTCCCGAAAGGTGCGCGCCGGGGTCGCGGGGGTCTCGCCCAGAGGCGTCGGGGCCGTCGCAGGCCGCCATTCCAGGCGCCCAGCCGTGCAGGGAACCACCCCCCCGCTGCCGCGGGTCCGCCTGCGAAGAGCCGGACGACCCCCCGCTGCGGTGCTTCTCGCCGCCAGAGCTGCGCGCTGCAGCCCACCGACTGGACGCCTCATCCGCAAACTCCGCCTGTGTCAGAGGCGGCCCTCTGCCCGAAAGGTGCCTGCTGGGGTCGCGGGGGTCTCGCCCAGAGGCGTCGGGGCCGTCGCAGGCCGCCATTCCAGGCGCCCAGCCTGCGTGCAGGACGCCACCCCCCTGCTGCCGCCCGACGGACGGTCCGAAAACGCTGCGGTGCTTCTGCGGTGCAGACGCCTCGTCCGCAGCCGCAGGCTCTGCCTGAGTCCGACGCATCCTTTTTTTCGGAAGGTGGCTGGGGTCTTGCCCGCCGGAGCCGGGGCAGCCTGCACACCTGACCCCGGCTTCGACGGCGGCCGCGAAAAAATCGGAGCGGCCGCTGGCCGAGCTCCCAGGCGACGAGCGCGGCGAAGCGCGGGGGTTGCTGATGCTGCTGCTGCCGCTGCAGCTGGACACTTCGCTGCACGGAGACAACACGAGGCGCCGCGGCTGCCCCCGGGCTGGGGATGCGGCTGCGGGGCGGCGGTTGGCCTGCTGGTGGTGGGAGGGCGAGGTGGCGGCGGTCGGTCTCTGCCGTCTCGTCCGGGCTCGGGTCTCTCGGGCTGACAGTGCAGCGTCGCCGCGCTTGGCTGTCGTCTGAACCGGGGACGTGGCTGCGGTTGTGCCGTGTCGTTTCACCAGTGCGGCGGCACTGCGCTTGTCTGTCATCTGGATCGGGGACGTGCCTGCGTTGTGCTGGCGGGTCTTTTGGACGGGGGAAGTGGCGTTTGGGCTCTGTCGGCTCACCAGTGCAGCGGCACTGCACTTGTCTGTCGTCGTCATCTGGATCGGGGAAGTGGCTGCATTTGTGCTCTGTCGTTTCACCGGTGCAGCGGCACTGCGCATGTCTGTCATCTGGATCGGGGACGTGGCTGCGTTGTGCCGGCGGGTCTTCTGGACGGGGGAAGTGGCAGCGTGGATCTGGGTCTGCTGGAAGGGCGAGGTGGCAGCGTTGTGCTTCGCCGCCGGGGCTCGGGCCTGCGTAGCGCCGCAGTGCCTGCCCGCATCCTGGGCCGGAGACGTCGGCTGCGAGGATGGGGCGGGGCTGGGTGCGTCGCCTGGCTCGTCCAGGCCCCGGCTCGGGTCGTCACTTTTTCGGCCCGCGGGGCTGCGCCCGGCGGCATTCTGCTCCGGCGAAGGGACTGCGTGACCCTGGCCAGACGGGCCTGCTGTGACGGAACAGTTGCTCCCGCCAGCGGCACCCTCGAATCGAGGGGCCCCCGCGCCGCTACACCCTTCGGCGGGTCTGCCGCCTCGGCTCACGGGGCTGCGCCCGGCGGCCTTCTGCTCCGGCGAAGAGGCAGCGTGACCCTGGCCCGACGGGCTTGCTGTGACGGAGCCGCAGGTGCGCGACTGGTTGCTCCCGCCTGCGGCACCCTTGAATCGAGGGGGCCCCGCGCCGCTGGACCCGTCCGCGGGTCCGCCGCCGGCACGGCGGGGCGGCGGGTCGTCGCTGCTGTTGAGCCGTTCGATGATCGCCTTCTGCGCGGCGCGGGCGAGCATCACCGACTCGTACTTCTGCTGCCGCGCTTCGGCGGCGGGGGGGCCGCCTGGCGGAGGGGGAGCATCGTTTGCGGAATCACGCACTTCTGCTGCAGCAGGCAGCTGCGCCGAGTAATAAGCGCACGCTGCAGAAGCGTGGGGAGAGCGCGGAGACGGTTGGAACTGCGGCGGGCTGCTGCGATGGCTGAGCACGGGACCACGTGGTCCGCTGCCGGCGGCGCCGGGGCCGCCGTGCGGCGGCTGCGCCGAGTAAACGCACGGTTGGAACTGCGGCGGGCTGCGATGGCTACTGCCGGCGGCGCCGGGGTTGCCGTGCGGCGGCTGCGCCGAGTAAGCGCGCGCTGCAGAAGCTTGGGAGGTGCGAGACGGTTGAAACTGCGGCGGGCTGCTGCGATGCAGCGCACTGCCGGCGCTGCATTGATAGCCGGGGTTCCCTCCAGGATCTTGCGGTTGGAAGCGCTCGACGGAGCCTGCGCGCTGTAGGGTGTGCCGGCTGTCCACAAAGTCAAGGGAACACCCCACCGACAGCGGGGACAGCGACAGGGACCTCGTCGACCCATCGCCCGAGCGGGCTTCGAGGTCGATCAGAGACTCGAGCAGCCCGCAGAGTTGCTGGTCGATCCGCCGGCAGTTCGCTTCCATTCCAGCCCCGCAGGAGGAGAGGCCGCAACAGTGAAATACCACTACTCTGTTGTTGTCGCTTTACGTATCCGGTATCCGATGACGGGAAGAACGGCAGCTGCTCCCTTGTGGGGGTTAGGGCCTTCGGGTCCGTAGCCTGTAACGGTATCAAATTCGCCGAACTTGGCAAAGGCGAAAAGACCGCGGCCACCGTCCGGCGCGATCAAACAGAAGAGGAGCTCCGGGGACCCGCATGAACGCGTCGCGGGCGGCGAGGGAGGCACCTCAGGCTAGCAAGCGCCCTCGTTGCTGCGGTTTTATTTTGGGCGCGGTACCGCCCCCGCCACTTTCCTTTTTTTTTGAGTTCCAGACTGCTTTTGTGTTTCCGGCGATAATCGCGCAGTCAGTTACCTGTGGGGGCGTTCTTTTGATTGCTGCTAAATAGTCAAAAATGTTGCTTAGATTCGCAATAAACTTTTTTGCTGCGGTGCGCGTGCTCCGGTGCCTGTTCTTTTATTTGTTTTCGTGCTGCCTGTTCAGGCTATTAGCTTCATTTTTTCTCAGTTTTCCAAATTCCGTCTCAATGGGGCCAATTTGCTTTTCCCGCTCTGAAATCGAGAAGCCTTTGTTTAATTAGGCCACCCGACTCTTCCAGCTTCCTGGCACAGCTGGCCTAACTCACGCCTCCACCGGACCCCCACGACTTTTTTCATCGAAGGTCGTTTTTTGCACTTTTTTATTGTATTTTTTGAGCCGCCCGGATTCCAAATTCCGTCAGCTGACGGAATTTGGAACGGGAAGCTAATGCCCTGTTTCTACCAACAGCAGCTCGAAAACAGCTCACACCACAGTCACCATTTTTTTTTTGATGGTAACGAATGCGCTTGTCGTTATGAAAAAGAGACGGTTGGTCGTGGGTGATCCCATCACATAGGGATCTCCTACGATCTTGCAGCCCTTGAGATACCAGGTGGGTGGGTCGTCGGGTGCTTCGCGTCTCCAGCATTTTTTCCGAAGGCTTCTGTGTAATGAGCAGGGGTGCCTTTCGGCAAGCTTTCTTCAACCTTCTTCGTGGGCGTGGGCTGCTTCGTGTTTCGAGGAGCCGGTGTTAAGCCGGCCCACCCCTATCTTCTGGAACTGCGATCGCATAGCCGCTGTTGACTTGACGACATCACGGTTCTTCTTCGCAATAGTATGGTCTCGTGCCGCTTCAGAGCGCTTTGCTGCGCATAAACCAAGCGACTTTGCACGTCGCCGTAGCTCCTTCGCTAGTACAGGGTGATGGGAAAAGGGAAGCATGCATGCCTGTTCACGGCGTTTTTTTGTTTGGTTATGGATATAGTCGGATCTTTTCGTGGTTTGTGGCTAGAGGTTAGAAGTGTCGGATGGGCAGCCTGTTTCGATTGAAAGCAGGCTTCGAGCAACGCCGTGCGTGGTGCTCGCAGTCTCCGATCCGACGCAAAAAGAGGAACTCAAAAATTGACGCGCAAGAAAAAGCGGGTGAATCGGAAATGACCGGTAGCCACTGGAACCCGGCGAAGTTCCAGCACGTGCCGAAGTTCCTCATCCATTTTAAAGACGCCCCTGCACCCGCTATCGTCATCAGCCTCGGAGCAGGAGCGGCAATGCGGGTAGTAGCCCGCGCAAGCTCACTGCGCGAAGAGCAGACTTTCTTAGACGCTTTCGTGAATCCACCATAAACAGCGCTGCGTCTTCTTCGATGTCGCTCAAGTTATTCTCGTCGTCGAATCGGACGTCGTCGCTGGGGCGCAACCAGCACGAGCATGCGGGCGGCACTTTAACTGAAAATCCCAATGGCCAAGCACACTGGAAACCCGGCAGCAAGTGCCACAGCCAGTGGGCTGGTGAGTGCATCATCACTCGTCTTCGTCATCAGCCTCGGAGCAGGAGCCGGCAGTACGGGTAGAAGCCCGCGCAAGCTCACTGCGCGAAGGGCAGACTCTCTGCACGTTATCTCCCAACCTCGATGCTCCCGCGGCCGAGCCCGTCGGCCTCCAAGCAGCGGAAGTGCACCCATAGCCAGAAGCCGAGGAAGAAGAACACTGCCGCCAGGTAGTAGTGCCGCTTGGCTGCCGCCAAGTCGACTTCGATGCCGGCGTCGTCCACGTCACGGCGCAAGAAGCACGAGGTTGCCAGGGGCGGGTAGAAGATCACTGCGCGAAGGGCAGACTCTCTCAGACGATTTCATGAGACGCGTTATCCACCACGACCAGCGCTGCGTCTTCTTCTATGTCGCTCAAGTTGTTCTCCTTTTTGCACGGGACGTCGTCGCTGGGACGCAGCCAGCACGAGCATGCGTACGCGGCCCGGGTGCTGATCTTCAACTGAAATGACCGGTAGCACACCAGGAAGCCCGCGAAGTACGTGCAGCCGATGCCCGCATTCAAGTGCCACAGTGCGTGGGCCGGCAGGTACTTCATCTCCCAACCTCGATGCTCCCGCGGCCGAAAACCGTCCTCCCCGTCGGCCTCCAAGCAGCGGAAGTGCTCCCAGAGCCAGAAGCCGAAGCCTAGGAAGAAGAACACTGCCGCCAGGTAGTAGTGCCGCCTGGCTGCCGCAAGGTCGACTTCGATGCCGGCGTCGTCCGTGTCGCGGCGCGAGAAGCACGAGGTTGCCAGGGGCGGGTAGAAGACCATGAAGCTCACCGAGAAGAAGTACGCGCCGAAAAACAGCTTGAATTCGTCGAGCATCACGTACGACACGATCGCGACCCCGAAGATGGCGGTCAGCGCCACAGCAGCGAACAGGTTGCGATTGGGATCGTTCTGCTTGACGAGCACGTAGCAGAACGCCCCCGCGGCCATGAGCATCGGCACCTCGTCCAGGTACTGGGGGTAGTGTCGGAGCGTGGCGTGAAACGCGGCGCTGCCGAGCCCGACGATTGCCACGGCGCCGTACACCACCGCTATCTCCGTCTGCCTTGCCACGACGTGCCCTCGCTGCGCAAGATACCACCCGGCGGCCGCCGTTACGGTGATCACGAAACTCGAGATGGTGTTCGCGAACTCAGCGACGAAGGACAAGACCACATAATTCGTCTGCGGCGGAATATTTACTTCATACAGGTGTTTACGTGCTCGTCGAGTATTAGTTTCGGTCCTGTGACCCTAAAACAGGCTGTCGGCGCAACACTTCGAGTATCTGATCTGAGGACCGATGCGAATCTGGCTTTTGGCAGCTCGTCACCTCCAGGACCCACCCAAGCTACGAGCGCACGAACACCTGATGCACGCACACTTAAGCAACGCAAGCTGAACTTTGCAAACAACCACGAGGTCGAAAGACACCAATCTGTATGCCCATACGGGATTGTCGGAAACACACACACACACACACACAATGGGCTATATTCCGCGCAGGGATTACCCACAACTGAGATCTAACACACACACACACACACACACACACACACACACACACACACTAGCAAGCTTGCTTGAGCGCCGAAGGCGCGTCTAGTGGAATCCCTTTCCGTTTCCACCATTTGACGTACGCGATGCCTCCTATTTCCACTCTCTAAGAGGTTGGACAGGGGTAGTACTACGCAAACATCCAGGCCGTTTCCCTCTCCGCTGTTTGTACTCCCCCTTCCCCCTTTCCCGTGTGCCGCCCACGCGGCCCTCTTCTCCTTGTATTGCCGGCCGGCCGCTTTTCCTCGATAACGGTGCTTTATCCTATTCCCGCCTTTTAGTCCTGAGTTCTCCCACTGCGAACCATGCCACAAGCGGTCCAGAAGCTCGAAAGACCAGAAACGGAAAGAAAGGGATCACACACACACACACACACACACACACACACACACACACATACTAGCAAGCTTGCTTGAGCGCCGAAGGCGCGTCTAGTGGGATCCACTACGTTCTGTGGATAGGCAATGCATCCCCAGTTTTTCACATCCACTCGTTACGAGGTTGGACGGGAGGGATCACAATCCAACACACGTCGCAGGCTGGGTGTTGGCCCCCCTTTGGTTGGGTTCCCCTCCCTCTCTCTCCCTGGTTGGGTTCCCCCAATGTCGTTTTGCAGGCGCGGGCCCTGGCCGCCGGGGCCCGATTGACGTGCGCGAACGTCGGAGCAGCGGATGGAACTGCCTGCTGCGGACGCGGCGAGCGGCGGAGGTGCAGCGACAGGCTCGGCCTCTGGCGGGCACCCTTCGGGCCTTCCGTGACGATGGACGCCAGAGGGTGATGCCGCCCGGACCCCAGGGGATGCATCGCACAGAGGTCCCTTTGGTTGGGTTCCCCTCCCTCTCTCTTCTTGTGCCATTTTCGGCCCTTTCTAGCTTGCCTGTTTCCGTTTCCTTTTGTTGCCCTGCATCCCGCAGTTGCTGCGAGGACGTGCACCCGCTGGAGAACGCCAGCGCGAAGCAACCGGCCAGTGTCGTGGCCAGTGGAGCTGAGACCTCCAGAGACGTCGACAAGTCCATAGAACGGAGTAAGGATCCCACACACACACACACACACACACACACACACACACACACACACACACACACACACACACACACACACACACACACACACACACACACACACACACACACACACACACACTCACACACACACACACACACACACGCACACACACACACACACACACACACACACACACCACACACACACACACACACACACACACACACACACACACACACACACACACACACACACACACACACACACACACACACACACACAAGGTGGGCGCACACCTCGCACCAATCGACGGAACTGTCGATGCATCCCCAGAAGCCGCAAGGCGCATCTGAAGCGGTAAGGGGCCCGTCCATCGTGTTCCGGCCGCCGTCAGCCGGCCCGACGCCACCACCGCCCCCAACCTCCTGCACGGGATAATTGAGAGTGGTGAACGCTATTTGTGTTGCTCCCTCTAGTTTCGTTTTTCTTTTCGTTCTGTTGCCGTCTGCCACGCAAGGGTGGACGCCTTGTGCTGGAGCGTCACGTTACCCAACTGTTTTCTGCCTCACCAGAACCCGTGTGTGCACGGAACTGTGACAACTCTGTTTATGTATCTTGCATGGACATTCGGACCGCCTCTTATATTATCATTAACAGCCGCTCGGGTTTGTTCTGTTCAGGCATGGAGAGCGGCGTTCGCTGAATTTTCGGAGACACCGATGCGCAAGGTGTGTTGCAGCCATGCCGCGCGGCATCATGTATCGGTTTGGGGGGTGTCTACGCTTGGTTTGCGCGCACACACGCGTTCGCGTAAGAAGTCGAGTGGAAAACAAGCTTGCGAAACTGCTTTTTCGTTCGATGTTTTTGCGTCTCGTTGAGGGCAGCGTGGCCCACCGGAAGAAGAAAGAAGTAAACGTGCGAGGGGCAAAAAAGCGGACACAAAAAGAGAGAGAGAGAGAGAGAGAGATAAAGAGAGAGAGGGGGGGCGGAGAGAAAAAAAAAAAACCGGGGGAAGGGGGGAGACCGACTAAATTATCGTCTCACGCAGAATCCCGGGTTGTTTGCTTCCTGTTCTCCAGCCCGTACACTTCCTTTTCTGAGAAAAAGAAATCAGGGGTCGGTGGGTATCCACTCTTTCTTATTCGCCACTGCGCCGTACACACTAACACACCGTACAATTTGTATGGGTACCCCACACCGGACTACATTTCAACAGCCGGTGGGGGATCTAAATCGGAGTTGCCAGGTGGTCCCCGTGCGCAAGCACGGCTAATGGCAACGTGCACAGTGCGCTGCTCAGGGTAGCTGAAGGCCTGTCAGTAGTTCCCTTACTAAACAGCTGGTGGACCCTGCGGCTTACGACAGTGGATGTACGATGGAAGTTCTGTATCCAGCGAACGACCAAAAGACATCCTCCTGCTGGCGACCGTCTATCCTAGGTGAAAATTAGAGGACAACTCAAGCAATTATTTTCCGGTGTGTTTGCCACGAAACTATTCCAACGTTATTTACTATTCCGTCGGACACATGAATATTCTGGGAGACTTCTTCACACCGCGTCAAGAAAATCCAGACGATTGAGTTACATAAAATTATCGCTTCGGCCCCACAGACCGGCCCAGGGCAGGGGGACCCTACGGCTGTGGAGTAACGAAGCTCATCCGAGTCCGATTAAAACCCCTTGTCAACCACCAACGACTGCACAACGACGCTAGTGTCTGTCCAGAGCATGATGACATCGAGAAGGCATCGGCTGTCGGCGACGTCTAGATAGGTCGAAAAGTCAGTAACTGGGAGTTCGGGCACTTTCAACCACATATCCACGGGCGGATAGCAATCATTTTTGCAGGCAAAATGCATCGAAACGCAGTGGTAGCATTCTAACGGGTGTGCAGTGAAACCCTACCGGCGGAGGGGGGTGAAGTGTTATTTATTTTTAGAGCGCGTGGTACTTGCACCAGGCGCTATTTAAAGAGGGGAGCGGGCTTGGAAGGTTCTGCGCTCAGCGCCGGTCTGGTCGCATTTGCACCGAGTTTCGGTCCTTTAATTTTAACCACGGACACATAAGGCGGGCCATCATCAGCGAGGAACCTGAGGGTCTGCAGACAGTACAGCGGTGTGTGTCTGGTCTGTCAGGCGGCTGCCATACACCGAATCCGTCTCGAGGAGAAGCCCTTCAGGTACTTCTCGCTACTGCTCATACACACAGACACAGTTGGGGTCTTCTCCTCGACGGATTCGGTGCTGTGTCTGACGAGCTATCCTCATGGCGCCCCCGCCCTTTCCATGACTGCGACAATGTTACTGATTTAAAATACTCGAGGGGCTGCCTTGTGCTTAGTTCGACGGAAGCTAGAGGAGGAGACACAAAACAACTACAGTGGGTCTCTGCTGTTACGCGTAGGCGCCACTCAACCGAGAGTTACCTGTGTTCAGTGTGGGATAACTAAGAGATTTCGCAATTGGCAGCCTCCTCAAGTATTCCTACGATCATACAATGATACATCCTCCTCCTACTGCGTATACTGGCTCCGTCTGCTGCTTCGTCTTCACCGTCGCGGATGATGCATGAATCGAAAGTAGAAAGGTCAGGCAGTGATTCAGTGTGTTTGTCACACTCGTGCGATCAAGCGAGGGGTGAAGTTACGATGTTTTCGGGATAGCGACAGGGTTATTTAACCTTGTAACGAGGTATTCGTCGGATATATTAGTCTTCTAAGATCTGCGATCTTATACGACAAGAAATACTGAAGGTTTGACTGCCTTGGATTGGGAAGGATGGACGGCCTTTTCAATCTTAGGCCTCGGCGCGTAAAAGACAGGCGCATCGTTTTGTTTGTGCGTTCTGGTCGATCGATTTCCCTTGAGTCAACCCTAGTTCATGTTGCGGGTTGGGAACTCTGATCAACCCCCCGAAAACACGCTCTGCTGACGTATATTTAGCCTTCGCAATGGATGGCAGGGCGGAGATGGACTGGAAACAAAAAGCGTGAGGTGCCGGAGACCGACACCGGGGGAAGAACACAAGAAAATGAGGGCGTCGCTGGACGACAAGCCGGGTTAAAGGGAGAAAACGGACAGCGATCGTTGAGCGTGCGAAAAAGAGGCAAATAAAAGAGTGTGCCTAGTACAATCACACCGGAATACACGGCGGCCCCCAGAGGGCCCGACTGGTTTGTTTTCTTATGTAGCCATTTCGTCGGCCAGTACTCGCGTTGCACGAGCACGCCTGCTTTTGCAGGAAATAGTCGAGGTGGCCGCCTGGCTGCGGCTTGCAAAAAAAAAAGGAGAAGGTTTGGCGAATCTGGATTCCGGGCGCGGCAGTGGGTGGACGCCGAACAAAAATACTCGAGGGACTGCCTTGTGCTCATTTCGAAGGAGGCTAGAGGGGGAGAAAACAATACAACTACAAAGTGGGTCTTTTTTGTTGAACGCTTACGCCCGCCACTAAACCCAGGATTACCTGTGTTTCGTGTGGGCTACAGCACATTTACCTCCTTTGATCTATCGCAACTGGCAGTCTCCTCAAGCATTTCCTACAAAGCAGGTGCTTATACAAAAAAAATGCCGGCAAGGTTGACAGGTCGAGCGTGATCTGATGGTGGCCCGGAAGGCGATCCTTCTACGGCCCGTCTCGAAACACGGACCACAGAGTCTAACACGTGCGAGGGAGGTGTGTCAATCCTTGTGGGCACTTTCTTCTCCTTTTCGGGTTCCATGGTTGCTTTTTTTTTGAGCCACAACTTTTGCGGCCATACGGAGGCTATTAACAGTTTCGACCCCTGGATGCCTGAGAAGCGTGCGGGGCAGGGGGATTACAGAGGGGGGGTACCAGCAATGACTGTTGGCTAGATTTGGACTCGCCGCTCATGTCTTGCTCTCTTTTCGGAGTGAACGAAGCAGTCACGCAGCGAGGGGCTCAAGGCAGCGCCATTCCGAGCGCCCAAAGCAGCAGCGACGCGAGCTGTGGACACTAAAAATAGTGTTACGGGTTGTGTAGGCCGTGCGTGAAGAGTACAGCCGAGCGACAACGTGCGGGAGATCTGCCTTCAGAGCATTGCCGGTTGTTATGATCGAACAGGCCCCAGACTGTCCAAGAAAAATGACGAGAGCGGGGCTTCCGTACGGGGAAGGAGACAAAAACTTTGCGAAGCGTTACGGTTTTCGTTCGTGTAAATAAAAAGGGGGGAGGTGGGGGACCTTCAGAATCAGACTAGAAGATAAAGATTGCCGATAAACGCCTCTGGCGAAAGGGGACGCTGCATGGGTTCCTCGTCGATTTCGACAATTGAGCGGAGTTGGTCGTGCCGCGCTTTGTACGCGTACGTGGTGCGGTCTACGAAGTTCAAATTGTTCCCTGGCTGGGTTCCGCGGGTACTGTTGGTACTTCCGGTTTCGGCTAGGCGCAGTGTCAGCCTGTGCAAACAGCTTTCGCTACCCTGAACTCAAATACAACTTCTCTTATCGGCTTGTGCTGCAGAATCAACAGTCGTTTCTGCCGTTTTGATAACGAGAGCCGATTGATCTCGACCAGTGTCAAACACCGCCCGCAGAAGCACTGGGGGGTACCAGCAGTCCTTTGTATCTCCGCTAAGCGAGGCTGGAGGGAAAGGTCGGTACAACTAAGTAACGTTCTCTCTTGTTTTAGACCGCCATTCGTCCCACTTGTTTTGCTTCCCCTTCTTTTCAAAGAACAACCTCCCCTCGGGATTGGAGCCTCGGGATTCGAGTCCCCCGGGTCTTCTGAGTATGCGTGGAACTGCAACAACGTAGCTCCCGCAGGCTTGCTTTGTTGATTTTCCCGCGGTGTGGACTAAAGGAGGGGCGCAACCAAAGCGCTCGTTGCCGTTGAAAATGCGAGCGTCATCCGACCCGCACGGGCCCATGTCTCCTATGGTAGGGCGTCCAAGAGAGACAGAGAAGGGTAAAGCAGCGACTTCAGAAGCAAATTGCTCGGCAACGAGTGAAGCTTCGCAGCCGCACTGCTGAGCCCGTTGGCGTCGCAGGAGTCAGCGCGGACTTTGGTTGCGCGTTGATTTGTGTGATTTCGTTGAGGTGTGCTGGTGGGTGAGTGAGTGGTTGCGGTGCGGACAAAGCATCGCGGCACCACGTCCCGTCTGGATACGTTCCGGAACGCGCCAGCGACGGGGCGCTGCCCTCTCTTAGGTGAGGCAAAGGGACGGCATTGGCCTCTCTTGCGTAGGTGAGGCAAGGGAGACGGGGCGCTGCCCTCTCTTAGGTGAGGCAAAGGGACGGCATTGGCCTCTCTTGCGTAGGTGAGGCAAGCGAGACGGGGCGCTGCCCTCTCTTAGGTGAGGCAAAGGGACGGCATTGGCCTCTCTTGCGTAGGTGAGGCAAGGGAGACGGGGCGCTGCCCTCTCTTAGGTGAGGCAAAGGGACGGCATCGGCCTCTCTTGCGTAGGTGAGGCAAGGGAGACGGGGCGTTGCCCTCGCTCGCGTAGGTGAGGCGAGGGAACAAGTGGGCAACAGTGGCCACTACAGGCTTGGGTCAAGCACCCGATGATTCCAACCCCTTGTACTTCGAGACGGAGACGAATCTCGTGTTGAGAATCGTGGTTGAGTGCTACGTTGAGGCAAAACGTCGGTCGTGCACCAGACACCCAAAACTTGAAGAAGCTCTCTGTGTGGTACAGGGCCACTTCCCAGCAAAGGTATTTCCTAAAAAACTAAATCGGTAGGAAACGTTTCCTTCGCCTGCACGTGGCAGGGCGTACTGATGGACAGTATTCAAGATAAACCATGGAACAACGAATGCTCGTACAACGAATAGGACTTACGAGTTTCACGCGTGCCCCTGGGCAAGAGGCGCGTTGATCATCTGTGGGTGCGGGCCTACGCCGTGAGGGTGGGTCGCGCATAGGCGGCGTGTATTGTGAGTGGTGGACGCAAACGACGGGACACGTGGCATTGGAATTTCTGCACTGCACAGGCAGGGCGTACTGAGGACGAACAGTATTTCCTGATAAAACGTGGAATGTCCGCACAGTGCAAGACTTAGAAAAGTGGTGGTGGGTCGTGTCCCTGGGCAAGAGGCACGTTGATTATCTAGTGTATGCGGGCCTACGCCGTGAAGGTGGGTCGCGTATAGGCGGCATGTATTGAGAGTGGTGGACGCAAACAGCGGTTCGCTTGGGATTGGGTGTTGCTACTTGAGCATCACTATTCTGTGCTTTTTCGGGTGCCAACTTTTCGCATCTTGCCTGGCTGGATTGTGGAGGCCCAGGGTGCTTGCGAAGAACACCATTTTCCACCTGCCCGCACTCCGGAGCAGGGAGTGCGCGCAGATACGGAGTACGTGCCACGTGCACAACCCGCTCCATCGTTGCTGCCGATTGGCAGCAACGAATTAGAAGGACAGAGCTTGGGAGAAGAAAGAATTCGTCCTTCGCAACAAAGTTCAGCACCCGAGTTTAAGCTATCTTTCTCAGCTAGGGCTAGAGGAAGCAAACGTCGAAACAAGGTTGCTATAACTGCGGCAGACGCCGGGCGGCTTGACTAATCGACATCAAATGCGTCCGAGTCCTTCGTGGGTTCTGACACTTTTTGCAGAGAAAGAGGGAGACGGACGGACACTCGATTGATACCAGACAACGGAAGCAGTGCAAGGTACCAGCTGTACCCAGGAAGCACCAGCAAAGCACAGTGAAGATGAAAGCAGCCCGTGTTGATGAAAATCCAGATTCGGAGGAGTACGACGATCCCAGTCCTCGTCCTTCCAGACGGCACTTCTAGTAGAAGCCACAGTCACCGCAAGTGACCAGCCTACGCCGAGACAAGTGTGAAAACGCACTTGTTGCGGTTCGTCAATTGCCGACATTCAGACTTCGAGGGGGGAAACGTCGACTGCGTAGCGAATACCCGAGCTCTCTGAATCGAACGGTTACGTGCGGGGTGGGGGAAGGTGGAGCCGGGTAATGAAAGTGAAGGAACGCATGAAAATTGTTGGAGAGCAAAAAGAAACGAGAAGTAGAAGGCAGGATGGGAGGCACGGGTTGCGGTTTGCTGGCGAGATAGGGTTGTAACTGAACTACTTCAAGCTGCCACACGCAACCCCCCGCCCCCGGTGGTAGGGGGGTCCACGGGATCTGGATGTGAATTTGGAAGTTGCCGTTCGCCGAAGTAGTCGTGGGCCGATGAATCCGATGTGCCCTGAGTAACCCACGCATTCCTTTAGGTGGGTTCTGGCTTAGAGGCGTTCGGCCATAATCCATCCAGCTTCCGAGTGCTCGTATGAGGGCTCGGTAGAAGAAGGTACAATTTTTTTCCGGAACTTCACCTCGGTTTCTCGAAGAAATGGTGAGACGTGCGCGTTTTCTACCTGTTTCTTTGAAGGTAGCCAGCCCGCGGTAAAGGAGACATCAGCTACGCCTGCATCACTTTTGATTCACGGTGTCGTGCGGAGGGGGCGCAAAACATTTCACGCATCGGATCGAACGTGGCTTCGTTGCCAGCGGCACGCAGCAGCTGGCTTCCGCCGGGACCAATGGCCACCACGTCAAGACGGATCTGACAGGTGAGCAGCGACTCCGCCTGACGGATCTGACAGGTGAGCAGCGACTCCTCCTTTCTTGCGAGCACAAGCGGGGAGAGCTTGTTGTCGCAAGAGGTGACGTGCACACGGGGTCGCTCCGGCTCGCGGCGGGGCGGCAACAGACAGTCAAAACCTTGTCTTTTTCTTCCTTACTCCGAGTGCATGAAGAAGCACTGCTCCCCGTACTTGCACCCCGGCATGTTCTTGCATTGGACTTTGATGGAGTGCGCGGCGACGCGCGCCTTCGGGGCCTCGCTGTGCGAGAAGGGGCACGACGCTCCGCTGCGGCAGCCGCGCGGCTTCGCGTGGAAGTGGCACGGGCGGCCTTTCGGGGAGCCGGCCCCGCCGGCGGCGCTGCCGAAGCCCTGCAAGCTCGGCGGGCCCTGCGGCAGGGGCGGCGGGCTCGAGCCGTTGGTGGCGGCCGGAGGCCCGCCGCCGGCGGCGCCGGCCCCGGCAGCGCCGGGCATCCCGAACAGGTTGTGGCCCGTCGGCATCGCCATCGGCTGCTGCTGCTGGTGCTGGTGGTGCTGGTGCGGGGGCTGCTGCTGCTGCTGCTGCTGCTGCTGCTGCTGCTGCTGCGGCGGCGGCATGTGCCCCCTCTGCTGCGCCGGCGGCAGCCCCGGGACCTGCGACGCGACGCCGCCCATGCCCATGCCCATGCCCATGCCGACCGGCATGCCTCCGGCTCCCTGCGCATTCTGCATCGGTGCGAACCCTCCGGCTCCCATCCCGGCGAACCCACCTCCCGACATGCCGCCCATGTTCTGCATGCCCGGAAGACCGCCCATGCCGTGCATTGTCTCCGACGGGAAACGAAAAGAGAGAGAGAGAGAGAGGTTTGTCCTCCTATTTATGCCTGTACGCCCGTCCTACTTTGGTTTTGCTTCTCTTTACTTACGGTTTCGTGAAAGAGACACAACTTCTTATTTGTGTGTGTGTGTTCCTTTTCTTGTTTTATATAATTATTTGGTTCTTTTACTTTTGGTGGCTAATGCAACAAATTTACTACTTTTGGTTGAGAGGCGTTGGATGTGGTATTTATTTTGTTGGCGTTGATTGAGGTTTCGTTCTTTCGTGTATCGCTGGTTATATTAAAATACGGAGGGAAGATTTTTTTTTTTTTTTTTTTTTGTCGATACTAGGATGTGTTGGCGTGTTTCTTGTTTTTCCTTCCTTTTTGTGTTCCTGTGGCATTTGGAGTTAAGAGAATGGGGGCGCGGATGAATATAAAAATCCTGCCTCGTACAAAGTCTCATAACAGATTCAGAGGCACTGGCAGAAGGAACTGATGCGGATCAAGCTCCAGCTCCAGCAGAGGCTGGACTCCAGGGGTCTTTTTTTCACACCGCATCGCGCGGAACCCGTACATCGAAGTGGCAGCCAAGCGTTAATAGCGACGTTGCTTTGTGACGCAAGCCGTGAATTTGTTGCATTAGTGTGATTGTCAAGCCCGTTATCGCTTTACTACTACTAATTTACTGTCACCTCCGGCTTCATCCCTTGAACATGACGTATCGAGCAAGCTTTTACCCTTATGCTCTACGCGAGGTTTCTGTTCCCGCTGAGCTTGCCTGAGGACACCTACGTTAACGCCCCAGCCAAACTCCCCCACCTGACTGGTGTCTCCAAACAAGGATTCGCGAGCCGAAGCCCGTTTGTCGCTGGAAACGGATAAGCTACGGATCCGAAGACCCTAACCCCACAAGGGAGCAGCTGCCGTCTTCCCATCATTGGATGAGTAAAGCGACAACAAGAGTAGTGGTATTTCATTGTTGCGGCCTCCCACCTATTCTTCACCTCTCTTGTCACTGCACAAAGTCAGAATAGAGTCAAACTCAACAGGATCTTCTTTCCCCGCTGACAGTTTCAACAAGATTTAACTATAGCGTATAAATGAGATTGTCGGACGGGAACTAAAGCGCCTTCTCACCTTCTCTTTGTCATCTTGTTGCTGACGGAATGAACAGTATCTTCGCCTTGCCCCGAATCTCCCTGCGCGGTTTCGACTCGAGTACACTTCGCACTTCATCCTTGCAGCTCGCAACGAGCAATCAGCTGCAGAATTTCGGCTGCGTCGAGATCAAGCAACAAAAAGGAACCGAGGGACAAATCAAAGTGTATTCTGCACAGGACTGGGAAGGAGCACGTTTCATCGAGGGACAAAGGAGACAAGCGGCGAACGCGAGCCTCTGTGTGAAGGTTTTCTTCTCACCTTCCTTCGGCACCGACTAACTTTTGCAGCGTGAAAAAAAACTCTGAGCCTGGTACAATTTGAGGAACGGTACGTTTTCCCCAGTGACGGCAGGCCGCGGCTTAGTGGAAGTGGTGACAGTGGTAGCGGTAATGAGGGCTGGTACAAGTCGTCAGCCTGCAACGGGAGATATGTTGCAAAAAGAGACGAGTTAGTGCGGGACCAACACCTCTTAATAACGGGCTGATACCAAGACAGCGAAGTGGTGAAGAGGCACATGGACGCCTCTTTATAGATACACGCAACTGCTGAGGACGCACGACACACAAACAGGTGCACAGGTCAAGCTAGTAAAAGGAAGGGGAGTTTGGGTGGGTTTGCGGGTGGTCCGACACCGCGTGGTAGCTCTGTGTTCAGATCCTTCGTCCTGCATTGCGAAGTCGCTGCAGAATACCGACGCAATAAACAGATGTGTGTCGGACTGCCTCACCTGCAGGGGTTCTCCACGGTCAGCGGCTCTACCATACCTCAGGAGCTGTGGATCCCCAACGCTATGGAACCCTTCTCCTCTTCGGCTTTGCGGCAGGAAATCAACGCCAAGCAGTTTCAAAGACGGGGTGTTCGGGTTGCTAGCAGCTCCCCTCCCACTCTGTAGCTCGTTCAACACTTCAACGTTTCCGTTAACTAGTTCTTCCTCCCCCCTCCTCCACATTCTACGAATCTACGGTTTCTCTATTCCCCCACGTACGGGGCGCGGTGCAAAAGAACAAATATCGACAATCTGACAGTGGCTTGTCTATGAACGGCGTCATGCTTCGCCAGCAGTAGCCGCCTGCTGGAGGCTGCTGGCACAGCAATGGTGGCAATGGCAGCATCAACGGATGCTGGGGGGGCCTATCGTGTTCGGTGTGGCCTTCCAATGGGTTCCGTGCTCGCGCTGAGAGGCAGAATGCCAGTCGGGCCCTTTCTTCTACTTCGTCCAAATCTTGACCGTCTTGTGCTCGACGGAAATGAAGCGGTTGGCGATGAACTGGAAGGTGCGGGGTTCGTGGGGGTATGAGTTGTTGAAGATGCCGAGGGACTTGAAGTTGACCAAGTCCCACATGCGGATGGTGCAGTCGGCGCTGGACGTGACCGCGAACGGGCCTTCGACCTGGATGTGGCAAATGTCGTCGGTGTGGCCTTCCAGCGTTTCGTACTCGCCGGTGGCGATGTCCCAAAGAGTCAGCACGCCGGCCTGCCCCCCCGTCACCAAGTACTGGTCGCAGTAGTCCAGGCAGGTGATCCCGCCCTGCTCGTCGCGCAGCGCCTTCGTCACCAGCCCCGCGTGCAGGTCCCAGACGAACAGCCAGCCCCACTCCGCAGACACCAGGACGTCCTGCTCGAAGCGGAGAGCCTGCACGGCTGACTTGTGCCCGCGCAGCGTGCGGATGTTGCGGAGTTCGAGGTCCATTTGCCAGACTTGGATCGTCGCGTCCGACGCGCCGGAGACCAGCACGTTGCGGTCGAACTGCAAGCACGTCACCTGCCCCCTGTGCGCGGCGACCACGTTCAGGCACGTTCCGTCTGTTATGTTCCAGCGCCGGATGGTCGAGTCGAACGACCCGGAGACCAACTCCACGCCGTCGTACTGGAACGCGATGACTTTCGCCGTGTGGTCTTTGAGGGTGCGTATGCACTCTGCCGAATCGACGTCCCACACGTTGAGGAACCCGTTGGCGTGGCTCGTGATCAGGATATTGTCCCAAAACTGCAGCTTGAGCACCTCGAGCTGGCACTCGAGGACGATCGGCTCCGTGGGGACCCAGTACATCCCCTCCGAGTGCTGCGCCGCGACGCTCGACTTCGGGGTCACCCGGCAGCGGTGCCGCCGCCACGTGTCGCGCACCTGGTCGAGCTCCTGCGCCTTGGCCTCGTTGTCTTGTTCGAGAGACGCGATCCGCTGCTTCAGCCTCACGAACTCGGCGTCTTTCTTGGATTCCAATTCGGCCCGCAGATCATGCTTCAGCCCTTCCATCGCGTGCACGGAGTGCTGGTCCTGCGAATCGTAACGCGAGCCGTCGTCGTACGCGGCCTGGGGCGCTTGCGACCCGGCGCCCATGTTCTGCTCGTGCTGCTCCTGCAGCTCGCGCTGCAGCTGCTCGTGGCGCTTGCGCGCTTTTTCGTCCTCGGCCTTCATCTTCTGGAAGAGCTTCTCCCTCGGCATCGTGCCGCGGAGCTTCCTGGCCCAGTCCCTCGGCTTGGTCAGGTTGAGCTCCTTCGGCAGGATCTCGCGGTCGAGCTTCTTGACGATGGCGGCCCGTTCGTTCAAACCCTTCTGAACCGCCGCGATGATGTGCATCAGCTGCGCCAGTTCGTCCTTCGTCGACATCTCGAGCAGGTAGTCGTAGTCGTGCAAGCTGCGCCTGACCTTCAACCCTATCTTGTACCCGTCACGGGACACCAGGATCTCCTCGATCTCCGCCAGCCGTGTGCACCTATGAATCGTGCTCTGCCGAGGATCTGATAGGTACAGGCACGTGTCGGACACGACCAGGATTTGGTCGCGCGGCGCGTTCTTTCGGTTGTACTTGCGCACCAAGACGAACATGTGCAGGACCGCGCCTTCCAAGTCGGACCACATTTGTTTGTACTCGGCCGGCACGTTGATGAGCTTCAAGTTGTTGCCCGGGTGGATCTTGATCTGGTCCGCCGAATCGGGGATGCGCGAGACGTAAGGCTCGGGCACGAAAGGCCCGTCGCCTGGGCGCGTGGGTGGGGAGCGGGTGTGCGGGCTGATCCCGTCGTACGGGTCGTAAGGCGCGGTGTCCCGCTGCGGGACGTACGGGCCGGCCGCGGGGCCGCCGGAGAAGCTCGAGTGGGGGATCGCGTGGAGGGACGGCGGCGGGAACTCGTAGTCCGGTAGCGCGACGCCGCCGGCGGCGCCCGCCTGGTTCCGCAGCGCGGAGATCGTCGCGTCCTTGTTCCGGATCTGCGTGCGCAGCGTGTCCATCTCCTCGAGCTGCACCCGCAAGTCCTCGATGTCCCGGTTTCTGTCCAGAACCTGCTGCTGCAGAACCTCAACGAGACCCTGCATATGCAACGACCCCCCCCGAGGCCGCGTCGGATCGACGACAACCTGCTGCGACATGTCCCGCTCGAAAAAGTTGCCGGCAACCTTGGCTTCCTCGTCGTCCTGCAGCCGCCGGCTCGTCTTCATCTGCAGCTCGATCAGCGCCCGTTCCAGCTCGTAAATCCGCCGGTCCTTCGGCTCCATGTTCTCGAGGACGACGTCCTCTTCCTGCCCGGTGGCGAGCTTGTGCAGGCTCTGCAGCCTCAGAATCTCCTCGTTTTGCTCGCGCTGCGCGGCCTTCGCCTCCTCGAGCTGCGTCAGGATGTTGCCGATCTGCTGGTCCTTCCTGAGCAGGTTCTGGACGTGCTCCTGTTCGAGTTCGTTCTGCACCTCCTCGACGAAGTTGAGCATCTCATCCTCTTGCTTGTCGAGGTTTTCGAGGGTCTTCGCCAAGTTTATCTTGGTCCGCTGGGGCGGCACCTTCAGCTCGTACCCGACGGGCTGGCCCAAGCGATAGTTCCCCGGGTCGAACCTGCTCTGGGGCACGTAGTTGACGGGGAGGTCCATGCCGTCTTGCATCCGCTTGAAGATCTTCAGCAGCACCTGGATGGCGTTCGACTTCTCTTCGGGCCCTCCTTTGAAGTGCAGGAACATGTCGTACTCGTTCGGTCCGCCGGGCCCTACGATCGCGAGCGAGTTCCCGTCGGAGTTGTCGATGCGCTGGATGTCGCGAACCTGCAGCGATCGGGTCACCTTGCTCGACGTGGGCTCGCACAGGAGCAGCGTCTGGTCGGTTACCACGAGAAATCGGTCGTCCGGCGTGTGCGGGGGCGCGTCGGTCGCCTTGCCGACCTCGGTGAAGACGTGGAGGAGGAACTGGTCCCCTCTCGGGGCGAGGAGATCCTTGAAGTTCTGCTCGTGGTTCTTCGGCAGCGTGATCAGGGGCAGGTCTGTCCGCGGGTCGGTGTCAAGATCCGCCGGGCTCGGCGGCTGCGGAGAGGGGGTGGTTCTTGCTACCCTAAGAAGGGTGAAAACGGGGGTTTGCAATTGAGGCTTTTTATGTCCTGCTAGCGATATTCGTATCTTCGTTTCGTTGATCGTCTTGTGTTGCCGCCAATCAGCCGGGGTGACGTACAGTCTGGTGTCTTTCGAAGTTTCTTGAACTTTTTGCTCGGGGTTTTCTCGGGTTAGCGACGGGGCAACACTTCCTGTATAAGTGTCACAAGTTCTCATCGGGATGGAATTAATCTTCTCTTCATAAGATCTTCCATCTCATGCGATTGAAAACTCCAAACTTTCGCTCGGGAAAATCTCGAGGGGGTGCCGTGTGCTTATTCTGAAGGAGGCTGGGGGGCGAGAAACAATACAACTACAAAGTGGGTCGTTTTCGTTGAACGCTTACGCCCGTGACCCTTTTGAATTACCTGTTTTGCGTGTGGGCCACAGCACATTTACCTCCTTTGACATGGGAATATTGTTGCGATAGTGGGGAGTCATCGGCATGCTGATGAGTACCACACTATATTCACCGCCTTTGATATTTCGCAACTGGCAGCTCACGGATTTGGGTCCCAACAATGCAGGACCTGGCAGGTGCTTACAAAAAGAAACACACCTTCATCGTGGCCCGGCGCGTCTTCAGGTACTCGGCGACCTTGCTGCGCGGGGGGTTGATGGCGTTTGGCGGCGCGAAGGCGCCGCTGGCCGGCGCAAACGGGCTGCCGCTCGGCGGCGCGAACGGGCTTGCGCTGCCGGGCGCGTACGCGGCGGCGGGCGGCGGGGCCGTGGTGCCGTGGGAGGAGAGGACCTGCGCCGGCATCGTCGCCGACGGGTCGAGGCTCGGTGACGGGGCTCCGTCGTCGGGGGCATCGTCGTCGTTGGCCGGCGGCGGCGGGGACGCAACGCTGGGCGCGGGGCTGGCGGCCGGACTGGCCGCGGGCTCCTTCTTCTTCCTCGCCTTCTTCCCTCCCGCCTTCTTGGCGGACCCCTTCTTGCCCCTGGGGCTCGGGCTCGACGCCGGACTCGCACTGGGGGACGCGGTGGGGCTGCCGCTGGGGCTCGCGTCGGCCGCCGCCTTCTTCGCGGCGGCCTTCTTCGCCCCCGCCTTCTTCGCCCGCTTCGGGCTCGCCTTCTTCGGCGACGCCTCCCCTTCGCTGGCGGCGGCGGCGGCGGCTGCGGCCTTCTTCGGACTTGCCTTTTTCCCGCCGGCCTTCTTCGTGCTCGCCTTCTTCGGCGGCATTGTTGTGTTGCCGACAATCAACCGAGGTTGACTACTGTTTTTCTTTTTGGGTCACCGTCGATCCCGAGGGAACGATCAGTTTGGGGTGTCCTGTGACCTATATATTGTTGTTGTTTTTTACGACATCTAGTGCCAAAACCGTTCGCTCGCTGGCTCTGATTCTTCGGCCTTCTTTCGTCTGGCGCGCTTTCCTTCTTGGCGGACCCCTTCCTGCCCCCTGCCGCTCGCTCCGGCCGGGCTCGACGCCGGACTCGTGCTGCGAGACGCGGCGGGGCTGTCGTTGGAGCTCGCTTCGGCCTTGGAGCCGCGGCTTCGGCCTTCTTTCCGCCAGTTGACTTAAAAACGCGAAACGGACG
This sequence comes from Diplonema papillatum, assembly GCA_030068145.1. Taxonomy (NCBI): domain Eukaryota; phylum Euglenozoa; class Diplonemea; order Diplonemida; family Diplonemidae; genus Diplonema; species Diplonema papillatum. The sequence goes on along the minus strand of JAPJBO010000030.1, from coordinate 105,805 downwards.
GGAGAGGAGAAAGGTGAAGACAATGTTATGGAGAGGGATGCAGACGAAACGACGCCGTCAAGACGTCGTTCGTGGTGCCGGTCGGATAGACTAGTCTGCGTTTGTCGCGGCACAAAAGTCACGGCGCAAGTGGAGGAGGGGGAGGGAAACGGTTCACACGGACGTGTTGCTCAAGAGCAAAACGATGCTGGTCCGCAATGTCAACGCGTGCCCATCTCGCAGACAAGCGTCCTGGTTGGGAATGTGATCAGTTTTCCAACCTGCAAAGCAGTCTGGAGCCTTTCGAGACACGACCACAGCACGACGCTACATGGGACTACTTGAGTATGGCACGAGTGTCCTTTGATTGTGGATTGGCTTCTCCTTTTCCCTCTGTAATCAAATTCGATTGGAGTCCGATAGCCAGTTTCTGATGCTTTCAGCACAAACGGGTCGGCGTGGGAACTGTTTGAAGAACCGAATTTCTGCTCCAGAGGAGAAGCGGTGTATCCATAGCAGCATTCCACAGCGTGCCGTGCCTACTTCGCGCTTAACGACAATTGAGGGAGTGGGGGGGCGGGGGGGGGGGACCAGCGCTCTTGTTAAGGATCAGCCACTTTGGCCGGCTGATGGATGGATGGATGGTTCTTAACAAGATGCCTGGGGGGGACGGTCTGCGGGTACCAGCTTCTGTCGGAAATGGGGGGGGGTGTAAATCTTGGTTAGTAGAGGGGGGAGTGCCAACAAGTACTTTCATATTGTGCGATTTCCCGCGTCGGATTCGCGCTCATAGTACCTGACCCCAGAGTCGCGAAGCCGAGCAGACCTAATTGTCTTGGCTCGCGACAGCAGGGACGCATTGGTTAGCAGCGGCATTGGTTAGCAGCGTTGCCACCATACCCTATAACCCAGTGTATATACCGCGGCCTACTCCGACTTTAGCTGTACCAAATATTCTCTTGAGGGGGGCAGATAATGGCTATGAGGCAAGTCCTCGTGATTGTGATTGCAGGTGGTTGGGCGATTTTGTGCTCACCACTTCTTTCTCGGATACCACTTTCTTTCGACCCACCACCGAAAAACTACCGCTGCTTACTTTGCCTCTGCTGAAACAAATCAGAAGAGTGTGCAGCGAGACCGCCTCGAGAAGCTGCCAAAAAATTGAGCCTAAGGGTTCTCGAGGGTGTCCAAATCCGACGAAGGAGTTGGGTGCAGAAATCTGGTTCCTTCTTCACTGAACATTGGATCGGCATAGAGTCGTGCTGCAGCACAGAGTCACTTCGACGCAATCCCCCGCGATCAGCTCCTTTTCCTCGCAGGACTTCGTCTGCGAGAAGCCCCTGGGACACGACGACACTGCCAAGCAGCATTCCTGTCTGTCTTCCACGCATTCAGCCTGTCCCAGCCTGTTCAAAACGCACTTGAAGCCGGCAATGCACTTGGTCACCATGCACTGGTTAAACACACAACATCCGCTGCAGTCGGCACCACCCTTGAGAGGGTTGCAATCGTCCGACGGGTCGTCAATGCACACGTCCGAGCTGCTCTCACAAGATTCTCCGAGGACCCCTCCGCACGAAGCTTTGACTTCGCACACTCCCACAACCGCAAGAGCCGAAGCCTGCTTCTCCTCGCGTTCATCCTTCACGCATTCAGCCTGTCCCAGCGTGTTCAAAACGCACTTGAAGCCGGCAATGCACTTCGCTGTCAGGCACTGGTTAAACACACAGCATCCGCTGCAGTCGGCACCACCTTTAAGAGGGTTGCAATCGTCCGACGGGTCGTCAATGCACACGTCCGATACGCTCTCGCAAGCCGTACCAAGGCGCGCTCCGCACGAACTTTTGCCTTCGCACACTTCCACAACCGCAAGAGCCGAAGCCTGCTTCTCCTCGCGTTCATCCTTCACGCATTCAGCCTGTCCCAGCGTGTTCAACACGCACTTGAAGCCGGCAATGCACTTTGCTGTCAGGCACTGGTTAAACACACAGCATCCCATGCAGTCGGCACCACCTTTAAGAGGGTTGCAATCGTCCGACGGGTCGTCAATGCAGACGTCCGATACGCTCTCGCAAGCCGTACCAAGGCGCGCTCCGCACGAGGCTTTGCCTTCGCACACTTCCACAACCGCAAGAGCCGATGCCTGCTTCTCCTCGCGTTCATCCTTCACGCATTCAGCCTGTCCTAGCCTGTTCAAAACGCACTTGAAGCCGGCAATGCACTTCGTTGTCAGGCACTGGTCAAACACACAGCATCCGCTGCAGTCGGCACCACCTTTAAGAGGGTTGCAATCGTCCGACGGGTCGTCAATGCAGACGTCCGATACGCTCTCGCAAGCCGTGCCAAGGCGCGCTCCGCACGAGGCTTTGCCTTCGCAAACAGCCGAGGGTCCGTCCTTGACCTGCGTCAGGGTAGACGCGACGAGAGCAACGATTGCTATGTGCATCATTTTTGATTCAGGGAGGGTGTTTAGGATACCTGGCAGGTGTTGAATTGAATTGGCACCGGCAGCTCAACTTCTGTCGGGTAGAGTGTGTGCGTGGTGAGGTTGTGTGGGCAACGCGTGAAGCAACGGGACAACGGCACGTCTTCAATGACTAGTGAAGATGCACTGTTTTTGGACGGGCGACTTCTGTTTTGATCCTACAGTGTGAGCGACCGAGGGATCGCAGCCTTCCCGGCCTTCTTCGCCCCCGCCTTCTTCGGCGAGTCCTCCTTCGCTAGCGGCAGCGGCCGCCGCCGTCGGTGTTGGCCGTTTCTCCGCTGACCTTCCCCAGGTTCCCCGACTACCAATAGAGGTTGCCTTGTGTGTATCTAGACGGTTTCTTGAAGTAAGCGGTCGGTTTTTCGAGACTGGAGGTCCTGTGAACATGCAATGTGAATAGCCTCTATTCAAGCCAACCCGGCTTTTCTTGGTGGAAAAAGTGCATTGTTTTTGGAAAGCGCCGAGCTAGCTTTTTTTTTCCCGTCCATAAGTATGCGGGTGGCACACACAGGCCGGTGGGCCCGGGTTCGGTCCCCGCCCCATGACACTTTTCCGGTCGATGATTGTTTTCGAGGTTTTGTTGCGTTTCCGGGTCCAATGTGCCCGAAACTTGCGTTTTTGCGGAGTTTCTCAGTATCTCGCGGTATTTGGGTTACCCCCCCCCCCCCCCTAGGGCTAAGTTGGATGGAAACGCCGTTTCTTTTTAGTTTTTTCGAAATATGGAAACGGAAACGGAAACTTTTAAAAGAAACGCCGGAAGGCTCCTCATGCTGAGGGGTCCTATAGGATACCACTTCGCGGGTCCTTCTGTGTGTCCGTCGGGTGTCCGTTTCCAGCCAAATTTTGGCTTTCCTTTCAGAGGCCGGGATCACCTTCTTCTTTTGGTCTACCAGCAGGCACTTTTCTTCCTCCGTCTCGGCCCCTTCTTGTGTGTCGTCGCGGTCTCGTGTGCAGAGCAGTCGCTGATGCTCACCGCTTTCTTTCGTCGGCGATCTGACACGAGCAAATAGGTAACCACAAGCTAATGATGCAGAATGTCGTCACATGCGGATGCTGAGGTTTTCTGACACCAGATTCCACTCTTCAGTGCCTACCACTTCGTCCTCTGCTGCTTCCAACCCGCGTTCTCATGTTTACTTGTATCGGTGGCCGTGCCGAGTGGGGCTTTTTGAATCTGCCGTCCTCTTCTGCATTGTCGGTGGGGTTCTTCCTGCCGTCGCTGTCTATGCTCCGACAACACCGCCCGATGGTGCCCCTTCGTGACGGTTGCCACCCGTCGTCGTATGCAAGGTGCACTGTGGCAAGCGATGCCGCACACGTTACTGCGTGGCCATCGCTTTTCTGGCGGGTTTAACATTGCCCCGGCATACGTGTGCCCTTCTCACCTCTCACCTCCTGATGCTGATTGCACTCCCTCTTTGTCTTACGCCGCCGAAAAACCCCGGTCTTGTAGCCTGTGGCGCGGCGGTGCTCCCGCTGTCCTGAACGATCGTATCTGTATAGCCTATTATTGGAAGCGGATGTGCTTTCTCGATCGTCTTCAGCGCGTTGGCCAACGGCCTCGCATAACAGAGCATCGTCGCCACAACAGCCATTGGTATAAAAGCTGCAGACCTCAAAGTCATCACAACCGGATGCGTGTGGTTGCGTCTGCTCCACGCGGTCGCAACTCTTATGCTTCATTCCGCCCTCTTTTTCGGAGCCTCCTTGTCCATGGTTTCCCACTGGATTGCGGGGTCCGCCGTTCGGAACACATTTCCGGTCGGACCTTCAGCCAGTATACTAGTGGCATACCAGCCGTTTCTTTTGAAAAGAAACGGCGTTTCCATCCACCGCCACAAAGAAGGAAACGGAAACGGAAACGTTTCCAACGTTTCCATCCTACATAGCCCTAGGGGGTCCAATGGCAAGCCAAAAAAACGTGTTTTGCATTTTTTCGAGCTCTGGCGGCAAAGTCGGTTGACTGCATGAGGTACCACCCCCATACCGGCGCCTTCACACCAAAGAAATACCGAAAACTGCATCAAATAGCCACCTACTGCCCGCATTTGGTCGCAAAATCTCTTTTTTTAGGGTTTTGAAAGTGTGGACAAAGTGTGGACACTTTGCACAATTCTCTCCTTTCAGCCGCCGGCGACAATAAAGTGCGACTCCGAGCTGAGTTTCAGCCAAGCATACCATCTTGCGGGTCATGTTGCCACTAAAAGATGTATCCGGGTGCATTTTGGACTCCAGAAGCGTTCAGAGGCTGTGCAGCCTCACGTAAAAAAGGTAGGACCAGCCGGAATGCTGCAACTTTTGTGAGAAACCCAGCTCACATGACCGCAGAGAGCTCTTGAACTGACGCAAACTGTGCAGACCTCGGCCTGTGACTGTACCATTGTGTCAACAGCAGGGTCAGTCGGTCAACAACAGGGCATTTTTTGACCACTAAACCTCATGGATTGATGTGTACAAGGTGTGTACACGGTCTGTACACGGTCTGTACACGGCGTGTACACGGTACGCAACTTCGTTTTTTCCAGACTTTCGGGGAGGTTAAGAAGGAAATACGACCTCGGGGGAGCGCCCAAACACCCCCCTGTGTCATCTTGCCGGACGAGCCGTAGCGGAGTGAACTTAAAACGTGAACAAAAAGCTGAAAGCGACCCCCTGACGAGCGAAACACGACTCAATGTTGCCGACGAGACAGTCGGCCCGCGAACGAGCTGAAATTCTGAGCAGACTGGGATTGGTGGACTCTGCGGGCCTGCTCGGAAGGTTGGAAGCCCAGGCAGACTCGTTTGTACGGCTCCTTGGCCACATTTTATGGTTCCGACAGTCAGAGCACCGCCTTACAGGATACTGTGCGCAGGCGAAACAGCGAGAGGTCTTTACCATTCGCGGTTCTCGAAAGCCTGGAGATTGTTAGTTCCTCAGAAATGCTTTGACGGTGGAGAACAGCCTCGTAAGCTGAGACTTACCTTGACGTCAGTTATGTCCCAAGCAGCTTGCGCCACATTCCGGATATATGTAGAACACCGGTTAGGTGTGGGCTCTGCCCTGTTCACTCGCCGTTACTAGAGCAAGATATCCAGCTTATACGGCTAGAGTTTCAGTAGTAGCATGCGTTGTTCTAATTCGGGGGCAAGCTCGGAATAAGAAAGCGACAAGCTTTACAAACAAACGAGTGGCAGCCGCCTCAGCGGCGTTTTTTCTTTCGGCCGGAGCGAAAACGCTGCAGTGACGCGTCGGCAGTATTGCCACCGGCGAGCATCGACGACCCGCCAGCAAGGGTGCGGTAGTCGGAGCAAGCTTGCAGATGAGGCAGTCGATGTAATCACTTTCCGCCGGCACGCTGCGCGGCGTCTCTCGTTTCCGGATCCGAACCCACACGCTTCGACACCTTTTCAATACTATCGCAGGACCGTTTCCGTGGGATAAAGTAAAGTGCCTCCCAGACAGGCCATTCTGCAAGCTCAGACCCACACACTAAAGCAATTTGATACGTTCTCGCCCGTGCAATCTTAACCTGGAACTTGCGCACATTGACCGCACGCACAACCCACTCCCGGCGACACTTGTTTCGTTCGAGTTTCATTTTCGCGGAAAAGCAAAGGAGATGCAACTGAGAACCCAGGGCGGCGTGGAAGAGTGCGAAAGGAAACGTTCAAAAAGCGGGTTGTTTGAACTCGCCGCGTTTGCCGAAGCGAGGAGAAAGGGAGAGAGAGAGAGAGAGAGAGAGACGAGGGAGATATTTTTTGATGGGTCTCTTCGCCATTGGCATTGGTTTGAATCAGCGCGCGCACGTTGCGATGCGGCTGGAGCTAGAGGGGAACTGGAACATTGCCGGTGTTGGCTTCTTTGCATTTTCCCGGGGTTTAACCTCTCGGAAAGGGTAATGCTAGATCGTGTGCGCAACACCCGCCGCGGTTCGATCCGACCACAGACACAAGCGGACGAACCTGACAGGGCACCGGCTCACGAGAGCACAGGCAAAACCTCCCGGTGGGGAGGACGGCTCCTCTGTATTGAGGGCTCTATTTCTCGTCAGCTTCTTCCAACTTGAGCCTGGTGCTCCGGAAATGTTCCCTGCTATTACTACTGACAAAAGAAAAGTTTTCAACAAACTGCACCGTTTCACAACCGTGTGATAACCGGGATCGCATGGGAGCGATAAGACGTCACTGACGGGCGACGAGTTCGCCGTTTTTGCCGTCGGCACGTGTGGGTGCAGTTCGGATACGGCGGGATAACCGCATGAAACAAACATAATTGACCTTTTTCACACACTCAGAAGGCTGCTCCTGGGGGTGAGAAAAAAGGGAGATAGAAGAGAGGAAAGTCTGAGCGACATGTTGAACGGAAATGGGAGTTGATGGCTGACGGTTTGCGAAACAGTTGAGTTTACAGCTCTCTTGGTTGGGATGGGGGAGGGGAAAGACCCGCAAACAGGCCATGGTTGCATTGGTGGGAGGGGTGGTTCGTATGTCAACGTGCGTGCCACACCCTAAACCATAACGTTCGGAACCGGTAAAATGCTGAACCGGCGGCCCTCTTTTTCAGCCGAAGAAACCGTCCGGCACGACCATAGCCTTCCCAGTCTTGCTCAAGCACTAAGAGGAACATGGCAAGCTTGTCTCCAGAGGGGCTGCTAAAGTTAAAAAGCTGAGTGAGCAAGGAACGAGTCGAAGACTACAGAGGTCACTGCTTCGACACGTGCTTACGAATGAGTTCTGCAGCTGTTTCCAGCGGGAACAGAAACGTTTCCCGACTCGTCACGATGCACTCGGAGGCCGGCCGGTTAGTATTCCGACAAGCCAAGAGGGGAAGGAAACTGCTCGCCTCAAAGTTGCCGCTGACGATCTTGCCCGGACGTGCAGACTGCCGAACGCGAATGCGCGAGCACAGACATAAACGCCTTCGACCACTGCTGGCGACGCCCACGGGCCCGGAAGATGCAGTGGCTTCTCGTTGAACGAGAGGTCCCCTGAGGCGCTTCACGCAGGCAACCTGCATATGGGTCGTGCGCTGCCGTTTGCAACCGACGCACTGGACATGACAGACAGGCTTTTTCCCGCCTCGGTACATTTCATGCCACTGCCTTCGCGCCTTACGCTACAGGCGGAGGAAGTAGTCAGGTGTACTTTTCTCCTTGTCGTCTACATGAAATGTGCAAGGGATGCCGTTTGCTGCTAGAGTGCAAACGGGCGTCTCGATAGCTTCTCATTCAAAACGTTTTGTATGCTTGAAAGCGCGCCACGGAAGGTGGCCCTACTGCTTCGAAATTCGATAAACAGGCAGAGAGGGACGAGTTCGGTGGGCATCTTTCCACAATCCTTCTTTCAAACTTCCGCCAACGGATGCAATTGATCTACTTCGTGCACCGAGGTCGCCCCAGATAGTCCAACGAGCATACTTCGTCCTTTCCGCAGGTAGTTGCCGTACATTCATCGAGTACGCAGCACGACGCGCAGTCTTCACCGAAGCACGAGTCAGAAGGATCATCTAAACAAACGTTTTCCGGGGGACACACTCCCTCGTTGCACGATTTCGCCCCATCACACGGATTCCGGCACTCCTTCTCTGTGCACTTCTTCGACTCGCACGTCAGAATGCTGCCCGTGCACTCACACAAGTTGCAAGAGTTTGGCCCGTCGCCGATGCCTGTCCATCCATTCGCCACTTCAAAACCACAGTCGGTCTTACAGCTGTCGTAACACGCAGCTCCATTCTTGTCCTCCCGGCACTCCGTTCCCGGTTTACAGATAATGATTTCGCACGTGATGGCCATAGGCTTGGCATCCCGGCTCGACGGGCAAGCCTTGTCTTTGCAAAAGTCGTCCCCACACGTCAAAGTGCCGTCTGTGCACGAACAAGAGTTGCAAGAGTTTGGCCCATCACCTTTGCCAGTCCATCCATTCGGCACCACAGCACCGCAGTCCGTCTGGCAGTCAGCGTAGCATCCAACAGTTCCGTCTTTCTTCTCTTGGCAGGTCGTTCCGGTTGGGCAGAAGATGGTTGCGCATGCGATTGCCATAGACAGCGCACCCCGGCTCGACGGGCAAGCCTTGTCTTTGCAAAAGTCGTCCCCACACGTCAAAGTGCCGTCTGTGCACGAACAAGAATTGCAAGAGTTTGGCCCATCACCTTTGAGAGGCAAACAGCGTGAAGAAGAACTCGAGGAGTTTCGAACGCCGAGAAGCGTTTAGTCGGGTCGAGAGTGGTCCCCAACTATAGTACTGCTGGCAGTGACGTTCAGAGGTGCCGGCCTGGGAGCAGACGGCGGAGAAAGTGGGTTTGTTTGACTTTAAGCTGCTTCCAGACATCGACTGTGAGCCTGCTCTCTCGTCTGCGGTTGAGAAATCAGTTGGCACCGTCATGACGTGCGGTGCATGTAGTTTCAACATGCAGACCCAACCGCACCTGTTTGGCCCAAATGCTCCAAATCTCCCTGAATAGCCGCCTTCTGCCCTCAACACCCTTCATCCTCGTCGTCTCTCTCTCGCTCTTCATTGCATACGGAATGCAGCAAATAAGAACTTTGGAAGCTCGGTCAGCTGCTTGGAAGGATACTTCAGAATACCAATGAATCCGGGCTAGCAAGCCCCAAAGGCAACTTGAGCTACCAATGACTGCCGCTTGAGGTGTTTTGGCAACTTGGCAACGCTGGAAACAGGCTCGAACCGACGTTCCATCTTCAAAAGTTGACCTCCACAGCAAAACCTGGGTTCGCCGTCGAACAGTGCCGCAACTGGGATGTGAGCTCGAAGTCGAAAACACGAGTTTTACGAAGGCAAGACAGGAGATGAAGTGGGAATCACGTAAGTCACTTCTCAGATGGGTCTACAAATATGGATTTTGCAGGAGGTGTGCGTCAGTTCTGCCGCAAACGACCGCTGAAGAGTCGCAGGAACGTTTTGGTGATTCATTTGGGGCTGCGGGAAACACGCCAAAACGGCCTGAAATCTATGTATACGCATTTGCTGAGGGGGAATACCGCACATCCCCCGATGTTTGATACCCCCCAGCATATTTCCAGCACCGTTCCGGGCCTCGAAGGGCGCTGTTCTGGCCTTTTCTTGCCTCCCGTTTGAACACCACGTTCTTTCCTTCGGCCATTGGACCCCCTACCCCCCCCCCCCCCCCCGGGTACTGGCGCCGAACTTGCCACCAGAACCCGAACTTTGCTTCGCCCGAACTTTACTTCACCCAGAACTTAGCTTCGCCCGGACTTTGTTTTGCCCCAACTTAGCTTCGCCGCTTCACCCGAACTTTGCTTCGCCCGATGCTTCGCCCGAACTTTGTTTCGCCCGAACTTAGCTTCGCCCGAACTTAGCTTCGCCCGAACTTAGCTTCGCCCGAACTTTGCTTCACCAGAACTTAGCTTCGCCCGAACTTTACTGTTTCCCGAACTTTAACTGCTGCCTCCAGTCTCGCCCCATGCCGGCCTTTAGCCGAGCGCACGTACTTTCAAGTCTCTGTTTGACTCGTGCGGCGGGGGGGAAAGGGGGGGTTTCCTTCTGTGTTGTTAGAGTCTCTTTCAGGTTACCGGCCGCCGTGTTCCGGATGTGCTAACCAGCTCGGGTTAACCCAGAAACGGAGTCCACGCTCGGAAGAAGGCTTCCAAGAGGATTTGGGCATCGGTATTATATGCGTTTTCTACCGCTGTCTGTGAGTTTTTCGCGTGGGTGTGAGTTTTTCGCGTGGGGGCTGATTGAAAAACGCGAAACAGAATCACGCAGGCGGAGAGGAGAAAGGCGAAGATATGGAGAGGGATGAACCAGACAAAACGACGTCGTCCAGACTTTCGTGGCACCGGATCTACTCTGCATCTGTCGCGACAAAAAGTCACGACGCAAGTGAAGGAGGGAGGGGAGCGGTTCAACACAGCGTGTCGCTCAAGAGCAAAACGATGCTGGTCCGCAATGTCGTCGCGTGCCTGGTCACGCGGCCGAGCAGACAAAAGCGTCTTGGCTGGAAATGCGACCAGTTTTGCAACATCGGCAAAGCAGTCTGGAGCCTTTCGGACTCACGTGACGGAAGCACAACGCGACATGGGACTACTTGAGAATGACACGAGTGTTAAAGTGTTATTGGTCTTACCTTTCTTTTGATTGCGTCTTGGTTTCTCCTTTTCCCTTTGTACATCAATTTTCGATGGAGTCGGATAGCCAGATTCTGATGCGGGCAGTACGCTCAGCACACTGTTTGCCGTGGAATCGAAGTTCTGCACATCTTGAGCAGCGGTGTGCAATTCACAGCGTGCCGTGGCTACTTCGCGCTTAACGACAGTGGAGGGGAGTGGGGGACGGTCTGGATTTGCGGGTACCAGCCTCTGTCGGAAAAAAGGGCAGGGAAATCTTAGCGGTGAGCGCGAACGAGTACTTTCATATCCAGCGCCTCATCGATTTTCGTTGTAGCGATCGTCGGACACGCTCTCACAGTAGCGTTACCCAGTCGCGAACAGCCGAATAGACATAATTGTCTTGGCAGAAAACGTGGCCAGCTTTGCAGCTGCAGCCGGTTAGACCAGCTTTGCCAATGCAGCCGGTTTTCGTAATAGGTGCCTTTCGGACTTTCGCGACAACAGGGAAGACGCCTAGGTTAGCAGCGGCATTGGCCAGCACCCTTGTGCCACCGTATCCAACGATTCAGTGTATATACCGCTGCCTCCTCCGACTGTACCAAATACTTGCATGAGGGAGCAGCTAATTGTCATTGCCAAATTGAAGAGGCAAGTCCTCGCAGCTGTGCTGCTGCACGCATGCTTCTCTCCTTTGTTTTCCGAGTACGACTTTCTTCGATCAGACCCTTCAGAAGCCTCGCGGCGATCAATTACTAACTACTGCTGCTCACTTCGCCTCTGCTGGAATCAAAAACGACAGAACCGCGGAAGCGAGACTGCCGTCGCGAAGCTGCCGAAAGATTGAGCCTAAGTGTTTTCCAGGGCGTCAAAGACCGCCGAAGGAAGTTGGTGCAATAAATGACGTTTTCTTCACTGAACATTGGATCTGCAGAGAATCGTGCTGCAGCACAGAGAGACCTCGACACAATCCCCCGCGATCAGCTCCTTCTCGTTGCAGGCCTTCGTCTGCGAGAAGCCTCTCGGACACGACGGCACTGCCAAGCAGCATTCCGGTCTGTCCTTTACACATTCAGCCTGTCCCATCGTGCTCAACACGCACTTGAAGCCAGCACTGCACTTGGTCACCATGCACTGGTTAAACACACAGCATCCCATGCAGTCGGCACCACCTTTTAGAGGGTTGCAATCGTCCGACGGGTTGTCAATGCACACGTCCGATTTGCTCTCGCAAAATTCTCCAAGAATTCCTCCGCACGAGGCTTTGCCTTTGCACACTTCCAGAGCCTCAACATCTGCCGACGCCTCCTTCTCATCCTTCACGCATTCAGCCTGTCCCAGCGTGTTCAACTGGCACGTGAAGCCAGCGCTGCACTTGGTCACCATGCACTGGTCAAACACACAGCATCCCATGCAGTCGGCGCCACCCTTGAGAGGGTTGCAATCGTCCGAAGGGTCGTCAATGCAGACGTCCGATCTGCTCTTGCAAGGCGTGCCAAGGAACCCTCCGCACGAGGCTTTGTCTTTGCACACGTCCACGGCAGCAACATCAGCCGACGACTCCTTCTCATCCTTCACGCATTCAGCCTGCCCCAGCGTGTTCAGCTGGCACGTGAAGCCAGCACTGCACTTGGTTACCATGCACTGGTCAAACACACAGCATCCCATGCAGTCGGCGCCACCCTTGAGAGGGTTGCAATCGTCCGACGGGTCGTCAATGCAGACGTCCGATCTGCTCTTGCAAGGCGTGCCGAGGAACCCTCCGCACGAGGCTTTGTCTTCGCACACGTCCACAACTGCAAGAGCCGATGCCTGCTTCTCCTCGCGTTCATCCTTCACGCATTCAGCCTGTCCCAGCGTATTCAACTGGCACTTGAAGCCAGCACTGCACTTGGCTGCCAGGCACTGGTTAAACACACAGCATCCCATGCAGTCGGCACCACCCTCGAGAGGGTTGCAATCGTCCGACGGGTCGTCAATGCACACGTCCGATCTGCTCTTGCAAGGCGTGCCGAGGAACCCTCCACACGAGGCTTTGTCTTCACACACGTCCACGGCAGCAACATCAGCCGACGACTCCTTCTCATCCTTCACGCATTCAGCCTGTCCCAGCGTGTTCAACTGGCACGTGAAGCCAGCACTGCACTTGGTCACCATGCACTGGTCAAACACACAGCATCCCATGCAGTCGGCACCACCCTTGAGAGGGTTGCAATCGTCCGACGGGTCGTCAATGCACACGTCCGATCTGCTCTTGCAAGGCGTGCCGAGGAACCCTCCACACGAGGCTTTGTCTTCGCACACGTCCACGGCAGCAACATCAGCCGACGCCTCCTTCTCATCCTTCACGCATTCAGCCTGTCCCAGCGTGTTCAACTGGCACGTGAAGCCAGCGCTGCACTTGGTCACCATGCACTGGTCAAACACACAGCATCCCATGCAGTCGGCGCCACCCTTGAGAGGGTTGCAATCGTCCGACGGGTCGTCAATGCAGACGTCCGATCTGCTCTTGCAAGGCGTGCCGAGGAACCCTCCGCACGAGGCTTTGTCTTCGCACACGTCCACAACTGCAAGAGCCGATGCCTGCTTCTCCTCGCGTTCATCCTTCACGCATTCAGCCTGTCCCAGCGTGTTCAACTGGCACGTGAAGCCAGCACTGCACTTGGCTGCCAGGCACTGGTTAAACACACAGCATCCCATGCAGTCGGCACCACCCTCGAGAGGGTTGCAATCGTCCGACGGGTCGTCAATGCACACGTCCGATCTGCTCTTGCAAGGCGTGCCGAGGAACCCTCCACACGAGGCTTTGTCTTCACACACGTCCACGGCAGCAACATCAGCCGACGACTCCTTCTCATCCTTCACGCATTCAGCCTGTCCCAGCGTGTTCAACTGGCACGTGAAGCCAGCGCTGCACTTGGTCACCATGCACTGGTCAAACACACAGCATCCCATGCAGTCGGCGCCACCCTTGAGAGGGTTGCAATCGTCCGACGGGTCGTCAATGCAGACGTCCGATCTGCTCTTGCAAGGCGTGCCAAGGAACCCTCCGCACGAGGCTTTGTCTTCACACACGTCCACGGCAGCAACATCAGCCGACGACTCCTTCTCATCCTTCACGCATTCAGCCTGTCCCAGCGTGTTCAGCTGGCACGTGAAGCCAGCACTGCACTTGGTCACCATGCACTGGTCAAACACACAGCATCCCATGCAGTCGGCACCACCCTTGAGAGGGTTGCAATCGTCCGACGGGTCGTCAATGCACACGTCCGATCTGCTCTTGCAAGGCGTGCCGAGGAACCCTCCACACGAGGCTTTGTCTTCGCACACGTCCACGGCAGCAACATCAGCCGACGCCTCCTTCTCATCCTTCACGCATTCAGCCTGTCCCAGCGTGTTCAACTGGCACGTGAAGCCAGCACTGCACTTGGCTGCCAGGCACTGGTTAAACACACAGCATCCCATGCAGTCGGCACCACCCTTGAGAGGGTTGCAATCGTCCGACGGGTCGTCAATGCACACGTCCGATCTGCTCTTGCAAGGCGTGCCGAGGAACCCTCCGCACGAGGCTTTGTCTTCACACACGTCCACGGCCGCAACATCAGCCGACGCCTCCTTCTCATCCTTCACGCATTCAGCCTGTCCCAGCGTGTTCAACTGGCACGTGAAGCCAGCGCTGCACTTGGTCACCATGCACTGGTCAAACACACAGCATCCCATGCAGTCGGCGCCACCCTTGAGAGGGTTGCAGTCGTCCGACGGGTCGTCAATGCAGACGTCCGATCTGCTCTTGCAAGGCGTGCCAAGGAACCCTCCACACGAGGCTTTGTCTTCGCAAACAGCTGAGGGTCCGTCCTTGACCTGCGTCAGGGTCGACGCGACGAGAGCAACGATTGCTATGTGCATCATTTTTGATTCAGGAAGGGATTTTAGGATATCTGGCAGGTGTTGAATTGAATTGGCACCGACAGCTCAACTTCTGTCGGGTAGTGTGTGTGCGGTGAGGTTGTGTGGGCAACGCGTGAAGGAAAGTGACAACGTCACGAGTTATTGAAGACGTACTGAAGCACTGTTTTTGGACGTGGAGCTTCTGTTTTGATCTTACAGTATGGCCCAGGGGCTCGCGTCCGCCGCAGCCTTCACGGCCCCCGCCTTCTTCGGCGACTCCTCCTTCACCAGCGGCAGCGTCCGCCGCCACCGGGTTCGGCCTTTTCCCCGCCGACCTTGCCCGGACTCCTTCGTCGGCGGCATTGTTGTGTTGCAAACATTCAACCGAGGTTGCCTTCTGCGTGTATTTCTCAGGTTACCGGCCGCTGTAGTGCCAGATGATCCATTCCCAGCCGCGGAGACAGCCCCGCGGAGCTGCTGGCACGGTGTTGCTAACCAACAGGGACTTCTAAACCTACGCTCGGAAGAAGGCAAGCATTATATGGGGGTTTGACCCCTGTCTGTGAGTTTTTCGCGGGGGGGGCAGCTGATTTAAAAACGCGAAAAAGAATCACGCAGGCGGAGAGGAGGAAGGCGAAGATATGGAGAGGGATGAACCAGACAAAACGACGTCGTCCAGACTTTCGTGGCACCGGATCTACTCTGCATCTGTCGCGACAAAAAGTCACGACGCAAGTGAAGGAGGGAGGGGAGCGGTTCAACACAGCGTGTCGCTCAAGAGCAAAACGATGCTGGTCCGCAATGTCGTCGCGTGCCTGGTCACGCGGCCGAGCAGACAAAAGCGTCTTGGCTGGAAATGCGACCAGTTTTGCAACATCGGCAAAGCAGTCTGGAGCCTTTCGGACTCACGTGACGGAAGCACAACGCGACATGGGACTACTTGAGAATGACACGAGTGTTAAAGTGTTATTGGTCTTACCTTTCTTTTGATTGCGTCTTGGTTTCTCCTTTTCCCTTTGTACATCAATTTTCGATGGAGTCGGATAGCCAGATTCTGATGCGGGCAGTACGTTCAGCACACTGTTTACCGCTGCTCAAGATGTGCAGAACTTCGATTCCACTGTTTGTGGAATCGAAGTTCTGCACATCTTGAGCAGCGGTGTGCAATTCACAGCGTGCCGTGGCTACTTCGCGCTTAACGACAGTGGAAGGGAGTGGGGGACGGTCTGGATTTGCGGGTACCAGCCTCTGTCGGAAAAAAGGGCAGGGAAATCTTAGCGGTGAGCGCGAACGAGTACTTTCATATCCAGCGCCTCATCGATTTTCGTTGTAGCGATCGTCGGACACGCTCTCACAGTAGCGTTACCCAGTCGCGAACAGCCGAATAGACATAATTGTCTTGGCAGAAAACGTGGCCAGCTTTGCAGCTGCAGCCGGTTAGACCAGCTTTGCCAATGCAGCCGGTTTTCGTAATAGGTGCCTTTCGGACTTTCGCGACAACAGGGAAGACGCCTAGGTTAGCAGCGGCATTGGCCAGCACCCTTGTGCCACCGTATCCAACGATTCAGTGTATATACCGCTGCCTCCTCCGACTGTACCAAATACTTGCATGAGGGAGCAGCTAATTGTCATTGCCAAATTGAAGAGGCAAGTCCTCGCAGCTGTGCTGCTGCACGCATGCTTCTCTCCTTTGTTTTCCGAGTACGACTTTCTTCGATCAGACCCTTCAGAAGCCTCGCGGCGATCAATTACTAACTACTGCTGCTCACTTCGCCTCTGCTGGAATCAAAAACGACAGAACCGCGGAAGCGAGACTGCCGTCGCGAAGCTGCCGAAAGATTGAGCCTAAGTGTTTTCCAGGGCGTCAAAGACCGCCGAAGGAAGTTGGTGCAATAAATGACGTTTTCTTCACTGAACATTGGATCTGCAGAGAATCGTGCTGCAGCACAGAGAGACCTCGACACAATCCCCCGCGATCAGCTCCTTCTCGTTGCAGGCCTTCGTCTGCGAGAAGCCTCTCGGACACGACGGCACTGCCAAGCAGCATTCCGGTCTGTCCTTTACACATTCAGCCTGTCCCATCGTGCTCAACACGCACTTGAAGCCAGCACTGCACTTGGTCACCATGCACTGGTTAAACACACAGCATCCCATGCAGTCGGCACCACCTTTTAGAGGGTTGCAATCGTCCGACGGGTTGTCAATGCACACGTCCGATTTGCTCTCGCAAAATTCTCCAAGAATTCCTCCGCACGAGGCTTTGCCTTTGCACACTTCCAGAGCCTCAACATCTGCCGACGCCTCCTTCTCATCCTTCACGCATTCAGCCTGTCCCAGCGTGTTCAACTGGCACGTGAAGCCAGCGCTGCACTTGGTCACCATGCACTGGTCAAACACACAGCATCCCATGCAGTCGGCGCCACCCTTGAGAGGGTTGCAATCGTCCGAAGGGTCGTCAATGCAGACGTCCGATCTGCTCTTGCAAGGCGTGCCAAGGAACCCTCCGCACGAGGCTTTGTCTTTGCACACGTCCACGGCAGCAACATCAGCCGACGACTCCTTCTCATCCTTCACGCATTCAGCCTGCCCCAGCGTGTTCAGCTGGCACGTGAAGCCAGCACTGCACTTGGTTACCATGCACTGGTCAAACACACAGCATCCCATGCAGTCGGCGCCACCCTTGAGAGGGTTGCAATCGTCCGAAGGGTCGTCAATGCAGACGTCCGATCTGCTCTTGCAAGGCGTGCCGAGGAACCCTCCGCACGAGGCTTTGTCTTCGCACACGTCCACAACTGCAAGAGCCGATGCCTGCTTCTCCTCGCGTTCATCCTTCACGCATTCAGCCTGTCCCAGCGTATTCAACTGGCACTTGAAGCCAGCACTGCACTTGGCTGCCAGGCACTGGTTAAACACACAGCATCCCATGCAGTCGGCACCACCCTCGAGAGGGTTGCAATCGTCCGACGGGTCGTCAATGCACACGTCCGATCTGCTCTTGCAAGGCGTGCCGAGGAACCCTCCACACGAGGCTTTGTCTTCACACACGTCCACGGCAGCAACATCAGCCGACGACTCCTTCTCATCCTTCACGCATTCAGCCTGTCCCAGCGTGTTCAACTGGCACGTGAAGCCAGCACTGCACTTGGTCACCATGCACTGGTCAAACACACAGCATCCCATGCAGTCGGCACCACCCTTGAGAGGGTTGCAATCGTCCGACGGGTCGTCAATGCACACGTCCGATCTGCTCTTGCAAGGCGTGCCGAGGAACCCTCCACACGAGGCTTTGTCTTCGCACACGTCCACGGCAGCAACATCAGCCGACGCCTCCTTCTCATCCTTCACGCATTCAGCCTGTCCCAGCGTGTTCAACTGGCACGTGAAGCCAGCGCTGCACTTGGTCACCATGCACTGGTCAAACACACAGCATCCCATGCAGTCGGCACCACCCTTGAGAGGGTTGCAATCGTCCGACGGGTCGTCAATGCAGACGTCCGATCTGCTCTTGCAAGGCGTGCCGAGGAACCCTCCGCACGAGGCTTTGTCTTCGCACACGTCCACAACTGCAAGAGCCGATGCCTGCTTCTCCTCGCGTTCATCCTTCACGCATTCAGCCTGTCCCAGCGTGTTCAACTGGCACGTGAAGCCAGCACTGCACTTGGCTGCCAGGCACTGGTTAAACACACAGCATCCCATGCAGTCGGCACCACCCTCGAGAGGGTTGCAATCGTCCGACGGGTCGTCAATGCACACGTCCGATCTGCTCTTGCAAGGCGTGCCGAGGAACCCTCCACACGAGGCTTTGTCTTCACACACGTCCACGGCAGCAACATCAGCCGACGACTCCTTCTCATCCTTCACGCAATCAGCCTGTCCCAGCGTGTTCAACTGGCACGTGAAGCCAGCGCTGCACTTGGTCACCATGCACTGGTCAAACACACAGCATCCCATGCAGTCGGCGCCACCCTTGAGAGGGTTGCAATCGTCCGACGGGTCGTCAATGCAGACGTCCGATCTGCTCTTGCAAGGCGTGCCAAGGAACCCTCCGCACGAGGCTTTGTCTTCACACACGTCCACGGCAGCAACATCAGCCGACGACTCCTTCTCATCCTTCACGCATTCAGCCTGTCCCAGCGTGTTCAGCTGGCACGTGAAGCCAGCACTGCACTTGGTCACCATGCACTGGTCAAACACACAGCATCCCATGCAGTCGGCACCACCCTTGAGAGGGTTGCAATCGTCCGACGGGTCGTCAATGCACACGTCCGATCTGCTCTTGCAAGGCGTGCCGAGGAACCCTCCACACGAGGCTTTGTCTTCGCACACGTCCACGGCAGCAACATCAGCCGACGCCTCCTTCTCATCCTTCACGCATTCAGCCTGTCCCAGCGTGTTCAACTGGCACGTGAAGCCAGCGCTGCACTTGGTCACCATGCACTGGTCAAACACACAGCATCCCATGCAGTCGGCGCCACCCTTGAGAGGGTTGCAGTCGTCCGACGGGTCGTCAATGCAGACGTCCGATCTGCTCTTGCAAGGCGTGCCAAGGAACCCTCCACACGAGGCTTTGTCTTCGCAAACAGCTGAGGGTCCGTCCTTGACCTGCGTCAGGGTCGACGCGACGAGAGCAACGATTGCTATGTGCATCATTTTTGATTCAGGAAGGGATTTTAGGATATCTGGCAGGTGTTGAATTGAATTGGCACCGACAGCTCAACTTCTGTCGGGTAGTGTGTGTGCGGTGAGGTTGTGTGGGCAACGCGTGAAGGAAAGTGACAACGTCACGAGTTATTGAAGACGTACTGAAGCACTGTTTTTGGACGTGGAGCTTCTGTTTTGATCTTACAGTATGGCCCAGGGGCTCGCGTCCGCCGCAGCCTTCACGGCCCCCGCCTTCTTCGGCGACTCCTCCTTCACCAGCGGCAGCGTCCGCCGCCACCGGGTTCGGCCTTTTCCCCGCCGACCTTGCCCGGACTCCTTCGTCGGCGGCATTGTTGTGTTGCAAACATTCAACCGAGGTTGCCTTCTGCGTGTATTTCTCAGGTTACCGGCCGCTGTAGTGCCAGATGATCCATTCCCAGCCGCGGAGACAGCCCCGCGGAGCTGCTGGCACGGTGTTGCTAACCAACAGGGACTTCTAAACCTACGCTCGGAAGAAGGCAAGCATTATATGGGGGTTTGACCCCTGTCTGTGAGTTTTTCGCGGGGGGGGCAGCTGATTTAAAAACGCGAAAAAGAATCACGCAGGCGGAGAGGAGGAAGGCGAAGATATGGAGAGGGATGAACCAGACAAAACGACGTCGTCCAGACTTTCGTGGCACCGGATCTACTCTGCATCTGTCGCGACAAAAAGTCACGACGCAAGTGAAGGAGGGAGGGGAGCGGTTCAACACAGCGTGTCGCTCAAGAGCAAAACGATGCTGGTCCGCAATGTCGTCGCGTGCCTGGTCACGCGGCCGAGCAGACAAAAGCGTCTTGGCTGGAAATGCGACCAGTTTTGCAACATCGGCAAAGCAGTCTGGAGCCTTTCGGACTCACGTGACGGAAGCACAACGCGACATGGGACTACTTGAGAATGACACGAGTGTTAAAGTGTTATTGGTCTTACCTTTCTTTTGATTGCGTCTTGGTTTCTCCTTTTCCCTTTGTACATCAATTTTCGATGGAGTCGGATAGCCAGATTCTGATGCGGGCAGTACGTTCAGCACACTGTTTACCGCTGCTCAAGATGTGCAGAACTTCGATTCCACTGTTTGTGGAATCGAAGTTCTGCACATCTTGAGCAGCGGTGTGCAATTCACAGCGTGCCGTGGCTACTTCGCGCTTAACGACAGTGGAAGGGAGTGGGGGACGGTCTGGATTTGCGGGTACCAGCCTCTGTCGGAAAAAAGGGCAGGGAAATCTTAGCGGTGAGCGCGAACGAGTACTTTCATATCCAGCGCCTCATCGATTTTCGTTGTAGCGATCGTCGGACACGCTCTCACAGTAGCGTTACCCAGTCGCGAACAGCCGAATAGACATAATTGTCTTGGCAGAAAACGTGGCCAGCTTTGCAGCTGCAGCCGGTTAGACCAGCTTTGCCAATGCAGCCGGTTTTCGTAATAGGTGCCTTTCGGACTTTCGCGACAACAGGGAAGACGCCTAGGTTAGCAGCGGCATTGGCCAGCACCCTTGTGCCACCGTATCCAACGATTCAGTGTATATACCGCTGCCTCCTCCGACTGTACCAAATACTTGCATGAGGGAGCAGCTAATTGTCATTGCCAAATTGAAGAGGCAAGTCCTCGCAGCTGTGCTGCTGCACGCATGCTTCTCTCCTTTGTTTTCCGAGTACGACTTTCTTCGATCAGACCCTTCAGAAGCCTCGCGGCGATCAATTACTAACTACTGCTGCTCACTTCGCCTCTGCTGGAATCAAAAACGACAGAACCGCGGAAGCGAGACTGCCGTCGCGAAGCTGCCGAAAGATTGAGCCTAAGTGTTTTCCAGGGCGTCAAAGACCGCCGAAGGAAGTTGGTGCAATAAATGACGTTTTCTTCACTGAACATTGGATCTGCAGAGAATCGTGCTGCAGCACAGAGAGACCTCGACACAATCCCCCGCGATCAGCTCCTTCTCGTTGCAGGCCTTCGTCTGCGAGAAGCCTCTCGGACACGACGGCACTGCCAAGCAGCATTCCGGTCTGTCCTTTACACATTCAGCCTGTCCCATCGTGCTCAACACGCACTTGAAGCCAGCACTGCACTTGGTCACCATGCACTGGTTAAACACACAGCATCCCATGCAGTCGGCACCACCTTTTAGAGGGTTGCAATCGTCCGACGGGTTGTCAATGCACACGTCCGATTTGCTCTCGCAAAATTCTCCAAGAATTCCTCCGCACGAGGCTTTGCCTTTGCACACTTCCAGAGCCTCAACATCTGCCGACGCCTCCTTCTCATCCTTCACGCATTCAGCCTGTCCCAGCGTGTTCAACTGGCACGTGAAGCCAGCGCTGCACTTGGTCACCATGCACTGGTCAAACACACAGCATCCCATGCAGTCGGCGCCACCCTTGAGAGGGTTGCAATCGTCCGACGGGTCGTCAATGCAGACGTCCGATCTGCTCTTGCAAGGCGTGCCAAGGAACCCTCCGCACGAGGCTTTGTCTTCACACACGTCCACGGCAGCAACATCAGCCGACGACTCCTTCTCATCCTTCACGCATTCAGCCTGTCCCAGCGTGTTCAGCTGGCACGTGAAGCCAGCACTGCACTTGGTCACCATGCACTGGTCAAACACACAGCATCCCATGCAGTCGGCACCACCCTTGAGAGGGTTGCAATCGTCCGACGGGTCGTCAATGCACACGTCCGATCTGCTCTTGCAAGGCGTGCCGAGGAACCCTCCACACGAGGCTTTGTCTTCGCACACGTCCACGGCAGCAACATCAGCCGACGCCTCCTTCTCATCCTTCACGCATTCAGCCTGTCCCAGCGTATTCAACTGGCACTTGAAGCCAGCACTGCACTTGGCTGCCAGGCACTGGTTAAACACACAGCATCCCATGCAGTCGGCACCACCCTTGAGAGGGTTGCAATCGTCCGACGGGTCGTCAATGCAGACGTCCGATCTGCTCTTGCAAGGCGTGCCAAGGAACCCTCCGCACGAGGCTTTGTCTTCACACACGTCCACGGCAGCAACATCAGCCGACGACTCCTTCTCATCCTTCACGCATTCAGCCTGTCCCAGCGTGTTCAACTGGCACGTGAAGCCAGCACTGCACTTGGTCACCATGCACTGGTCAAACACACAGCATCCCATGCAGTCGGCACCACCCTTGAGAGGGTTGCAATCGTCCGACGGGTCGTCAATGCACACGTCCGATCTGCTCTTGCAAGGCGTGCCGAGGAACCCTCCACACGAGGCTTTGTCTTCGCACACGTCCACGGCAGCAACATCAGCCGACGCCTCCTTCTCATCCTTCACGCATTCAGCCTGTCCCAGCGTGTTCAACTGGCACGTGAAGCCAGCGCTGCACTTGGTCACCATGCACTGGTCAAACACACAGCATCCCATGCAGTCGGCGCCACCCTTGAGAGGGTTGCAATCGTCCGACGGGTCGTCAATGCAGACGTCCGATCTGCTCTTGCAAGGCGTGCCGAGGAACCCTCCGCACGAGGCTTTGTCTTCGCACACGTCCACAACTGCAAGAGCCGATGCCTGCTTCTCCTCGCGTTCATCCTTCACGCATTCAGCCTGTCCCAGCGTGTTCAACTGGCACGTGAAGCCAGCACTGCACTTGGCTGCCAGGCACTGGTTAAACACACAGCATCCCATGCAGTCGGCGCCACCCTTGAGAGGGTTGCAATCGTCCGACGGGTCGTCAATGCAGACGTCCGATCTGCTCTTGCAAGGCGTGCCGAGGAACCCTCCGCACGAGGCTTTGTCTTCGCACACGTCCACAACTGCAAGAGCCGATGCCTGCTTCTCCTCGCGTTCATCCTTCACGCATTCAGCCTGTCCCAGCGTATTCAACTGGCACTTGAAGCCAGCACTGCACTTGGCTGCCAGGCACTGGTTAAACACACAGCATCCCATGCAGTCGGCACCACCCTTGAGAGGGTTGCAATCGTCCGACGGGTCGTCAATGCACACGTCCGATCTGCTCTTGCAAGGCGTGCCAAGGAACCCTCCGCACGAGGCTTTGTCTTCACACACGTCCACGGCAGCAACATCAGCCGACGACTCCTTCTCATCCTTCACGCATTCAGCCTGTCCCAGCGTGTTCAGCTGGCACTTGAAGCCAGCACTGCACTTGGTCACCATGCACTGGTCAAACACACAGCATCCCATGCAGTCGGCGCCACCCTTGAGAGGGTTGCAATCGTCCGACGGGTCGTCAATGCACACGTCCGATCTGCTCTTGCAAGGCGCGCCGAGGAACCCTCCGCACGAGGCTTTGTCTTCACACACGGCCGCAACATCTGCCGATGCCTCCTTCTCATCCTTCACGCATTCAGCCTGTCCCAGCGTGTTCAACTGGCACGTGAAGCCAGCGCTGCACTTAGTCACCATGCACTGGTCAAACACACAGCATCCCATGCAGTCGGCACCACCCTTGAGAGGGTTGCAATCGTCCGACGGGTCGTCAATGCACACGTCCGATCTGCTCTTGCAAGGCGTGCCGAGGAACCCTCCGCACGAGACTTTGCCGTAGCAAACAGCCGGTCCGTCTTTGACCTGCATCAGGGTCGATGCGACGATAGCAACCATCGCTAGTTGCGTCATTGTGAAAGAGGCAGGTTTTTAGGATTTATACCTGGCAGGAGTTTGATCGAATTGGCCCCGAGACCTCAGCTGCTGTCGATGTGCGGGTGTTGAGGTTGTGTGAAAAACGTGTCAAACGAATTCGAGCCATATGAAAAGTTCACGAGTAAATATGTGCTAAAACACTGTTTTTGCTCGTGCAACTTTCGTTTTGGACTTGCAGTGTGAGCACGAGCTACGTGGATGCACATCCGCGAGCTTCGACCTCGCATTGGATTGGACGAAGGCCATGCCCTTTGGGATGGATGTCAATCCTGCGAAGGTGGCACGGCTCAGAGGACAGCTGGGACCTTCGTTTCAAGTGCCATGCGTTACAGGCAGGGTGGTCGACTGCAGCTGGCTGTTCGGACCCTTTTGAAATGCGAGGTGGGAATAGGGGAGTTTACAAGGAAACGAGAACGCGCGAAATGGGCTCTGTCGAAGAAAGTCTCGTCTTGGCAAAGACGGGCAACGGCCTCAAGAGCAGAATGGCACGCAGCCATCGGAGAAACGCGGCTGGGCAAGGAAGAGGACATGGCCTGATTTTTGTTTGACGGTTACTGCTGCTGACAAGGCAGCCACCGCCCGAAGCGGCAGGCTCAGCCAGCAAGAGATGGATCAACCGCATGAAGGTGTGACAGAGCAGGTTGGCTCGGTCATTCTGCAAGTGCTGTACCGCCGACACGGAGCGACAACACACACCGCACTTTTTCGCCGAGGCGCACACTCTCACCGAGACTGGAAGAAGAGCTTGAGCGGGTGCGCTTTCACGCTCCTGCCGAAGACGGCGTCCATGAGGGTGGCGAAGTCGTCGAGGGACAAGACCCCGTCGCCGTCGGTGTCGTGGTCTGCGCAGATGCGCTGCAGCTCCTCGTGGGAGATGGCCGCCGTGCCGACCGCGCGGCGCAAGGAGTCGTATGTGAGGGGGACGGTGCCCCCGGCGGTGTACAAGTGGTAGATGGCGACCAGCTCGTCGCGCTGCTCCTCCGACAGCACCTCGTGCCAATCCCCGCCGTAGCCTTCCCTGCACGCGTGCGGGGACCCCCACTTCCGCACGGCCAGCTTCAGCGTCGCGACGGGCGTGTTCGGGTACAGCACGCGCAGGAGCTCCAAAAATTCGACGGACCCGCTCCCGTCGGAGTCCATCTTCTTGAAGTCCTGGTAGTCGATCACTTTCCCGCCCAGCGACGTGCCGATTCCGCAGACTTCGCTCCAGTCTAGGCACCCGTTCCCGTCGGTGTCTACGTCTTCAAAATTGTTCAGAATGCTCCTGCGCGTTTGAATATGGCATTCAGAATAATTGACTCGCCGGTTAAGTTGCAGCCTTGCGAATAGACTCGCCCCTGGAAACATAGTCTTTGATTTCTCGCTCGGGGAGTTGGATAATGACTTCCCTCAATCCTGAGACGGCATCGTTTACAGCAGTAGACTCCGAGGGTATCTGGGTCTGAGCCTTCATGTTCGATCTCCACGCGTTCTTGATTAATGAAGACATTCTTGTCGATTGCTTTCGCAGAAGTTCGTCGTACGATCTAAGACTTTCAAACTTGAAACACAGGGCGAGGGTTCTACCGGAGTGCCTTCGATTTACGATGGACAGGTACGCCGAAAAAACACGATTTGTCATCCATCGTGACACACGCTGCACTTTCTTCGTGTAGTAGGATGTCTTCTGGACGCGCACGGAAACATCTGGGACGGCGCTTTCTTTTGTTTGTACGCACCAGCGGAACTCACCTGCTTTGGTAAGTTTCATGTGGTACGCTGCCAACTACTAATGTTTAGTCCCAACAGTGCATTGTTAACACAAAATACTCAAGGGACTGCCTTGTGCTCATTTCGAAGGAGGCTAGAGGGGGAGAAAACAATACAAAGGGGGTCTTTTTTGTTGAAAGCTTACGCCCGCCACTAAACCCAGATTTACCTGTGTTTCGTGTGGGCTACAGCACATTTACCTCCTTGATCTATCGCAACTGGCAGTCTCCTCAAGCATTTCCTACAAAGCAGGTGCTTATACGAAAAAAAAAAACAGGAGAGAGCTCATCCCCCTCGCGCGAGTAAACACCGGAACGGACCTGTATTCGATCGCCGAGAACGGAAAGATGATTCGCTCCTGCCACTTCTTCCTGCGCGACTTCATCCGCCGGAGGCTGGCGGGGCGCGACGGCTGCTCCGGCGGCGACTGCGACGCGAACGGGCTCGGCAGCGGCGGCGGCTTTGCCGCCGCCGCTGCCGAGCCGCCGGCCGCCGACGACGGGCGGGTCAACCCCCCGCCCGCCAGGGGCGGTGCCCCCCGAGCCGCCTTGATTGCCCCTGGGAACCCGGGCGGCGCGGGCTTGACCGGTTTGCTCGGGCGGGGCTTAGCGCCGGTCGGGACCGATCCGGGATCGCACAGCGGCGGCGGGCAGCTGGACGGCCGGGGGTGCGGCGGCCCGGCGGGGCGGCTGCGGGCGGCGGGTCGCGGCCGAGCAGGTGGAGCTCGAGGACGTGCCGCCGCTTCCGCTTCGCCTCCTCGACGCGATCGGCGTGCGTCGGCTGCAGCATCAGCCGCTGCAGCCGGCCGCCCGGCGGGTTGCTCGCCGGCGGCAGCCCGCCGGCTCGCTGGTACCTGCCGCGCATGCCGACGTCTTCGCACAAAATCGCGATGACCATCTCCCCGTTCTCACCTCCCTCTCCAGCCCGACACGACCCTGCAACGGCATCCGCGAGCCGCGCAACCTGGCTGCTGTTTGCATGATTGTTTTTGAAGGCAGCGAACGACAGGGGAGTTTGGGTTAGAATGCACAGAATCTGTGGCGATAATCTGCATCGGGAGAGAGCGAGAGAGAGGGATGAAACAAGGCAAAAAAGGGTGTCAGGTGTGCGGCGCCGGGTCGCGGCCGAGCAGGTGGAGCTGCTCGGCCGTGACCCACCGCTTCCGCTTCGCCTCCTCGACGCGGTCGGCGTGCGTCGGCTGCAGCATCAGCCGCTGCAGCCGGCCGCCCGGGTTGCTCGCCGGCGGCAGCCCGCTGGCTCGCTGGTACCTGCCGCGCATGCCGACGTCTTCGCACAATATCGCGATGACCATCTCCTCTCCGTCCCCCCCCTCTCGATTCCGACACGCAACGGGATCCCCGCGCAACCTGGCTGCTGCTGGCATGAAGTCTCGAAGACAGCGAATGATAGAGAGAGAGACGAGTTAGAGTGCAGGGACCATCTCTCCGAGGAGTATCCGGTCGCCCCACTACTATCCCGTACTACTACGGCGGGCGTAAGTCGTTGCGCCGTGGGCGCGGAGCGAGTCGTGGCCCAGTCAAAGATGATGAGAGAGAGCAAGAGAGGGGAATGCAACAAGTTTGAAAGGTGGCATAAGTTGCGGCGTCCGCGCCGCCGGGCCAGCGTGCTCACCGGCGGCAGCCCACCAGCTCTCTAGACCTATCTATCTCGCAAGTCCGTCCAACACGTGTTCGGTAGTTGCAGCACTTGGGATCCCTTCGGCTCTTTTTTTTTGTCTGGCAGTTTCGCCGAAGCGCTTCCTTCGAAGCCGGCGCTCGGGAAGAAAGAGAGAGAAAGGAGGGAGAAGCTCAGCAAATGTGAGGCGGTTAGACGAACAAATGAGCGGGAAACATTTCTTAGGTGAAAAAGTAGCGGGGGCGAAAACAGAAGGGCGGGAAACGGTGGGTTGGGAGGAGGAGGGTCGTTGTAGGCGGGGGTCTGGACCTGATGGGAAACAGACGAGTGATCTCCGTCGGGGACGCAGGGCAGCTTGGGCTACCGTTGCTCTTCACCGCCTACGACGGACACTACTCGGGCGGAAGGGTTGGGCGCTCACCGAATTGACACCCTGTTTTCAGCCATTTCGCGGGGCAATCAACAAACGCACGTTGCTCGTCTCCAGAAGCCGCGGGCTAGGGGGGCAAGCTTCTTTAGATCCTCAAAAAAAAAAAAAAAAAAACATTGCCTGTTTCTTTTCTTTTTTCAACCAGGAGGGGGGACGAGAACAGTGAGGCGCGTTTGAGTGCAAGACGCTTTCGCGTTCGCCCGCGTTGGAGGGCGTAAACGGAGGAACCCAACACCTTCTGCGTGCATTCCTGATCGCGGGTGTAACGAGTCGGGGCAGAGAACCGGGAGGGTGCGCGGGTTTCCGGAGTTGGGGCTTGCACTGATAAACGAAGCAACGGACGATCAGCATCAATTGACCAAAAGTGATGAAAATGATAAGGCAAAACAGTGTCTTGTTCTTCGCGTGTACAGGGTATAAACCTCTCTGGGGGAGGTTTCCTGTATTAGCACTTCTTCGTTGGTTTTCGTTTTCTCTTTCATGTGCAACCGTTGTTCCGGAAATGTTCCCGTCAATACAGATGTACTGAGGACAGTACTATTTAAAAAAAAGAAAGCGAGACAGCTCAAAATGCAAGCTAATAATTGGAGAGAGAGAAAAAAGGGAAGGAGGAGGGCACGTGAAAAAGTGGCGCAAGAGCGTTCCGCCCACGCCGCCTCCTCCGCAACCCCCCAGCGAAGGGCGCGCGGAACACGGCGCCCGTTGAAAGCTGGTACGGTGGCCGGGTTTCAGAGAGGGGTAGTAAAGGAGATCCCTACCGGGCTCTGAGAAATGGACAGGCTGCTCTGCTGCCGCTGGTTTTGGTTGCTCGGACACATCGCGGCACCTTGACGTGCGCCTGGCTCTTTGCTCTTGCTCACTTTCGGGAACGAAGTGGGAGGAGAGAATAGTTGAGTCGTGGCTCTTGACTCTGAGGAGGAATTGCCTTGTGGGAGGTGACTCTGTCTTGTTTTTGCATTCTGCAGCCATTATTTCAGCCTAAACGAGCATCCGACCACGTATTCTGCATTTCCCGAGCATTTCAGAACCACCCAAGTGGTAGGTTCCTGGTTTTGAGCTGCTGGGGGCCCCCCTTTTTTCCGAAAAACAGAACAGGGTTGTGGACGCTTCTCTTTCTTGAAACTCTCGCGAGGAGTCGCCCCCTGCTTGAGGGCGTGCCAGGTTTTCCGACACCACAAGAGGTCTCGTCAACTATTCTCTGCAGTTATTTGGTTTCTTTCAGATGAAAGTTCAGGAAAAAAAGAATACTCGGGGGGGAGGCGCCGCCCGGGGTGCCCATTAGAGAAACTACGCGAGATTGGGCCATTTTTAGAGTTCATGTTGAGCAGGGGTTGCCTTGTAGCCCGTACCGGTCTGTTGTCCGCGTTTTTATGTATTTTCTCGTAGAGTAGTGCTTGGGCTTACCGTACCGGCCGCCTATCCGAGTATTACCTACGAAGCAGGTGCTTTTTTTTCAAAAAAAAGAAATAAAGGCTGTCAGAAGATGAGCGGGGGAAGGGGGGCACGATTGGGGGTATTATTTTCCCAAAAAAAAAAAAGAAACTTGTGTTGGTTACGATTTTGTGGAAAACGGCTTCAATGCCTTCTTTTGGAAACCCCCTTCCCAATCTGACTGGGCTTCGGACCGCGAGGCCGCCCGGCTCTCGCAGCGACATGACGTTGTCCACCGCGCCTCGTCGAGGGGCGTCGAAATCCGGAAGCCCCGTCATGCACAGTGAACGTATTATGTTTCCCCAACAAGGAATAGCTGCTAGGTCGCAGCTCTTGACAGAAACAGATTCAAAATTCTTCGCTTTTTTTTCTCACGAAAGAGGGAAGCCGGTCCTGCCTTAGGGTACACCGGGTTTTCCGACTCCCGCCGTCGTGAGGAGCACAAAAACTCAAAGAGGTTCCGTCAATTCCCTGCGGTTTTTGCAATACTTAAATTTGCTGCTCGACGCACGGGCTGTCGAGGCTCTGTGTTGCTTGCAAGAAAAAAAAACGATACAAGCGACGTTTTTTTTTTTTTTTTCGGGGGAGATGGGGTGGGGGTGGGAAGGGGGCGTTCCCAACACGGTTACCACGTAAGAAATAGTTCTCGGTGCTGCTGGTGGATTCCTTTTCGTTGCGCAGTGGTGAGAAAGCAAAAGGGTACCGAGGAAGAGATTAAAGTATCGTGTTGTAATGCTACGGTCTGTGATGCGATGCAGAGATCGAGGTTTTGCGTAAGAACGGGGCTATGTTATGGAGGGGCGAAATATATGGCCGGACCATACCGCACGCCTCCACACACTCGCCCCGCTAAATGTGAAGAACACAAAAAAAACTCCATTCCTTCGCCTGGGTCGGGATTCGAAGGAGACGGGAGGTTTGGAAAGGGCGAAGAAGATGACGCAGGGAAGGGACAGGGTGGGGCTGCCCCAAACAAACCAACGAAAAATCACAAGGAGAGGAGAGAGAGAGAGAGAGAGAGAGAGAAAAAGAAAAGTCGTGAACTCCTCGCTCGGGGTTTTATTTTCCACCGCGGCGGCTGTTCGCATTTTATCTGTGGCTGTCCAATGATGGATTTCAAAATGGTAGGCTCTAATAACCTATGTTCTCCTTTGCTTCTTAACAGACATAAGGTGCATAGATGCTTGATGACTATATATATTTTTGGAGCTTCAGCCCGGGGTCCGGGCGAAAAACACTGGGAGCGGGGAAAGGTGTCAACGGTTCCTTCTCCGCTCGAGAACGGGGGGAGCTTGGGGCGTCGTTTGCGGGAAAATCTTTTGGCTCCGGTGTGTTTCTGGTGCGCCGGGCGGGGTCCCTCGCCGGTCCTGGGCCGGTTTACAGAGTTAAAGTTCGCTTGAAATTCCGGGGTTTAGGGTCTCCGTGTGACCGTTCATGACTGGGTTCTCTTAGAGCAAGAAAGGGCTTCATCATATTCACCGACCTCCGTGCGGCGGAGAGCAGCAGAGAGGTCGACAGGTCACGCCCACAGCAAGCACCCAGCGTGGGGCTGTTTGTATCCGGACCGGATGCGCGGTTCGCCCTCTTCAGCGCGAGACCAATCAGAGCCGCCGGCCATTTTCGTTGGCGTACGGGTGGTTTCCTCGTACTTCTGTTTGTGCGGTTTGTTTTTTCTGTTACCGTCGATCGGTTTTTTGTGTTTTTTTTTTTTTTTTTCACTAAATTGCTTCTTGAATCTTCTTTTTTTTCTGCGGAAGTTCTATCTTCTACAGATTCGTGCCGCGGGGCTGCACAGAGAAGGTATCCAGCGCTTCCGCCAGATGCTGCAACGCAGCGCCCGCGGACACCACTTCTTTTCGCGTTGGCACGGGAGGTTTTCCGCTAAAGCCCGGGTTGCGGCTATACGGTTATGAGCCAATTCACCTACCCCCTGAAAGCGACCTGAGCTCGATTACGCGGCCATTACTCGATTGCGCGGCCATTACTCGATTACGCTCTACAAGACTTGCATCCTAACCCAAACTACGAGACTTGATTACGTGCTACAAGGCTGCAGTTTCTTTGGCTCGACAACGTTCGATCCGGCAGGGGGTGAATTGGCTCAGGTTATGCACATCCGGTCTTGATAGCGGAACCCCTGTTTGGACAGCAAGAGGAGTGCTAAACGCGCGCCGTAGTGGAAAGGGCTGTGCGAGGTGCAGAAAGCACTGTATAAATCCAATGGTGAAGATCGACGAGTGGGCAAGGGCCCAGTAATCTTCCATGGAGGAGAAACCTCGGAAACTTCTTTTCTCTTTGAATAAGCGCCTGCATTGTCGGAAATACTCGAGGCCAGAATCGCCAGACCGGAGGAGAGAGATGTGTCGTGACACGAAACACGGGTTAACCCCGAAATCAGCAAAAGAAAGAGATCAGTTGAAATTGCCGAAATTGTTTAGCGGCAATGTTTCCTCCGTCAAACAACAACAAGGTCCGACCGAGTATTTCACGACACAGGGCCGTCAAAAGGGAACACAGGGAGAGCGAGAGCGGGCGAACGAGAAGATTCCATGTTTATTTCGGCATGGCGACGGGGGTACGTCGGAGTACAGTTAACCGGCGTTATATTCGTGGTTTCGAAGGGCCTGGTGTACTCGCATCTTCCAAGATCTTTGATCTTGTCCCGGAAAAAAAAAAAGACGGAGAGGCAGCAAGTTCCCAGAACGGGGTAGGGCAGCGCCCAACCGGTCCGGGGAACGGCGGCTGAATGGGAGAAAAAAACTGGGGGAGGAGAAGGGAGGACCGAAGACGGTCGCCCACGAACACAAAAAATGCCGGCGGGGGAAAGCAGATTGCACTGTTGGGGGGAGGGAATATTTCCGGAGTTAGCAACGGACGATCAGCATCAAACTGACCAAAGGTGATGAAAGTGGTAAGGCAAAAAGTTCTTGTTCTCAGCGTGTGCAGGGTATAAGCCTCTCTGGGGGGATTTTCCTGTACTAGCACTTTTTCGTTGGCTTCGTTTTCTAGACGGTTTCGTTCGTGTGCAACCGTTGTTCCGGAAATGTTCCCGTCAGTACAGATGTACTCTTAAGAAGAAAAAAAGAGAAGTTTAGGCGTTGGGCTGTTTTGGCTGCGGAGTTCGGCAAAAAGCCGGCCACCGCCCTGACGATATACTGCCCCCCCAACCCGACTCGAGTTTTGCCGGCGGTAGCATTTTCACGTTATCAAAAAAAATGCCGACCGGCTCGCCGTCCCTCTTGCTGCTCCCGACGAGACCACACAAACACAGACATAGACACACAGACACAGACACACACACACACACACACACACACACACACACACACACACACACACACACACACACACACACACACACACACACACACACACACATACACCACGTCCGGCTTTCAGCGGTAAGTATGCCCTTTATACGCAGCGTGTTCTTAAAGGTGGTGGCCACACGAGGAAAATGTGCCGGGCACCTGTCGTTCGCCGGTGATATCGATCAATTTCCACATACCGGACGCACGGCAGGCGTTCCTCCTTTATTGGAACCCGCTCTTCTTTTTCTGGTGGGAATAGCCATTTTGTGTTCTTTTTGTTTGTGCGCACTAGCGGCTTTTCACCTGATTTGGTGAATTGCTTTTAGTACGCTGCCAACTACCATTTTTTTAGTACCAACAATGCATTGTTAACACAAAAAAAAAGCGACTGGATATATCGTGCGGTATGTTTTTGTGGCGTCCAACGGCCTTGCGGTCTGTGTCTGTGGTACAAGATCGGGGGTGCGAACCGAGCTTCCGGGCCCGAGGGGTGGGCCCTACAGTGGGGCGATCGTGTGAGGGCCGGCGGGCTCCTGCGGGCACGTGCACCTAGCGGTACGAACGAATCGGAAGGAGGATGAGTGAGCCTGTAAATATACATATTTATATATAAATAAAAGGGCAGTTCTCCTCTCTTTTTTTTTTTTTTTTACCAAACATGAAATGTTGGAGGAAATGAGAAGCTCGTCGCCGCAAACCGTTGTACTTACGTACGCTTCTTCTTTGGAAGAAGGCTCCGAGGCGGTCGTAGAGGTTGACTAGACGCTAACAAAACATGCCAATCCCTGTCACGCAGTGTCATTGGGATTGACTCTTCCGTTTTCTTGCGTCCTGAATTCACATCATCATCATCATCATCACTAGCTTTGTATCAGCCGCGGTTGTGCGAGTGACGAGCTCTTATTTTTGCGTATTTCCGGGCGATTCCGGGCACAGACTGATTTGGTGATGCCGACAATCAACGGGTTGATGTGTATGGGCAGTCTGGTGTCTTTCGACTTTTACTTGTTTATTTTTCATATGTGTGAGATGAACACATGTCCAAAGGTGTGTGCTTTACATACTGAGACCACTCGAAGGCGACACATATGATGAAGGAAGGAAAATGGGCGAGCCGGATAGTACAGAGTTCTGAACGAACCCCCCCTTTTTCCCGCCAACTCCGATATCAGCCGCCTCGAGTACGCTCAGCAATGCCCAGTGCTTATGCGCCGAAACAGTCCAAAAGAAGGGGGGAAGGATTCGCGTCCTGAGTCGCAAGACAAAAAAAAAAACACTTTTTTTTGACATCTGGAACTGCTGACAGCCGTCGCGTGTGGCGCCACGGTTGTGAAGTAGGTTCTGGCGGGAACCGCGGTGGAGAGACTCTCGTTTGCATTAGATACACTGATATGCGATGCAAAGACGGACAGGTCATGGACGGTCTTGAAGACAAGGTGTAATTGCTCGCCTTTGACCGACCACCCAGTCCGAGGAAGAGACAAGTTAAGTTTAGATCCAAGGCATTGCATCGCATATGGACGTGGATTGTGGGCACAGGAAGCTTTCGCAAAAAGAATGCGTAGCTTTGGTTAGAATCGTTGGCTCGGCTCTTGACGGATAGACATGGTACGCAGGGGCAGAAGGGGGGCAGCTTGCTACTGGGCAGCATGAGGTTTCCCGACCCCCACCCCCCCGTAATCGCAAAATCGAGAGGGGGCCTGAGCTTACTGCCTGCTCTGCCAACTATGCTTGCACACACTTGCCACAAAAAAGAAGAACACACAACACAAGAAAAAAAAGGGGGAACCACGCTGTTGCAGCATCGCGACAGCTGGTCGTGGAAAGGCCGCAGTTCGAGCTCTGACGCGACGACCGGTGAGGGCCGTGTCGGGGGAGGCAGGGACCTTCGGCCCTCGCCTCCGAAGGAAGGGGCCCTGAAAATCTTTAGGGTGTCCCTAGTAAAGGGGGGGGGTCGTATAGGTATGGATTTTCACATGCTGTGCCACATGGTGTACAACATGTATAACCTCATGGGGGGGCGCAGCACCTCAGCACCGACCCTCTCCCGCCGCCAGTTCTCGTCGATTCTTCTGCGGCCATCACCCGCCGCGCAGAGCTCGACACCGAGGCCACCGGTGTCTGGGAGAACGTTTTTCTTTCTTCAATTTGTTATTTTGTTGTTTTTCTTTTTGAAACGCGGGACAAACGGAACCTTTTAGAACTATCTCCAGCAGGTCCCAACCCGATTCAAGGCTAGGTGCTTTTTTTTGTGTTTCCGGCGATTATCGCGCACGGGAAAGTCGGTGAGCCCTGTGGAAGCAAAAACCTGCAAGAAGTGCATGAAGGGTCCAAGGGTGAAGGAACGGGTGTGGGAAGAGAGGGGGAAGAGAATAGTTTGAGTCGAGAGCTCCCGACAGACGGAAAAAAGAGGCTGCGTATACTTTCTCTGCATTTTTTTCACCAACCGGTACTCAGGGCACATCGGATTTATCGGGCCACGACTAGCTTCGGCGAACGGCAACTTCCAAGTTCACATCCAGATCCCGTGTCTCCAACCGGGTCTATACGAGTCCGAATGGACCGGCGGGCGTAACGCACTGAGGAGCCTTGTTGTTCCGAGGGTTTGAGCCTTATGGCCGGTTCCTACGGTTATCTCCTGGTTCAGCTCCACTCGAAAGGGTGGGGTTGGATCAGGAGAAACCCGGATGTGGATTTGGAAAAAAGTGATGAATCCACCCAGAGTCTCTCGACGTTGGTCGCGAATGGGTTCAGAGATCTTGTCAGATATTATTCAGTCTCTTGCATACCATCGGGGGAAAAAAAAAAAAAAACAGAAGAAGAAAAGCACCGCCTGTTCGCTGCATGATACAAAGGGAGGAAATCGGAGTTTAGTGTTTGGGAGAAGGCGGGGTTGTAGCGACTCATACACCGCGATCACGAGAACAGACGTTGCGGACGCCCGTCGAAAGCGGAATTGACCGCAAACCGACGCTGTCGGCCCGCTGGGGTTGTCTCGCCGATGAACACCCTCGTATCATTTGCGCACGCAGCCGGGGGCTTTCCCCCCTCCAGATGTGTTTTAGATTGCTTTTCGAAAACAAAAGCAATGTACGCAGAGCCCCCGAAAAGTCGGAGACGCTGTGTTGCCAAGCCGGGATTTGCTTTCGATTTTCGTGCTTCGTTCGTTCCTTCTTTTTTGTATTGTGCACTCCGCAACGAACGTGCAATGGGGGAAATAAAATAAACTTCGGTTGTTGGCTGACGATGTTCCTGGCGGTGTGATAATCCGACCGATTGCGAAAATATGGATCCGTAAAGTTCTGACGATGAATGGATAAAAATCCAGTGAGGGTCCAGAAGTGGTAGTCTGACCCTTAGGTATCCAGAAGTGGATGAACGGCTTGGCGGTCGAGAAGCCGCCTCGTCCCTAGGTGAGGGTGCAAGAGTGAGCCCGAGCTAGGTGTGTGGGTGAAGCTCACCATAGTTTCGCCGGCATGTGATGGATCGACTGGCCAGTCATGTGGGAGGGCGATTCGAAGCGCTTCTTAACACCGGCATACCGGGTTTGATTATTAACTTTGCTGTTTTCTGGCTTAGGTGGCCGGTGTATTGTTGTCAACCGGTGTCAACCGGGATGTTAGCTTGGCAGTCTCGTGATCTTTGAGGCAGGCGGTTCAGGGCATTGTTCGAGTCCCGCGGAGGCGGGAAATTTCTGACTTCGATTTCCAGCAGCCGCGCAGGCCGCTGGGGAGAGAGTTTGGAGGTGCGTTTTTTTTCTCCCCCCCCTTCCCGGCCGCCGGAAGAAATGCGTAGTTTTGTTGAAAGAACGAGAGGCGGGCGCTCAAAGGAAAGATCGCTTCAACCTTACGCCGGTTCCTTTTTTTTATCACTACTTCCGTGCGCCAGTCCGTTCTCTTTTTCCGTGCATTACGACACGATTATTTATGTTTGTGTTTCGTGTGTTACCGTCGAAAACCGCCGGTTTTTTGAGTATCCGACGATCCCGTGCAGGTGTGCAGATTTACGTTTTCCCATGAACGTTGCTCTTTCAGATTGTTACTTGTTTTTAAGTCTTGTAAAGTCTTGATAGAGTGGAGCGGGGGAGGGGTCGCCTGGTTCAGTTTTGTGCGTGCGATCCCAGACGGTGACCAGGCGACTATCCCCCGCCCACTTCTAGAGTGCGGATTCATCAGAACCCAGGACGGACGGTGAAATCGCGTTCGGCGAGACGCCTTGCGGGTGTTTCAACCTTCTTCTCTGAGGGGTGCTTCAGGGGCTGCAGTTGAGCCGGTCCACCCCCTGCTGAGAGACTGCTGATAGACTGTGACTATCTACCTCGTGGGGGTCGGAATGCAGAAAATCTGTAGCGATGGCCTGCTTTCGTCACCATGCTAGCCTGTGATAGACAGCAGCAGGCAATTCGATGCATCCCAGGAAATAGGGGTGGACTGGCTAGGCAGTCCGGAACTTGATGCATCCCAGGGCTAGAACTCCCACACGACCCCGCTTGTTTTAGAAGGAGCAAAGTGACTTCACATGTTGTTGTGCTGATAACCGTCGTGACAACCCATGGTGTGTCTTTTTCCCGCTCCCATCTACAAGCGGATCGCTTTTCCGCCGTCGCCTCTTGTCGTAGTTTTCTTTTTGAAAACGTGATTTTTTGTATACTATTTTCTTTTTTTTTCTTTTCAGAGTGAAAAAAAGCTCGTTTCGATTTCTCCTCATTCCAGTACATGTCGGGGGCTGTTTGCAACCGCTACGGGACGGCCACCCGGGAGGGTGGATCCCGCATACAGCAGTCGGTATCGCCGCGAGAAGGCCACCCCGTATCGATACCACAACTGGAACTTGGCGCTCTTTCGCTTGATCGGCAGTGCAATGTTCCGCAATCTTTCGACGGACGGCACTGCTCAGAGAAAAAAAAATACTCGACGTAGCTGCTTCGACTCCGAATGGAAGGGGGGAAATATAGAGGTAAGGGGCAAATACAATACAAACACAATCTGATTTGTTCTTCGCTTTCACCAGTGTTGTTTTCTCACTCAGGATTTTTTGACCTGTTGTGTTTGTGTGATTTGTCGTGTAGGGGTAGACCCGCATGACCTCACGTCCGTTCAACACGTGGTTCGGTAGTTACAGCACTTGGGATCCCTTCTGTTCTTTGTCGGGCAGCATCGTCGAGCATTTCCTTTCAAGCTGGCGCTTATGTAAAAAAACTTTTCTTTTTTTTTGCTTGCAAGGACCGCTCTTTTTCAGCTGCGCGGCAGCCAAAAGTCCAAAATGCGAAAGGGCGCCACCTAGTTCCAGCGAGTAAAAAGTACTGCCGCTTCTGAAAAAGATTTCGCTTTTCATTTTTTTTTTTTTTTGGAGCGCATTTTTTTTTTTTTTTTTTGCTTCGTTGCATTTTCCCGTTGTTGTTGTGGTGCACCGGTAAAGGGGTCTGTTTTTGTTTTTGAGCCGCTGGTGGGGGTTGGATACAACCTGTCGTTTCTGGCGAGTCATCCCGAGGTCTGGCTGCTTCGAGCTAACACATGCCCTCGATCGGTTCATAGATGCACGACAGGACGGTTCCGTGGTTTGAAAGTCTTCGGATGACCCTGTCGAACGGGTCTTTTAGAGTTTAAGTTCGCTTGAAATACCGGGGTTTTAGGGTCTCCGTGTGACCGTTCATGAATGGGTTCTCTTAGAGCAAGAAAGGGCTTTATGGTTACGGATTGTATATTTAGTGCATGCTTTCGTTATGGGTTATGGCTAGCCATATCCGGGACTGTTTGTGACCGACACCAAGTACATTCCTTCGTGGAGTGTAATCTTGGGCTCCCCACGTTCTTTTGTACGTAGTACAGTACGATGGGTATGAATATTAGTTGTTAGGGGCAGTGCACGTGGGTGTGGTTCTTACGACCGACACCAAGTGTCTGGGGCAGGCAAATATTGGAAGCGAGGGGACTGGCGGATATACTTGCGACAACACTCAGCACCTGCCACCCTTCCCACCAGTGCTCGATACTTTGGGAAAAGCCTCCTGAGAGACTACTTGCAGAGCCCCACAGCTACCTTCGGGGCACCTACAACATCACAACTCTGGGGGTTTTTTTCTGTTTGTGCTGCTATTTGTGCTGCAACTTTTTTTTTGGGGGGGAAATCTTAGTTTCGTGTTCAGGCCGTGGCACCGTCCCTTTGTGCGTCTGCTTCGCAGAAAAAGTGTGGGAAAGGAGTCCAGGACTCCGTGGTTTGAAACCATACGGTATGGTTCCACTTCCTCCTTCCTTCGTCCGTTCTTCTTTAAAAGAGGGGGTTTTCAAAGTGTGTTGTGGCTCGTAACCAACCGCCACGGGGCACTACTTCCACCAGGTGAAAGTGTTTACGCTTTCTCGAGAGAGATGATGTAGCCATTCGTTGTGAATCTTCTGGCACATTCCTCCCATGAGAGTACGAATACCTGCTGGTCGTCGAAGCACACCCATTCGTCATTTTCCTTTAGCACGGTATAGTAATGACCTGCCGTCGCTCTTCCGGTGTGGATGATGAAGCCATTTACCGTGTAGGAGTCTTCCCCGATCAGAATGGTTGGTCGGATCGGGGTACGGGCTGGTATTTTGATGTCTTCGCGTGTTTTTTTCGACAGCTGTGCTCGTTGCAGTACTACATCCATTTGGTTTGGAAATGTGTAATACTCCTTCGTGAGGGGGAGGGAGGGGAAGGTACCACAAGAACCTGGTGAGTGAGGTTTCTCTGGGGAAAAAAAAAAAAGGATTGCTTCGAGACAAACTGCGTGAACCACACCCTTATCTTTTTTAGATCATTTGTATTCGAAAAAAGGTTCCTGTTTTTCAGAGTAAGAAGTTTCGCTTGAAACTTTTTTTTTGCTTCTTTCGGTTTGATGTTTATGGAGTGGAAGCCGCGGGGGCGAGGTTGCGAAAAAGCTGTTGACAACCTTTCCGCGTATTTTTATTTTTGGGGCGGGAGTCAGGGCGTACGAGCACACGCGCTTGTCAGCGTGTGCCTAGTCGACAGTGTGGCTTTCTGCTCTTTTATGCATTCCTCGGTGAAAGTTGGCTTAAAAAAAAACTAAAATAGACAAAAGAGACGACGAGGGAAGTAAAGAAATGCGTGGTTTCGCAGGGATATTCCTTTTGCTTTTCGTAAAAAGGAATGGTCTTTTTGACTGTTTTCCTTTCTTTTTTCCGTCGACGACATCATTTTACTTTTAGCGTCTCGTGCCTTTTTAGAGACGATGTTTGGAAAAAAGTACAGAGCGTGTTTTTTTAGAGTTCTTAGTAGTATTTTGTAAATTCGCCGACTCATGATTGTTGCTTGCCATCGACAGTGAAGGGATACTGTAGTGAGCGGGGGGCGGGAAGGGCGAAAAGGTGTCCACAGTCGGACTCGCGTTGCGGGTCCCTTGTTTTCGACTGTTTCGTTTCGTTTTGGCGTTATTTATTTTAGAGTGAAAAGCTTGTTTGTCTTTTTTTTTTTTTTCCCCCATGCCTCTCGGCACGTGCACGGACATAAAATCAGGGGTCACTTGTATAAGCTCGCTTGATACTCCGTCTTTCCATCCTTTTTTTTTTGTATAAGCACCTGCTTTGTAGGAAATACTTGAGGAGGCTGCCAGTTGCAAAGATCAAAGGAGGTAAATGTGCTGTAGCCCACACGAAACACAGGTGAATCTGGGTTTAGTGGCGGGCGTAAGCGTTCAACAAAAAAGACCCATTTTGTAGTTGTATTGTTTCTCCCCCTCTAGCCTCCTTCGAAGTAAGCACAAGGCAGCCCCTCGAGTATTTTTGATTCGTTGAGAAGTGTCCAGGTGCAGTGGTTCGAAGCTAGTCGTCCTAGTTCGCACAGAATGTGCGTGAAACGCTGACGAAAGCCG
This sequence comes from Diplonema papillatum, assembly GCA_030068145.1. NCBI lineage: Eukaryota > Euglenozoa > Diplonemea > Diplonemida > Diplonemidae > Diplonema > Diplonema papillatum. The sequence continues at coordinate 65,680 of JAPJBO010000030.1, read as the reverse complement.
GGGCGACTGGTGTACAGGACGGAGTTCGTTGACGTCTTTACGTGTTTTTTTAGAGTTCTTTTTTTTTTTTTTTTTTGCCCGTAAGACTCAAACAATGATTGGATCCAGATGCTGCACGAACTGCTGCGGAGGGGAAGAATTACGGCACGCCCGCCTGGACTCATTTTCGAAGGCCTTGTGCCTACGGGGGTGTCTATGTATCCACAGAGCACGTGTGTGCAGATGTGCCGAGGAGACCTCGGGTTGAGTAGATAGGCACGAGTTTGACGTTACCCCTCTTCCATCGGCAGTTCTTGAGCAAACAACTGGTCCATCGTGAAAGTTAAGATGCAGCTCCAACATGCGTGCGAGCCCCCTATTCCGTCTGGCGCGTCCACTTCACTTCCGATGGCTTAGATGGACCATCCAGAGCGGAGCCTGAGAGTCGGCAGTCAGGACAGCGATATGAGTTCGGTTTGAAAGGCCCATGCTAGGAGACCATAGGCAAATCCGTATGGGGGAGAAGCAGGGGGGGATGAAGGCTAGGTCGGGTCATTGTGCGACGTGGCTTTCGGCTCTTGAGACTGCCGTTTCTCAAAAGGAAATTGCCTGGAACTCCCCCACCCCAGGTAGAGTATCCCTGTCCGGAAAACGAAATGCAAAAAAAAAAAAAGACTTTCGGCCTTTTTTTTTTTTTTTTGAATGATTGGAAATGATAGCCTGTCTGCGCTCGGCAGAATTTTCCTTTGTGACTGGGTGGTTCGTTAGTGATGAAAAGGGGCAAAAGAAACCAAGGGACGGCCCAGTGCGCGGGTCCCGCACTCGCTGGGAGGGGGGTCGGATGGAAGAAAGTTGGAGTAAGGCTATGGAGCGTGCTTTTTTGTATGAGAGAACTCTGCGCTTTCGATTGGCAAGAGTAACAGTCGAGTACGGAAGAGCCTGATCGCGAGATTCAGTCGTGAGTCTCTCGTCGCAAATCTCCCGCGGCAGCGGGTAGAGTGATGCGGTCGTTGAGAGACTAGAGAGGACCACTAGAGGTGCTACTGTGATAGACAGCAGCAGGCAATTCGATGCAGTCCTTCGGGGAGTACAGGAAAAAGGAGTGGACAGGCTCAGCTACGGGCTCGGCGGCACTCGAAAGAGGCAGAATTCTGCGCACGTTCACGGGTGTGTGTGTCCTGTATAGTGGAGCCCGCCTCGTCCCAGGCCGGGGCGGGTTCGAAAATGAAAAGAAGATACTCGAGGGGCTGCCTTTTTCAGAGAGAAAGTTCGCTTGAAACTCCGGGGTTTAAAGTCTCCGGGTGACCTTCGTCAATATGGGAAGATATCCTTTGTGCTCTCGTCTTCGTGAATGTCAGAAAACAGCCCCGAAGCCGTCGCAAACAAACCCCAGGGAAAAATAAGGTTGGCCAAAGTGGTCGGCGGTAAGGGAGAGGCGAGTAGGTGCTTTTTGGGGGGGAGGAGGAGGGTTATTTGGCGAGGAGCGAGAAAGGCATAGGGCAGGTGTAGACAAGGGGGAAGCGCTGTGCAGAGGGACCCAACGTTTCTTGGGTTGTTGTTCAAGCACTCTTCCCCGCCCCCCGAGCTTCGCTTTTTCGCGCCGTCTACCGGCCAGCCCCCTCTCGGTGCCTTTTCAGGAGTGTGTGGCTCATTTTCCCCAACCGACGGCAAGCGTCGGACTAACCCGCCCCCGAGGGGGTGGTTGTTTCCTTCTGGCAGGTTTTCTTCTCGACCAGCGGGAGGATCTTTGCTTTGTTTGCAATGGGGGGTCGGTCCTGTATGCTAGGTTCCCCGGCCCCCGCAATGCGTGAGCAGCTCACGGAAGTGCACAGTGCTTGCTAGTGCACCCCGTTCAGCCCATGGTTTGGTTGGGGTTCGATCTGAGCGGTTTGAGTACTGTGCGCAGAAGATTCTTATTAGTTTCGCTTCTCCAGGAAGGAGTGCAAGCTTGAGTGCCGCAAAGAATGAAGCGCGGAAATGACAGGTCGGACCGTAACAAAAAATAGCGGGCGGGGGTTCTTAAGGGTGGCTGGTGTGGACGGACGTGCTGCAGCTGAGCGCGCAAGCAATCCGAGGGCACCGCTTGGATCTTCTGTGATCATTTTCGTTCCATCCTCGCCTCGTCATTTCTTTGGGATAGACAAAACGGATTGCCAATTCGACACGGAGGGGGGGGGGGGGGGGGGGGGCAGCGCTCTTGTTAAGGATCAGCCACTTTGGCCGGATGGCCGGATGAACCAGACCCCCCTCCCCCCCCTCTACAGTGCAGTTGCCTTGGAGGCTGGGTGGTCAAATTCTATAAGGTGAAATGGTCAAAATTCCCTGCCAAAAGTGGGCCACAAAAATTTTCCAAAGTGTGGTATTTAGCGTATTTGGGGCAAAAAAAAATTTTTTTTTCTGACCGCCCACCGTGGTGACCACCTTAGAGTGTGACAGGTAGCGTCTCCCCCCTCCACAGTGAAAATAGCCTGAGGGGGGGGGGGGGGGTCAGCCGGCTGATGGATGGATGGATGGATTCTTAACAAGATGCCTGGGGGGGGGGAATGTTTCTTGGGTTTGAAGAGCGCGTGGTGCTTGCACCACTGAGGCCAGGTTATTTAACCGCGGATTTAGTGAAGGATTGTTCAGGAAACGGTCGCGAGCGAAAGTAACGACCATTTCACTGTCTTCTTTGTTTTGTGATGGGGGGGGGGCAAAAGTGCGGGGACAGTACACGCGGGGTATGGTTTCAGCTGAACAACGTCGTGTTCGCCGGCCACGCAAAGGGGAAAAGAGAAGACTGCGGGCGGGGAAAAAAAGGTCGCCCAGCAGCATCGGAGATTTGCACTTTTCTGTTAAATTTTTAGAGTATCCACGCAGCCCGCGGAGAAGAAGGACGGGGGTGGATACACGCGAGAGTGGTTACGTTTGCTGGCGTGTGTTTGCGGGTTTCGGACAACATCCACGCGCCCCTTTAGACGGTTAACCCTCTTTTTATCGAAGACCGCGGCCGACGTACACTGCTGAAGTGGGCACGATGTCTGCCGGTCCACAGGAAAAGAAGGGGAACATTTCCGGAGCTGAGGACTTCAGCGAAGTGAGCGGTGACGCATCAATCGCGTGGTTGATGAAGTGGCAAGAATGCACTTCGTCGTTGGGTTCGTTTAACTTTTCATGCGCGCCCCGCTGTACCGGGAAATGTTCCGTTAGTGAGAACAAAAACAGTGCACCGAAACCACTGGGGACGTGGACACCTTAATGCCCAGAAGGTCCAGTCCCTTCGGACAAACCTAGAAGAGCACTTTACTTTCTTAGAGGGAAAGTTCGCTATTATTCGAAACTGTGACCACCGACCACCGACCATTTTGTTAAGAGTGGAAAATTTGTATTTTTTGGGGGTTCTTTTTTGTTTTGCATACTCCAGGACCATGGAGCTGACCACTAGTGAGGGAAGCCACCGAGATGGCTATGGACGGAGCAAGCTGAGTAGACGGTTCTGACGGAGTATGTAGAGCAGGAAAAAAAAAAAGCTAGAACCCCCTTGCTAACAAGAGGGAGAAAATGGGCAAGAAACATGTGCGATGCGAGGGGGCGATTATTTTTCCTTTTCGGAGAATGCAAAGCATTCTAGTGCGAGAGTGAAGTTCGCTTTGCTGAAACTTTGTTTTCTCTTCTTAAAGAGGCATGAGCGGAGAAGCTGCTGATTGAAAGCGCAACCGGAAGGGAGTGGACGGCGCGAAGGGGCTGTGTGGGGGCAGATACGAAACTTCGCAAATCAAACTCCCCTAGCAATTATTCGCCTTGGGTGCACGTGGCCACCTCCCAATCTGCTGCTGCTTGTTTGCTGTTCTCGGAGGGCGCTGGAGACGCTCCACGAAGCTGCACTTTGTTTTTCAGTAATGCTTTGATGCTGCTGCGTCGTACGGGGACGAGGGCTTCAGCAACACCCGTACACACACCGCGAAGAAGCACCTGAAAAGCTAGTTTGTACTGATTCGTTTTGCACGCGAAAGCAAGAGCGAATCGAGGCGGTAAAGCCCCCATACGCTCCGCACGAACGCCTTTATTTCCCTATTTTCTGTTTGTCCCCGTCTCCGCTAGCTCAGCAGAGGATGGAGAGGAAGAAAAAGGACGACGACTTGTCCTTCTGGGGAGGAGCGGCCTTCGTCGCGCCCTTCGACGAGTAGCAGGACTGGAACCGCTTGAGCAGCGGTGACAAGTCGGGCACCGGCGAGTTAATCGGTGACGTTGCCGGGCCGTTGTCGCAGGCTGCGATCGGAGCGGATGCGGCTTCGTCGAATGGCATCGGTGCGTCCAGCAGAGGGGGGCATTCGTCCGTCGGCGGCCTCAGGGGCTCCACGTTGACGTTCTTCGGCGATGTGCCCGGGGAGGCTCTCCTTCCGCCTGGCGGGAGTTGGATCCTGCAAATGTGGACGTTGTTGCAGTCGACACCCCACTTGCACGCCTTCCTCTGGTGCGGACGGCACACGTTGGTTGGAGGAATGGACAGCACGTCGCCTGTCTCCGCCTCGCACAACTCCTTCAACCCCTTGGTAGGGGTGACGGCAAGGGCGGGGTGGAGTCCGGTGCAGCTGCCTTCGGTGACCTGGAAGAACTCCCACGAGCGGTTGCCCGACAGCTTCGGGAACGCGAGCTGCTTCTTGCTGCTCGTGTTGTGGTTGCCCGGGCACTCCTGCTGCGAGCAGCACGGCATCTTCCACATGCTCTTCGTGTGTCGCAGGTACGCGGGGTCAATGTGGATGTTCTCGCACATGTTGCCCATCGGACAGTTCGGAACTTTCTGGTCGTGGAGCTGGCAGACGATGCCAACACCGCTCATGGAGCCGCCAGCACTCGAGACTGACCCTTGTGAGTCGTCGATGCTGTTCATGCGGGTCATCAGATGCGAACCTGCGGTTTCAATGACACGGTCGAGCGGGACGGAGAACCGCTCGTTGTCGAGTTCGCTGTACACTTCGACGTGCTTCTCCGACTTGATGGCGTCCTCCGAAGCGGGGAACTGTTCACGCAGCTCAGAGATCTTCTTCCGGTCCGCGTGGATGCTGTTGCACTTGTTCTGTGCGCGGCACTGGCGGGCCTGGTACTTTTTGCAGAGGAAGACCCTCTTGTTCCCTGCGGCGCGGCTCAGGTACGAGTCCAAACCAGCCGTCGGGAGCAACTCCGTCTTCTCGCCGCCCAGGCGCAGGCGGTACGCCTGCTTGTTGATCGGATCGAAGACCTTAACCATGCGCCCGAGGTCATACACGGAGCCGTTGACGGCCCCGACCTCAAGCGGAGTCTTCTTCGCGTTCACCATCTCGCCGTCCGCTGTGAACGCGCTGAGGCCTTTACCCCTCCCGATGCGGCTCAGCAGCTTCTCGAAACTCTCGTGACCGTTCGTGTGAACGGTAGCGTCGCTCGACATTCCCTTGAAGGAAATTGAGAACATAATCGGTGACGAAGTTGCGGGAACTTCGCGGATGAAACTAGGAAAAATGTTTTTTACTTGGGTGTGGGGGCCGGCGCGGTCCTGTGCTCCGGTTGGCTGTGTGGTTTGTATCAAGCGAATGCAGCCAATATGTGAGTGTGAATGTGTGAATGAGTCGGCGAAAAAGATGTGTGAGACTTTTGTGTTATGTAGTGAGTGCTTTTTTCTTAGTGGGTATTTTTTTCTGTGTCAAAGGGAAACCTGTACCAGTGGGTTCAATTATTATTCTGGTGGGTGATAATAGTGACTATGAGAAGGGTGTGTATAAGTCGAACTTTGAGTGCGTGAGCTCCTCCGAAGAAAGGTCCAACGCACTCGTTCCAGGCTACTAAGCCCGGGTCTCTGGGTCGCGTCCCCCTCCTTGGTCGTCTGGTCTTGCGTTTGCTGGTCCGTCCGGGCTGGTCGCTTCGCGCTTCCCTTCGTTTTGCATCACCTCATCTCCACTCCCTGCTGCACGGGCTTCTTCAGTTTGTGCCACCTGCGACGCGGGCAGCTTCACTGCTCGTCTGCGCGTGGACTGCTCTGTACTCGTTGCCTTTTCCGCGATTGCCGCGTCTCGTACCGACGCCTGTAAGGAGGGTGCGGTATTCTTATACAAGGGCGTTTCTCGCTTCGACCAACAGTTGACTCAGCAGGATGTAAAATCAATCAAATACTGGCAAATGAAAGACTGGGACGCCGCAAGGCATGAGCGCCGTTCACGGCAATCGGAAGAGCCTTTTCGCTGCCTGCAGCAACGGATGAACGTTACTGGTTGCAGGCCTTGCAGATGCGTCTCAAAAGGCTATGCTGACCTCCACGGTTCGAGTAGCTTCAGGAGCTAACATCAGGGGCAAACTTGGATGGGCACAATTGTCTTGGGACCTGGCCTCCAGCGTGCCGGAGCAGGTGGTTGTCGGTCTGTGTGGCTGTCATACTGGGCATTTTTCGGACTACCTACCCCCCCAATGTACCCCCAATGTAGGCAAAAAAACGAATCCTGGAGCAAAAAAACAGCAAAAAAAAACAAAAAAAACAAAAAAAACGCAAAAAAACAAGGCCCCTACACCACCAAAAACGCCCAGCCTTTAACATCCTGCCTGCCAAGACCATCCAGCTACTGCTCAACAATCCTGATAATTCTGCAGACTGCTTCAAAAGCCTCTGATAAGTACTCGAAATGCCACCTCACCAGACCGCTGGCCTGCACGTGGAAGACCCTGGCTCACCCGAGCTAGCAAGAGTGCACCAGCAGACCAGAGTCGAACAAAGCGGAGTTCTCGCGCGAAACCCCCAGGACAGTTTGCCTTCGTTTACTTCCGACACAACGCTGGAAGGTTGACAGTTTCCCGCACCGAAAAAATCCCCTGGACGCCCCCCTTCGCTTCTGACGTCCGACTGGGTGACAAACTACTATCGTTGGCTCTACTTTTTCGTTTACTTCTTCCAGTATTCAGTTAGACTTGTTGGATTGTTTCTTTTTCTTCAGCTATTCCCGGGTTTATTGCAGTGTGGTGCAAAGTAGTAGGGTTGCAGCGCGCGAAAAAGCCGCGGGGCGACCCCCGCGTTTTCCGCCTCAAACCCGGTAGCCCAACACCGTTTCCGGAAACCCGAAGTCGGCCCTACCGTATCACTCAAAAATCTTGGAAGTCGTTGAAAAGTATGTAACGAACTCCGTGCATCAAATGACGGGGTGACTGGAAGCTCCTCGGAAGATGGTCCTCCATCACCCGCATTACTTTGTGACGTGTATCACATCTTTCAGTGCGACACCTCCTGGCGTATCATGCAAGGCGGACCTTATGTGCAACACGTGCGACATGATGAGCTGGAAACACCTCCTGTTTTCTGATGATGGCTGAGACCGACTGCCCTTACCGTTTGCACTGATCCTCTCCTCGGTGCAGCGGACCCTTCGTCCGCTGTGATGAATGCGTATTTTGCCGCTCGTTCAGCCCATTCTCGACTATCTTCGTTGTCTATTCTCGACTATCTTCGTTGTCTTAGAGCGAGTTGTCCTCCACAGTTCGCTGGGGTGTTCAATCGTCGGAGCGGCGAACTCCTTAGGTCTTGCGAAAGTGAAAAAAGCGCAAGGGGCGACACTACAATAAATCACAGCTACTCTTTGTTCTAAACAGGGGAGGGGAATCCATCAAGTTGATCTCTTCAGTTGGTTGGGAAGGAGGCCAGGCGACTCACACTTGTGCGGTTGTATGGAAACCTTGTCCTCGGCGTAAAAGGCGGGCGAATCTCAGAACGGGGAGGTCAAGGCTCTGGCACTAGGTGTGAGCGAAGAGCGAAGTTCGCAGGCAGCAGCATCAGAAAGGTCGTTCTGTATGCAGTTGCCTCTGTCCGGCCGCCGTCGTGCCTCGCATCGATCCTGTTTGGTTGGAGGGGTTTCGTGGTCTTGACCCGGGTCGCCGGAAATGTGAGTCCTTACTGGTTCCGGACTTATCCGTGGAAACCAGTGGTGGGTTTTGCGGGGTTCTGCGGCGGTTTGCGGCGGTTTGCGGTGGGTTTTCGGCAGTTTGCGGCGGTTTGCGGCAGTTTGCGGCGGTTTGCGGTGGGTTTTGCGGGGTTTTGCGGCGGTTTGCGGCGGTTTGCGGCATTCGCCTCGTATCCACGCCTTTGTTTGTGCGCACTCGCGAAACTCATCTGCTTTGGTTTGTCAACTACTCATTTTAGAACCAAGGCATTGTTGAAAGGCAAAGCAAGAGCGTGAGCGCAGGGAGCGTATCACAGAATTTCATTAGTCGGTTAATAGTAACCTTCTAAGACTAGCGTCTTAGAACTATACGACTAATTATCTCCTCCTCGCGGCACGCTGCTCCGTACTCGCTGTGCTCGTCCTTGCTACTGCGTGATGCAAGATTGATGGTGCGTAACAAACGTAAAAAGGTCATGCAGAGATTATTGTGTGCATGCCACGAACTTCTACGACAAAAGAAAACGATGTGCGTCGGTTGCATGAACGCGCTGAAAAAGTCTGCGAGGCCTGATTCGCCTCCGTTTCTCAGCTGCGGGCCAACGTCTGACTGGCTCGTCCCTGAAAGCTGGTCGGTCCTTGGGGATCCAACTTAATTCGCTAGAGAAATTTCACGCACCAGAAGCGGCTTGATTGCCGTAGCGAAGGTAAATATCGGCACCGGTGGGTGCTCAATTGGTGATTGACCGCAAATCCCTCTTGAGACGGAGGTGATAATTTCTGTTCAAAACTAGGTGTATCACCCCAGACATGCCTGTTATACTACTGCACGACGCGCGTTGCTGTTGCTGCTTCGGCGCCGCAGTCGGCACAGTCGGTGGTGGCTCAGCGCTGCTGAGCACGGTCGGTGGCTCAGCGCTGCTGTTTCCAAAAATATTCAACGTCGACTTTCCTCCTCCGAATCCTGTACAGTTTTGTGTCATCAATTTTCAATTGAATCAACTTGCTGTCCTGTTTGGTAGCAAACTTGTCAGACAAAGAAAGTCGAGTCGCAGCTCTTGTCAGCCTCAGACAGGTCTTGTCGACTAGTACCTGCAGGACTGGATTTCATCTAGAAGGAAAGGTTCACAATACAATGCAGGCACAACCCACAAGAATACTAGTAAAAACAGAGAGGCCCCGTACGACGATCACAACGGATCCGGTTGGGAAAAGAGAAGTAGAGCAATCAGACCTTGTCCAGATACAAAGCGTCGTCCGGCGCGGTTTGGCGAAGGCGCTTGGGAGCTTGACGTAGATGCAGCGTAGCCCGAGCGTCTTGGGGATGCATGGGTACTGAAGCTGGAGTTGGAAACCACATCAGGAGGCGCTGATGAAGAGAACGGCGAATCGACGGACCCCGGCTGGGGTGGCAGGGACTGTCGACTGGGCGACGGCTCGCGGCGCTGCTGCGGGACGGTACGCTCGGGCAACGGGCGTTGTTGGTTCTCGAAGGACTGCTCCCGGCTCAAGTTGCCCGGCTGGCTGCTTTCGAAGGGAGCCCGCGCGGCTGCCGACGCGGGGGCAGGGCTGCGGACAGGCGTGCTGTGCTCGGCATGGGCAGGATTGGGTGAACTTGGGCCATCGTGGGCGGGCTTCGGTTGGAGCCCCGGGGGCGCCTGACCGCCCGGCCCGTGTGTGTGGCCTTGGTGGTACTGATGGTTTTCGTGCAGCGTTCGCGCTGGGTCCGGGCTCGCATCGCTTCGCGGAGGTCGATGCTGCGGATGATGGTTCGCGTATTCTGAGCGGGTTTCAGACGGCTCCCGGACGAGGCGGATCGAAGAGTCGAGCCTCTCCGCATCGTCCTTGAGCGAAGTGTTGAGACTGTGCGCGTTTGCGTCGGCCGCCGAGTACCCCGCGCGGGCAGCGTTACGCGCATGCGTCACCGGGTTGATCCGCCGCTGAACGGATGCTTCGACACTTCGGCGCTTAATCTGGGCTGCGGGGCTCGCTTGGGTCGGGGACGCCGTCACTTGCGAATGGTACCGATCCGCTTGCGCGTTGGTCTTCCGCATCCGATTGATCTCAAACCCCGACCACAGCTGCAGGGTGAACTCTTTGTCCGTCTCAATGCTCGCGGAAACGCAGAGCCAGTAGAAAAAGAATGCATCCTTCGCGACGACTGCGCCTTCGGTGTGAGCGCTACCTTGCAAAGGAGCTAAGAATGACCGCAGCTCGTGCAAGACATCAGCTGCGGAGCGCTTCCCCGACTGCACATCAGGCACAGCTGCTGGCTTAAACGCGGCAACGACCGTATCCAGTGATACCTGGTTGTCGTCTTCGACGTCTATCTTTCGCCACGTCTCCTCAACAATGGCAAGGCGAGCCAATGGAAACTCCCCTTGAATCGCTTCCAGCAGCGTCTTGACGCTCAAGTTGTCGCACCACTCCCGTCGCATCTTCGACTCGCGGTCGCAGTAAAAATTGAACACGAGCTCAATCTCCAAGTCCGGAAACTGCGCGGCCGTCAGCATTCCTCTCACCGCGGAGGCCAGGTCGAACTTGCTGATGCGCGCATCGCCTGAGAAGACCGGGAACCCGGCGATTTCTCGGCAGTCGAGCGCCAGCCGCACGAGGCCGCGCCTGTGCCGGGTGGACAGCTCCTTGCGCAGCTTTTTGAGGAGGGCGGCCAGCTCGGTCTCGGGTGGGATCAACGGGTCTTGCTGCAGCAGGTTCACCAACGTCTCGACGTGCAGCATGCTGTCTGTCCGGGTGTCGCCGCGACAATTCGCCGCCTCGTCATCCTCCAACACATCCAACAGCAGGTCGATCTCTCCGTCGCGAAGGCCGCACCCAAAATTCTTCAACCCCTGTTTCAGCCGCTCCGGATCCTGGACTTGCCCTCCGTTCCTCAACAGCATCCGTGTCAGCCCGATGCACCCGCTGTGTGTCCTGTCTCTATCCTCAACCGCATCGCGGAACTTGAGAACTATGCTATCAATAACCTGCTTTTGCGACGGTCTCCCGTGGAGGTATCTCAGAATGTCCCTTCCGGACACGGTGCCGTCCTCGTTCTGGAAGTACCTGAAGACGAACACCACATCCGAAGGACTGATCCCGAGTGCCGCGCGGTTCTTCTTGAAGCACCGGCTCCACATTAACTTCGAAATCGCGTCGGTCTGCAAATTGACACCCGGAAAAAGCTTCCCCATGAGGGCAGGTGGGGCGCCCTTTGCCGCATAGCCGTCCATTTCGGCCAACTTGGAGCGAATGCGTTTGAGAATGTCGTCCATTTGCTGTTGCGTGCAGCACAGGTGCTCGCGGATCTCCCCAAGGAACTCGTCAAAGTCCAGCTCGCCGGACCCATCCGGGTCGTAGCAATAGAACAGAACTTCCAACTCCTTGTCGGACAGCTTCAGCCCTTGCCCTCGAAAGATGTTCTTGAACTCCCAAATGTCCACTCTGCGGTCCCTGTCGACATCAATTTGCCGAATAATCGCTTGCAGTGCCGAGATGCCGTTGACGCCGCGCTGCATGAAACTCTGCTTCACTTTACGGTGGAGCTTCAGAACGTACGCGGTATCCTGCGCCGCCTCTTCGACGTCCAATCCGGTCGTCGTCCCCGTGAACCGGCTCGATCCCCCAAGAGTCGACTCCTCCCAATTATTCCGGATTCCAGACATAACTCTTCGGTGGGACGAGCAGCGTCACCCGTCCCCCGAGCGGGTTGCAGTTCGTCGCCCCGTTCCTCTCCTTTCTCTGTGGGGCAAGGAAAATGTGCCTGACAGGTTGTTTTTGCGATCGCGTGCCTCCATTGAATTGATGTGACGCACCAAGTCTTGAAGGTCAGCCGCCTCAAACCCGCGACAGATTATCGGTTTTAGGCTAGCGAAAAATAGGCAGGCGCAAGTGCAGTTAGCAAGTGGGAGGCGCTGACGATGGGTTGCTGCAGTAAACGAACGTGTGGCAAGCAGATTGGGAAGAACGTTAGCTCTTCAAAGCTAGGCTAGACTCGGCGGTTATGTCCAGTTAAAGTACTTCATGCCTTTCAGCTGCTGCTGCAAACCGGAGCCGAAGGCTTGTAGGTGTTGCAAGCCTTGGAGAGGTTGGGCAGCAGTCGTGGATGCAGCAGGAGCTGAGGCGTTCTGTACCGAGAAGGCGGAGCCGGCGAACGTGGAAGTCGCTGCAGGCGACGAATAAGCAAGACCGGTCGCGTGGCGCTGCAGGGGCGCGAGATGAAGAGTGGCAAACCTCTCGCACTCCGGGATGAAATCAACAAAACTCGCCTCTCTGCTGGCAGTCTTGCCAGAGGCTGCAGCCTTTCGCAGGCCCAAAGGCGCGAGGAGAAGGCACGTTGCCTCGACGCACGAGGCAAAAAGACCTTCGAACAAGTCCTTTTCGGTGCTCCAGTACACCGGATCAATGCCAGTCTCAGGGTCCGTCAGAAGACCTACCACTTCGTTAAAGAGAGGGGTTGTAGGCGACGCTTTGCATACAAGAGATAAATACTTGAAGTCGAACAGCAGCTGCCAAAGAGCGGGCTGGCAGATGAAGGGCTCGCTGTTTGGGCTGGAAGATGTTCCGTTGCGCAGAAGCTGGTGGTACAAAGGAAATACGGAGCTGATGAGTTTGGCGTGTAACCGTGAGATGACGTCTTTGCGAAGCAATGACGGAATTACTTTGGTCACTGCACTGCAGCACCTCTGCAGAGCCGCGAGCAGAGCGGCAGACGGTGAGCTCGGAAGGTTGCTGACGATGGACCCCTCGTCGTCGCCATGTGTCTCCCTATGCTCCCACGAGCTCCATGTAGTCCTCTCATAGGCTCCGCGATCTGGGCCCCAGTATGCCTCTTCGAACAATCCCCTCCGCATGTCTTCTTCGAACACTGTTGCAACGTCTCGTTCCCAAGGCTCGAACGCTTTCAGGTAGCTGTCGTGTAGTCGCTTCTGCAGAATCTGGAGCAACTGTGGCGCATCAGCCAGCCACTCGTAGTTCCGTTTTGCTACGAAAACGACATGAGCCACGGCCCTCGAAAGCCCCTGTACCAACAAGCCCGATTGAGGTGTCGGCTTTTTTTCTGCCGTTGCTTCTGCTTGAGAAGCGACTTTGGCCAACGCTTCTTGAAACAGCTTGAGTGCGTCATCATGCGCGACTTTGGGGACATGTCCGCACACCATGCCCACTGCGTCGAGGATACGTTGAAACTTAATTTGAAACTTGTGAACAACTTGTCGGAGAGCGGGCGGCACACTCGGGTCACTGAGCTCCAACGACTGATCCCGTCCACCACCAGCGCACTTGTACCGATCCCCGATTGTTGATCCTTCGATTTCTGGTGCCTCGGCAAGGTCTTTGTCTTCATGGCGGTAAGACGTCATCCCCTTATCAGCGCTCTGTGTGATACATTCAACATCAACAGGACTCTGAGGGGTAATAAGTTTTCTTTGATGAAAGCCCGATCCCCGATTGTTGATCCGGTGCCTCGGGAAGGTTTTTGTCTTCATGGCGTTAAGGTAAGACGCCATCAGCAGTGTGGGGGACAGCCACTGGCAGCCAGTGGCAGCCAGTGGCAGCCACTGGCTGGCCAGCCACTGGTGGCTCGATGGCTCGATGGCTCAGAATGGCTGAGATTTCGAAAAGTTTTTTTTTTGGTGAAAATCCTGGGGAAGGGGGCAAAAATGCCGAAAAAACACGTAGAAACCATGGGTTTCGCCTCATTTCCGTTTTTTAGCGACCCCCCCCAGAATCGGGCCTGTCTCTGGCTTTTCTGGTTTACTGGTGCGCTCACATAGTAGTGAATACCCTGGTTCGTGGCATTTTCCCGCTGGTTGACGTGGCAGACCTTTTACGACGATTTTTTGCTCGCTTTCAGCTCCGATGAAGAGATCCGTGAAGAATCGACTCGGGGAAAAAAGGTATGTGCGTGGTTCGTGGACCCTTCCAAGTTGCAGGGCACCGGGCGTGGAAACTACCAGGTAAACACTGGCGAGGTGGGAATCGATCCTCTGGTTGGTGGTTTTTCTTCGCTGGTCCATGTAGCACACCTTTTTCGACGATTTTTTGCTCGCTTTCAGCTCCGATGAAGAGATCCGTGAAAAGTAGACTCGGAGATCAAAAATCATGTGCGTGGTTCGTGGGTCTTTACGAGGTGCAGGGCACCGGGCGAGGAGATAACCAGGTTTACACTGGGATACAGTGGGAAGGACGGAATTGATCCCTTGTTGGTGACATTTCTTCGCTGGTCCACGTGAGACCTTTTCGACGAATTTTTGCTCGATATCAGCTCCGATGAAGAGAATTTTCGCTAAAGAACAGCGTAACACGAGCGTAACATGACAATTTTCGCTAAAAAACAGCGTAACACGAGCGTAACATGATAATTTTCCCTAAAGAAGAGCGTAACACGAGCGTACCATGAGAGAGAGAGACGAGTTAGAGTGCAGGGACCATCTCTCCGAGGAGTATCCGGTCGCCCCACTACTATCCCGTACTACTACGGCGGGCGCGGAGCGAGCCGTGGCCCTGTCAAAGATGATTGTTGCACCGATGGTGGCGCAGCCGGGGGCGTTCTGACTGGCGGACGAGACCGCCTGGCAGGCGTGTGTTGACACGTTGTTTCGCGGGCTCTCCTCCTTTTGGCAATAGCCCGCCCTATGGCGGCGGCTAGCATCTTGACAGAGAATCTCAACTCCCACTGAACATAGGGTACGTCGTGCGGATATTCAGGCACGGCATCGTTCCAGCTTTTACGGGCGCAAATTGTTTCCAGCTTGCCCAACATCCACTCGGTCTTCCGTCCAGCCGCAAAGCGTGGGCGGTGGGTACAACCCGGCATAGCCGGCGCACCAAAACAGCGGAGGGAACAGACCCCCTGCCGCCATTTCCCAGGGAAGGAGGCGACTCCTGAGTCGGCGCAGCACAGGTCGTTGATAGCTCGCATAAGGTACCCAATTTGCAGCCCCTTCTCGGCGAAGGTTCTCCCTGGGAGCTTCGAACGCGTAAATGCCTCAAAATCAAGCGCGAGTTCCACGCCTGTCGTCGGGAGAGGGTTGGAGCTGACCCACGATAGACTCCGCAGCCAGAAGACCAACGTCGCTGCGAAGCGGGTTCCGATGTTGGTCGTTAGCAACTTACGACTGTCCGTTGCTAAGTGTACGTCGTATTTCGTCGACGCACCTGAGGCGAGTTCCCAAGGGCGTGTTGCCGCGAGGCTCCGCTGCGCCTGCGCCATCTCGATTGAGATCGTACCGATCAGTTACGCTCGTGTTACGCTCTTCTTTAGGGAAAATTATCATGTTACGCTCGTGTTCTTCTTTAGGGAAAATTATCATGTACGCTCGTGTTACGCTGTTTTTTAGCGAAACTTGTCATGTTACGCTCGTGTTACGCTGTTCTTTAGCGAAAATTATCATGTTACGCTCGTGTTACGCTGTTTTACAGTCAAATTGGGCATGTTACGCTCGTGTTACGCTGCTTTACAGCCAAAATTATCATGTTGCGCTCGTGTTACGCTGTTCTTTAGGGAAAATTATCATGTTACGCTCGTGTTACGCTCTTCTTTAGGGAAAATTATCATGTTAGTTCGTGAGGGCCTGCGTCTGCGCGCGTGGCGTTACTTGACCACACTGAGACAAGGATTTGACGGAATCGAAGGAGGGGTGGACGTACGTGCCATGAATCGGCTTTGGCTGAACCGCGCGACGGACCACAAATTGAGTTCCGCGATCAGTCGATGTATTGGGGGAGCGGTGTACTCACGGGAATGGTGCCGCAGGAAGTGGGGTTCGGGGAGCGGCGACTGCGAGTTCTGCGACAGCGGTCCTGTGGCATTACTACTGGCAATGTCCGGGCCCAGGTTGTAGATGGAACGAGCTGCGATCCCGGTTTTGCATAGCTGAGGCGATGGTCCGGGACATGCCCCAGCGCTTGTGCATTAGAGGGATACCCCCCTACGGGACCCCTCCTGACCTCCTGGAGAAGATCCAGAGGCATGACAATTTTCGCTAAAAAACAGCGTAACACGAGCGTAACATGCCCAATTTGACTGTAAAACAGCGTAACACGAGCGTAACATGATAACTTTCCCTAAAGAAGAGCGGAACACGAGCGTAACATGATAATTTTCGCTAAAGAACAGCGTAACACGAGCGTAACATGATAATTTTCCCTAAAGAAGAGCGTAACACGAGCGTAACATGATAATTTTCCCTAAAGAAGAGCGTAACACGAGCGTAACATGATAATTTTCGCTAAAAAACAGCGTAACACGAGCGTAACATGATAATTTTGGCTGTAAAGCAGCGTAACACGAGCGTAACATGATAATTTTGGCTGTAAAGCAGCGTAACACGAGCGTAACATGATAATTTTGGCTGTAAAGCAGCGTAACACGAGCGTAACATGCCCAATTTGACTGTAAAACAGCGTAACACGAGCGTAACATGATAATTTTCCCTAAAGAAGAGCGTAACACGAGCGTAACATGATAATTTTCGCTAAAGAACAGCGTAACTGAGCCAATTCACCTAGCCCCCCTGAAAGTGACTTTAGCTCGATTACGCGTCGATTACACTCGATTACACTCGATTACGCTCGATTACGCTCGATTACACTCGATCAACATTTGGGTGAATTGGGGGGGTACTGCAGTAATTGATTAAAGGCGTGACACTCAGCCAATCTTGATAGGCCGGTTCAACGGGCCCACTAACGCACCTTCTTCCGGGGCTAAAAAGGTGCTGATGACAGGATATTGAAATTGGAATAAAAACAAGAATATTAGTCTGAAAAAATGACCGCGACAGGCAGTGTAGCTGGAGACCAGGAAGCTCGGGCTGACTCACGGAAGCAGGTTGTCGAGTGCGTACGGGCTCGGGTACCACTATCTCGCATTAGCTCGTCTTCTTGTTGCGTTAGTATAGTCCTTTGACAGAGTGAGCCGGTGCCTCTCATCTCACCTTTAAAACACGGCTGAGTCACGCATGCTCTTGACAGACGCTAGCGTCCGACATTTCGCACGCGCGTCGCAGTCGTTGGGTGGTATTGACAAGGGGTTTCATCGGACACTCGGATGAGCTTCGTTACTTCACTGGAGGCCCGCTTGGCTGCCTTCGAGTTGCGTTTCCGCGTTGGTGTTGTTGCTTCGCTTTTGGACTCCTTCTTCGACTTCGCACGGTCCCAACGTCCTGGTCTGCCCTTGGTGCACGTCTTGCGCTCAGTCTGCGCAGTTCGTCTCTCCTGCTTGACTCCGTGATTCCATCGAGCCTGCTTGCGCTCCCATCCCGACGGGTAATGCGTCTGCGGTCGAAAACTGCCATTCAGTGTTGCAGCTTTGCGGAGCCCAGCCTGCGGTACGGCTCGCACCTTGTCGCCGGCCTACTTCGCCGTCTGCTCTCGTGCGGCGGCTTCGTAGGCGCGCATCACAGCTTCAAACGCCTGCTGGTTTGCTATTTGTGGTCTCTTGTTGAGTCCGGCCATGTTCCCGCCTCCGAGAGACGTCAGGACGTTGACTTGCATCTCAAGCGCCGGGTGAATCGGCGTCTGCACGATACTCGTCAGCCGTCGCATCGCGCTCTTCATCGCGTACGATTTCGCGGTCGCCGAGTCCCGATACTCGGCTGTCGCTCGTCTCTGAACCTCATCCATCGCGTGATTCGATAGAGCATCGGCGTCTTCTTGTTGCGTCAGTGGGGAGTCATTTGCATGCAAATGAGTACCACAATAGCTCGCATATATTAAATTTAGCGCAGTTAGTACTTGAGCCTTTAGGCATTCCGTGCGGGCCAGTTCCAGGCGATAGGGTGTTCGCCGAGCGCTCGGTAGGCACCTTGTCCTCGGTGACATGGAGTTTCTGCTCCGGCTTGGGGGTGGTGACTTCGTCATTGCCGGGGATGCAGGAGAGCTTCCGGGGAGCAAAGATATCCTCTGCCTGACGTTCTCGTACCTGGACACGATGGAGCAGAGATGGAGGATGCGGCTTGTGTTTGCAGCACTTGTGTGGCAGAAGGATCCAGCAACGACAACCAAGTATCTCCAGTACGTGCTGGATTACTTTCAGAAGCTGCAAGAGTCGCTCCTTGCCTTGGGGTTCGATCTCCCTGGCGATGCACTGCTCCCAAGGATGAAAAAGATGGTTACAGACAGAGGCCTCTTCACGACGGCTAGTGAGTGTACGCCTGTGGGGCCGTTGACGAGGTCATCATGGAGCCCGTGCATCGCCTGCACCTTGCTGACAAAAATGTCTGGCTACCGACCTTCCTTTCAAGGAAGGTCGGTCGCCAGACAAGGACCTTTGCGATCACTTAGCGCTTCTTCATCATTCATCATCCCGTCTTGCTAGGCTGCTCACAGTCGCTCGAAGATCTTTCTGTCCCTTTTCGCCACCAACCCGCCTGCAGTCCCCGTGCTTGCTGCCATGATTTAGAACATCTTCATCTCGAGAGCTTCCGGTCTCATATGCACATCGCCCACTTGCCTGCGGTTTCCGTCCCTCGTATGCTTATGCTTGGCACGTCTTGGGCCAGACAGTGGTCAACATGGTCGCCCATGGGCCAGTCAGGGGTCCACCAGTGGTCGAACCCAAAATACTAGTGTCAATCTCGATCACACTCTACAACGCTCTACTACACTCTACTACACTCTATTACGCTCGATTACACTCGATTACACTCGATTACACTCGATTACGCTCGATTACACTCGATCAGGGGGTAGGTGAATTGGCTCAGTAACACGAGCGTAACATGACAAGTTTCGCTAAAAAACAGCGTAACACGAGCGTAACATGATAATTTTGGCTGTAAAGGAGCGTAACACGAGCGTAACATGACGAGTTTCGCTAAAAAACAGCGTAACACGAGCGTAACATGATAATTTTCGCTAAAGAACAGCGTAACACGAGCGTAACATGACAAGTTTCGCTAAAAAACAGCGTAACACGAGCGTAACATGATAATTTTGGCTGTAAAGGAGCGTAACACGAGCGTAACATGACGAGTTTCGCTAAAAAACAGCGTAACACGAGCGTAACATGATAATTTTGGGTGTAAAGCAGCGTAACACGAGCGTAACATGCCCAATTTGACTGTAAAACAGCGTAACACGAGCGTAACATGATAATTTTCCCTAAAGAACAGCGTAACACGAGCGTAACATGACAATTTTCGCTAAAAACCAGCGTAACACGAGCGTAACATGACAATTTTCCCTAAAGAAGAGCGTAACATGATAATTTTCGCTAAAGAACAGCGTAACACGAGCGTAACATGCCCAATTTGACTGTAAAACAGCGTAACACGAGCGTAACATGATAATTTTCCCTAAAGAAGAGCGTAACACGAGCGTAACATGATAATTTTCGCTAAAGAACAGCGTAACACGAGCGTAACATGACAAGTTTCGCTAAAAAACAGCGTAACACGAGCGTAACATGATAATTTTGGCTGTAAAGGAGCGTAACACGAGCGTAACATGACGAGTTTCGCTAAAAAACAGCGTAACACGAGCGTAACATACCCGATTTGGCTGTAAAGCGCCAAGCCGACGTCTATCGTCACACACCCGGGACTGTACCTGTACCTGGTGTACCCCCCGGACCCCCAATTTGGCCCAATTTGATGTACCATACCGTTCGCCGGGGGGCGAAGCCCCCCGGACCCCCCCTCTCCCGGGTGATGAGGCCACCAAAAAAAAACCAGAAAGACCTTGCCGTGGGCGCGGGTCAAGGGTCAAGCAATGTTCTAGGCTGGGGGGGGTGCAAACTGAAAAAAATTTGCTCAAAAGTCCTCAATCGAGGCTTAAAATCCAGTTTCAACACTTTTTTTTCACTTTTTTGAGCATGTTTGGGTATGCTAGTTGAATTTTGTTTCCAGCCATTCTGAGCCATTCTGAGCCATCGAGTGGCTCAGAATGGCAGCCACCGGTGGCTGGTGGCTATACCCCACACTGCCATCAGCGCTCTGTGTGATTACAATCAACATCAGCAGGACTCTCAGGGGTAATAGGGTTTCGTTGAACGCGGACACGCAACCAGTAAATGGATACCTCGACAAAATGAGACAACTCGCTTTTTAACAGCGCGAAGAGGCGTTGCTTGAAGGCGTCCTGTGTTGTGGTGGGTGGACTTATGCAGGGGTCGATGCCGCCCACACCGAGAGCAGCACTCGTCGAGTTTTGTGTGAATCATCCACCTGGTCCAGGCGAAAATATCGGGGAGTTTTCGGGAAATTTCCTTTGTGACCACTTTCCCTGCAGCCGGCCCTGTCTATGCGTGCCCCGAAGAGGACCTGCATACGCCGATGATACTGTCGCCGGCTGTGTCCGTGCCTCAGTTCTCCTGCAGTTTTCTATCCGCAGCCCAGTGACCAGTAATACGCAAACTCTCCCTTTTGCTGGGTGGTCCGGAAAGCCGCCGTCGGTGCACCGAGTCTCGAAAACTTGATTGGACCGGCGCGGTCTTCCTTTCCTTCTTCTTTTCCTTCTCAATTACCTGATGGATGGGAAAATTGTATTATTCCTATTATTAATTCGGGCCTCGGAGCTAAAGGGTGGCCAGGTACATACATGATCCCGAGGTTTCCCTCTCGAAAGGCTGGGGCCCAGCCTCCATTTGGTGTCCTTCTGAGACTCTATACTGCAAAAGGAAAACATACGAGGAATTGGTCCGCCCAAGCATCCGGTGGCCGAGCTTGCACGGGCTCATTAGACCACAGGTTTATTTGTTTGTCGAGCTGCTTCTTCACTGCAATGACTGCTTCAAGCGAAGTTGGAGCCGCAAGCGCGCGTTGCACGATTAACACCACAAGAGGAGCGGTTTCGGTTTGCCAGTCACTGAGAAGTCGCTTCACGTCGACAAGAGGAGGCAGATCTTGAGGTATGTCGTCAATATCCCGAGCATCGAAGTACAAACTGGAAGGAATGTACTGAGCAAGGTCCTGTGAATCAGTGTGTTGTGTTACTAAAGGGAAAACCTTCACACAACAAGCGAAAGGTTCGAGCCCGCAGTTCGAACTCCGAGCCCTGATTTCTCGTGCACCGGGTCGGAAATACCCAACTGGTGCATGCCGCGGGTGTTCCCACCAACACCTGGCACAGGGCTGGTTAGCCACAACTTGCCACATTGTGGCCCATTTAGCCACAACTTTAGCCACAATGTTGTGGCTAAATTGTGGCTAAATGTGCAAAAATTTTGATCGGAAAAAAGACCACCCAAAACACGCTAAACACCGTTTTTTGTGTGGATTTTCGTGTTTTTTGGATGGTTTTGGGTATTCTGGGCCTCATACCCCCCCAACAGACCTCGAGTTCGCTTCTCGTGGATTCGAGTGGTTTTTGCCAACTTGCAGCCAAGTGCTGCCAATTTCTGGGGTGACTCAGCCAGAATTCGCTATTATTTTGCGAAATCCGCGGCTTGTGGGGGTTTTCCCGGATGGTACTGGACCCTTTCGACAATTTCAGGTGGATTCTGTGCGAATAAACGGGGGAAATCCTTGCCAGGCTCCTCGTTCCACACGGTGGCCACACGTGACGAAGCTCCCCAACCGGACTTCTAACCGGAGCCGACAACAAGGCACACCGGAAACCGTTCCTCTCCCGACCTAACGGAGCTAAAGGATGGCCAGGTACATTCATGTTCCCATGTTTCCGGCTAAGGCCCAGGCTCCGTACACTTCAAAAAAAGAAACGTGGCAACCGTGTGGCGACCAGCCTGCTGTCCAGACCGATTCAATCGCCGGCGATTTTGAACACTGTGGTATTTTCGACAGCAGGACTCGGTCCAAGTCCCGGGGTAGGCTGTCATCGCGGATAATGACTTCAACAGTTCACTACGAATGCGACACGATCATGTCCGCAAACCCGTTGCACAGGATTTGCACCGACCCGTGCACCAGTTTGCTGTCGGTTCCTTGCTACTGTAAAAAGTTTCCGTTCATCGATTACTTGTTGCAACTGTTGCATTGCAAGCAACCTATCCTGGACTCAGGCTGGGGGCTGATTTCACCGTCAAATTTGATGCCATGATGAGAACGCGAAACCGAGAGTCTGGTAAGCACATGACTGGCGCTTGCACGGTGCAGAGTACGGAAGAGTACACTGCGCAGCGGTGCTGCCTGCCAAGCGGGTCACCTCCTCCTGAACACCGAGCAGGATGACGGTCACTGGTCTCGCCGCGCCTGGGCAGTGCTACACCGTGCAGTGCACGGCGATGCAGAGCTGATGCGCACCGGTTGTGATACAACCTGTTCTGCATCTCCCTCGGGTGCGGCTCCGAGCAGCACCAACCTGGTGACCAGGCTCGGTGCGATTCGCACTGAACTAAGCCGTGACGAAGAAGAACGAAAAAGCGGATGAGTGGATGAGTGAACGTCGTTGCATGCAGGTCCGCGGCTGGAACAACTTCAATTCAGAATGTCAGTGGCATGAATTGAAGGATGTCAAGCTTTCGCAGCCTGAATCAGGACTGCTGAGAGGAAAGGTGAGTCCCAGTCGACTCTCGAGCTGTTGGGAGTGGCAGTGGCAATAAACCGGGACCGCGGTAGCATGAACCATGTTTGGAACGTGCACGTGACACGAAGATACCCATCCCGTGTTGCGCAGCGCACGGGACCGGGGAGCCTGGCAAGCATTTCCCCCGTTTATTCGCACAGAATCCACCTGAAATTGTCGAAAGGGTCCAGTACCAACCGGGAAAACCCCCACACGCCGCGGATTTCGCAAAATAATAGCGAATTCTGGCTGAGTCACCCCAGAAACTGGCAGCACTTGGCTGCAAGTTGGCAAAAA
Organism: Diplonema papillatum; assembly: GCA_030068145.1. Taxonomy (NCBI): domain Eukaryota; phylum Euglenozoa; class Diplonemea; order Diplonemida; family Diplonemidae; genus Diplonema; species Diplonema papillatum. The sequence continues at coordinate 43,070 of JAPJBO010000030.1, read as the reverse complement.
CCACTCGAATCCACGAAAGGCGAACTCGAGGTCTGTTGGGGGGGTATGAGGCCCAGAATCATCCAAAAAACACGAAAATCTACCCGAAAAACGGTGTTTAGCGTGTTTTGGGTGGTCTTTTTTTCGATCAAAAAATTTGCACATTTAGCCACAATTTAGCCACAACATTGTGGCTAAAGTTGTGGCCCAATGGGCCACATTGTGGCAAGTTGTGGCTAACCAGCCCTGCCTGGCAAGACTCCTGCCAAGACTCTTGGCAAGAGAGTATAATGGGAAATGACCCCGTAGCAGGGGCTGATGCCCATAACGGTAGACAAATCTAAGTTTTTGCCCATAACGGTATACTCGCCCAAGTTTTTGCCCATAACGGTATACTCGCCCAAGTTTTTGCCCATAACGGTATAGTCGCCCAAGTTTTTGCCCATTGCGGTATAGCTGCCTAAGTTTTTGCCCATAACGGTACACGACTGTGAAGTTTTTGCCCAAACCGGTTTTGAGACCAAAAAATGAGCCGCGCCAAAAAACGGCCTGACCCATTTTGAATCATGCAGAAATTTCTTCCCCCCAGCCTAACCAGCTCGATTCACCCACACCGAAACGTACGAGGGTTCACTGGCCCGTCGACGCGTGCGGGCGGCTGTGCTGGGAGAAGGCAGGTTACTTGATGATGTGGACGGGCCAGTAACCCAACGTCGTCACCCGGCCATGCGCGCACTACCGAGCAGCGACTTCGAGCTGAGTCTCCAAAAAGTTTGAAACCTCGTTTTCGTGCATGTTGTATATTTCCGGTTTCATCCCGCAAAATCTAGAGAGATCGGGAATTGATCAGCGGGTGGAAGGAAGTTCCTGTTACCAAAAAAATTGGACCCCGAATTTTTGACCAAAAAATTTGTCCTTCGCGCATATATTTGTAAAAAAAACAGTTTTTTCGCGCATATATTTGTAAAAAAAAAAAAAGGTCGCAGTGAGACTGGCGTTCACTGTGTGCTGAAGAAGCATTTTTTTGGACTACCGCTCCGGAAGCAACCGGATACCGGCAGCCCCGCTGTATCAACATGGCTTGTACAGTGTCCCGCGCTCCGAAAAAAAAAAAACAGTTTTTTCGCGCACTACAAATACGTTTTCTTTGCAACAAAAGCAGAGCGCCTCTTATCACTGGAGGCTGGCATACCCAGACCCGCAAACCCGCATACCCTAACCCGCAAACCTTCGCACACCCTAACCCGCAAACCCGCATACCCGAACCCGCCAACCCTAATACCCGCATACCGAGACCCGCAAGCCCGCATACCCTAACCCGCAAACCCCGCACACCCGCACACCCTAACCCGCAAACCCCGCAAACCCGCATACCCTAACCCGCAAACCCCGCAAACCCGCGTACTCTAACCCGCAAACCCGCCAACCCGCGCACCCTAACCCGCAAACCCCGCAAACCCGCATACCCTAACCCGCAAACCCCGCAAACCCGCAAACCCGCCGTGCCGGAACTGTTTTGCAAATACACACAGCAGATCAAAGAAAGGGGGGCAAGGTGGAAAATGCAGATCAAACGGGAGTAGAATGTGCACACGCTTATCCGACTCTTGACTTACTATGCCGTGTTCTGAAAGCTGTCGAGGGGCCCCTCCATAGGTTCTCGCATGATTCGTTCGCCTTTGTAACACTATCCGTTTGTAGTACGCTTCGCAATTGTGTTCTTGCACTCTAGCCGAATGGCGGGTGGCGGATTTCCGCGCTCGTACCTTGTGTCTTTTTGAAACACTGCCACGGGGCTGGTGGCCCCCAAAAATGGAAAAAAAAAAATTGCTCAACTTCATCAAAAATTACCGCAGTTTTTGTTCCAAAATTTTAAAATTCAAAAAACCCAATTTTTTTCCGGAATTTCTTTTTTGGCCATTTCCAAAAAGACACAAGGTTTTGACCCTGCATGGTACCATGCAGGGTCAAAACCTTGTGTCTTTTTAAAACGCTCCCGCAGGGCCGATGGAGCCCTAAAAAATTTTTTGGAAAAAAAAAAAATTTGCTCAACTTCCTCAAAAATTACTGCAGAGTTTGTTCCAAACTTTTAAAATTCAAAAACCCCATTTTTTTTCCGGAAATTTTTTTTTTGGCCATTTCCAAAAAGACACAAGGTTTTGACCCTGCATGGTACATCCGTTGTGGAACCTCTCGTTGTTTTTGGCATCATACACCCGAAATAGTCACTTTGTGGGCCCTATAATAGGCTACGAACTTCATGGTATTTTTACAAATGTGTGAGTGTATGTCATTTTGTATAGTACGTTGAAGTACATTCATTGTGGACCCCATATTCTCGCGATGCTGTGTTTGGCGTCAAAAACCCGTCTGAATTCACTTTTGATGGCTTTAATGAGGCTAAACACTCGAAATAGGCACTTTGGGGGGAATTTTTTTTGAAAGGTTCTCCCAACAAGAATTGTGGCATATGCGCGAAAAAACTGTTTTTTACAAATGTATGCGCGAAAAAACTGTTTTTTACAAATATATGCGCGAAAAACTGTTTTTTTTTACAAATATATGCGCGAAAAAACTAAAACTGACAAACATATGCACCGCGCATATATTTGTCAATTTTAGTTTTTTCGCGCATATATTTGTAAAAAAACAGTTTTTCGCGCATACGTTTCGTATGCGCACAGTTTTTTCGGCAGTTTATCGCGCATATATTTGTAAGTTTCCCAAAAAATTTCGGTCAATTTTTTTGAATCACTTTGCTGCAAAGTTTGCAAGCTGCTTCTCCTGGTGTAGGTCAGTGAACTAAGGTCACTCAATGCAGTGTGGCTTTTGTCTACACAAAATTACACAAAATTACACAAAGCATTACACAAAGCATTACACAAAATTACACAAAAAATTACACAAAATTACACAAAGCATTACACAAAATTACACAAAGGATTTCAAAGTGTATTGGAACTCGAAATCGCTTTCGGAACCTTTTCGAGACTTTCCCGTCACATTTTGGCCTCAGCTTTGCCCCGTGAGTGAATTAGAAAGGCTTTCGAGAAATTTGACAGCTGGCAGACGAGTCTTCCACCACACCAGGCGTTAGCCACCATCCTTGTCACGAACCTTTGTGCGCGGCCAACCTTAGTAAGGCCCTTACAGTGTATTGTAGGTCTGCACCGTTTCAAAGAGAACGGCTTGCACTGATTTTGCCCCACTGGGCCGACGTGCATACTAAGTAGGCTTGGGTGTCAAACTGGCTCACATGGTTGAAGGGTGGCGAAGAAACTCTTTTTGGTTCGACTCATGGTTCCGGGGCCGTTGAGGTTGTCGCTTCATTGCGAAGCTACTCAGCCTTCCCGTGCCAGGTGGGACGGAGTCGGCGCCACGTTCCGGAGCTGCACCGAGTGAGCATCGCAGTTGCAGGCGAAATCCGGAGGAGCCGTTGACCTGGACAGGAAGGTGCATCATCGTGCGCGGTGGGGGCGTGCTATCATTCAACGAAGAAGAAAACGGGGTTTACCTAAAGGCAAATAAACGCTGAGAAAGTGGCACCGAAGAGCCTCGCCGGCGGCATTACCTCCGAATCGAGTGAAGCGCGAGAACGTGGTGCTGGCTACCGGAAAGACCAGAAGGTGCAGAAAAGCGCGGGAACCAGAATTGAGAGCGAAGGTTGGAATAACGGCACCTGCGCGAGCAATGAAGCGACGACAACGAAGTTGATCATGACGAGATGAGCACAACACTTCACGTGCAAAGAGGTGACTGCGAAGCCGGCGATAGACTATCGCCGCAGATGTCGGGAGGATCGAGGCACGCCGCTCGGGAGCCCGCTCAGCCCGAGCGGAGCGCCAGGTCTCCGAGTAGTGGCAGTGTTTGCTCGAGCAACGACGGCGGCCCGTCTCGATCCGACAATCTATAGATCCCGACGTAGTCGTTCGCGGCGACTGTTCATGCCACTGGGAGTTGTGGCACAGCGGCTATGCGGGGTACGTCACGTTCTTGTTTCGATTGTTCGTGCTGTGCGCGAAGGCGAGTAGAGGGTGATTTTCTACTCGATGCGAACTTCTGCAGCGACGTGCTGTGCACACACTGAACTGTTCCGGATACTACATAAGTAGTATGGGCCCTGGGGGGAAAGATAGGTTGGTTGCTTGGCTTGTCCGTATGCAGGCACTGACTTTTCCCGTTTAGGCCTTCAGCTGTTCCGAACGGTGCCTACTACACATTACTAACGTAACTTACACGCACTCGTACTACACACGTTGCTCGCCTGTGTCCTTCAGCCGGGGCTCAGGTTCTGGCGGCTGCTTGCGAGCTTCGAGTGGCACTGCGGCTTTCGCCACGCTATCCGAAAAGGCGAAGGGGGGCAGTGCTCAGTTTCCGTGCGGCACTGCGGCTTCATGTTCGTGCTCTGCGCAGAGCCGAGTAGGTTGGTATACGCAGCGAACTTTTTGCAGTGACGTGCTGTGTGTTCACACTGAAGTGTCCGAATCGGTCGAGTGATCATCACGCACTGTCTCAGCATAACTGGGTGTTGGATACGTGATGCTCGTTCTCGGGTCCGAGAACGAGCATCACGTATCGCGAGTTGAATCGCATGGTTCTGAAGAAGGATTTCCCGATCAATGGATCTTCAACAACAGCGACTGATCTTGAGAACTTGCCCTCCCGGACCGGGCCCACGTCCCCCCAGGATTCCTTCGCAATGAAGCGACAACGGTCCCAGAACCGTGAGTCGAACCAAAAAGAGTTTCCCTTCAACCATGTGAGCCAGTAACTACAGTAGTGGTATGGACAGAGTGAGCCAATGCCTCTCATCTCACCTTTAAGACACGGCTGTGCCACGCATGCTCTTGACAGAAGCTAGCATCCGGCATTGTGCATGCGTGTTACCGTCGTTGGTATTGACAAGGGACTTCATCGGTCGCTCGAGTGAGCTTCGCTACTTCACCGCCGTAGGTTCCCGAGGCCTGCTTGGCTGTCCTTGGATTGTGCTTCCATGTCGATGCTGCTTCGTTTTTGGACTTCTTCCGGTTTCGCACGATCATTGACGATTCCCAACGCCGGTCTTCCCTTGGCACGGCTCGCGTCCCGTCTCTGTAGTCCGTCTCTCGCGCTTCACTTCGTGTTTCCATCGGGCCTGCTTGCGTTGCCATTCCCGATGAGTAGTTCCTGTGGGCGGAGCCTGCCGTACGAGGTGGCAGCTTTGCGGAGTCGCCTGCGGCACGGCGCGCACCTTTTCACCGGCCTTCCTCGCTGTCTGCTCTCGTGCGTGGGGCCTTGTGTTCAGCGGCCGTGATCCCGCCTCTCCAGTAACTACAGTAGTGGCAGGACCTTCGCCACAGGCTTCGGCACATCCGGAAAGAGAAGTTCCGGGTAGAAGAATTCTGCGCAAGATCTTTCCAGCGCCCCTTTCTGACTCAGAGTCACACAGAAGTGTTCGTTCTTGTAGATAACAACGAAGGGAGGATTCCCGATACATCACTCATTTACACTTCTTTCCCAATACATCACTCATTCACACTTCTTTCCCGATACATCACTCGTTCAAACTTCTTTCCCAATACATCACTCATTTACACTTCTTTCCCGATACATCACTCATGTACACTTCTTTCCCGATACATCACTCATTTGCAACTTCTTTCCCAATACATCACTCATTTACAACTTCTTTCCCGTTCGGTCACTCATTTGCATTTGGCTGAAGTTCAGACTCAAATTCAGGTTTCTTTTTTGGAGTTTTTTGGAATTTTTACGACAGGTACCCGATTCCAGCCAGTTCAAGCCTGCTTTGTGGCCCTGTACTGTAGTAGCCAGTTCTGCCAGCTTCTGGTGAATGTCGCCGTGAAGCAATCGCACAGAAAACGGGTGACCACCCAAAAAAAATCGTTATGATGAAAAGTATGATGTGTCGCATGCATCGAGTGCAGGAACACGGTGTCTCGCTGACTCTGAGTCTGAGGGACGTGTCGCTAAGGACCGTCGGAGTCAGGGCAATACGTTAGTCCATCAGCGATACGTCAGCTACAGCGGGGCACAGCGCACGTGCATCGTTTACGTCACGCCGGTCACGCACAACTTCGGGTCGAAGCTCGACCTATGCTCGAAGTGGACATTGGAGTTGCGCAGCTCCCTCAGCCCCCCGAGAGATACCGCATTGACCCATTGATTGGGTCCACAACGAACACCCACTAACCCAGTGACCCACCTGACGACAACCAGTGGCCAACCACTGCGTGACTCAGTCACGTGTCAGTGTGGGTGTCTAACGCCCGAAGGCTGTGGTGCGGCCTTATTGAATAAGTTATTCAACAACCGGGAAAGGGAAGCCTGCGGCTGCTCCGTCTACTTTGTTGAAAACTGGATGCACAACAGTGGTAGTGACCGACGGCCAGTGGGCGTCATCCCCTCGCGTGCTGGCCCCTGGCAGCTGGATGCTGTCCTCTCTTGCGGTGGGTGTCCACCGAGGGGTGGTTCCTTGCCCGTGGGAAGGCCGTGCTTCGCGCAGGAACCCCGGCTGAGGGGGTCGTCCCTCGCGCGGTCGGTGCTGGCGCGGTGAGAGTCGTCTCCTCGCCGCCGCCGCGGCAGGGGTGTTGCCCCCTCCGGCAGGGCTGTCATCCCTTCGAGTCCGACGCCGTTACCACACCAGGCACGTAGACACACGGAGCTTGCACAAAGTTAGTGACAAATCCAACTGTTCCCGCACTTCGATTTGCCGTACGAACTCAAACTTGCACGTGGTTTCGGCCCCGCTGCAGCTGCACACATCGCAGAAGCAGCATCAACGCCGACTGACAACGGCACTGAGAAACGTCCCCCAGACTCAGAGTGTCGTCCCTGTTCCTCGAGTAAGTTGACTCCGCCAGGCTGGATGGCGTCCTGTAACTGGACCTGTTCCTGCACCCGATGCATAATTTTCATCCCAACGACACCAAAATCTGGGTATTCACCCGTTTTCTGTGCGAGTGAGTGAGTTGCTTCACGGCGACATTCACCAGATGTTAGCAGAACTGGTTACTGCAGTACAGGGCCACAAAGCAGCTTGTACTGGCTGGGATCGGGTACCTGTCGTAAAAATCCCAAAAAACACACAAAAAGGGGGATGCGGCCGGTTTTCAGGAGGGAAAAAAACCGGGAAAAATCGCCACATCCGCCACACGACTTTTTCATTTTCGTTTGTGGCAAATGTGGGCCACACGTGGCAACCGTGTGGCGACCAGCCCTGTGTGGTGTCACTCGAATGTCATCATGAGCTACGGAAAAGAACATAATAGGGGCTAGTGAGTCAGTCGAATGACCGAAATCAGGAAAAGGAAAAAGGCCGCTCCAGCCCGGAGTCCGAGTCCAGGAACGTGACGGTCAACCACAGCTTGCAAAGCTTGAGTCGGAGGCAGCACAGTGCTACCACCCCGTCCGATCTGCGACCGTCTCGACGAGCTTGTGCTCAGCGCAAGCGGCCAGCCCCAAAGGTGCGCCTCACGACTTGATGCTTTAGTTGGGTAATCCGTAGCCACTTGACCCGTAGCCCGTGGCACTGCACGTAAGCTTGGCTCCCGTGTAGCAGGTTTCCCTGCGTACCAGAAATGGGACACCCGCTAAATTAGATCGATACAGAGAAGATTAGCATGGTCCCTGCCGTAAGTGGATCCCTGTGGTTCGTCGGCCTTGCATTGCCGCAGGGTTCCATGGATTACCATGGCGAACGGGACAATTCCCATTATAGTACACTTCCTTATGTTTGTGCCCATTCTCGAACACTATTTAGCTTTTTGCCCATTCTCGAACACTCGCTAACTTTTTGCCCATTCTCGAACACTTTTTAACTTTTTGCCCATTCTCGGTAACTTTGTGCCCATTCTCGAACACTATTTAACTTTTTGCCCATTCTCGAACATTCCAGTTTTTGTGATGAAAATGTCACTTCCCCGAGACATTTGCCTCAAGTTTTACCGCGAGAACAGCTGAGTTCACTGATTCGAAGACGGTACCCTTGCTAACTTCAGGCCGCAGCCTCTTCGGCATCTACACTCGGGTTCTTGGTTGCTTCAAGCTCTTCTACACGTGACGGTGGTGTGCGAGCTACCCCGTTTAAAAACCCGGCACAGACTTCACTGAGTTTGCTCGTCTTGCTTGCAAATTGTGCGGCGGCCATTGAGTGACCTTAGTTCACTGACCTACACCAGGAGAAGCAGCTTGCAAACTTTGCAGCAAAGTGATTCAAAAAGTTTGACCGAATTTTTTTGGGTCAAAAAATTTCGGTCAATTTTTGGGTCAAAAATTTAGGACAAAATTTTTGGGTCAAAAATCTGATTATTTTCAGACGACTGGCACTTTTTCTTTGCAGCTTCTACTGTAAGAGTAGCATCACTCAAATCTTGATTGGCCCGCTCCTCCTCTGGAGTCATTCGTGACGTCGCGCCCGTCGCTGGTTACTCTTCGTGGTAAAACAGTGGCTCTGATTCTGAAGAGGTTTCGGCACAGAATTTGGAAGCGCTACAAGTAGAACGGGCTGGTCACTCGCGCATACCTGAATTATGCACGAATCTGTGTGCACAATGCCTTTAGAAAACCGTTTACCCGTAGTCTGCGGTGTCAGTGACCCAGTGCGCAACCAGGATACCGAGCCGGGACGCAGCAGCCAACCACAATGCTGGCACCTTGTTCGAGGAACGGATCCGACGGAAATCGGAATCGGAAATACTTGGGGCGCTTCCTAATTCTGTGCCGAAACCTCTTCAGAATCAGAGCCACTGTTTTACCACGAGTAGTAACCATCGACGGGCGCGACGTCACGAATGACTCCAGAGGAGGAGCGGGAGAGACTCAGAGCGGTAAGTAACGCCGCAGCCAATCAAGATTTGAGTGATGCTACTCTTACAGTAGAAGCTGCAAAGAAAAAGTGCCAGTCGTCTGAAAATAATCAGGAGCTGGCGGGGGTCAATTCCCATTCACGAGCAATCTTTAACTTTTTGCCCATTCACGAGCATGGCTTAACTTTTTGCCCATTCACGAGCATGTTTCAAACTTTTTGCCCATTCACGAGCACCTTAAACTTTTTGCCCATTCACGAGCATGGCCATACTTTTCGCCCATTCACGAGCATGGCCTAACTTTTCGCCCATTCACGAGCATGGCCTAACTTTTCGCCCATTCACGAGCATGGCCTAACTTTTTGCCTATTCACGAGCATGCTCAAAACTTTTTGCCCATTCACGAGCATGCTTCAAAATATTTGCCCATTCACGAGCATGTTGCAGACCTTTTTGCCCGGCGAATTTGTGCTCGCGTTCAGCTCCGATGAAGAGAACCGTGAAAAATAGACCCGGGGACCACAAATTACGTGCGTCTTTCAAGAAGAAGGGAGTTCCCGCGGTTTCCGGGTTTGCGGTACTTTTTTCCATTTCTTTTTCGGGAAAATTGCAGGATCGGCACGCCGAATAGAAGAGGTACCTCTTGTATTCGACCCCCCCCAGTAAGAATCGTGGACTATAATGGCAAAGTTCCCGGCTTTGCGACCGCACAGGCTCATGCCTAATATGCGGCAGCCTAACAAACCCGATGAAGAAAAAGTGGTAAAGGTGACCATGGCCATCTCCATTCTTCTCCGCGCCGGGAAGCTCCCGCACCGGCCCAGAGCTCAACCTTTTTACAAAGGGAGCCGAGGGCCAGAACAGGAACTTTGACGCGAAAAAAAATGGCGAGGGGGTGAGCCCGAGAGGGGGCATTTTAGCGGGCGAGGGGTCACCTCGCGACGAAATCTCAAAGCTTGTCTCCCTTGATTCTCAGTCAACGACAACACAATCCTGGTTCAATCCTGGTTCTGCAAGGGGTACTGTTCAGGATGTGTCTAACTTGCTCTAAGTCAGTGAGTTGCAGTAGTGCTTGGACTCGAGATTCGATTTTTCAAATGACCAAACAAGGAAACCGTACACCGCGAGAGTAGGAAAACGTAGAAAGGGAAAGTTTTTTTATGGTAACAACCGCGGTTGTCATTATCAAAAAGTGACGGTTGGCAGCGGGGCCAATTACCATTCCAGCACCATTTTCAAACTTTTTGCCCATTCCAGCACTATTTCCAAACTTTTTGCCCATTCCAGCACTATCGCAAACTTTTTGCCCATTCCAGCACTCTGCCCAAACTTTTTGCCCATTCCAGCACTCTGCCCAAACTTTTTGCCCATTCCAGCACTCTGCCCAAACTTTTTGCCCATTCCAGCACTATTTCCAAACTTTTTGCCCATTCCAGCACTATTTCCAAACTTTTTGCCCATTCAAGCACTGTTAGTATTACCACCCTTTACCAATATTATGGCAAAATCAACACTGCAATTTCCATACCTTCGGGTTTTACCATCTGCAGGGGGGGGCTAAATACACGGGAGCCAAGCTTCACGTGTTCGGCGGTACTGCAGCCACGGGCCTACGGGTCAAGTGGCTCCCGATTTCCCAGACTAAAGCATCAAGGCTTGGCGCACCTCTTGGCGCTCGCGCTGATTCGCGGCTGAACGCAAGCTCGTCGAGACGGTCAGCCGCAGGGCAGAGCGGACGGGGTTGTGGCACTGTGCTGCCTCCGACTCAAGCTTTGCAAGCTGTGGTTGACCGTCACGTTCCTGGACCAGGAGCGGCCTTTTTCTTCTCTTCTTTCTTCTACAGAAGTCGCCTTGTCATGCGGCCAAGACGGAGACAGTCCGGACAACACGTAGCCAAGCTGCACGAGCCGATTTCGTCCAAGGGCGCCCACCAAAGCGCCACCTACAAACGCTCCGCCGACGTGCGCCACCTACACTACGGGTCGTTCCAAAATCACTCTACAGTAGGAGTCTACTTCTCCACTGATTTTGCGGAATCTTCTACGACCGGCAGGCCGCAGCAGTAGATCTCGAGATGGCGACGCCACAGCACTGGGCGTCGCCCTTCGCGACCCGCCGACCACTGATGACAAAACCGGGTTCATCACGCTACTTAGTACGCTTGCGCAGTGGCTCGTAATAGCCTACAAAGGTTTCACAACAGTCACTGACAACTTGACAAACGTGTCACGCAGTGTGGGGGACAGCCACTGCAGCCAGTGGCAGCCACTGGTGGCTCGATGGCTCAGAATGGCTGAGATTTCGAAAAGTTTTTTTTGGTGAAAACCCTGGGGTAGGGGGGCAAAAATGCCGAAAAGACAGTGCGAGACTTAGCTAGCTATTTGGCTCATGATGGCTCATCATGAGCCAAATAGCCTCATAGCCCCCCATGCCCCAAAGACACAGCCCCAAAGAGCCTCATCATCATCAGAGTTTTCTTGTACGGAGGCTGCTTGTGCTGCGGTAAAATTAGATGCTGCTACCGCAGGAAAACCCGTGAATCAGTCGCACCGCAACGGACTGACTGTCCGGTGCGCTCACTGTGACCCAGTAAGGCATGGATTCATGACGGCAACGACTTCAGAATGTACGTACTGTGATAGGCACACAATGATGGGCAAAACGAGTCACTGCGAGTGCTGGATCTGCTCCAGCCTGGAGTGGGCAAAAAGTTTGGATAAAGTGCTGGAATGGGCAAAAAGTTCGAAAATAGTGCTGGAATGGGCAAAAAGTTTGGAAATAGTGCTGGAATGGGCAAAAAGTTTGGAGATAGTGCTGGAATGGGCAAAAAGCTTGGAAAAGGTGCTGGAATGGGCAAAAAGTTTGGAAAAGGTGCTGGAATGGGCAAAAAGTTTGCGATAGTGCTGGAATGGGCAAAAAGTTTGGAAACGGTGCTGGAATGGGCAAAAAGTTTGCGAGAGTGCTGGAATGGGCGAAAAGTTCAAAAAGGTGCTGGAATGGGAATTGGCCCGTTGGCAGCGTACTGTGGAAATTACCATACAGGTGATACACATACGCACAAACAAACGGCTGTGCGTAAATAGTAAGAGCCACGTCACTTTTTTTTGACCGCACTACCCTGAGCCAAATCCTGGACGTGGTTTCAGGTGGTAAATTTGGCAAATGATCATGATCAGAAGGTCCTACTTGGGCAGTTCAGTTTCCTCACACATTGCATGTGGCTACTCAAAGGTCGAAATACATCTGTCAGAGCAGGCCGGTGTCAATACCCAAAGTACGGTAATACCCAAAACGCCGTTTTAAACGGGCCGACTTTCATCATGGTCGGCGACGCAAAACTATTAGGAAACACTTGAAGAAGGAAACGTAATTGAGAAAAACGGGATCGTCGGAAACACAAAACAGAACTGGACAGTCATGACATGCACGACTGAGCTGTTGAGAGATCCGTATCACCGAATGGGAGCGACAGAATTGAACTGATCCTGCTCTAAGCTGAACGGCTGAAAGTTTGAACTCGCCTACACGTGTAATGTGCACTCGGTAGCTTGAGCCAATTTGACTTATGGCAAGTTATGCTTGAATTCTCGTGATTGGGCAAAAAAAATAAGAATACTCGTGAAGGGCAAAAAGTTTTGAGCATGCTCGTGAATGGGCAAAAAGTTTTGAGCATGCTCGTGAATGGGCAAAAAGTTTTGAGCATGCTCGTGAATGGGCAAAAAGTTTGAAGCATGCTCGTGAATGGGCAAAAAGTTAGGCTATGCTCGTGAATGGGCTAAAACTATTGAGGAATGCTCGTGAATGGGCTAAAAAAAAAATCATGCTCGTGAATGGGAATGGCAGTGCTCGTGAATGGGCGAAAAGTTAAAACATGCTCGTGAATGGGCAAAAACTTCGAGAATGCTCGTGAATGGGCGAAAAGTTCAAGCATGCTCGTGAATGGGCAAAAAGTTTTGAGAATGCTCGTGAATGGGATTTGACCCGAGCTGGCGGATAGTGACTGGATCTTGTCCTCCCTGCCGCAGGCTGGCAGGCTGAGAGAGAGACTGGAATTGCCGGCGAGCCGCCAGGGCGCATGGCAGGAGCCATTTCTCCTGCCATCATGCAGCCATGTGCCAAGTGTAACCGCCACTTCAACTCTGAAAAAAAATTGACCAAAAAATTTGACCCAAAAAATTTGTCCTAAATTTTTGACCCAAAATTTTTGACCCAAAAATTTTGCCCTAAATTTTTGACCCAAAAATTGACCGAAAATTTTTGACCCAAAAAATTTCGGTCAAATTTTTTGGATCACTTTGCTGGCAATGCTGCAGAGTTTGCAAGCTGCTTCTCCTGGTGTAGGTCAGTGAACTAAGGTCACTCAATGCCGCCGCGCAATTTGCAAGCAAGACGAGCAAACTCAGTGAAGTCTGTGCCGGGTTTTTAACGGGGTAGCTCGCAGTGAGTCGCACACCACCGTCACGTGTAGAAGCTTGAAGCAACCAAGAACCCGAGTTTAGATGCCGAAGAGGCTGCGGCCTGAAGTTAGCAAGGGTACCGTCTTCGAATCAGTGAACGCAGCTGTTCTCGCGGTGAAACTTGAGGCAAATGTCTCGGGGAAGCATAGCTGTCAGCCACAAGGTAGCCACTAGTGGCTAATTGGGAGCCACAAAGTAGCCACAAACCTTGTGGCTACCTTTGTGGCTAATTATGCAAAATTTTGATACCCAGGAAAACCACGTGAAACTAGTTTTTTCGGCCAGAAAATGCATCTAAAACACAATTTCTGATGATTTTGACAGGTTTTTGGGCCCGAATTTGGGTAAGCTGCTTCGCCCTGGCCTCGTATCCTCAGCCGCGAGTCAGCGGCAACGTTGGCAACTCTATCAGTAACTTCGTACAACACTGCGAGTAATTCAAGGCTTGAAAAGTTCAGAAAACAACAACAAGCTGCTGCATCTTGCCAACACGGTCGCAGCACCAATGCTAATGCCATAGTTCTGGTACATTTTGAGTCAGAGAGTGCACCGGAGGAAGACGAACCCGTCGAAAGCGATGTTGATATTTCAGACCGCAGAGTCAGTACGAAGCTGCCAATGCTTCTGTTGCCAAGTTTTGGAGCAGGCAAGGAATCAATTTAGTTCAAAGGGTCGATTGTCCGCAAACCCGTTTCAGTTGCGGGGTGCATAGTCTCCAACTTTTCCTGCTAAAGGACCCAAACCACGCCGGTGACAGCCGTACTAGTAACGACGATGCACTGATATTCTAAGTACCCAAGGTTAAACAGGACAGCAACGACCCAGCAAACGGAGCATTTCACAATTACGACAACTCTTCTACTCGGTACCCCGTCACCAGCGAGTTTGCTTGCTTGCTTGCAAAGTGCACAGAGCTCGCAACTTCACACGGCAGCAGGCATAGTTACTATGATAGTACAGCAGGAGCACACTGACAGTGTGACTGACTCCCTGTAACAGCTGTCACTGAGTGGCACTGTTACACTTGTTGCAATCAGCGTCCGAAAGAGTTCAAGGAGGAGCCAAAGATCCGAGAAAAGTAGCGGGGGCAATCTCTCACACGTCTTGGAAATTCCTCGCAGGCTCCTGTAGCACAGGCCCAGCCAAGGCACAAGGGAAAGTTGAAAGTGACTGACTTGCGACAATACCAGTCCAGCAGGGCAGCACGGGCCGCAGGCCCGCGGCAGGGAGCTCAAGCTCAGTCACCATCCGCCAGCTCCTGACTATTATCAGACGGCTGCCACGTTTTCTTTGCAGCTTTCTGGCAGCATTCAAATCTGTTTGGCTGCGGCGGTACTTGCCGCTCTCTCCCACTCCTCCTCTGGGGTCATTCAAGAGGCTCGGAGAGCGCCGGTCGCTGGTTGAGAGGCCCTCTCAGAGGGTTTCAGGACAGAAATGGTAAGCGCTTTGCAAGTAGAATGGGTCTGTCACTCTCGCCAACCTGAATTATGCATGATTCTGTGTGCATAATGCCTACTACTACTTTAGTAGCAGTAGCGGTTTAGTAAACCGTTTACCAATGGTACCCCAGGGTGCGCAACCAGGATGCCGAGCCCAGGGTGTAGCAACTAACCCGTATTCTGGCCCAAAACCCTGTCAAAATCGTCAGAAAACGTGTTTCAGATGCATTTTTCGAGACTGGAGGTCCTATGAACATGCAATGTGAATAGCCTCTATTCGAGCCAACCCCACTTTTCTCTACACTAAAAAAGTGTATTGTTTTTGAACTAGATAATAGCGCGGAGCTGGCTTTTTCTCCCCCTGGGAAAATGTATATGGGTGGCAGAGTGAGCGGGTGTCGGCCTTCAGGCCGGTGTGTCCGGGTTCAAACCCCGCCCATGACACTTTTCCGGTCGAAGATTATTTCGAGGTTTGCTGTCGTTTCGGGGCCTGATGTGCCCGAAATTTGCGTTTTTTGCGGAGTTTCTCAGCCCCCCGGAGAAATACCGGAGGGGGGGGCGGCGGGAAAAGGCTGCCCCAGGGCGGCCCCCCCCCGTGCTGGGCCCCGGGTACGAGGCCAAACTTTACACCCGAACTTAGCTTCGCCCGGACTTTGTTTCGCCCGAACTTAGCTTCACCCGAGCTTTGCTTCGCCCGAACTTTGCTTCACCTAACTTTGCTCACCCGAACTTAGCTTCGCCCGAACTTTGTTTCGCCCGAACTTTGTTTCGCCCGAACTTAGCTTCACCAGAACTTTGCTTCACCCGAACTTAGCTTCGCCCGAACTTTGCTTCACCAGAACTTAGCTTCGCCCGAACTTTGCTTCACCCGAACTTAGCTTCGCCGAACTTTGTTTCGCCCGATCTTAGCTTCACCAGAACGTCCGAACTTTGCTTCACCCAGAACTTAGCTTCGCCCGGACTTTGTTTCGCCCGAACTTAGCTTGACCCGAACTTTGCTTCGCCCGAACTTTGCTTCACCAGAACTTAGCTTCGCCCGAACTTTGCTTCCCCCAGAACTTTGTTTCGCCCGAACTTTGCTTCACCAGAACTTTGCTTCATCCGAACTTAGCTTCGCCAGAACTTTGCTTCGCCCGAACTTTGTTTCGCCCGAACTTTGTTTCGCCCGAACTTAGCTTCACCAGAACTTTGCTTCACCCGAACTTAGCTTCGCCCGAACTTTGCTTCACCAGAACTTAGCTTCGCCCGAACTTTGCTTCACCCGAACTTAGCTTCGCCGAACTTTGTTTCGCCCGATCTTAGCTTCACCAGAACGTCCGAACTTCGCTTCACCCAGAACTTAGCTTCGCCCGGACTTTGTTTCGCCCGAACTTAGCTTCACCTTCGCCCGAACTTTGCTTCACCAGAACTTTGCTCACCCGAACTTAGCTTCGCCCGAACTTTGCTTCGCCCGAACTTTCTTTTGCCCGAACTTAGCTTCACCCGAACTTTGCTTCACCAGAACTTAGCATTGCCCGAACTTAGCTTCGCCCGAACTTTGCTGTTCCCCGAACTTTACCTGCTGCCTCCAGTCTCGCCACGCGCCGGCCTTAGCCGAGCGCACGTACTCTGGCCGAAAAAGTTAGTTCCACGCGGTTTTCCGTGATACCAAAATTTTGCATAATTAGCCACAAAGGTAGCCACAAGGTTTGTGGCTACTTTGTGGCTAAATGGGGCCACAATGTGGCAACCTTGTGGCTGACAGCTATGGGGGAAGTGACATTTTCACCACAAAAACTGGAATGTTCGAGAATGGGCAAAAAGTTAAATAGTGTTCGAGAATGGGCACAAAGTTACCGAGAATGGGCAAAAAGTTAAAAAGTGTTCGAGAATGGGCAAAAAGTTAGCGAGTGTTCGAGAATGGGCAAAAAGTTAAATAGTGTTCGAGAGTGGGCACAAACATAAGGAAGTGTACTATAATGGGAATTGTCCCCAAAAAGTTAGGCGACTGTGACGGGCTGGTGCCCATTAAAGCACGGTTTTGTTAGATTTGCCCATTACAGCACGGTCTTCCTTAGATTTGCCCATTCGGTGTTTTCGAGTGCCCATTACAGCACGGTTTCCTTAGATTTGCCCATCAAAAAGTGCCGTTAAATTTGAATTTCAAATCTGAGCACCGCAAAAAGTTCTCCTACGCGGATTCGAACCGCGGTCGCCAGATTCAGAGTCTGGAGTGCTAACCACTACACCATAGGAGACACGGGGGCCAGAATGAATGAATGAATGAAAAACAAGCACCGTTCCTTCAGCCGCCAGAATGGCTTGCGTCATAGACATGACCGGACTTCCAAACGCTAAATCTCCCCTTAAGAAGTAGTGCGCGTCTCGGGTAAGCAGCAAGCCGCCGATGCCAAAAGACACCCCCTACAACGACACGCCCACCTATTTAAGGGTCGAGATCTCGTTCGTTAACTATCAAACTCCCCAAAACCATACTGAAAGGCCGGCTTACATTACAGCGTTTCTCAGACACATCGATTGCAGCGGCCTGTAGTGCTGGTGTCCATGCCTCGGTATTTCGCACCGAAATGGTGGCCCAATTATTGGCTGCAGTGCTGCTTCCCTACCTGCTCGAACAAATGCCAAGTGAAACCCGCCTTAGAATAGCAATCTGCTCAGACTCGCAGTCTGTACTTCGGGTTCTCGAGAAAGGAATCCGGGGTCAATACGACAAAGCAACTGAGATGATCTGGAAAAGATGGCACTACATGCTATCAAAAAACGCTTCCTTACATCTTATCACCCATTCCACGAAAAAGTGTCACAGATTTCGGCTTTTTTCGGATTTCTGCCGAAAATTTCCATCTGCAGGTCCGAAAATGGTCGGTTTCGAGATTTTGAGGACACGTTTGAATCCGTTGAGGACAGGGCTTTCCGAATATTTGGTCGGATAAAAATTTTGACCGACCCCCCCCCCGGAAATGGAGGTCGGCACCCGAAAAAATGGGGTCCTGGAGATCGGTTTTTTTTCTCTCTGCATCCAGGAGGGGGTCAGATTTTGATCGCTGGGCTAGCTGGCAGCTTGCCCATAATCGCGCATCCCAGAACTACTCGAAAACCAAAAGATTTCCCAAAAAGACCTCGAAAATAATTTCCAGACGGCTGCTTTTCACACCGAAAAATCGCAAAAAAAAAAAAATCGGGCCGGGGGAATCGAACCATGGCCTACAGGGGCCCAGGAGGATGCGGTAACCGTTAGGCCATGTTGCCAAACCTCGGGCCAATTTCAATTTCAATTTCAACATTTGGAAACCGCACCCGGGTTAGGCTTGGGGATACGGTGCTAAGGTTCCTTGTGCCTTCTCTTCATCCTTGGGGCGTTTGTTTGTTTTCTGTTTCCTTTCGTTCGTTCTTGGTATGGTTGTGGGGGGGTTCAGTGGGATTGTTTCTTGCCCGCCCTCCCCTTGTTTTTTGCCGCTGTTTTGGTAATGATGTCCTGGCGTGCCAGGCTTTACCAGTCGCGGTCGGTGTGTTTCCGGCGATTGTCGTGCAGTCAGTTGCCTGTGATAATAGTTTGTCAAAAGGGTTGCTTTGGTTCGCTGCTGATCTGCTGCTTGGCTCTGCGTGTTGTGTGCAGTGATGGTTTAATTTTTTTTTCCTTGGTTTTGTTGAGGCTTCGTCCTTCGCTCGCCCTCCCTTTCCGGTGCGGTGTTCTGACGTCTTTTGGTAACCCTGGCGTGCCAGGTTTGCCTGTTGAGTCGGTCTTCCGTGTCGGTCGGGGGGGGTTTGCTTTCGCTTTGGCTTGCGGGTCTTTCCTGTTGTTGTCGGGCGCGTGGCGCTGTTTCGCTGCCGCTGCCCGTCCTGCTGCCTTCGCTCGTGTGGGTTGTTGTTGAGCGTGGTGCGTGTAGCACTGAAACGGGGGCTTCTCTTGCGTGCATGGGGGGGGGGGCGTTGTTATTGGTGCTGGTTTTGTGGGACGGTAAGGGAAAGGTATTTCTTTTTCGGCAGTTGGTGGGGGGAATTTCTTGGTTTTGTTGTGCGGCTCTCCCTTTCCGGGCGGTGTTCTGACTTCTGTTGGTAAACCCTGGCGTGCCAGGGTTTGCCTGTTGAGTCGGTCCTCCGCTTCGGTCGGGGGGGGCTGGTTTGGTGGCGCTATGCGTGTCGTCTGTCTACCTCTCGCTGTGACTTTTGTTTGCGGGGGCTGGGCGCTTCGCCTGCCTCTACTTTGTTCTTCCTTCCGGGGCCTTTGAGCTTGCTGCTTGTCTCTGTTTCGCTTTGCGGCGCTGTTGCGTGGTGCGGTCCGTTGGCCTGGTCGCTTCCGGCAGCGTCAGAAACACCGGGCTGGTGTTTCCGACGCTGTTCTATCCCGTGCTCATTGTCCGCTCTCGGCCCGGAGGGTTGTCTTTTTTGTTTTGGTTGCTAATGCACTGTTCTTGTGTTGCAGCTACCTATCTGCCTCAGTGACCGCTCCAGTGCTCACTCCACCCTTTTGGACCTTCCTATGGTCAGGTGGGTGTGCTGTCGGTGCACCGAGTCTACCCTTCGTTGGTAGTCGTGTTCGGTCGCGGCGCTGTTGCGCTGCTGCGGTGGTACTTTTGTTTGCCTACTTTTTTCCCCTCTCTTTTCTTTTTGTTCTCAGGTGCTGTTCGGTCCGGTGACCGGCTGCGTCCGTGTCGGCGTGCGGGCTTCGGCTGTTCGTCGGCGCCTGCGTCTCCGTTGTCGTGCTGCCGGTTTACTGCTGCCGCCTTGCGGCGGTTGGTCGGTGGCCGTGGGGACTGTGTAGTGCCGGGTGTGTGCGTCTGGTGTTGGACTGCGCCGTCAGCGTACTGATTCGCGCTTCGCACTTAGCTGCCCTGTTGCGCCTGCACCGGCGGTCGGGTGAGGTTGCTTTGCACGGAGGTGCCGGGTGTGTTGCCGCCTCTGTCTTCCGACCCGGCCCGAACTATGCCCATCCTTCGGCATCCTCGGAGCTTGATCCCTCGAGGTCAAAGGTGTTGTCGACGCCATTGGTTGCTGCTGCCGCCATGTTGCCGTCGAGTTCCGGTGTGTCGGGCTCAGGTGGGTCTTCGTAGACCTCGTACTTCGGCACAAGCCCCACGGCCTGAAGGTACGCGAGGGCTGCTTCAGGGAGCTCGAAGAGCAGCGGCCAAAGCAGCTTGTGCCTTTCCCTGGGTGTCGGCTTTTCCCTTGGTGTGTCCGGGATGGCTTTGTGGACCCGTCTCGGCCAAAATTCGCTTTTAGCGCCTGCTCAGTTGGAATTCTCATCGGAAAGTGCGAGATCGTCATTTACTCGTTTCCAGTGTCCCAGGACGGTATTTCTGCTCTCTCAGAGCTTATTTCGCCCGGTTTGCGAAGAACTCAAAATGAGTCCAAAAATTCTCACTCGGTAGTGAACAAAAAAAATTTCCGCCGTTTTTTTAGCCCATGGTCCAGAGGTTACCACACTCACACAGGGGTTTGTGGGTCGGTGGTTCGATTCCCGCCGGAAATCGTTTTTTTGGGTTTTTGAAACAACCCCAAAACCGACCTTTTGTCCATCTGCACGCCAGATTTTGGTCGCCACGCGAGCTGATTGCTTGCCCATAATCGCCAGGGATAGCTCTTTCCATCCCAAAAAGTACGTGCGCTCGGCTAAGGCCGGCGCGTGGCGAGACTGGAGGCAGCAGTTAAAGTTCGGGGAACAGCAAAGTTCGGGCGAAGCTAAGTTCGGGTGAAGCAAAGTTCGGGCGAAGCTAAGTTCTGGTGAAGCAAAGTTCGGGCGAAGCTAAGTTCGGGTGAAGCAAAGTTCTGGTGAAGCTAAGTTCGGGCGAAGCAAAGTTCGGGCGAAACAAAGTTCGGGCGAAACAAAGTTCGGGCGAAGCAAAGTTCTGGGCGAAGCTAAGTTCGGATGAAGCAAAGTTCTGGTGAAGCAAAGTTCGGGCGAAGCAAAGTTCGGGTCAAGCTAAGTTCGGGCGAAACAAAGTGCGGGCGAAGCTAAGTTCGGGTGAAGCTAAGTTCGGGTGAAGCAAAGTTCTGGTGAAGCAAAGCTCGGGCGAAGCAAAGTTCGGGCGAAGTTCGGGTGAAGCAAAGTTCTGGTGAACATTGCATGTTCATAGGACCTCCAGTCTCGAAAAATTCTCAAAAACTTCAAACCGAAAAAAACACTTCGCGCGGGGATCGAACCGCGGACCTGTGGGTCCGGAGACCGCCGCACTGTTGAAGTGGACCATACAGGCATGAAATCCGAAAAACGGAAAAAGCCAACCCCGCGCTATTATCCAGTTCAAAACAATACACTTTTTTAGTGTAGAGAAAAGTGGGGTTGGCTCGAATAGAGGCTATTCACATTGCATGTTCATAGGACCTCCAGTCTCGAAAAATTTCCCAAAAATTCCAAAATTTTGACCCAAAACGGGCTGCTTTTCAGACGGAAAATCTGTGACACTTTTTCGTGGAATGGGTGTTATACATGTACCCTCCCACTCTGGTCTACGGGGCAATGAAAACGCCGACAAGGCTGCAAAATATGTACAGAAGAAACCATCCCCCCTGAAACTGGTTAACCTTGTACCCGTGGACCTCAACTCAGCAAAAGCCCGGACACTGGAATCGATCCGACAATTATGGCTAAGGCAAAGGCCGCAAGGCCATCACTAGCGTTATTCGAGACTGGAGGTCCTATGAACATGCAATGTGAATAGCCTCTATTCGAGCCAACCCGGCTTTTCTTGCAACAATTATGAAACCGTATTGTTTTTGAACTGGATAATAGTTCAGAGTAAGCTTTTTTCCCTTCTGGGAAAATGCACGGGGGTGGCAGAGTGAGCGGGCGCCGGCCTTCAGGCCGGTCGGCCCGGGTTCGAACCCCGCCCCTCACACTTTTCCGGTCGAAGATGGTTTTCGAGGTTTGTTGGGTTTCGGGGTCTTATGTGCCCGAAATTTGCGTTTTTGGCGGAGTTTCTCAGTATCTCGCGGTATTTGGTCACCCCGGGAAACGGAGTCGGGCGGCCGAGCTTGCCATCACAGGCCAAACTGCTACGAGAACCGAACTTTGCTTAGCTTCACGCGAACTTTGCTTCGTCCGAACTCAGCTGCGCCCGTACCAGAATTTAGCATCGCCCGAACTTTGCAGCGCCCGAACTTTGCTTCGCCAGAACTTAGCTTCGCCCGAGCGTTGCTTCGCCCGAACTCAGCTGCGCCCGAACTTTGCTTCACCAGAACTTAGCTGCGCCCGAACTTAGCATCACTCGAACTTATTATCGTCTGAACTTAGCTGCGCCCGAACTCTGCTTCGCCGGGGGGCGGCGGGGGGGTCCGGGGGGGCGCAAACCCGGGTACCAGCGCCAAACTTTTCCCGTACTCGGTGGGTCCGGGGGGGTGTCCCCCCCCGGGCACGAGCACCGACCTTGGCTTCACCGGACTTTACCACCCTGGCCGAACTTCGCTCGTGCCGGAACTTTTTTTTAGTACCAGCGCAGCCTGAGCGCTTAGCACCAGAACTTAGCAACGCCCGAACTTAGCAACGCCCGAACTTAGCATCACTCGAACTTAGCTTCACCAGCATTGCCCGAACTTAGCTTAGCCCGAACTTTACTGTTCCCCGAACTTTAACTGCTGCCTCCAGTCTCGCCACGCGCCGGCCTTAGCCGAGCGCACGTACTTTTTTGTCTCCGCTATTGCTCTACCAATCACACCCTCCTCTACGCCTCATCATCCCATCATCATTTAATCATTCCTTCTTTTTCCTCTTATCTACTCCTTTTTCCCGTTTTCACATTCCATCTCTTACATCCATCACTTCCTCCCCACTCCGCCGCAGCGCTCGTGCGAAAAACGAGAATGCTGGGGCAGAACCGCACGAAAACAGCAGAGAAGCCCCAAGCAAACCACAGCAAGAGGCGACACACGGGGAGGAAACCACCCCCAAGAAAAACGAAAGAGCGTGCAACTGCTCCAGCATTCCCTCCCTGAGCTTCCCCTCTCGGGCCACGGCACGAGCCAGAAAGAAGCTCCCCAACCGGACTTCTAACCGGAGCCGACAACAAGGCACCCCGGAAACCGTTCCTCCTCCCGACCTAACGGAGCTAAAGGATGGCCAGGTACATTCATGTTCCCGATGTTTCCCTCTCAAAAGGCTAAGGCCCAGCCTCCGTTTGTTGTCCTAGTGAGCTCTATACTTCAAAAAAAAAAAAAAAAGCGTGCCACCACCAGGGGATCGATACCCGTCCTGCTCAATGCACACCGGGTGGTCTCCAAGCCCGGTGCTCTGCATCCTGTAAGAACCCACGGACCACGCACGTAGTGTTTGATTCCCGGGTCTATTTTTCACGGATCTCTTCATCGAAGCTGATCGCGAGCAAAATTTTGTCGACAAAGGTCTGCTACGCGGACCAGCAACAGAATGCCACCAGCCAGGGGATCGATACCGTCCGTGTTCAATGCAGGCTGGTGGTTTCTCCGCCCGGTGCCCTGCAAATTGTAAAAACTACTGACCACGCACATAGTTTTCTGTCTCCGGGTCTATCTTTCACGGATCTCTTCATCGGAGCTGTTCGCAAGCAAAAATTCGTCGGAAAAGGTCTGCTATGTGGACCAGCGGGAAAATGTCGCCAACCAGGGGATCGAAACCCGTTCTTCCCAGTGCACACCGGTGGTTTCCACGCCCGGTGCCCTGCATCTTGCACGGACCCACGAACAATGCACATACTTTTTCGTTTCCGGGTCTATTTTTCACAAAACCCGCGATTCTCGCAAAAAACGAATCGAATCCGCACCAGAAGGAAAAAGCGGAGAAACAAAACAAAAAATCGGCGGCGCCTGTATCTCCTATGGTGTAGTGGTTAGCACTCCAGACTCTGAATCTGGCGACCGCGGTTCGAATCCGCGTAGGAGAACTTTTTGCACAGTTTCTCCCAAACTTGGGTCCCAAACTTGGGTCCCAAACTTGGGTCCCAAACTTGGGTCCCAAACTTGGGTCCCAAACTTGGGTCCCAAACTTGGGTCCCAAACTTGGGTCCCAAACTTGGGTCCCAAACTTGGGTCCCAAACTTGGGTCCCAAACTTGGGTCCCAAACTTGGGTCCCAAACTTGGGTCCCAAACTTGGGTCCCAAACTTGGGTCCCAAACTTGGGTCCCAAACTTGGGTCCCAAACTTGGGTCCCAAACTTGGGTCCCAAACTTGGGTCCCAAACTTGGGTCCCAAACTTGGGTCCCAAACTTGGGTCCCAAACTTGGGTCCCAAACTTGGGTCCCAAACTTGGGTTCCAAACTTGGGTCCCAAACTTGGGTCCCAAACTTGGGTCCAAACTTGGGTCCAAACTTGGGTCCCAAACTTGGGTCCCAAACTTGGGTCCCAAACTTGGGTCCCAAACTTGGGTCCCAAACTTGGGTCCCAAACTTGGGTCCCAAACTTGGGTCCCAAACTTGGGTCCCAAACTTGGGTCCCAAACTTGGGTCCCAAACTTGGGTCCCAAACTTGGGTCCCAAACTTGGGTCCCAAACTTGGGTCCCAAACTTGGGTCCCAAACTTCAGTGTGAGAGGGGGTAAACACCATTCTCACACTTTTTCAACAATTCTTACCATTCTCACACGGTTGCAACAAATGCTACCATTCTCACACAGTCGCAACAAATGCTACCATTCTCACACAGTCGCAACAAATGCTACCATTCTCACACAGTCCAAACAATTTCTTACCATTCTCACACAGTCGCAACAAAATGCTACCATTCTCACACAGTCGCAACAAATGCTACCATTCTCACACAGTCGCGTGTACACACAAAATGATTAGAAAGCTACAGGGCAGTGTGAGGTTTAGCTACAAAAAGCTACAGCTACTGCGTAGCTTTTTGTAGCCTTTTGTAGCTCTTTTTTTTGGGGGGAAAATCTTAGTTTCGTGTTCAGGCGCTACTTGCCTCTAAGTGTTTGATGCTAGCATCAAGTCTTCTTCGCGGAATGCAGAGTCTTTTTTTTGGGGGGGGGGGTTCCCAGCCCATTCAGGATACTTTTCGCCCCAATTTCTTCAGTTTCGAAGTTTTCTGGGCATATTTTGGGTTTTCCTGGCACCTGCTTTGCCCTGTGCACTGGGGCCCCCGGCCGGTGCTCTCCGGTGCTGGGTCTGGTCTTTGACCTTTACCACCCCGTAGCAGACCTTTTTCAACGAGTTTTTGCTCGCGAGCAGCTCCGATGAAGAGAGCCGTGAGAAATGGATCCGGCGACCAAAAAGTATGAGCGCGTTTCTTGGGTTCGTACGAGGTAAAGGGCACCGGGTTACGGCGGATATGGAACCCACCAGTTTTGCAATGCTAAATCCCCTGTTTTGTGACATTCTTTCGCTGGCCCGTGTAACAGACCTTTCTCGTCGACTTTATGCTCACGTTCAGCTCCGATGAGGAGATTTGTGCAAAATGGACCCAGGGAACCCACAGTATGTGCGTGGTTCGTTGAGGCTTTCCGACGTTCAGGGCACCAGGCATGAAAACTACACCGCGGAATGCAAAACTCTGCATCACAGAATCACGCCAAAACGGTCAAAACTACCAGTGCAATAGTGTTTTTTTTTTTTTTGAAGTATAGAGCTCACTAGGACAACAAACGGAGGCTGGGCCTTAGCCTTTTGAGAGGGAAACATCGGGAACATGAATGTACCTGGCCATCCTTTAGCTCCGTTAGGTCTTTCGTTTTTCTTGGGGGTGGTTTCCTCCCCGTGTGTCGCCTCTTGCTGTGGTTTGCTTGGGGCTTCTCTGCTGTTTTCGTGCGGTTCTGCCCCAGCATTCTCGTTTTTCGCACGAGCGCTGCGGCGGAGTGGGGAGGAAGTGATGGATGTAAGAGAAGGAATGTGAAAACGGGAAAAAGGAGTAGATAAGAGGAAAAAGAAGGAATGTTTAAATGATGATGGGATGATGAGGCGTAGAGGAGGGTGTGAAGGGTAGAGCAATACAGGGATTTATACGCCGGTCTAGATGGGCGGGTCACCCGTCCATCCTCAAAAAAAAAAAAAAAAGGCGGAACATTTTCTTTTGGGAACCCCACCGATCACCACAAGCACGCACTAAGCTGAACTTCACAAGCATCCAAAAGGTCGAAAGACACCAATCTGTACGTCCATTCGGATCGTCGGAAACACAAAAACCCACGGGCTGGCGGGTGTGGGTAGGCTACCACAGCTGTCATAGGGGGTCATGGGGGGGCCCATAGGGGGTCCATAGGGGGGTCATGGGGGGGTCCATAGGGGGTCCCAGGGGGGTCATAGGGGGGGGGGGGGTCATGGAGGCGAGCAAGCGGCCCAACCCGGCGAGACACAGCCGAACTTCCAACCGCAGTGGTGGATTCTATCACGCCCAACTCAGGATGGGGCCGGGACAATGCCGGGGAAAAGGAAGGACATGCTAGGGCAACATACGTTGTTCAGCTCCTGGAACATTATTGAAGTTCGCAAAGGCTTCGGTGTACTTCGATGCCGTGTCGGCGGTCCTCGCAAAGAGAGAGCAGTTGGCACGACGCCCCATGCCCTTATTCTCCAACTCTTCCTTGTAATCCAACTGCTGTGTTTTCCCCCTCACGCGCCCTTTGCCGGACAACTGCTGGTTCTCCCACCTCTCTGCTGCACCCTCCACCCTCTGGAACATCTGGCTCGGAATCTATACACGGTGCGCAGTGATGCACGGTGATGCACAGTGATCCACGCTAGTGCGGTGTGCACAGTGACACGATAGCGCATGGTGGTGCATAGTGATCCACAGTGGAGGACAGTGGTGGCACTAATTTTCGGGCCCTCAACGACTTTGCAGGGCTGGCTGGGGTGGCTGGACAGGCTGGACCACCACTGGGGGGGGAAAATCTTAGTTTAATGTTTAGGCAGAGCACTGCCTCTCATGCATGGTTGATGCTAGCATCAAGTCTTCTTCGAGGAAGATGTCGTCTAGGAAAGGGATGCAAAATAGAAAATAGAAAGTTGTAAAGAGGGGAGTGTACGGCTCCCAAAGTGGGGAATGAAACCTTGAGGGACTAGCCCCCTGTATTTTTTTCACCGCGGTGTTGTGTGCACCTCGTTCTTCGTCTCATGTTTCGCTCTTGAACGCAGACCAATCCAAAGTCAGAGCTCATCAGTGGGTCCTTTGGATGGGGATTTTCAGTCCTGTTCCGGTGCGAGCACAACTTGGTTTCATGTGTTTTCCTTCCTTCATTCGTTTTTTTAAAAAAAGGGGGGTTTTGGATGGGATTGTGGCTCGTAACCAACCGCCACGGGGCACTACTTTCAAGGGTTGAAAGTGTTCAAGCTCTCTCCAGGGAAACGATGTAGCCGTTTGTTGTAAACTTGACAGCACATTCTTCCCATGAGAGAAGGGACACTTGCTGGTCGTCGTAACACACCCAGTCGTCGTTTTCTCGCAGCACGGTGTAGTAGTGTCCAGCTTGCACTTTCCCTGTGTGGACGATGAAGCCAGTTACTCTGTAAGTGTCTTCCCCGATCGTGATGGCTGGTTGAATGGGCGTGCGGACTTTTAGCTTTATTTCTTCGCCTGTTCTCTTCGACCGTTGGGCTCGCTTAAGAGCCACATCCATCACACTTGGGAAAACGTAGAGCTCTTTTGTGGAGCCCTCCGTTCTTCGGTGGCATGTATCGCAGTCGACGTCGGGGATACGGGTTGCCTTCTTGTTCTTCACTTTCCGTACAAGAACTTCAAGTGGTTCGGTGTAGGCTTTTTCTCTGTTCTTCAGCTCAACAAGGAGGAATGGCTCCAGTGCTGGTGCCGCTGTGTTGGATCCTCCGCATTCGAAGCAGGTCGTCAGTCGGGTGTAGGTCACCGTCGTCGGATCGTCGTCGTCACCCCTTACGCAACTTCTGATCCACGTCAGCCTGACGTCAGGAGTTCGTGAGCATCCCGGTGCTGGGAGTCATCGTCTGTCGTGTCAAACACGAGACTTCGGATTGTGGCCATCGAGCTGTGAATGTCGCGACCAGCGTCAAAGTCCGTAAAGAGTTTACGAACTATAAGCTGCTCTTCATTCGGGTGTTGGAGGGCTGCAAGCTGTGTCCGGAAGCTCGGCTTGCGGGCCAGAAACTGAACGCTTGCGGCGAAGAAACAGCTATTCCGAATGTTGTTTATGCCGCGCGCATGTGGGTCCGGCGGATTGGTTGCGATGGGTGCGGTGGTGGTGAACCTCTTGGGGTCGTGTGGTGGAACACTTTTGGGAGGGCTCGGTGATTCCGGCGGAGCGGCGGGTTGTGGTGCGCGAATGCCGATGAAGCGCTTCTCTACGTTGGTGGGGCGTCCCTCGTCGTATGCCTTTCCGACATAGTAGTAGAAACGCGACAAGACCCGGGCATCCAG
Organism: Diplonema papillatum; assembly: GCA_030068145.1. Taxonomy (NCBI): domain Eukaryota; phylum Euglenozoa; class Diplonemea; order Diplonemida; family Diplonemidae; genus Diplonema; species Diplonema papillatum. The sequence continues at coordinate 15,092 of JAPJBO010000030.1, read as the reverse complement.
TTCGTACTTTCCGTACGTTTGCGTGACGAAAGTGTCGAACACGTGCCGGAGTTCGCGTCCAGAGAACCCTCGGTTTCGCAGTCTGTAATATACCTTCATGATCTCGACCTTGAGGTCTGGCATGTTGTTACAGATGCGGGCAGCTCGAATTAGGGCTCCTTTGAAAATGGACGTTCCAGTGTTGCGCGGAACGGTTGACTCGGCATGCGTGTACTTGATCGGGTACCACGGAAACTCTTCGCCCTTGTCGAGGACGGAAAGCCGGATGTAGTCCGTTTTGATATCCCTTTCAGCCCTGATCCGCATTCCCAGAAAAACCACGTCGTCTACACCTTTCGACGTTTCTGAGTATTCCATGCCGTAGATCGCCTCCGGTGGGGGTCGAACCCCCCACGTCAGGAAGTCGTCGATGAATCTGACGCTGTCGGCGTGGGCTCTGGCCTCTTCATGGCGTCCTTCCGCGATCAGGCTGTCGATGTACAGCTTCTCACACCAGTAACAATACAGGTTGGCCAGGTCCGGGCTCGCATTGCCGCCCATCGGGATTCCTGTTACTTGTTGGTAACATCTGCCACCGTTCGTCACGAAGGTGTTTCCGACAATGAATTCGACAAGCTCCCGGATTTCTTCCACACTGTACGCCGTCATGTCTGCTGCTTCGGCGTTACTGAACTCAAACCGGTGTTTCGACCGCTGTGCCTTCAAGTCAAACCCTTTTTCCGACTTTGCGTACTCGAAAGCTTCCAACACAGCAAGCATGACATAGTCAACGATCCGTTGTTGTGGAATCTTTGTGTACATCTCCTTAAAGTCGAATGTTCGTGGGGTTTTCTTGCGCAGCCGTGCGTAGTTCGTCTTAATATGCACGGCTACGCCATCGATCGACTCTACGACGAAGAAGCGACGTATTCCCGTCTTTGCGCGCGACACTTCGTCTTTGCCTTGCAGTGTAGCCAGAACCAGTTGGGGGGGGGGGGTCTGGGGGGTCGACAAACACGTGCTCGGCACCCCGGTGCAAAAGACGGGTACCCGTCCATCTACATGGACTATTGCTCTAGGCCGAAATCCCCTTATAAATCCCTGGAGCAATAGCGGAGACAAAAAAAAAAAAAACTCACTGCATCGCGGGTTTTTTTTAACCTGGTCGGACCTGCTCGCTAGCAGGCCAGCCCAGGTCGCAGTGAGACTGGCGTTCACTGTGTGCTGAAGAAGCATTTTTTTGGACTACCGCTCCGGAAGCAACCGGATACCGGCAGCCCCGCTGTATCAACATGGCTTGTACAGTGTCCCGCGCTCCAAAAAAAAAAAAAAAAAAAAGGGTTTCAAACGTACTGTCGCCTTAGAGAGGCACATAGTACGAGTGACACAGAAGGGAAGGAAATAGAGGGATGACGCTAATCTTTAGGGCGGTTTGTGCCTCTGCTTTGCTGTTTTGACACTGCTTTTCCTCTCATCATGCTGAGATTGTTGTGGTGCCCCCGAGAGCGTCAGTCTTGTGATATTTTTGATGTTAAAAGTAATAAACTCAATAAATAAGAAAAGAATGGGTTGCGGGGATGGGGGCGAGGAGGGGATGAAGGGGGGAAGTCAATTAGGCCCATTTGTCTCTCAGTGTTGTTTCGTCGGGGTCAAATGTCAAAAAACGCACCCTGCGGGAATTGATAATTTCACGTGCACAGGCATTTGAACCAAGAAATTTGAAATGGAAACTTCGACTTCCACGATTTCCGCTTTCACGCGGATCCACATCCCGGTCCCTGGCTCGACGAACCACGTACCAACTCTTTGGCCCCCGGGTCTATTATCCACATATCTCTTCATCGGAGTTGTTCTCGAGCAAAAAGTCGTCGAAAAAGGTCTGGTACTGTGGACCGGCTTCCAGGAGCCAGGATCATGCCCACAGTCGTAATGGGGAAGCACCGACTGCGACCCAGACTCAATGGGGGAGCGTGGGGGGGGTGCAACTCAAAAAATTTCTGCTCAAAAACCCGAGAACGAGGCCCAAACGATTATTTCAACGCTTTTTTTTCGTTTTTTTGAGCTTTTTGAGGTGTTAAAACCGAAATTATTTTTCCAGCACCGGAGAGCACTGCCAGCACCGCGGTGCCCGGTGCTGGTGCTCAGCACCAGCACCGGTGCCAGCCCCCACACTGCTCGGGCCTTCTGGGGATTCGCCACAAGAACGCACTCACCCGCCCTTTGGAAGATAGTGGAGACCATTATCAAAGACCGCCCCACGTTCCTCCATCGATGGACTCCTCAGTCCGGAGGCTTCCGGTAGGGAGAGGCACAGAGAAGCAGCTCTGCACCGTGATGGCGGCAATCAACCGGAAAAAAGGCCGATTCACATGCTGCTCGCCTTCGACCTGGCGCGCGCTTTCGACGGGCAGCACGCTCCCGGCAGGCGGGACTCCCGGGAAGAGCACGCCGCTCAGCACGAATCAACCCCGACTACTTTTCGCGTATTCCCCGGGTGAGAATGCCCAAAATTGACTCATTGCAATTCAAGTCACTTTGGCCCTTTGGAAAGTTTGGGGTCTTATAATCTTAGAATTTGAGTGGCGTCGGTTCAAACCCGCCTCTCTGGTCTTTGGTATTTGTTGCGACTGTGTGAGAATGGTAACATTTGTCGGAGCTTGTGTGAGAACGGTAAAATTTGTTGCGACCGTGTGAGAATGGTAAGGTTTGTTGAAACTTGTGTGAGAACGGTAAAAATTTGTTTTTTTGTGTGAGAATGGTATTTGCCCCGTGTGAGAGTGTCAGTCTGAGACGGGCTAATTCCCATTCTCGAACACAATTTAACTTTTTGGGGAATTTGTAGTTTTTACACGTGTGAATTTTTCGAGACTGGAGGTCCTATGAACATGCAATGTGAATAGCCTCTATTCGAGCCAACCCGGCTTTTCTTCATGAAAAAAGTGTATTGTTTTTGGAAAGAGCCGGGCAAGCTTTTTATTTCCCTCGCAGAAGGTATTTTTTTGGAGCGCGGGACACTGTACTAGCCATGTTGGTACAGCGGGGCTGCCGGTATCCGGTTGCTTCCGGAGCGGTAGTCCAAAGAAATGCTTCTTCAGCACACAGTGAACGCCACCTCACTGCGACCTGGGCTGGCCTGCATCTGAGTGCAGGTCCGACCAGGTAAAAAAACCCGCGATGCAGTGACTCTTCCCCCTGCATCAGGGTGGATTCGCTTCGTCCGGTCGCGCCCCACCAGATGCAATTACGATCCTCGCCACCCCTTGGGCTATAGAAAAGCTCAAGCGGTGGAAGAGGTCCTGGCAGGCGGCCGAAGCGGTCCGGTCTTCACGGAGGGCGTTCGCGCGGGCGATGTGCCGCAGCTCCGTGATTGCTCCTGGGCACCAGGCCCCGAACGTGTCTACAACTAGCGGCACCGCTCGCCACTCCCGCGGGTCCGGCTCATTTGCGATGATCCTGTTGTAGACACGCTCCTTGACGGCAACAGCATACGCGGCTGCTGCGCCCCCTGGCTCCGCTGCGGCCCTGGTCGCGTAGTGGGGCTGCGAGAGCTGTAGGGGGTATGTGACTGCGACGTCAAGTAGGACGGTGGTGCCGTCCCGGACGTAGCTGATGTCCGGGCGCTTGCGCCGCGTGTTCGCGAACACGGCTCGCTCGATCGAGGGGCCCAGCAGCCCTCGACGTGCGAAGTCGGCGACAATGTCCCGAAGCGCGTTGTGCAGGCGCGTCCGGCGGCCGCTGCCGAAACACGTTTGGGCGTGCGAGCCGATGACGTCGGTCGCCCCGTGCCCGCAGAGGCGGCACTCCCCTGGCGCGGCCGCAATTGGCAGCCCCAGCCGAAGGCGTACTGCCACCGCCAGTTCGGCCGAGGACAACCACATCCCGGTATCCGCTTCCGGGTTGCCGTACAGCCACGCCGAGGCGTGCTTGCCGGAGCTGCTTTGGATCCTCGCCCGGATCCGGTCTTGCGCCTGGGACAGGGCCGCTCCCTGCAGTTGGCTCGAGCGGGCGAGCTCCTCCGTTAGCAGGTCGAGGAGGTTCTTCCGCTTCTCGGTGGCCAAGGCGGACGACCACACCTTCTGTCCTCGCCCCTCGTACTGGGTCCGCGCCTGCATGACGTCCTGGATCTTCTCCAGGACGGACTCATACGTTGCAAGGCGCGGGTCCGCGAGGGACGCTTGGACGGTGTCGTCCTGCTGCCACGTGAGGCGTGGCCCCAGGGCCTCGGACACGAGGGCGGGGAGATGCGTCCCCCCATCTAGTGCCGCCGCGATGTGCGCAATCCCTGTCACGTCTGCGCAGCTGTGGAGGCCGAGGCCACCCATCCTGACCGGGAGGGACGCTTGTGTCCACGCCGCCTCGTCGGTCTGTATCCCGGTGATAGTCGCGAGACAGGACTGGGTGGCCCGGTCGACTCCCGCGAAGTCGAAGACGGACCCCGTCGCGCGCATGAGATGTACTACGCCGACGAAGCCCGCACAGAACTTCGTTAGCGTGAGCGCCACGTGCGCGTCGGGCAGGGACGCTATCATCCTCAGCTTCCTCTCCGCACCCTGTGCCGCCCGCTCGACGAACGCGTGGATCTTCTCTGGCGAGCCACACGGGACTCCCAGATGCTCGATCTCGTCGAGCGAGCACGTCTCGATGCCTTGCAGGCCGTCGGGTATCTCCGCCCCCGCCGCGATCGCCAGTCTGCACTTGCCCCGGTTCAGGCGCAGTCCGACGGCCGCTGCCCGCCGCTCGTATCCCTGCAGCCAGCGCGCGATCGCGTCGAGGTCTCCGCCTGACACTCCATCGTCAAGGTAGAATGTCAGGAGATCGAGGTCGGCTTGGCTCAACGCTGAATGGCCGAGCGCTGCCTCCGGCCCCCCGACTTCCGGCTGCCCTTGTATTTTTTTTTTTTCAATTCCGGACCAACTTGGCTACTGAAGCAACGAACGAACGGAGTCTCAGCTGGAAAGCTGGCGACCAGGTGGGAAACCAATCTAGACGAGTGAACGATAAATTGGAGGCTGGCCTGACTGAAGGGTAATTCCTTCTAGCAGTACTGGTGTACTGTGGGAGGTAGCAACGGGTGGGGGGTGGGATGTCCTCTGTACATCTAGTCTATGGTTGGGGCTTCACAATTGCGGGTGTGTCATTTACTCTCTTTTGTGTACTGACGTTAGGCCTTCATCTTATGTCTTTTGTAATCTTGTTGCTTGTTCAGCAAGGTCTTTACAGGGGGGCGGTGCTACACATTCTATTCTCGTCGTGGGGTAATTGTTAGGGTAGGTAGTCACAAGTGTGGCTCGTTCTGGCCGTATCTAGGGCAGGTGTGTTCGTTTATGTACTCTTCTGCCGGGAACTCTTTCAGATCTCCGGTATGGTATGCGGTTCACTCTGCGCTTCACTTCCAAAGAAGTCGAAAAGCGCCGAGGAAAACCGGAGAAAGGTAGAGGCAGTCCTCGACGGATTGCTATCCCCGACATACATCGTCTGGACGGACGGATCGGTTGCGGCGCTGAAGAGAAGACACGCACAGTACCAGCTTCTCCACGGTACAACCGTAACAACCGACGAGGTCACGAGGTGGGGTGGCGCAGGTCTCGTGGTGTACTACCGCCGAGAAGAAAGCTGGAGTGACGCGACGCCGATGAAAGGGACCCGCCTAAGCCGTCAGGCCGGTAAGTGGGCAACCAGCTACCGCGCGGAGCAAGTGGCGATGAAAATTGCGCTGGAATCGCTGGAGCTGAAACTGGGAAAGAGGGAGGTACTCGAAGGAGAGCCTACCAGCAGACACATCTGGGTGCTCAGCGACTCCAGCTCCCTTCTGAACGTGCTGTCCCAAGGTCCGCACAAACAGCAAGAACGGGACAACGTCCGAATCTGGCAGGCGCTCGAGAAACTGGTTGCGAAGGGGTATACACCAGTACTCCAGTTCGTCTACGGCCACTGCGGACTAGCAGGGAACGAAGAGGCGGACGGGCTAGCGAAGCAGGGCGTCTCGCAGACCGGAGAAGAAACGCAGCCGCCGATGACGGTAGGAACCGCGAAGGCCCGGTACCGCGAGCACGCCTGGGAGGCACTACACGCGGCTTCAATGCGGGAATCCCCGTACCAACCGGGCGGGCCGCTGCCGTACACGCAGTTGGTCCGAGGACGGAAGGTCCCAAAAACGGCACACCTGACGAGGCGAGCCGAGCGCGAGATCCGCCAGCTTCGCACGGGACACCACCAACTCCTCAGGAACTGCTACCGGGACGACTGGATGGATCTCGCAGCAGAAGAGAGGCAAGCAACCCGCCCATGCCAGCTTTGCGACGCCACGCCGATCTGCCCCCTAACACACCTTTTCCTGGAATGCAGAATCGGGGGCGACGAGAGAGCGACCATGTGGAGACGGGTCCACAAAGCCATCCCGGACACACCAAGGGAAAAGCCGACACCCAGGGAAAGGCACAAGCTGCTTTGGCCGCTGCTCTTCGAGCTCCCTGAAGCAGCCCTCGCGTACCTTCAGGCCGTGGGGCTTGTGCCGAAGTACGAGGTCTACGAAGACCCACCTGAGCCCGGCACACCGGAACTCGACGGCAACATGGCGGCAGCAGCAACCAATGGCGTCGACAACACCTTTGACCTCGAGGGATCAAGCTCCGAGGATGCCGAAGGATGGGCATAGTTCGGGCCGGGTCGGAAGACTGAGGCGGCAACACACCCGGCACATCCGTGCAAAGCAACCTCACCCGACCGCCGGTGCAGGCGCAACAGGGCTGCTGAGTGCGAAGCGCGAATCAGTACGCTGACGGCGCAGTCCAACACCAGACGCACACACCCGGCACTACACAGTCCCCACGGCCACCGACCAACCGCCGCAAGGCGGCAGCAGTAAACCGGCAGCACGACAACGGAGACGCAGGCGCCGACGAACAGCCGAAGCCCGCACGCCGACACGGACGCAGCCGGTCACCGGACCGAACAGCACCTGAGAACAATAAGAAAAGAGAGGGGAAAAAAAGAAGGCAAACAAAAGTACCACCGCAGCAGCGCAACAGCGCCGCGACCGAACACGACTACCAACGAAGGGTAGACTCGGTGCACCGACAGCACACCCACCTGACCATAGGAAGGTCCAAAAGGGTGGAGTGAGCACTGGAGCGGTCACTGAGGCAGATAGGTAGCTGCAACACAAGAACAGTGCATTAGCAACCAAAACAAAAAAAGACAACCCTCCGGGCCGAGAGCGGACAATGAGCACGGGATAGAACAGCGTCAGAAACACCAGCCCGGTGTTTCCGACAGCCGGAGACGACCTGGCCAACGGACCGCACCACGCAGAGTGAGCACTGGAGCGGTCACTGAGGCAGACAGGTAGCTGCAACACAAGAACAGTGCATTAGCAACCAAAACAAAAAAAAGACAACCCTCCGGGCCGAGAGCGGACAATGAGCACGGGATAGAACAGCGTCGGAAACACCAGCCCGGTGTTTCTGACGCTGCCGGAAGCGACCAGGCCAACGGACCGCACCACGCAACAGCGCCGCAAAGCGAAACAGAGACAAGCAGCAAGCTCAAAGGCCCCGGAAGGAAGAACAAAGTAGAGGCAGGCGAAGCGCCCAACGGACCGCACCACGCAACAGCGCCGCAAAGCGAAACAGAGACAAGCAGCAAGCTCAAAGGCCCCGGAAGGAAGAACAAAGTAGAGGCAGGCGAAGCGCCCAGCCCCCGCAAACAAAAGTCACAGCGAGAGGTAGACAGACGACACGCATAGCGCCACCAAACCAGCCCCCCCCGACCGAAGCGGAGGACCGACTCAACAGGCAAACCCTGGCACGCCAGGGTTTACCAACAGAAGTCAGAACACCGCCCGGAAGGGAGAGCCGCACAACAAGTCCAAAAAATACCCCCCACCAACTGCCGAAAAAGAAATACCTTTCCCTTACCTTGTCCCACAAAACCAGAACCAATAACAACGCCCCCCCCCCAAGCACGCAAGAGAAGCCGAGTCCTGCCAAAACAACAGACAACGTATTAACCCCCCGTTTCAGTGCTACACGCACCACGCTCAACAACAACCCACAAGAGCGAAGGCAGCAGGACGGGCAGCGGCAGCGAAACAGCGCCACGCGCCCGACAACAACAGAAGCGAAAGCAAACCCCCCCCGACCGACACGGAAGACCGACTCAACAGGCAAACCTGGCACGCCAGGGTTACCAAAAGACGTCAGAACACCGCACCGGAAAGGGAGGGCGAGCGAAGGACGAAGCCACAACAAAACCAAGGAAAAAAAACCATCACTGCACACAACACGCAGAGCCAAGCAGCAGATCAGCAGCGAACCAAAGCAATCCTCTTGACAAACTATTATCACAGGCAACTGACTGCACGACAAACGCCGGAAACACACCGACCGCGACTGGTAAAGCCTGGCACGCCAGGATATCACTACCAAAACAGCGGCTAAAAACAAGGGGAGGGCGGGCAAGAAACAATCCCACTGAACCCCCCCACAACCATACCAAGAACGAACGAAAGGAAACAGAAAACAAGCAAACGCCCCAAGGATGAAGAGAAGGCACAAGGAACCTTAGCACCGTATCCCCAAGCCTAACCTGGGTGCGGTTTCCAAATGTTGAAATTGAAATTGAAAATCCGGTATTTATCCCATTCGACCGCGGTTCGATTCCTCCTCAACCACTATTTCAGGTGTTCAGGGATTGGCTCCTGAATGCAACTCCTAGCCCAGTCTCTGTAAAAAACGGCTGCACAGGTTGACCGTGTGGGTGCCAAAGTGGCCCAAATACGATCCAGGGAGAGGCGACTACCATAGAAAATGGGGTACCCTGAGACGTTTACCAAAAAAAAAAAAGGTTTTTTTTTTTTTTTTTTAACGGTACAACCGTAACAACCGACGAGGTCACGAGGTGGGGTGGCGCAGGTCTCGTGGTGTACTACCGCCGAGAAGAAAGCTGGAGAGACGCGACGCCGATGAAAGGGACCCGCCTAAGCCGTCAGGCCGGTAAGTGGGCAACCAGCTACCGCGCGGAGCAAGTGGCGATGAAAATTGCGCTGGAATCGCTGGAGCTGAAACTGGGAAAGAGGGAGGTACTCGAAGGAGAGCCTACCAGCAGACACATCTGGGTGCTCAGCGACTCCAGCTCCCTTCTGAACGTGCTGTCCCAAGGTCCGCACAAACAGCAAGAACGGGACAACGTCCGAATCTGGCAGGCGCTCGAGAAACTGGTTGCGAAGGGGTATACACCAGTACTCCAGTTCGTCTACGGCCACTGCGGACTAGCAGGGAACGAAGAGGCGGACGGGCTAGCGAAGCAGGGCGTCTCGCAGACCGGAGAAGAAACGCAGCCGCCGATGACGGTAGGAACCGCGAAGGCCCGGTACCGCGAGCACGCCTGGGAGGCACTACACGCGGCTTCAATGCGGGAATCCCCGTACCAACCGGGCGGGCCGCTGCCGTACACGCAGTTGGTCCGAGGACGGAAGGTCCCAAAAACGGCACACCTGACGAGGCGAGCCGAGCGCGAGATCCGCCAGCTTCGCACGGGACACCACCAACTCCTCAGGAACTGCTACCGGGACGACTGGATGGATCTCGCAGCAGAAGAGAGGCAAGCAACCCGCCCATGCCAGCTTTGCGACGCCACGCCGATCTGCCCCCTAACACACCTTTTCCTGGAATGCAGAATCGGGGGCGACGAGAGAGCGACCATGTGGAGACGGGTCCACAAGGCCATCCCGGACACACCAAGGGAAAAGCCGACACCCAGGGAAAGGCACAAGCTGCTTTGGCCGCTGCTCTTCGAGCTCCCTGAAGCAGCCCTCGCGTACCTTCAGGCCGTGGGGCTTGTGCCGAAGTACGAGGTCTACGAAGACCCACCTGAGCCCGGCACACCGGAACTCGACGGCAACATGGCGGCAGCAGCAACCAATGGCGTCGACAACACCTTCGACCTCGAGGGATCAAGCTCCGAGGATGCCGAAGGATGGGCATAGTTCGGGCCGGGTCGGAAGACTGAGGCGGCAACACACCCGGCACATCCGTGCAAAGCAACCTCACCCGACCGCCGGTGCAGGCGCAACAGGGCTGCTGAGTGCGAAGCGCGAATCAGTACGCTGACGGCGCAGTCCAACACCAGACGCACACACCCGGCACTACACAGTCCCCACGGCCACCGACCAACCGCCGCAAGGCGGCAGCAGTAAACCGGCAGCACGACAACGGAGACGCAGGCGCCGACGAACAGCCGAAGCCCGCACGCCGACACGGACGCAGCCGGTCACCGGACCGAACAGCACCTGAGAACAATAAGAAAAGAGAGGGGAAAAAAAGAAGGCAAACAAAAGTACCACCGCAGCAGCGCAACAGCGCCGCGACCGAACACGACTACCAACGAAGGGTAGACTCGGTGCACCGACAGCACACCCACCTGACCATAGGAAGGTCCAAAAGGGTGGAGTGAGCACTGGAGCGGTCACTGAGGCAGATAGGTAGCTGCAACACAAGAACAGTGCATTAGCAACCAAAACAAAAAAAGACAACCCTCCGGGCCGAGAGCGGACAATGAGCACGGGATAGAACAGCGTCAGAAACACCAGCCCGGTGTTTCCGACTGCCGGAGACGACCTGGCCAACGGACCGCACCACGCAGAGTGAGCACCAGAGCGGTCACTGAGGCAGACAGGTAGCTGCAACACAAGAACAGTGCATTAGCAACCAAAACAAAAAAAAGACAACCCTCCGGGCCGAGAGCGGACAATGAGCACGGGATAGAACAGCGTCGGAAACACCAGCCCGGTGTTTCTGACGCTGCCGGAAGCGACCAGGCCAACGGACCGCACCACGCAACAGCGCCGCAAAGCGAAACAGAGACAAGCAGCAAGCTCAAAGGCCCCGGAAGGAAGAACAAAGTAGAGGCAGGCGAAGCGCCCAACGGACCGCACCACGCAACAGCGCCGCAAAGCGAAACAGAGACAAGCAGCAACCAAACCAGCCCCCCCCGACCGAAGCGGGGACCGACTCAACAGGCAAACCCTGGCACGCCAGGGTTTACCAACAGAAGTCAGAACACCGCCCGGAAGGGAGAGCCGCACAACAAGTCCAAAAAATACCCCCCACCAACTGCCGAAAAAGAAATACCTTTCCCTTACCTTGTCCCACAAAACCAGAACCAATAACAACGCCCCCCCCCCAAGCACGCGAGAGAAGCCGAGTCCTGCCAAAACAACAGACAACGTAATAACCCCCCGTTTCAGTGCTACACGCACCACGCTCAACAACAACCCACAAGAGCGAAGGCAGCAGGACGGGCAGCGGCAGCGAAACAGCGCCACGCGCCCGACAACAACAGGAAAGTCCCGAAGCGAAAGCAAACCCCCCCCGACCGACACGGAAGACCGACTCAACAGGCAAACCTGGCACGCCAGGGTTACCAAAAGACGTCAGAACACCGCACCGGAAAGGGAGGGCGAGCGAAGGACGAAGCCACAACAAAACCAAGGAAAAACAACCATCACTGCACACAACACGCAGAGCCAAGCAGCATATCAGCAGCGAACCAAAGCAAACCCTTGACAAATTACTATCACAGGCAACTGACAGCGCGACAATCGCCGGAAACACACCGACCGCGACTGGTAAAGCCTGGCACGCCAGGACATCATTACCAGAAGAGCGGCAAGAAACAAGGGGAGGGCGGGCAAGAAACAATCCCACTGAACCCCCCCACAACCATACCAAGAACGAACGAAAGGAAACAGAAAACAAACAAACGCCCCAAGGATGAAGAGAAGGCACAAGGAACCTTAGCACCGTATCCCCAAGCCTAACCCGGGTGCGGTTTCCAAATTTTTGAAATTGAAATTGAAATTGAATTAAGGTATGGTATGCGGGTGGCAGAGTGACCGGGCGCCGGCCTTCAGGCCGGTGAGTCCGGGTTCGAACCACGCCCATGACATTTTTCCGGTCGAAGATTGTTTTCGAGGTTTGTTGCGTTTCGGGGTCAAATGTGCCCGAAAATTGCGTTCTTGGCGGGTTTCTCAGTATCTCGCGGTATTTGGGTCACCCCGGGAAACGGAGTCGGGCGGCCGAGCTTGCCATCACAGGCCAAACTTGCTACGAGAACCGAACTTTGCTTCACCAGAACTCAGCTTCGTGCGAACTTTGCTTCGTCCGAACTCAGCTGCGCCCGTACCAGAATTTAGCATCGCCCGAACTTTGCTTCGCCAGAACTTAACTTCGCCCGAGCGTTGCTTCGCCCGAACTCAGTCCGCCCGAACTTTTGCTTCGCCGGGGGGCGGCGGGGGGGGCGCCCCCCACCCGGGTACCAGCGCCAAACTTTTCCCGCACTCGGTGGGTCGGGGGGGTCCGGGGGGGGTGTCCCCCCGGGTACGAGCACCGACCTTGGCTTCACCCGGACTTTACACCCTGGCCGAACTTCGCTTCGTGCCCGAACTGTTTTTTAGTACCAGCGCAGCCTGAGCGCTTAGCAACGCCCGAACTAAGCATCACTCGAACTTAGCTTCACCAGCATTGCCCGAACTTAGCTTCGCCCGAACTTTACTGTTCCCCGAACTTTAACTGCTGCCTCCAGTCTCGCCACGCGCCGGCCTTAGCCGAGCGCACGTACTTTGGCACTTGATATTTGGACTCAAATTCTGGGTGAAATTCGGTGGTGTACTACCACAGTAGTGGTAGAAGTAGGGTTTCGCCCAATACGGGACCGATATGGCCCGCATTATGGCCGCACAGCAAACGATAACAACGCGTACAGCACCGCCTCCTCTCCAGCCAGTGCACCCACAACTTTCCCACAAGGGAGTTCGCCCGGATAGAACCCGAGTGTCACCGCAGCCTGGCACAGAAGCTCAGCCCGATACTGGGTATGCCATCCTTTGAGTACCGTACTCAGTTACGAGTCAGTGCGCCGTGGTCAAAGCTGACTCGAACCCTAATTTCTGCTACTCTGGCCCTCAGTCTGGGCTCATCTCGCACTCGAAACCCACTTTTTGCTGCGACAGGTTTCATGCCAACTGTTGACAACAGTGTTGTCGTCAGTTTTTTAAGTAGGTTGCCGAACTACAACGACAACACTTTGAATACCGACTCATCTCAGTAAACGGGAATGAGCCGGGTCAAGGTTCAGAAGATTGAAAAGAGGAAGAAACCACTCAGGTGCAGCATTAGCAAACAAATCTTGCAAGAGCTAAATTTCAAAACGAAGGAAATCAGCAACTGGTGTGATCTGCAAGACACTTTAGAGCTTGAAAAGTTGAACACAAAACTTGGACCCAAAGCTTGGAGCCAAAGCTTGGAGCCAAAGCTTGGAGCCAAAGCTTGGAGCAAAACGTGGACGTTTCTGTCACAATGTCACTCGAATGTGTGCACGCACAGGGTTGACCAAAAATAATTTGCCATGTGTATTATGTGTCAAAAAATAGTTTGAAAAGTGCATTATGGGGATTTTGAAATTTGCCATGTGTATTAGAGGTGAAAGCCCGAATTTTTTTTGACAGATAATACACGAGAGATTTTTTTTTTGACCGATAATACACGTGGCAATTTTTGGTGTGACAAACGTGTACACGTGAATGCTGGGCGAATTTTCTAATCACAGGAGTTCAGTTCTGTAGACAGATGTTTACGTAAGGAAATGCTATGATGAAAGTCGGGTCACTCAACAGCTCAGTCGTGCAAGACTGTCCAGGCCTTGTGACCCTGGATGGCATTTTCCTCCGCGCCTACCCCCACTGTGACGGCGTCACTGTCGAGGGTCATTTCCCATTATAGTACACACTTTCTTAGAGTTACCCATTATAGTACATACCTCTTAGAGTTACCCAAGATAGTACATGTTTCCTTAGAGTTGCCCATTATAGTACACACACTTGAAACTCCTGGAAGGCCCCCAGAAATGCAAGAAAAATGCACAGAAACCGTAGTTTTTGCTTCTTCTTCGTTTTTTAGAGACCCCCCTTTCCCCAGCCGTGGCCCAGGCAAGGGCTGCTGGTTGGGTGAAATACCAAAAGAGTACGGTTTGCTGACTCGGACCTGAGTTTGTGCCCAAAACTTGAGTTCCAAACTTGGGTCCCCAACTTGGGTCCCCAACTTGGGTCCCCAACTTGGGTCCCCAACTTGGGTCCCCACCTTGGGTCCCCAACTTGATCGGCATGCCGCATGGCAGCAAACCTTGCCATTTTGGTCCTTGATTCGATGAGAGTCTGGATTTCCTAACCGAACCTGTTCTGCAGAAACTTGGACACAACTTGGACCCGCACTCAAGTTGGAACAAAGTACTCGTTTGGGCACAAACAGGAAAAGGTGCAGTTTTGGGCACAAACTCGGGAAACGTACTGTTTTGGACCTTATCCCAGCCTCGTTTTGCCCGGGCTTCGTTCCGCCCCACAGACAGAACAGAACAGGATAAGAGACCGTGCCAGAGCAAAACGTACTATAATGGACAACTCTAAGGAAACATGTACTATCTTGATCAACTCTAAGGAAAAATGTACTATCTTGATCAACTCTAAGGAAAGATGTACTATCTTGATCAACTCTAAGAAAAACCGTACTATCTTGGGATGTACTATAATGGGCAACTCTAAGGAAACATGTACTATCTTGATCAACTCTAAGAGGTATGTACTATAATGGGTAACTCTAAGGAAACATGTACTATCTTGATCAACTCTAAGAGGTATGTACTATAATGGGTAACTCTAAGGAAACATGTACTATCTTGATCAACTCTAAGAAAAACCGTACTATCTTGGGTATTGACTCCACTGTCGAAGGCAGGGAGCACAAGTTCGGCAGACAAAAATTCTGACCCAAAGTACGTGCGCTCGGCTAAGGCCGGCGCGTGGCGAGACTGGAGGCAGCAGTTAAAGTTCGGGGAACAGCAAAGTTCGGGCGAAGCTAAGTTCGGGCAATGCTAAGCTCTGGTGAAGCAAAGTTCGGGTGAAGCTAAGTTCGGGCGAAACAAAGTTCGGGCGAAGCAAAGTTCGGGCGAAGCTAAGTTCGGGTGAGCAAAGTTCTGGTGAAGCAAAGTTCGGCGAAGGTGAAGCTAAGTTCGGGCGAAACAAAGTCCGGGCGAAGCTAAGTTCTGGGTGAAGCAAAGTTCGG